>JAWWEV010000004.1:5550825-5654372 GCA_035583235.1 Hafferia zeledoni | reverse complement strand
GGCCTTTCCCTGCCCTGCCCGGAGCCCCGGGGTGGGCTCTGCTCCCGGCCTTTCCCTGCCCTGCCCGGAGCCCCGGGGTGGGCTCTGCTCCCGGCCTTTCCCTGCCCTGCCCGGAGCCCCGGGCCGGACTCTGCTCCCGGCCTTTCCCTGCCCCGAGCCGGGCTCTGCTCCCGGCAGCAGCCCCGAGCGCCGGTGCCGTTCTCCCGCAGGGATGCTTCCCGGAGGATACAGGCTGTGCACAAACACGCCGTGCCCTCCGTTGGCTTCAAACAAAACGGCGCTCCGTGCACTCGCGGCGCTTTCGCTTTCCTTTTCCCTTGGGCAAAAAAGTCAAACGGTTTCTTTGGGGGATTATTGGCTCAGCGGGATGGAGGGGGTTGAGAGCCGTGGCAGAGATTATTTTCTGTAAGGGCATTTTCTTACGTTCTTAGTTTCTGTCGCAAACAGAAGACACGTGATTGTCTGTCATACAAAACCTTTATGCATCTGGTTTTGTTCAAATGTTGTATCGTTCCTGTGTTTTGGGGGCGGTTTTATCGTATTTTCATGCTGCTTTAAATCTGCCTGTTCTGAATGGGAGTGTTCAAGTTTGGAAAGTGAGCCTCAAAGTTTACTTCACACATCTACACATCTGATGTGTGAGAAACTGCACTGAAACCCAGGTGGTTTGTGTGGTGTGTGAACCAAATCAGGAAGGATTAACGAGTTAATGCGAGGTGGAAAGGTGAAGTGGTGTCTGCGTGTTCTCTAGTCTGATTAGTCTTGCTGATTTTATTTTTGTCTAAATGTTCTACTATGCTGTACTTCAGTCTTTATAATGGAAATGCTTTTGAAGCATTTAATAAGACAGACTTCTTTTGTACCCCCTCTCTCCCCTGCCCCTCTGAGCCTAACCTTGTAAGAATGAGCTACAGGCAAGGAACTGAGTCATAAATACACAGAATGAATAAAGGGAACCAAGCTGTCCAGCGGGCTATTAGTAATGTTGTATCCAAAGGCAACAACAATAGGGAGGAAACATTTCAGATATGCTTGTAGCCTAATTTGGCTGAATTTTGAAACTGAAGTCGGTTGTTCTGCTTGCTTTGTTTTTGTATACAGTTACATTGAAACTACTGTGAAAAACACACGTAGTTGTTCTAGTATTAGCTTTGTCTATTGAAAAGTCCTTGAATGCCTGGTGCAGTACTGCTGGAGGTACCATCCTGAACCCACCAGTGTTCTCCCCCCAACTTGCTGCCGTTGTGGCGTTATCAGGTCAGTGGTTTTGCACTGACAAGCACATCAGTTGCCTCATGGCCACAGGAGACAAGGGGGAGGATGTTCATGGGGTCAAGGTATATTGTGGCTTAGGCTTGTTGTTTGTCTGAGCAGAGGTGTGGGGTGATAAGTTATCTCAAATTTTCTTTAGTTCCTCAGCAGCATTTTATGTCAGCCAGCAATCCCATTCAGACAGGACATGCTTCTAGTGGTCCTGCTCAGTGTAAACACCCCCTGTCCTCACTGTCTTTCAAGTGCCACCCTACTGCTACAAGTACTTCTTGGTTCTGGAATTCTCCCATGTGAAAACCCCTTGAAGATAACTCTTGTCTTACAGGGCCACAGTAACACAGTGACTTTCTTATTTGATTTGCCCTAAGTTATTTCAGCCTTTAGGTGAACTCTGTAGAGACAAAGGAACTGAAATTACTGTCAGTACAAAAGCTGGGGCATTTCTTACCCCCATAAAAGTGAAAGGAATTAAATAAAAATTAATTGCTCTGTAGCTTGATACCTCCATAATTGAAACAAGCAGTTTACATCCTCTGTAGCAAATAGTAGGGTAAGAAAACTTGATTCTGAGAAGTGGATGTGTGATGGTGGCTGTGAAGAGTGATACAATGGCTTAAACACTGAGTTGCACCAGGGCTTCCCAACACATGGAGTTGGCACTGCTGCTGGGAGCGGTCCCGTCTCGATTCTCCTGGCAATGGGGAAGGGGCAGAGTGGCAAGAAGACCTGCATTTGGAACTGGATTCAGAAATGCCACAAATTAAAACTACTTTTCCTGCTGCACTCTCTTGCTAAGTTTAATTTTAACCCCGATGAGTTTCCACATTGAGTTACTTGTGTGGCAAGGTAAATGTTTATGCTGACTCTAAAGAAAGAGTGGAGTAAAGGTGAGAGTAAACAACAGGGCAACTGATTTGTTTCTCCTTCATTTATGCTGGTGTAAAATGTTTGCAAAACTGTGTTGACAGTAGAGGTTCATTTAGGATTACATTAGCCAGGATTTATATGACCTTTCTAAAGTTGCAAACAAGAATAAAAGGTAAAGCTTTCTTATGCCTTAAGTATCTTACTCTTTTAAGTGTATTATATTGTTACTCCCTGACTTTTCAGTGCTGCTTCTAGTGTTAGTCAAGAATACTTGCATAAAACTAAGAACAGGTTCTTGTAGGTTAAAACTATATCCAGTATAGATGTGTTTCAGGTGCTGGTGGAAGGGCAGGGTGTTGGCAGGCATGCTGCTATTTTCAGATCTTGCTAACAACTATTGACAGTGGATAAGCGCCTTAGAACATGTGCATTGTCTCTGTTGATTATGGATCAATGGATAGATAAAGGTAAAGGAAAGGTGCTCTGGGATATATTTGGTATTTATGAGGTTTCAGAGTTGTAACCTATGCTTTAAACACAGAGTTTTACATCAGTGTGTAAATACTTCTGGTTTTTGAACTTTCTGTTTTTCTTGAAGACCTGAAAATAGCTGTAGTTACACAGTCTTTGCTAAACATGTTGTGTTTTGCAAAGCAGAAGTTTTTTCATAAGAATTGCAGTATCCTGGCTGCTTGGAAGGCTCAAATGCTTTCCAGACCCCATATATTTGCTATTTAACTTGAGACTTTTACATTCTAAGCTTTAAATATTGCTTACAGATCTAGCAGAGACAAAAAAATAGGGTTGGTTTTGCCATGAAAGTGCTCATTTTCTAGTGGCTTATGAGTTGATTTGTCATTTTTTTATCCTTGGTCCTTACAGGCAATGTCCTACTTGACAAAATCAAAGATGCTGTAGACAGGGGGTGTGTTTTTATGAGATATTGTGGATGGAAGGAAAACATTCTTATGCACTTCTTTAACTCACACAAGACTTTTTTGTTGGACTTGGAATCCTAATTAGATGAAGAATGTGGCAGAAGTGTCTTCAGAAAGATAAGAAAGTCTGCTCTGTACAGCTTTCTCTCTTCCTCCCCCAGCAAAGCTATTATTGTAATGCTTTTATTGGAGAAATGTATTTGAATTTTTTCTGGTATGCTTCTTCTAAGGATGATGCAATCTTTTCATCCCATCTGAGTTTGAAAGAACTGGTTTAAATTAGGCTGAATTACTTCTCAGCATGGACAAGTTTTGAATACAAATGCATTATGGTATGTGTGACTTCTCGTTTAGAGGACAGGGAAACAACATGTAGACTCCCTTAATGCTGGCAGTTCTCTAGTGAAAATAAGGCTCATAATGTGTATTTTCAGTTGGTTTATGTTTTGTTGTTGCCCTCTTGGTTACCCCCTCCAAAAAGAAGGGTTGTGTTTGAAGGGAATAATTTTGCAGGACTGTTTGTATGAGAGTTGTTTACTCAAGCCCAGACCAGCATGTAAACCCTTTGCTGGGATAACCATCCTGTCTGCTTGCCCAGTATTCCCAGGAATCACTCAGATTCCAGTGGGAGGCCTCTGCCTGGGGTCTGACCCAACGAGCTGCTGGGCCCCACCTCCACTTGCTGCCTACAAACACTGGGATTGATGTGTACCCTTGGTCTAGTCTTTAAGTGCAGAGTCTGGCCTTTAAGCTGTCTGTCCTGCTGTGTCCTGAAGGGGAGGGACATTCCAGAAGTTGTAGGAGAGATGAGGGAGAGAATGCTATGACATTACTCCGTTTTCACCAGTTGTTATCAGTACTAGTTTCTTTATGGGGAGGAGTCAGACACCAAACACCTTGGGTTGGGAGGTGTGGGCAGACAAGGAGGTTTTAAAATTACTCGATTCTGCATCTGTTTCTTTTGGTAATGAAACTGTTAATTCTTTAAACTTACATGAACACAGAGTCATTATTGGAGGGAAGTAAATTTTACTTACCAAGAGATACAGTTATTTAATGGAAAAACCAAGTTATATTACTTGAGGTAGGTACTGACAGTAAGATAGAATCAGTGTATTTCTGAGATCTAAAGTAGTCTGGGTTCCTATTCTTTTCCATGATTTGAAGATACTTATTTTAGAGTGACATTATGACTTCAGCTGGAGAAGACCTCTGGCAATCACCTGTTCCAAGCCCCTTCTCCTGGTGAGACAAACTTGTACTTTAGATCAGGTTGTCAAGGGTCAAATGAAGTTGAGTTTTGAATTCTGCCCTCCAAGGTGGAAGTTCAACAATCTCTGCAGGCACCTGTTTTGTCAGTTCATAAACAGGTGAGCAGCATATAATGTAAGTTTCTCATAAGACTTTGATTGCTAGTTCAGATGTGCAGATTCCTGGTTTCAATGTTTAACAAGCTGTTAAATGCCATTCTATTGACTCTGCTCACCCATTTCTTTCGAAGCCTCATTTCCTTTGTGGCAGGGAAGGAGAGAAAGGGTCCCCTTTTTACCTCTACTGTGTCTTTGGGTGACCAGTTAGTAGAGAAATAAGGATTTGTTATGCAAATCTGCACTTTGTATATCTGCTCTTTCTAAATTACTGCTGGGTTTGAAATACTGATTGATTTTGTTTGCTGTTTATGGAGGGCGTTTTCTGTGCTCTTGGTAATCTTTTTACCTTTCCAATTGTCTTCTGGTTTCCAATTTTAAAACTATGTGACAACTTGAAATTACTAACCTAATGTTTTCATCAGCTCTTCCCATATTGCTAAGAGCCTGAAATTTAAGAATGGCATTTTATCTTCAAGCCACCACTGGAAATACCAGATAGTTACATATCAGCAGTCACAGAGTGATTGATGACTGAAATAAAAATCAGCATTTTGATGCAACATACAGATACCATGCACCATAAACTATATTTCTGTGTATAGTATCTTCAGTAGGAGTTTTCTGTGTAGTTCATGTGGTTTTGGTCTGGGAAACCTGAGCTCCAGAATTTTTAACTGAGCTTGCAAGACCATTTGCTGAACTGATGGGACTGGCTGTACAATTCCATTTTCAACAAGAAAATAGAACACTGATTTCGTATGGTTTCAGATCTAGTTTCAGTGTAATTTAAACTTGACTAGTTTGAGGGAGTGTCAAAAGTTCCTTTGTTGAGAGGACTTTCCCTTCTGCCTATCAGAGGTTTTTTCTGATAACTTGTTACACTGGGTGCTTTTTGTCTTTACTTAATTTCTAGTCATAATTAAAATAATTGCTTTCTTCTCCCTCCTCGTTTCAAAACACTATTTCTAAATTTGTCTTGTGTGGACTGTCTAATACAGGGTGAAGTATATTTTCTTTATGCTGGTTTAGAAACTAAATGGATAGATTTATTCAGGTAGAGTTGTTAGGACCTGGGTATTAGTTTGCAGCACAGGTAAAGATATGGCAAATGAGCAAAGAGTATTTTCCCTGGGCAGTGGGTGGGTTTGTGTTTTGGGCCGTGTGTGACGCTGTGCACGCAGCTGGACAGAGGTAAGAGCAAGTCATTCCTGTACTGCACACAAGTGTTCACACCTCTAGAGAGACATAAACAAAGCTCCCAATAAGATGGCTCAGTATCATACAAAATTAAAACAAACTATCTGTCCTCACAGAGCAAACAATGCCAAAGAAAATGTGGTAATATGGAATTTTCCAACTGTGGATTGCCCATCTTGCCCACATGGAATGTTTTTTCCCCACTGGCTGATCTTTATATGTTCAGACTCTAGATATTCTCATATCAAAACAGCCCAGTTCATGTTTTGTAAGAGTTTGAAGAGAAGCTGCTGTGTTTGAGATCAGTGTGTGTTACATGTGCATGGATTTAGGCTAATAGGAGGGTTGCCACTGCTGTGATCTCTCTGTTATAACTGATGTTTGTTTCTTTACCCTTCATGGATATTTTCCTCCTATATATATTTATTGTACAGTTTTTTCAAGCTGGGTGTGCTTTAGTATTTGTTTTGCAGTTCCATTTGCATTAAAGGTATTCTATAAATAAACCTTTAATGTGTTTACATAGCATACATGCATGAAAGCAGAAATAATTCATTTCAAGAATCTTCTCTTTTCTTTCCTCTAATTAAAGATGTGGTAAGTCAATGAGAATTTCTTTGGGTCTTTAAATACGTGGTATATCAGTTTAAAGGTAAGGATGAGGTTCAGTGCAGAGTGTGCTCTCAGTTTAGTATGTTGAGAAAGAAATTTCCAGGCAAGAAAATATAAAAATAATCATCATTGTGGCACTCACTGATACTTTGTCCTTGGTGGAGTATGTGCAACAAGCTCTCAGAATTCAAACACGTTGACAAGGATGTGAATCACTAGAGCTGTAAAGGAACTGGGGCAACCAGAACTAACTATTTTGGACTTTTCAGCTCAAAGGTGGGTCCATATTTAAGAGGAGATTTAGCAGTTCTTCGCTAGGACGCTGTGAGTTGAGCAGGACTGACTGAGGTGTGACAAGTGCAGTCATCCCACTGGGTACGGTTTGGGCTGCCCTGACTGAAATGTAGGGATATGGAATCAAGGCAGTCTACAGAAAACTTAAACTCGCCTTTATATTTTAAAAAAGAAACTTTAATCAGTGTAATTTTAGAGGATTTGTTCAATCATAAGTAATGAAATGCTCTGGTGTGTGATGATTATATCCCCATTGAAAATGTGGAGCAATTTACTGCTACTGCAAATAGAAGCCCAATGTGCTCAGCTGTTTGCCTGTGCCTGCACGTGGCAGGAGGAGAGGCAAGGCAGTGTTTGCTGTCAGATGGCAGGCAAAACCATGCTGTTGTTATGTTTGTTCTCCCCCTAAATGCTAATTGGATATTTCATTTTGATTTGTTTGTTTCTTTCTAGGGAGTGGATTCAGGATTTGTTCCCAGCGTTCATGATTTTGACAAGAAGCTCACGGAAGCTGACGCTTATTTGCAGATCTTGATAGACCAGTTGAAGGTATGGTGACTGAGTGGTGGGTTTCCTGTGCTGGGGGGTCTGCTGGCCAGGCTGGTTTCAAGGTCAGGGGGAAAGGAAGCTCAGCAGGGAGAGTCAGGCATGTTTTGTGTTTGGCATGTGTTCTGGTAAATGTGGGATGCAGAGAGATCAGCTGGCTGTGAACTGGAAAAAACACACCTTTTTTATAGATGAAGTCTGATGATAATGGCGTTGTATTTCCTCTTTCTTCCTTTCTTAGTATGTTCCATAAATTCTAACTACTTCTGAAATAAAGGTTTTTTTACTATAGGTGTAAAAATTAAAAGTTACAAGCTAAGGGCTGAAATAGTTGGAAAATGGTGTTAAAAAATTAAAATAGCTTAAAGATATTAATGTAAAATGGTTTACAGTGGCTGAAAGATTCTGTTTTATATATACCTTTATAGAAGTGGCAAAGAGGAATTAAGTTTAATTGTAAAACATAATTAAATTCTTGTGTTGCTCATAGGGTTCTGGAATTTATGTTGCGAAAATGTTGTCACGGAATTGTAACTACAGTTGCAAATAGTTTCAGACTTTGTTACATAGTGATAGATAATCCATGCCTTGTCCTTGACAGAAAACAGTCTGTAGGAATGTTGTTACAAACACAGTTTGTTCATACTTTGTATTTGGAGAATAGATGGGAACGTGAGGAGTGATGAGGTCGTATCTCTCAGTACTCACCTTATTGAGAAGCAGCTTTTGCTGCTGCTGAGGACACTTTTCCCCATGACTCAGCAGGTTAAAATTGCTGTTTAAATTGTTTTAGTTCTGCTGGGTTGGATTGTTTTTTTCCTGGTATAATGTGCAAATATTGCATGTGAGATATTCAGCAAAAATCCAGTCAGAGGGGAGGGCAGGGAGGGGGAAGAACATAGCAACAAAATTGAAGAGAGGCAAAAGAGAAGCAAACTAAACTCAAAGCAGCCCTGCAGAGATTTGCTGAGGGGCTGCCTTGGGCTCCCCCTCTGGAGCCATGGAGCGCATTTCACTGATGGAAGGTATTACAATCTTTACACCTTCTAATTGGCATTTCAGGCCAGCTGGGGGGAGGGGTGTAGGATTTAATTAATAGTGAAAGAAGGGTCAGTTTGAGGATGGACAGAGACCAAGATCACAGTCTTTTTTTAGAACCAGAAATCAGCCCTCAAGGGAAAGGGAACACATGAGGAGGTTTGAGGCAGGCAGTTGAGTAAAGAACTGCAGCTCACTTCCTAAAATTACATCCTCTTCTGTGAGCAGGGGTGGGCGTGATGAACTTTGGAACATTACCCTTATCCTTTTCCTTGAACAACTTCAGGGTTATTTGTGTGTGCACCTCAGAGGTGATTGTTAACTGTGTGTTACGTGCACATGGAAGCTTCTCAGTAAGGGTTTGTTTCACTTTCCTTAGCTGCATCTCAGATTCCACTTTTAAGAACATAAACATAAATTAATGCTGGGAAATCACTATATATCTTCCCAAAAGAAGTGCTTACAAGTCTTAGGAGATTGCAATTATATACCTGAATAACAGGGTACCTGGAAGGTTGGTGAGGGCTGAGGCTGTTTTGGTAGATGCTTCATATGCCCCAGAGGTCTTTGCTGAAATAGAAAAAAAGCAGTTGGAGGTGTTTTGATGAGTTCAATTTTATTATTTAACCTCACCTTTTTGTTCAAGCCATGGTAGAATCGTGCCAGGCTGAGCTGTGAGATTTGGTCTCTTGCAGGATGGGATAGCGGGAAAAATTAGTTACAAAATCGTTAGATCATAAATGCTGTAAGGAAATACTGGAACAAAACTGCTTTGGGCCATAATTCAAGGGGTTTATGCTTTGAATACTTATTAAATGCTTTTGGTTTTGGAATTTCACTCTTTCTTCTATATGGAAAAATAACACTTTCAGTATTTTCACAAGTATCTCTTTCTTTCAGCTCTTCGATGAAAAACTCCAGAACTGTAAAGATGATGAACAGAGAAAAGCAAGTACATTTTGTCTTAAGTATTGTTTGGTTTGCTTGGTCAGATGTCTTTGTGCATCAACTTGCTATAGCCTGTAGAAAGTAAAGTTGAAATTTGATGTAAAGAATCAGTTAAAACAGATTGAGTAAGTGATAACATTTGTGTTGTGAATGAGCTTGTAATTGATTTAAGTGTTGTGTATTGTTTTGTGCCCCTCTTGGTTGTAGGCCTGAGTTCAAGCACTGTTTAAGAAAGTCTGGCACATACCTTTGATGGTGTGGGTTTGGCACTAAGTGTTGTGCTGGTTCCATACATTAATTTGTGTGGTGTGGAGGAGAGATTTAACAATTCCTTATGAAGGTTTTATTACTGAGGAGTTGCTTTTTTTAAGCAAATGCAGTAATTTCAGTATCACCAAGTGGTGGTGTGTTTCATCCTAGTTCCCTCCCCCAATGTCTCCTGTGAAAAACAAGCTGATGTTCTCCTGGTGTTTGGTTCCAGTTCTGAAAACCATTTGATGCTTTCTGTGATTGGTTCACTTCTTTATAATGGTTGTGACCTCCCATGTGTTACCCATCTTGCCTGATGTGTTCTGTGGTGTCTTAGGGAGCTCTTTCATGTGTACAGGCTTTTAAAGTAACTTTGAGATACTTCTCTGCCAGTGTTTCTAATCTGTGGACAACTGACCACAAGAGTAAGAGATCTAAAGATTTTCTATTTTTCCTTCAGTGTGTCTTACTGGCAAGACTTGTCCTTCAATTTTGACCTCCCTGCAGATGGTGCTCTGCAGATCAGGCAGTACTTTCTTTTTCCCTGTGACGGTGCTCCTGATCCCTGGAGACTTTCTGCATGTTGTGCTGACTTCTTTCTTTGTCTCAGCAAAGTGTCTGTGGGACAGACAGACAGACAGACTGACTTTTAGGGGAAGCAGGAGGCTCATTTAGGAGAGGTCAGCTTCCTCTGGTTTTAAATCTTGATGAGGGTTGCTATTACTATAGATTCCATTTATTCTCTATTAAAAATAAAAAAGACCTGGCAAAGCACTTTCCTGATCATGTCTCTTGCTGTACTAAAGCAGCTGAGAGGTTTTTGGATATGGTATTTAGCAGTTCTGCTGTTTGTTTGTGGAAGTCTGGTTCAGCCATCAGATTATAAACAGAGTGTAACCTGCAGGATCCCTCCATCCAACCCATAGTTCTTTCCTCTGAGGAAACAAGATTTGGGTGTTTGAGCATTAAGTGCTTCCCAAGTAGCTGAGCACTGTTCTGCAGCTGTTCAGGGCCAGGGATTTCAAACCTGAGGTATTGGTGTTGCAAGTGCACAGAGCATTGGATGGGCTGGTGTTTAATTACAGATTATTTGGCCTTTTAAAGATGATGGTATAGGGTGTAAGTGTGCTGAGGTGCCTCCACATCTCTTGGATATCTTCTTTCTGGGGCATGGTAATGTCTTGAACTTGAAAGGAAGTGCAGATGTAGACTTGATGAATTTTGAAGACTGAGAAATACAGGGATTATCACGAATTCCCAGGGCTGTATCACTGCTCCTGGCAGCAGAGCCAGCAGAGTGTGGTGGGATCAGACACAACTGCAGAGCTGCCAGTTCTGCTCAGCCTGCTGGGGATGTACAGCGTGTGTGGGGAGCAAAGGAGGGGATCTGGTGTTCCAAGGTGGAGCCAAGCCAGGACTCTGCTTTCTGACAGTGTTAGTAACGCTATTCTGGGAGCTCAGGTGAGCTTTTCTGCCCAGTGTTGTGATCTTCACATACTGGGGAGAATAAAACTTCAACACACTCAAAAGCATGGAAACAGCAAAGAGGTGTGCATTTGCAGGCTGGAATAAAGCTGACATTACCTAACAGGATTTGGGAGGGAAGTGTGGCCTGCTTAAGCTGTTTGGATCAGAACAAGTGCTTTTTGTGAAGCAAATCCGAGGCTGAGCACAGAGATTTAGGTTGCACCTTACAGATCTCAGCCATGAGTCAGCTACCCTACGTGCCTGTGCTGCTGCTGTTCTGGATGAGCTGATCCCTCTGTAGTCACATGATCATTGGATGAGGCAAAAATCATGTTCAGTGAGATAAAATTAGCCTTCTCAGTGATTTCATAAAAAATCAGATGTCAAGGAGGTGCAATGAGCAGCAAGTAGCTGGAGCAGTTTTGGCAGCAGCAGCAGCAGCCTGCAGTTTGATTAGATTAACTGTGGCATGTGGCTGCATTCTGCAGATGTAAATCTGCAGGAAATTGATGTTTCATTTGAAAATATGTGTATTCATTACCAAAACTAGGGGAACTGTCTTATTAAATTTTTACCTTCATCAGTTTTCAAAGCCTAGGGGTGTTGAAGAGAGGAAGTCGTGATAAATGTTAGTAGTAAATGGTACTGTTTGATTATTATTTTATTGGTAATGTTTCATCTTCAACATGTCTCTCTTTAACTGCTTATGATTTTGCTTATGATTTTGTAGTGTCTAAATTATCAATACTACTCACTTTAAACAAGTTTAAACAAAAGAAGAAATTTAGAATTACCCTTTTGTCTGTACCTGTGTGTAAGAATAGCAGTGTCTTAGTGTCTTGCTTGGAAAATTACAAATTGCATCATGTGGCCTGAGATCACTTCCATATTTTCAGCAAGGTTATCTCACTGGAGGGAATGAGATCCCAGTTTATTTGGTGTGTAAATACTCTATGACATGTTGGGGAAAAAATAGGTAAAGAATGATCAAAACTGCTGCAGTTTGCTATGAAGCTTTGAGACTGAATGATTTCCATCAGCTGCATCATCTTCCCTCTGAAATCTGTGTGTTTGGGTACATTGCCTATTCTACTTTGGTGCTAAAAGGCTCAAAACTTCACTGCTGTCATATTTTAAATGTTTTTTTTCCAGTATGTGTTCATAAAGTTTGGACTGGAAGTATAGCAGAGACATGAAAAACAAAAGCAAAGCAAAGGGATTTTTAGCTGTTGGCATATTCTCTGCTGGCAGCAGGAGTAAATATGATATAACTCTGTGATGTGGCATCCCTGAGATGCAGTTTCCTGGGTCAGCATGGTCCAGGCTTCCCAGTGGGAGGGTCTGAGGCTGCTGCTGTTTGCCCACCTCTTGCCAATTAATCTTGGTGAAAATGTACAGCATCCTTGGAGTAGAACAGAGCATAACTGAAAAATTCCCCCCAGGCATTGACTGGAAGGTTGTCACTGCATTTGTTTTCTTTTTAATCCACAAATTGGGACTGAATTCCTGCAGATTTTCAGCTGCATGTTGCTCTGTTCTGGTTGGAGTTTGCCTTGCAGTGCCCAGTGGGGGCAAAGGTTCCTTTACACACTTGGATTATTCAGGAATCAAGAAGTTTATGACTGAAGTCACATGAGACACTTGTGTTAATCAAAACAAAGAGGTCCTGTAATTGCATTAGTTGAGGTTCAATGCTGAGTCCAGTTCAATAATTTTGCCTTCTGCAGGCAAACCCAGGGACATCAACAGGAAGCATCTGCTCCTGGAACAGGTCACACTGATATGGAGAATGGCTTGCAGATGCCTCCTCTGTGCCTGAAGTGCAGTCCCACGCAGGAAATATTTATGAACCAGTGTTTCTAGATAAAATTAAGTAGGCAGATTTCCAGATACACTTTTGCTGGAGGCTTAGAAAGAGCAAGAACACGTGTGCACTGTTGTTTCCTGTGATGTGCTTTAAACTGGTCTTAACTGCATATGGTTATTGTACATCAATGCTGGTCATTTCATGCAGTAGTGTGGGAATGTGCCACCATGCAGTGCACTTTATAAGGATACAAACTGAATTTAGAATCTTCATGCTGCATTTCATTTTTGTTGATGTTATGCAAAAACAAACTGTTGGCTTTAATGGGTAAATGTGTATAATGTCACTGCTTAGAAATTCCTACCCTGGTCATCTTTAAGCTTTAGTTACCAGTTTGACTTCTTTCTTGCCTTGAAAATTGTGTCTATATATGGAAAAAGTCTTTATTGACATGTTGGTTAAGGGCTTTTTCCCTTCCCCCAGTGCAAGATTAAAATATTGTGCTTATACAGTATTTAGGTCAAACCAGATGCTGGAAATTCTGCCTTTAACCATGCTATTTTGGTTTTTCTTTTGCAGAAAATTGAAGGCCTCAAAGAAACAACTAGTGTAAGTTTCTTTAATATTTACATCTATTATATATATTCTGAAATTCGCCTTATTTTTTTGGAGAAGTTTTCATAGCCTTTTTACAGCAAAGTGGGAACTCATCCTAGGTCCAGCAGTGTGATGGCAGAGGCAGTGTGAGTCTGGTGCTGTGCTCAGATTTATGTCCAGCCCTTTAGAATCATGGAATGGTTGAGGTTGGAAGGGCCTCTGAAGGTCTTAGCCCAACCCTGTGCACCATCAGCTGGAGCAGGTTGCCCAGGACCAAATCTGCTGGGTTTGAGTAACTGCAAGGATAGGGGTTCTACAACCTCCGTGAACAATCTGTTTGATCATCTCTAGAGAGACGGGAAAGGTATTTTCTTCTGTTTAAGGTGATTTTCCTGTATTTCTCTCTGTGGCCTGTTGTCCCATCCCTGGGCATTGCTGAGTCTCCCTCTCTTCCCTTCCGCTGCCCTCCCAGTCAGTACTGATGCCATGGACAGGGTCTCCCTGAGCCTTTCCCTCTCCAGACTCAGCCAGCCCAGCTCTCTGAGCCTCTGTGCCTCCAGTGCTGGGGGGTGTGGAGCTGTCCTCCAGCTCACCCTGGCAGCCTGGGCTCTTCTGTGGCCTTTGGGAACCCCACTTTGCTGCTGCTCTGCTTTATATCTGGAATAGAAAAGGGGAAGGGAAAGTAGGGGTTCTACAGAACTGAGTGTCCCTTTAGCTCTCACCCAGCCTTTCAGCTAATGTTATGTATAACTAATGACAAAATATTAAGGGATAGTAATACAAGGGGTTTTTTCTGTTCTTTTTGTTTTCCTAGAGCATGGTAGAATCTATAAAACACTGCATTGTGTTGCTACAGATTGCTAAAGTAAGTACACTGTGAACTCTTTTGAATTTTAACTATATAGTATTACTTTGAAAACAATCGAAATCTAAAAATGCCTTCTATGTGATCCAGGAGATATATCTATATATCAAAACCCCCAGTATAAGTTGATTTATGGTAGTATTTTAATGAAGTTTCTGAAATTCTGAGTTCCATAGCAGACAGTCCTCTTACTACTTTTAACAGTTGTGTTGGTGACACAAATTTCGTCAGATGAACTTCCTTTTGCCGAGTTTGCTATTAAACTAAAGAACTTAAACGTAAGGGTGACTGAACAGAGACTTCACTCTTCTTTCTGCCTCTTTTAAGAATGTGGCTGAGAAGTGAAAAGGGGGAAAACATGACGTAAATAATCTAAACTGGTTTGGCAAGGTTTGTCATAGGTCTGAAGTTCATGGTGGTGTTGGAACTTTTGAAGTAAGAATTGTATCGTTTGAGAATGCAATGTGGGTAATGCAGTTCTGCTTTTCACCTAAATGGATTTTTTTTTTGTTTTTAAAATTTAGTGAGGTTCAGATTTACTTTTTTTGTGAAGTTCTGCCCTTGCAGGTTAAACATACTGTGTTTAGGATATGTTAATTATGAGCTGCTGATTTGTATCTCGTGACCAAAGTGAAGGGAGATGGTATTTTGCAAAGAAATTACTTCATGATATTTTCAGAATTCAGGCTGATTTAATGAAAAGACATCCTGATTTACCCAGAGATAGGCATGGGCACTTCATGTAGTCCAGATCAACTGTTTTTGTGTAGCTTTCAAATGCAGTACTGCTGTTTGTCTTCGTTTAAGGTGCCAGATACATTGTGCAAAATCCTGAACACGGTGAAAATTGCAGCATTTAGGATCTTACAGGATCAGAAGTCACTCACTAAAAGGATCAGTGCATGTTTTGTGAAATTCAAAATTCATATTAGTAATTTAAAAATCCCGAAGAAAATGTTTGTTAAATAACAGGTTTGTACAAAAACGAAAATATTTTACAAGCAGTAGGTGCATTGCAATAGCTTTGTGCCACATGAATTTAGAGCAAGAACAGTTTATTTAACATGCAGTGGTACTGCTTAAATCCTTCACTGTAGTGGTAGCAAGAAAAGCCTTGTCAGTACTTAACAATTTAAGTACTGTTCTTTAGTCCTGGGTACATTTAGAAGTGTTTGAGCACAACGAAGCCAGCAGATTGTATGTTGTTCTTGAGGGATTTAATGGAAGTAGATTGGATGGCAATATGGATATTTTCTTAAACAGTTTTGTGTGACCTGCTGTATTGAAGTAGCTGTTGGAGAAACTGAAAGAGCAGAATTACAATCTGCTTTTCAGGTTCTTGGTCAGAGTTGGTAAGAGGTGGCTGTGTTAGCTTTCTTTTTTCTGTTAACTATCAAATCCTGGTTCTGCTGTGTGTGAGTTTGTTGGAGGACAGACAGGTATGATGCTTATCCTGCACTGATGCCAAGAGTGTTTGAAGTTGTTTAGGTGGTTTGCTGATAATGGACAAAACTGGTATGGCAGGTGCAGTTATTTTAGATCAGGTTCAGTACTTTACTGCCCCATCTCCCATATAAGCATAAAGGTAACTGGAATTTTGGTCCCCAAAGGTGCTGACACTTGCTTTCTGTTCCACTAAATCAGACCTTGAAGTCCTCCTTTCAGCACCAGTAAATATTGACCAGTGTAAATAGATGAGCTTATCCATTAGGGAGTGGGGGTTTGTTGTTTGGTTTTTCTAAACCATATCTAAAGCTCTTTTAGAGCTGTCAGAGAGAAGGTGGTTTAAAGGGGTGGTTCATGCATAGCTTACTGGAAGATGCTGATCCATTTATAGTGAAAAACACCCTCTATAAATCTACCCCTTACTTTAATAACCTTTATTCTACTTCATCTCTTCATCATCTCTCTCTCAGGCAACTCTGCTTGTTGACTACATGGGAATTCTGTCGTCCTTCCCCCCACATTTTCTGTAAACTGTGTTGGTACCCTGATTTCTAACTGCTGTAGGAAATGAAGAATGCAGGGGGGGTTGGTTTTTGGGTTTGTTTTTTACAGTTCTGCAGGTTGTGTGTGTGTGATGCTGTCTCTGTACCAATGTGCTGTGCCTGACTGACAGCTTTCTGTTCTCCAGTATTGAACCTTTTAAGATTCTGCAAGTTTTTTCCCCAAAGCTCTAAGGCAAGTATGGCTGCTGACTGACACTGCTGAAAATAAATCATATTAACACCACCCTGCACCCTGTTTTTGCTTCTACAGTGCCTTTCTCACTAGGAGACAGACTGGACCTTCTGGTTCTCTGTGTACCTTGATACTGTTCCCACTTCTCTGTATACTGAGAACATTCTCTGTTCCAAACATGCAGCAACTTATTATTTGGATGATTTTCTTATATTGAGGCAAAGCTGGATTTTTCATGGTTTCAGTTTTGTTGTGTTTCTTTGTTTCATTTGTGTGTTAAGTTGATCTGTTCCATGGACTTTAAAACAAGGCTGCCTTAGGATTTGAACAGTTCAATTTTCATTTGCCTTTCTGGTGATCCAGGTGTGAGGTCACGCTGCTCATCCTGAGGGGACACAGGGCATTTTCAGAGGAAGGAAGAAAATACCAGCTAAATAGGAATATGTTATAATGCACACAGTGCTTATCCAAAAGCAATGCAAATGGCCCAGTGGGATGGGCAGGTGGAGCCTCTGCCCTGTGCTGTCCCCTCTGTGTGTGTTGCAGCTGAAGATGTCCAGCTTTGCTGATGTGTTTGCTCTGAAATACACGTAATGGTCTGCCAGTGATCTGGTAGTCCTCAGTCACAGAAATACGTGTGTTTTGTGAAGTAGTTTTTATAATTTAAATACTTAGTTTTGCCTTTTTGCCTTTTTCATCCCATCATCTTGGGATGGGATAGCAAGTGTCAGTACCATGCAGCATCTTTGTGGTTTATTTCTGAGGTCTTAGAGTTGATAGCATGACATGGAAATTTTATGTGTTGAGAAAAAAAAATATGTATTTTGAATCCAGTGTTATTCTTCTTTCCTTGTTTGTAAATTTGCAACCCAGTGGAATTCTTTGCCCATGGTGTTGTTTCTATCATGGGAAGCCTTCCTTAAGAAATGTCAGCTAGCAGACATGAAATCTGCTCAGCCTAGAGCCAGCTGTATAAGCTAAGAAAGAGTGTATTAAGTATTAAAACATAAATATGTGCCAACTTTCTTAACACTATTTACAGCTTTTTTTTTTTTCTCTTACTCCTCTTAACTGTAACAGCTGGAATTCCGGGGAAATGCTCTGCAGACAAGTCTCAAGGGTTGCACTGGGCAAAGTTCTGGATTGATATACTTACTGAGCTGAACTTTGCAGAAGAAGGGCAGAGACTTGGCTCAGTGTTCAGTAAAACTGATCCTCTTGCTGGTTGAGTGTTACAACTACACTGCCTGTAATTGGCATTAACTTGTCTGCTGCTCATGTCATTTCCCCTGATGACAGGTGTTTTCTGTACATTGTCTGCTCTTTCCCCTGTGTTTCTAGGCAAAAAAACCCCCAAAATCTGAGATTGTAAGTAATCTGATAACATTTCAAAACCTGGGGGATGCCAAAAATCAAAAACTTTCAACATACAAAGGCACTTCTGCCTTTCTAAAGCAGGAAGTGCTTTTAAACCTTGACCTGTGTCCTGATCACAGCAACAGAACTTCATGTGTCAGGGCTCATTGGTGCTGCAGACTGTTTTGGGGAGCTTTTAGGTATTTGGGAAGAACCCACGTTGTAAAGCATAATTGTACTCTGCAGTTCAGAAAGGGTAGTTTTAAAATTGTTCCCACTTGTGTGGGCAGAGGCTCTCAGAAAATGCTGCTCTTCAGAGGTGTGGAGTTGTGTCTTTGAAGTTTAGTTACTGGATCACAGGATGAGAACATTCTATGGCTGAAAATGTAAACATTCCTGAGAGAAACTCGCTGTTCTCGCTTAACACAGAACTGAAAAGTCATGCAAGATTGTTATGTTGATATTTTTAACATTTCTTCCTTAAGGACCAAAATAATGAGGAGAAGCACGCAGATGGACTTATAGTAAGTTTAAATCTAATCTCTATCTCCCTTCAATTCTGCAGAACATGTGAACAGAGACCTGAATTTCCACTCACTCTGCAACACGCTTCTTCCTTTCTCTAATTTACCTCTTCAAGTGTCTTGTTAAAGTTCCTGTTGAGTCCTTAGCTCCTGAGGTTGGCTAACACCCTTGTCTGTAGAAAATAGTGGTCAGTTGTGTATGGAGTGTCTGAAATGGCAGTGTTGTGACTGAACACTTAGATAAAAACCTGCCATGTGAGCAGATGAAAGGGAATTATTGGGATAGAAATAGTTTTGTGTTTCACGTGGAGTACCTTTGTGTAGGAAATAGATGTGCTCTCCATGTGCTTCAAGTAGTTTGTCTCTTCTGCAGTGCTGCTCCTGTGATGCAGAGTTGTGTTTTGTCCGTCTAAGTAACGTTTTTCTGTAATAGAACTTCTGCATTTTAGTGTAACTTCTGTCATTTTTTATTTCAGTCACATGTGATTTCTCTTCCTTCCTTCTCTTTTTGTCACTTGAGTACATTTCAGATACTTTTAATAGGAGATTGGTTTCAGTAAAACATAATTCTAAAAATTACAGTGTGTTTTTATTACAGCTGACAGTAATTCCCAGGCTTTATTTGTCTTTCCACTACAAACAGCTTTAGCAGTAGGATTTTCTGGCATGAACTTTGGAGTAAAGATGCACATACATATTTTGGTTTCATGCTTATTGTAAATAAGGTGAATGATGACCTACCCTGTGGATTGTCCTGTAGTTCAGGCCTTAGTGTGAGGGCACAGGGGCTGTGATGTGACCTGGAAAAGGGAAGTTGTGCAGGTGGACATTTCCACAGGCAGAGGTGACCTGCAACTCAGAAACTTCATAGAGATATTACAACTTAGAGTCTGAATTTGATTAACCACTGATCTCATTATCTGTGGGTTGGCTTATTTTGGGGAGGAAAAAACCCCTTTTCTGTAGGAATGTATTAACTTGAGGCATCAGTGGTGGTGGAGACAAGAATTACAATGCTATTGAGCTTGGGGTAAAGGGCAGGAGTTCACTTTAAATTTGGGCAGAAATATGATCAGTGTTTGATGCCATGGTAGGATGTCTTGTCTCATTAGACAAGGTTGTCTAATGAGGTGGTTGTCATTATAGCAGGGAAGTTTCAGCTCTGCCTTCATCTGCTTCTGACCCACAGAGGCATCCCCCAAACTATCCAACAGGAACTCCAGTATGGAGAATTGTTAAGGATAAGGTTACAATCCTGCATACAAAATCAATGTCACTTGGTTCTTTCCTTTATCACACCAGTGTTCTGTATCATATGGATTATTAGTTTCCCTAAAAACTAAGGCAGACAGAGATAGCAGCAGCATCCTGTGTATCATAGAACCATCTTGGGTTTTAAGTTTGAACTCTAAAGATGGGATTGTGATTTTAAACTATGAACTCAGTGGGACAGGGACCTACCTGTGTTGCATGCAGAATTCCACAAGCAGGTGAAGTAATGTTTAAGAGACATTAATTTTATGCTGGGATACAGTGGAGTACCGGTATTTGTATTCTGGTTAGTAACACCAACAAAAAGTAGGAAGCTATTTTTATGCCTGTTTTAATGGAGATTTTTGTAAAGATAAACAGGGGTTTTTAAATTAAATAAATCCTGTGCTATAAAAAATAATAAAACTCTTCACTGACTTTTGGAATCATGGAATATCCTGAGCTGGAAGGGACTGAGAAGGATCAGGTCCCAGCTCCTGGCTCAGCACAGGACAGCCCCACAAATCACACCGTGGGTCTGAGAGTGTTGCCCAAAGGGAGGATAAAGTTCAGAATTGCAGCTGACCAGGAAAGGAGGCAGGAATGAGTCTGCCTTTTGTAGGAGAGTGGGAGGAGGAAGGTTAAAACAAGCCTGTTTCCCTCAGTCTGACTGCAAATAGAAACTAACAGACTAAAAGGAGGGAAGAACAGTTGTAGGTGCTCCTGTTTCATACACTGATCTAAAAAAGAAGGTAAACCTACTAAATTTCCTAGCAAACTGAGGCAGAGATTTCCACAGTTCTGACATTAATTGAGGGGTTTAAAATGCAAGATGTTTGGAAAAGGGGTTTACATGCCTTTTATCTGATTAACAACCCAGAAGTTCTGGTTGTTGTGTGTAAACATATATAACAAACAATACTTAGATGATTGTTTGGATTAAAAGATGTGCAGTGTAGATTTCTAAGGGGCTCATTAAATAAAATCCCAGAACATACACTGAAGTCAGTGACTTTTGTGAGCGTTGAGCTGACCTGGTGCTTCATTTTCCAAGTGCCCACATTCAGAAGTAGGTTGATGTGTCCTCTGCTGAGCTGCACTGAACACTCTCAGCTTGCTTTGGGAAGAATTTCGGCAAAAAAGCTGCTTCATGGGCATGCTGATGATTCTTGGTTTGATTTCTGGTTGATTTACTGTGATCTGGACAAATTAATTTTGGGGGGGGGAAATGGTTTTAAAAATACAATTTACCTGTCCTAATTTTTGCCAAATAATTTGCATCTAACTTTGCACTCTTTACATGCAATATTTATTAGTGGATGCTGGAGGCATACCAGAAGCTAGAACTTTGAAAGGAGAATTCTTTATAGGAGGCTTCAAATCTGTAGCAAACTCAATTTAGTGTCAAATCTGTGTAAGGAATTAAAATATTACTGCTTTGAAAATATTTCTCATGTCCTCAACTGTCAGTTGTTGTTTTGCTTTCTCTCTCAGGAATTCACTATTCTTGCATTTGGGCATCTCTTGTGCTCACAATGTTCTTGCTGTCTGTGCTTTATTTGATTTGTTTTAATTGAGGCGGGGGGATTAAAAAGTGCTTTTCTGTCTTGGTTCAGAGCACCATCAACCCAGTGGACACCGTGTACCAGCCCAGCCCGCTGGAGCCGGCGGGGCTCAGCGCCATGCCCTCCCAGGCCGTGCTGCCCCCAGGTAGGGTGGGCAGGGGCAGGGACACCCAGCACGGGCTGCCCCCAGGTAGGGTGGGCAGGGACACCCAGCACGGGCTGCCCCCAGTAGGGTGGGCAGGGCCACCCAGCACGGGCTGCCCCCAGTAGGGTGGGCAGGGACACCCAGCACGGGCTGCAGGGCCACAGAACGGAGGGGGGCCCTGCACTCAGTGCTGCTCACTCACCCCAGTGGGGCAGAGCAAGGAGGGGGAGCCAGGAGGGGGTTCCTCGGCTGTCACATAGATGTGCCTCTGGGTGTGTGGATGAGGTGATATATTTTACTTGCTCAAAGCTGCATTTCTGACACGCTTTTTAAAAATAAATGAAGCCATAATTCTCAGAATATAAATGCTTTCTTGCTAAATAACTGCCTTTTTTTTTTAAATGCCATCTTTGCCTAATAAAAACAGGCACTAGATGAAAATGATGGATGCACATGTTTTCTGTCTGAATGGCTTTTATAGAAAAGGATTTAATTTTTGGAGGTGAGGTGAAATAACTTTTAATCTCCATCTGAATGGTGGGTTTAACATACCAAAATATCCCCTAGAACCTGCTCAGCTGTGCAAGTCAGAGCAGCGACCCTCCTCTTTGCCAGTGGGACCCGTAGTAGCATCACTTGGAAATCAGACTCCAACACCAAATAGTACAGGTACAGCTCTGTTCAACTGTCTTACTGAAGTACAAGAAACAAGTCCTGCATGTGTCCTGTCTGTGATTAGTTATCAACACAGCTTTGTGTTGGCCTGCATCTTGCTTTTAATCAAGCCCTATTAGAATCACTTCCCCTGCTCTGTCTCCCTGCCATGTGTACCCAATTCATAGGAGCAGTGCCAGTTCCCTTCCTGTCTCAAGCATTGCAATCTTGCAGTAATTGGGGAAAACACACCCTTAAACTTCACTGGTGTTTTGTGCTCTTAATTTGCCTTGTGACCTTTCTTTTGTTATCTCTTAAATGCAACTCAGTATGAACCTGTCTAATTATTGCTTCTAATTTTTTAAGTTCCCCTACTGAGTTTGCATCAGTCTTTAATTGATTTGGACAATCCTGTTTGTAAGTTACAACCGGTGAATTTTCAAGCAATCTGTTTTGATTAAGTCTGTGATTTTAATACTCCATAGGAAGTGGGCAGTCAGCACCAAGCAGCAGCCTCACCTCTCCAAGCCACGTCAACCTGTCTCCAAATACAGTCCCAGACTTCTCTTACTCGAGCAGTGAGGATGAGTTCTATGATGCTGATGAGTTCTACCAGAGCAGCTCTTCCCCAAAGCGATGTCTGGAGTAAGTAGCTGGCTGTGGGCAGGGTGTGCTGAAAGCAGTTTTATCTACAGGGCCAGGGCTTGTCTGCCTGTAGTTCATTAAGCTGAATAAGCAAATAAGCCTCATTGGCTTTAAAAAAAAAATAAAAGGGGTGGCAAAAAAGGCACTTTGTGTAACAGTGAGATTACTCTCTCCCTCAGCCACAGACAGGTGTTTGTGAAGGCAGCAGTTTCCTCTGCTCTGTCCCATTCCGTCAGGTATATATATTGACAAACTAACATAAACCAAGCTTGGGAAGCCACCAGCTCAGAGCTCTAATCTGATGCATTTCATGGGTATTTGGTGCAGCCTGTGATAAATGGCCAATTCCTCCCACATTTACTAAAAGACATTTTTGAAGGTAACACCCTTTCCCCACAATCCCTATTTGCTCTTCTTTTTCTATGAATCAGAAAACTAATTTTAAGAGATTCTACACATTTCAAAGAGCGATTAGTCAGCTCTTTTCTGCCTTCAGGTGTTGGTGTCTGAGGCTGAAGGCTTTCCCATTCCTTCAGATCCAGTCCATTCCAAGCTTTCTGTGCATTAACATGCAGCACATAAGTTGATGTCTGTCACTGCACATATATTAATGTCGATCACTGAGCTCCCTGTCTATGAATTCCAAATTCTAATTGGTCTGAATTAGTTACTTGTGAACTGTGAGAATTTATGGCTCTTCCTTAGATCTTCAGGACCTGCTGCAGTCCTGACCCGGAGCAGCACTGGCAGCAGCATGAAACGTCCAGATACCACCGAGTCCCTCAATTCTTCCATGTCCAACGGCACCAACGACACTGGTGAGCGGCCTGGGGGAGCTTTCAGTGGGAGGTACTGACTGTTAGGGCGTGACAAGGTACCTGGGGGAGATGGTTCATCTGCTGTTTCTTTGCTCATGGAAGACTGCTGAACTGTAGGATTTAAAAACCTTAGATTTTGACAGCTCTGTTGTGTGCTAATTAAATACAGTCTCTTTGGAGGTTTAGAGAAAAGCAAAAGCCATTTGTTTTTCTAGATCTCTTCGACCCTCCTGATGATCGAGAAGATGATGGGGAAGGAGAGTCGGTGGAGGAGCATAAGAGTGTTATAATGCATCTCCTGTCCCAGGTTAGGCTAGGCATGGATCTAACCAAGGTGAGCGTGCTGGTGTCCTTGGGGAAGGGAGGGGGAGTAAACCCTGAGCTCTTGTGTGAATCAGTTCATTGTTAAATAACAATTTAACTGCACATTTGTTCTTAGAGCTAGTTAAGCTGTAATGTCCCTAGTGTGGTATTTTTTAATTGGAGTTCCTACTGGAAGGGGAAAAATAAATGCAGAATAAATAGATCCAGCTGCTAAAATCTGTTTGGGAAAACAGTTTGCTGTGGAAAGTAGCAATTTATTCTCTTTGAACCTAATTCCTGGCGTGCCTGTGAAGCTGGGATAGGAGGAATGCTGTGTGCAGTAGTGTTACTCCTGCCTTTAGCTTCCTAGAACAAAGATCTGCAAGATCCCAGATGTGGTGTCATTCAATAAAAAAATATAAATAAAATAAAAGGGGGAAGTAACCATATAGTGAAATGCTTTGCTTAATTGGGATTTTAATGAGCAAATTAATTGAGTAAATTAGACCTTTGTATTTTGAAATGCTGCATGTAGGTCTGACAGGGAAAAGGGTTGGATTTTTGATGAATGAGATTAATGCTGGTGTCTGTCTGAAGGCTGAATGAACAGCATTCTGAAGGTGTTGGCCTTTCTGGGCAGTTTGTTTAAATTTATACAAGTAATTCCAGGCTGAAAAAGGGTAAGAGAGATAAGCCCTATCATTAATTTCCTTAAGTGGATGACTTGAACTGTCCAGAGTGGAACACACAGTAGGTGATAGAGATAAAACTTTTCTGGAGAACAGCCAGCAGCTCACAAGCAAACTGGGGGAGGTTTCTGGCAGTTCTGAATAGGAACTGATCCAAATTGTGTCTGTTTGGGGAATTCCTGGAATAGCTGAAAATTACTGTTCAGGTTAGCTGCCAAGGAGCATCATGAGCATGGACCTTGTCTGCAACAGCAGTCAGCTCTGCTTTCAGCAGGGGTCTGGGTCACTCTGAGGCAGAGAGCAGGTCCACGGGAATGGAACCTGCCAATCCCTTTGCGAGGTAGTAGGGAAGAGATTAACCTTCATCTTGATAGAGAAACATAACAGGATGTGACTGCCTGAGTGAGATTTCACCTATAACTGAAAATTGACAGTGGATGTAGAGCTGAAATTAAATAATCAGTGATACTGTAATTAAGAACAGCCTTTGATAAGCTCAGCCACGTAGCTAGGTGTGCCCTAAGTGAGATTAGAATACATGTAAAACAAGACAGTTGCTCTTAGATCTTGGGTTGTATAGAAGCTGCCAACTGACCTGCATATGTCAGAACTCATTGGAAGCTCGAGCTCACAATCAGCTCAGGGCACACAGAGCTGTGGGGCTGTTTGCTATTTACAGTGAGTACAGTTGGCTTTGGTGCAGGATGTTCAAATCCATTCATCTCTAAGAGTTGTTTTCTTCACTCAGGTGGTTCTTCCAACTTTTATCCTGGAAAGGCGGTCACTGTTGGAAATGTATGCTGACTTCTTTGCACATCCAGACTTGTTTGTCAGGTATTTGACTTTTAAGTAAAGCACTAACTGGTTCTGATACTGTTTATGGCCCTTGTGGTCTGCCAGAAGTAGGGTGGTAGTTCTGAACAATATTTGCTTGGGTTTTGGTATAAACTTGATGAAAAATGGTCAAACAGTCAAACTTGTAGTTGTAAAGCTTTCCTGTGTCCCAGGTACCTCTTGTGTTTCATTTTGCCTGCCCTTCTTTTCTCTTTTTGCCCCTGTAGCATCAGTGACCAGAAGGACCCAAGGGAGCGGATGGTTCAAGTGGTAAAATGGTACCTCTCAGCCTTTCATGCAGGAAGAAAAGGGTCAGTTGCTAAGAAGCCTTACAATCCCATTTTGGGCGAGATCTTCCGCTGTCACTGGGTGTTACCGGGCTCCGAAGGTGAAGATGACATGGTTAGTTCTTGTGGTGATTGTTAATTCCTTTCTTTTATGTTTTAGATCAGTGCAGCCTGGTGTGGGTTTTTAGTTGCTGGGGGTTTTTTTGACACTTCATTTAGGCTTCTCTCCTTGGGAAGTTGTAAATGATGATGTGGGAAGTGCTGGTGTGAGATACTTCAGTAGCTTCAGTGTAGTAGAACTAAATAGATGATTGTTTAGATATAAACCATGTATTTTTTCCATTTAATTTGCCTCCCACCAATTTATTTGCTCGATTCTTTCTCGTTTCTGAAGTGAATGTTTGCACTCCAATTTCCTGGCATAAGGGCAGTGTTGTATTTGTGCTTCCATTGCTTTCAACCAAGAATTACACTTTGCATTCTTTGCCACAGGGAATGAATGTTGGTTTATGGTTTTGTGGTACATACAATCTGATCAGTATTAATATGCAGATCAGCTTTCTCAGAAGCAAAAATGGAAACTATTTCTGCATTACTTTGAAATTGGGTTTATCCATGAGTCAGTTTTAACTGTTTTACTTGAGACAAATAAATGCATTTATACATGAAACCAAGAGAGTAGAAACTGTTCTGCAGGAAGCATCAGTTTCAGGACTGAGAGTTATTCCCCATCAGCAAACTGACAAATACATTCAGATCACTGCAATACATCTTTAGAAGCCTTAAACCCTGGAAGCAACTCCTCTTGGAAGCATCTTGTAAGCTCTGTCAGTGATGGGAACCCTCTGTCCTGTCTCACAGGAGCCTGTTTCAGAAGGACCGGTGCCCTGGGTCAGTAAAAGCAGCGTAACCTTCGTGGCAGAGCAGGTCTCTCACCATCCTCCAAGTAAGTTGACAGTACTTTTTGCCAGTGGATTTGGATCCTGAATAGGAGCAACAGGAAAATCAGTTTGTGGTTTAAGCCTGATTTACATTTTCTGTCCTAGTTTAAAAGCTGAAAGTTTTCTCCTTAAATTGTTTTTGTGAGAAAAAATTGCAAACTGTTGCCATGTGACTGTGAGACACATGGAGATACTGCCTGATGAGTGAATTTGGAAACAGTAGTATCCATCTCTTGTGTTACTGTTTTTAATACTTTTTTCTTCAGTTTCAGCATTTTATGCCGAGTGCTTTAGCAAGAGGATACAGTTCAATGCTCACATATGGACCAAGTCAAAATTCCTAGGAATGTCTATCGGGGTTCATAATATAGGGCAAGGTATGTGTGTGTAATTTAACAGTAGAAGAGAAATTTGCATTCTGCAACTAGAATTTGTACCTCAATTATTTGAAGTCATTGTATTAAATGTAAGGAATGATTGAATTTATGCAACTAGAGCATGTGTATCTGGGAATCAGAGATTCCTTCCACACACTCCTGTGTGCTGAAATCACAGTTTTTCCCAACAATACAACCAGCCCTGCCCTCTCCAGAAGCTGGGCATTCTCAGCATCCCTGAAAAATAAAGCTCTCACCTTTCCTTTTTGTGGTACCTGTTTTTAGTGACGTATTTCAGGAGATCATGATGAAAAGTTTTGTAGAGGTTTTTGGTTAATGTTTTTTAAATCTTTTTTTCCCCTCTAATAGGATGTGTCACATGCCTAGATCACGATGAACACTATATTTTGACCTTTCCTAATGGCTATGGAAGGCAAGTAAATGCTCTTATTTGGTGTTTTCATTTTTAATGCTATGTAATATTTCATGCTTAATATTTACCAGTCAAGAGCTTGTAACTGTGTACATGCACTTCTCATTGCAGGTCTATTCTCACTGTGCCATGGATAGAACTTGGTGGAGAGTGCAGTATTAGTTGCTCCAAGACAGGTTATAACGCTTCCATCGTCTTCCACACAAAACCATTTTATGGAGGAAAGAAGCACAGAGTTACAGCTGAAATTTTGTAAGCAGGTTTCTTCATCTCACTTTCTCTCCTTAAATTCTGACTTTCTCCAGGACAGTCAGGAGTGTAGAACACTGAAACAGCAACACCCAGTAACTTACCTCATGATCACCTGTCATGTTCTAGCCAGATTTGTGAGAGGAAGCCTGCACAGGCTGCATCCTGCCCAGTCCTGCTCAAAAACATCCCCAGCTGATTTGCCAGAGGGAGCTTTTCTCTCCTGCATTATCAAAAATGTCTTCATCACTGTCCTGGAAATGCAGTACTGCAGCAAGCCTGGGAGTGCTGCTGTTCATGGTGTGTCTGTACAGCTCTGCTGCTGCAGGCCTTGGCAGACTGATTTATCCTGTGCTCTGGTGTGTTCTGGGGCACACCCTGTGCTTGTGCCCAGCACAGCAAGTTCAGTGGAGACTCCCATCATACCTGGAGATGTGCTGTGATGTCACTACGTGGATGCTGACAGAATGAGGTTTATAACTTGCCTTTAAATCACTTTTGACACACAGAGATGCCATTTGAGAACTGGTGTCTGTGTTTCCCAGTGGTCTGGGGAAGTAGTGATGAGACTGCAGAACATTTTTAAGCATAAATGTACCACCCTAGATGTGTTTGGAAGGCCTGTAACTGGTTTCCTAAACTCCAAGTGCAGATTCAGCCCTAAGGCAAGGCCTGTTCTACCCTGATCAGTGCTTCCTGTTAAGGTTTATCCAACTAATTCATGCCAGACTGCTCACTTGTAAACAGATCCCTCATGTCTTCTGTACTGGTGATGGACACTTCAGGGAGGATATGAACCAGACTGAACAGCAGCTGGGATAAAGTTGTGATCCTTTAGGATCTTTCAGTTCCTGTAACACAGCTGAGAACTGACTGTTTGTTTCTCTTTAGTTCTCCAAATGACAAGAAACCCTTCTGCTCCATTGAAGGAGAATGGAATGGGGTCATGTATGCAAAATACTCAACAGGGGTAATGCAGCTTTATGTCCTTGTTCTTTCCCTTTTCATCAGAACCAGAAGATTGCTTAAAAAGGGGGTTTGAGGGGGTTTTCTGTGGGCTTTTTTGGGGCAAGGGTTTTTTTGTTTTTTTTTTAACAAACATTAATAGTTGGGAACTCCTATGAGGCTACCCAAAGGGATGCTGAATTCAGGATAAAAGTTCTGAAGTTACTTTGTTCATTTATTCTTAGGGAAGCTTGACTTTTATATAAGAACAGAATCTAAAGAATTACTCCTTTTCATGTATTTCCTGCCAACCAGTGTACTGGAGTCTGAGGGTAAATTTAAAGTCTAGATAAAGCACTGAATAGTTTTGTTTTTTTCATCTCCCACTCTAGGAGAATGCTGTCTTTATAGATACCAAGAAAATGCCTACAATTAAGAAGAAGGTAAGGAAATTGGAGGACCAAGACGACTTTGAGTCTCGCTGGTAAGAACTTCAGTTAACTGGGCAAATTAAGATTTTCTTTCAGACTGCAGTTTGCAGTACACAGACTGAGGGTGCACTGACTGCAGTCACTGCTCTCTCTGAGCCTTTGCTGCAGCACAGAGCCAGGTACAGGCAGGCTGTGGATTTAAGGGGCCAGAGGAGACCTGGAGTTCTCCCACATGTTCAGGGAGGTCCAGAAAGCTCAGCCACACCTCCTCACTCCTGCAATAGCAGCACAGTTGTGTTTAATATATACTGGGGGCTTTTCTGCCCTTTCTCTAAAATAAGACATTAACTCAAGCAAACCCTTCTGGCTCTCAGTCATTGATGTTTCTACCACTTGTAGCACTCTGCTCCTGCATAACAGTCTCCATTCCAATTTCTTTTTCAAGCTTATGGAAGGACGTCACCTACAACCTGAAAATCCGAGACATCGACGCGGCCACGGCCGCCAAGCACGCACTTGAGGAGCGGCAGAGAGCCGAGGCCAGGGCCAGGAAGGAGAGCGAGACCTCCTGGGAAACAAGGGTGAGCATTGTCCCAGCAGGGAATGCCCTCTAACCTGGAGCACCTGTTCCTTTCCCCTGGAGTCAGGAAGAGCTTACATGTGCTGATCCCTTTCTCCCCAGCTGTTCCACGAGGACGGAGAGTGCTGGGTTTACGACGAGCCGCTGCTGAAACGACTTGCTGCTGCCAGTAAGCACTAAGTGAGTTCCAAAGCCAGAGAACACTCAAGCCTTGGCTTAGCAAAGTTTACATCTGATACCGAGACAGTCATCAGCCATCACGTACGTACCGGTGGGAGAGCCCGACCCCTCCAGCTGCAGTGGTTCCTATCTCAGGGATACTGGACTTACTGATGCAGATTAAGCAATTAATAAAGCAGGAAGTGTCTTGGCTGTGCAGCTCCGTGCAGGGACTCGCTATACTGGCCGTGTATCCGGGCTCTGGCCCCACTCCTGCTGCTCCCCAAGCAGGGAGAGGCTGGCCCATGGAGCACAGACACTGTATAACCACTGTGAAGGCCACGGCATTGGTATCAGTTGCATAATATTCCTGGGTCCTACATATTTAAAAAGCAAGAAACAAAATGCAAGATGTCATTTAAATCTCGCCGATGTTTGCAATGTGTAAATATGAGGATTCCTTTGATGGGACAATTTGTTAGAAAATGCTACATAAGTGTTATCTTCCACCTGTATGATAATCAAATCTTTTGGCATTTCAGTGTCTTGCCCAAAATAACTTTGTTATTTTGAGATTCAAATGTAACCATAGATAATTCTACCCAGTGCATCTTAAAGCTTCATAAAATAGATTTTTCAAACTTCTCTTAAGGACTTTTTATTTATTTCATAATAAACCTTTGCAGCAAGACTGGTTTTCAGCTGAGTCATGATAAATTGATTTATGTGAAATATATTAGTATTACTTTTTCCCCCCACTGGAATAATCCTTGCAGCTCAACCTACATAAAAGTTAACAAACTAGCAAAAGGAGCACAATTTGCAACATCCACAGGAGAATTTTTTCTGGACTCTCCATCCAGCCTTGCCAGCACTTCAGGAACCTTTGCAGTTAGTAATGGTTAAGTAAGTAGCCAGATGTAGCAATCAAACTACTTTTCTCTCCAGTTACATCTAGTTTTTATTTGCGTTCACCTCATTTTTGTCTAGTCAAACATACAGAAAAACTGAAAAAGCCTGAGGCTCTTCTCCCCCTGCCACCCACTCCCACTGCTCCGGGAGAGCTGTGGATACTTTCCTGAGGAGCTGTTGCTGCTGCAGCACTGCAGGATGATGCACCAGGCAGTGAACACAAAGGCACAGCCCACAGCTCCAGCCAGCTGGAGAGGAGAACTTGGATCCGTGGGGAAGGCATGGCCTAGTCTTAGTGAACTTGGGAGACTGATGAGAGAGGTTGGCTGGAAATGGACTTGAGGAAAAGTTTCTGAATGGGCATCTTCATCCCAGCTACCACTACAGCCCTGCTTTAATAAAAACAGGTTTGTAATGTTTATGTTGCAGAAAGTACCTGTTTTACACAGCAGTGCAGGGCAAGATGTCAGTTTTATTTTAGTATTTTATGGTAAGGGAGAACATTCAGAGTTGATGTGTAGGCTTTGATGTCCTTGATGGAAGTAACGTCACTCATCAGAGAAGAGGGGGGCAGTAAAGTAAGATGAGGTATTTCACCAGATGAATTCTGTCCTGAGACAGCTGCAGCCTCAGCGTCCCCTTCGTGTTTTCCATATCCAATCACCTGGAAAATAGCAAAAGACAACTTTGTATCTCATTCAGTGTTCCTCTGCCCTGACAACTAAATTCAGATCCTGAACTGCAATTCAAACAACAGTAATCAGAAATGTAGAAAATGTGGATAACCAGCACAGTAAAAGTTAGATTGGAGATGTTCCCTCCCACGCCCTTACTGGGCTCTCTGAAGTTACCAGAGCTTGGCCTTTCAGAAACACTCACATGTACACTGAGCACTTTCCTCTGGTTGCTTCTGTGAGCTTGGAACCAGCTGACCAGGTCTGGTTTTGTAACAGACTTGAGAGCTTCAACCTGAAACCCACAGGAATGAGGTTTTAGTAGCAATGGTGAGTCAAGTAATTTTAAACATAAAAATGGTTTTTCTACAAACTATGTTATTGCATAAAAGAACCTTTATAAAGTAACATCTGGTTTTAGAATCAGTGTGTCACAGTAGCACAGATCCCACTTATGCTCTGCATTTGAAGCTGCTGCAAAAGAACACCTGCTTTTTGTGTTCCATTTGGCATCATTTAACAAGGCCATGGACACCCACCTCCCGGGCCAGCCTGTCAAACAGGTACTGCTGGGTCACCACTTCATTCCAGTTCCTGTCCACTTCTTCTCCAAGGTGGGAGTCTTCACATTCCTTCACTTTTATCAAAGCTGTAACCTGCATTGGGAAAAAACCTTTTGGAACAAACTGTTTGGTCTAAAGCTACTTAATTTGCCATCACATTCACTGCAGTTGGAAGAAAAGCCAAATAACATTAACAAGGTAGTTCATTAGTTTCAAACTTAACTGTAAATGGCCAGAGAATGAATGTTTAGAGATCAGCTGCAGAACAGAGAAAGAGACAGGATTTACAAGCAAGCCCTTTGTTCAGAAAACCACCAGAGATCTGTAACTGAATCTTGCACTTCAAAGAAGAGCTTTTCAAGATGAAAATTTACCTGGGTGTTAAAAGCCTCTTCAGTTAAATCCTTGATTTTCTCTTCAAAGCAAGAAAGAAACTCCTCTATTTTCCCATCAACCAATTCAGAACTAAAAGAGAGTTAAATAATTAAATCAGGCAGGAAGAAGGAAAAAAAAGCCAAAACAATCCCGGGGAGTAAAGTAGCAGAACAGCCCCCAAAAGGTTGAGGGGATGCTTGGGACAGGTTCTCTTCCCCTGTCTCCTGAAAAGCTCAGACAACCTGGTGTTCAGTTTTCCCCAGTATGAGGGAATAAAGCCAGTGCTGACTGTTCCAACAGGGACTTAGGTAAGCAGGGAGCCAGAGGAGCCACTGCCACACTGCTCTGGGGACCACCCTGTGGCACCCCCAGCTGCAGCCCTGAGCCCAGCACGTACTTGTGGTCCATTGGATTGGGACCAAAAGAAAATGTGATGGATCCTGGGGTTTCTGACACATGAAAACCTTCCCCAATGACACAGCTCTCCGTAATGGAAGTGCCATCCAAATGTAAAATTAAGAGGCAGGAGTACTCTGTGCTAATTAAACTGTCCCTGACACAGGATTATTTTTCACATTGCACACTTTTCAAATAACCCTTCACCTCGGGTAGTCAAAGACCTGTAATTCACCCCAGCTTTGAACAAAACCACAATAGTGCTGTGTCTGCTGAAAGTGAGCCACAAGAACAGCGAGGCAGGATTTAAGGGATTTGAGCTCCTGGCAGGATGGCTTCTGGGGGAAGGGCAGTGGGATATTTCACTTAGTCCTGGGATTACTTTTCCCTATTCAAGTCAGGACTGCTGCAATTTTAAGAAGCTTAAAGCTATTGCTTTATTCAGGTATTGGTTTTGAGTCAGGATGTTTTAACTGTCAGCAGTGTCCCCTCTGACATTCCCTCTGGGCTCTGACCTAACTCCCCTCATAGAATGAAATAAACCATGGCCTGAAACAGGTGTGAACTCTGAAATGAGAGCAAGTGCTCAGGTGACTCCCAGGGCTGGGAGTGCTCATGAACATTCACCACACAGCACTTACTTGTATTTAGTTGCCTGGGTTGCTACTGTGACAGAGAAGCCAAGAATTCCAGAAGTGTTCCTGCAGGTGGGGTACACGTGGTAGCTAAAAAAAAGGACAAAACAATAAAGTCATTCCATGGACACAATTAACTTTTCATTTACAGGACAACTTAAAATAATGCTGGTGGCTTTTGACAGAAAAATCTCAAATGTAACTTTTCTGCATCACTGCACTTGAGTGTTTTCCCATCTTTAGGAAATCCTTTTAAGCTTGGCAGAGTATTTGTGCTCCTGCAAACTAATTCAACCAGAGTGACAGACCTATAGCTGTAAAAAGCCTGTTCCAGTTTCCTGAGGCAGCAGAAGAGACTGCTCTGCTCCACAGAGCCACTTTGAAAACAGCCCTGGGAAGGGGAAGCCAACGGTGGAAAGTGGAAGGAACAACTTCATGCTGAGTAATTCCAAGTTAACACACTGGTAATAGATGGAATTCTTACAGGAACCAAAAGCAACTTTGCTTGCAGCTTGTACTGATGAATGCTCTTGGTTTTGAGGTGTTTGTGTTGCTGTTTGCATTACAGTAATTCAGGAATTAGCCACTGTGCAGGAAGGCTTTCCAGAGTAAAAATAAAATCTACGGAACAGCAAAAGCAGGAGTGTAGGAGGAGATGCAGGGGCATTCCTGCCCAGTGAACTCACCCGAGGGTCTGCTTGGTCCTCAGGAAGTCAAAGCAAGGCTCCTCCATGTGCATCTGAAACGGCACAAAGTGTCACAGCACAAGTGACACTCCCCTGCAGCCCCTCGTGGGCTCCACATGGAAAATGGAGCACAAGTAGTGCTGCCTGTGCAGCCACAACCACTGCAGCAAGGGGGTCAGTCTGTGGGTCTGTAGCTCAGAAAACAGTCTGTTCCCTGCAGCTGTTTGGGGACCCCCAACCCAAACACTCAGAGTTCAGGCAGAGGCACCAGGAGGTACACACAGTCCCCTTGGGAACATTTTGCCCCGTGGCCTTGGCTCCAAGCACTGTTTTCAGGGAAGAGTTAGGAGACACAAACATCAACTTACCACAAGCAGCTCCATAAGGGTGTATTCCCTCAGGTTCCTGGCACCTGACTAGAAGGAGAATGAGGAATTTAGGGTGACTTCATGGAGTTAAATGCCATAATTCAGGCCAAGGTGACAGCTGTGGCACACACCTCAGCCTGAACTGCGGCACTGAGTGACAATTCACAGCAGGGACAGATGGGAAGGTCTGGTTTTCCACTGAGCCTCAGGAGAGAGGGGAAGGGCCCAGCCCATGAGATCAGAGGTGGGGACACCAGGAAGTCACCAGGGCACTGACTCAGCTACAGGCACTGGCACAGCCTGGAGGGGAAGGGGCCAGTTTGAGGGAACCCCACACAGTGTGAGAGCCCAGCTGGGCTCAGCCTCAGGGGAAAGGACCTGTGCTCACGAGGTGTAAATCCAGAGACTGCTACCAGAGGGAACAGGCCAGCACACCCCAAGCTCACCTTACCTGGTAATAGACTGTCACCTCGGAGTTGGCATCGCCTTTGTTGAGAGTTTTCACCTTACAGAGCAGGTGGGTGTTTGGCAGATCCACCACCCGGAACTGGACAGGGCAGGGATGGGCCAGGGGAGCGAACTGGAGCTTTCTGAGGGGAGACAAACAGCAAAGCTTCAAACACCCCCTCACATCTGGGCCAACACCAGTGTCACACCAACATACTTCCACATTTGGTCTGACTTGATTTTCCCCTTCCCCAAAGCAGAACTCTGTCTGCTTCAACTGCCATGATCAACCTCCTACAAATACTGGATGGAAGAAGGGAATTTCGGCATCCCTCCCACTCTGGACCTGCCCCGCTCTTAACTGGATGCTAGTTTACACATAAGCAATTCAAAAGGCAAGGGATACTCACTCAACAACATAATTCAGAAAATCCTTTGCTTCCTAGGAGAGAAAGCAAAAACATAAGTTGTTTATTTAGAAGAGAATTATTACCCCAACTCACCACCTCACCCCCAGTGCAGCACTTGAGAGTGTGACCCCCACGCACAGGACAGCTGAGCTCTGTCATGCCACCTTCATCCCTGTCCCCTCGCCTTGTCCCAAGTCCCTCCAGACTGCTCTGCACCAAACTGCAAAGACAAAGAGCCTCCACACTGCTTTTTGCACTGGAACTTCACAGAAGGAAAAGGCATGAGCCAAAGAAATAGCACCAGCCATCCCAACAGCAAAAGGTGGACACAGGAGGGGATAAAGCCTATCTCATGCACGAACCTGAAGCTCTGGAAGGAAACACTACAAGACTCTGAACTCTCAAAGGACATTAACACTTTAAACAGTTAAAGGACAAACACCTCCAGCTGGCACAAATTACAAATGCAGGTTTCTCTGCCGTGCCACACACAGGCACACAATGACACAGGACACAGGGAGCTAAGCTCCATTCCACCCTGTTTATAAAGCCTGACAGGACAATATGTGCTCCAGCCCCAGGGTAGAAACCTTCACTGAATACTGCAGGAAAAGACTGAAGATGACTGGAACTCAGTAAGGTTTGACCAAACCATGCAGGCAATCCAATTTCCAAGATAACTGTACTTTGAGGGAAGCCTCCTCCTGCAGCACCACTACAGGAATTTCTCAATATCAAATATATCAATACACCAAACAACATCAAAAATGGTGGCAACAGGAGAAACAGATTACAGGCATATATCTACTATATTTTTCCCCCTGCACAGTTTAAATCCAAAGTCCTGGAAACTTCTGTTCAAGTTGGCAACTATGGACAGCCCATTGGCTCATCCATAAGAGCACTCCTGAGGTGCTCGAGGTGGAGCTGCCCTGTCCCCACGAGACTCCAGGCTGCCAGTACAGAAGCAGCGACCAGCTGTGGGGTGAGGTGGCTGTGGTAAGGCACATTTTAAGCACCACAGAGAGCACACCAGCTGCCAGGGCTGCACTTACTCTGCTTGTGAAGTTCCCTTGCACGAGACCCTCCACGAAGAGCTGTGACTTGAAGGCCCTGACGAAGTTGGAGAGAGACTCGATGGACAGGCCGTTCATGAGCGTCTGGTACTTGTCGATCATGGACCACCGGCCGTGCTCCAGGATCAGCAGCCGCACGTCCCTGCAGGCACCAAGGACAGACCCGCAGGCATCAACAGCTGCTCGGGGTCAGAGATCCCATCTCTGACTGAGGTTTGCACTGGAAACAGGGACAGGGTCCCCAGGAGCCCATGGACTGACTGTGCCCTCCCTCAGCACCCACTTCAGAACAGTGACCACGCTGCTTGCAGAGCTGCTGGAGCTACAAGGCAACCCTGGAACAAGCTCTGCAACCACAGAGCAGGGATCAGCTCAAGCTCAACATTTGCTGTGCAGCCACTGTTTGGCCTCCCCCAGAACTCACTTGGCCAGAGTCTCAGGTTTGATGAGGATGTTGAAGTACGTTTTCTTCAGCTGCTCTGTTATCATTTCAAAAACTGCTGGAGTAAAGCTGAAGTCAGACAAGTAATCAATGATGAGCTGAAATAGAAGCTGTAAATGAAAGAGTTTTAAGTTGAGGAGTTTTGTGTTTTGTGGTTTTTTTTTATAAGTACCAGTTTCAACCTAATCCCATGTAGTAACACAAAATCATCCTTATTTGGTCAACATAAGAGACATGCAATGCTACTAAAACTTGGCTGTAATAATGCCAAGGTCATGGGTTCAATCCCCTATGTGAGCCATTGACTTAAGAGTTGGACTCGATGATCCTTGTGGTTCCCTTCCAACTCAGAACAGTCTGTGATTCTGTGAAAGCACATTCCTCAATTCTGCCAGATGTTCTTCACTAAACAATTCTATCCCAAATGACAGTTTCAGAAGGACAGCATTTTTACACAGTGAATAAGCTCAATATCCCAAATCAATAGTAGTTTCCACATTCTATTGGAACAAACATAGCCTGGAACTCAAACATTTCTGTATTTGATATTCCAGTTTTTCCTTTGACAGCTGCCCAGCACAGTGACACCACAACAGAGGCACATTCAGGATTAAAAAACAGAATATTCAGACCCTGCTATTTGCTGCATATTTGGTTTTTTCTGTTAAATCTCACATTAACGGATCTGACAGACAAGTGACAGTCTTATTAAAGCTCCAGTCAAGCTGTTGCAATGAAAGGTGGTGGTTGTCTCCTCAACCACTATGTCCTCTCTGTGCCTACCAGGTTTACCTGGCCAGCATTTAGGGAATGGGAACAGGGAGCCCCCAATCCTCTTAGCAAGCCAACAAAGAAAATCTGCACCTAAAATGAGTGTGTCCAGAAGCCAGATCTCCAAAGTCAAATTGTAAACAAAACCTGTTTTCAGACACACCTCTCAGACTGTGCAGCCACAGCTCATAGATGAGAAGCTCTAACACTCTCTATGGACATGGGAGACTCAAAGGCCTTTTTACAGGAGAAGCTGTTAAAAGTGTTAATGGAGATACAGACATTAATTAAAGGAAGATTTCTCTTAAGTAGGGTCAGTAATTTGAGCTTGTGTAAGTGACTAGAACTACAAATTTATCCACATAAGCACAAGAAAAAGCAGCACATTTGCTGCATTACCCTGTATCTGAACAGACACAAATTTTACTATTTAAACATTCAAAGGTCTAGCTGCTAGGAGAAAGCACACACATTGCAAAGAAGGCAGCACAGAAGTACTGAGGAGATGAGCAGAACTCACAGGTAGCTTGTGGTTGAAGCCTTTCACTCGGATCACTAAGCCATATTCCCCAGCCACCAGCTTGTATTCCAGCTGAGCCACGTCTGCTTCATAGGCTGGTTCACCAAGGTTGTGGGAAAGGATGTTGACAAATGTATCAAACAAAACTAAGCTGGAGGGAGAAAAGGGCACAGCGTTACAATGAAAGAAAAAAAAGGAATAAAGATAAAAAGATAAAAGTCAAGCCCAATGAGTTTGATGGTACATACAGTGAGTTCTCCAACAGAAATGGATACTTGAGTAAAATGAGATTCAGAAAGACGTTTTCAACAAACCCAGAAAAACAGAATGCAGGTTTCCCTTTGTCCAGAAAGCACGTGGCACTACTTAAATGCAGCTGGACATTTGGCTGTTCTTTGCAATGTACAAGATTCCAGCTTCGCAGGATTTAAGATTTCAAGGTAGAAATGCACATTGTAACATGCTCAAAACATTGAATAAGCACAGAAAGTGAAATTATTGTACTTTGTGTAAAGGGATGGGGAATGGATAGACCCAGTAAAGCTGAAGACTTGAATAATGAGATGATTTTTTATGTCTCAAGATAAAACAAAAAGAATCTAGAGCAAATCAGGCTACACAATGTGGAAATTGCATCCCTGCTTCCAAGTTTTTGCTATTGCCTGGATTCCAATTCAAAGTTCAAACTAACAAAGCCCCATGAAAACAGATTTATAAAGGCTTTCCCAAAGCATGAGTTGTGCAGGTCTTGGCAGGCTTATCACAAAAGGACTATGAAATTGTTTCCAAATGGCAATGCCAGCCCAAGCCCATCAAACTGCAGGTAAAACCACAAGGAAAGTGTAAGAACATGAGAAAAGGACACCTTATTCTATTCCTGCTTAAAATTAATGTCTCTTCTTGGTTTTTCACTAGGTATGGTAATTTAGTTACTCTGCAAGATAAGCATAAATAACACAATCCTCACTTCTCTGCAGACTGCTGTATCAATGGAGAGATCAGATGGAATCGAACATAACCTGGTGTGGAAAAAGAAACTTCATTGAGCAGTTGTACAGAAAGTGACAGTTTTCTAAAGTCAAATGCATTTCCATCATGTTGTTCTCTGGTGACAATTTGAAAATGAAAATGGTCAATCAGCTATCTGAATTTTTTTTCTTATATTAAGTCATCATTAAACATCTTCCCTTTCTCACTCCAAAAATCTTCCCTTAAAAATACCAATCATTGGAAGCCAAAGCTGTGCTTTGCAGAACACAAACTCACATGGCAGGACCAAGAGAAATGGAAAAAACTCCACAAAGCTTCTGTTAGAGACACTAAAAATTGTGACATTCTGCTTGAAAGCAGCAATATATTCTCCACATTTGTCTCAGATCCGGGCTATATTTTTATATTATATTTATTTTAATGTGTTTCTTCCTTCTCAAGCCCTTGTCTCAATATCATATTCTGTCTGCACAACCCTGCCCACAGTCAGACATTCAGAAGTCAGTGTATTTCAGCGATTCCACTCTTCAACCTGAGGTATCAGCAGGGTTTCTTTGTTGCAGGTATTTTACCTGCTTCTCTTTTATTGTAGCTAATAAACATATCAAAAGGACCAGGGAGAGCTGACAGCAAGCACTTAGTTTAAATGGTGAGCATTACCACAGGTTATTTGCCTTCAAATAAATTCCAGCTGCTAAAAACAGGGACTTGCTATTCCGAAAGCCCTCAGGCACTTACCTTTTGGGATTTTGAATTTATTATCCTTCCTGTACCAGAGACAGCCTTGCTGTGTGCTCAGTATTTTGACTGGATATTCTGTCTCAGGGCAGTCAGCAACTTTCAAAGCAAAGTCGGTGGCTAAAAAAAAAGAAAAACCAAACTCAAGTGGGTTAGTGGGTTTCACAGACACAACCAGGCTATATGAAACAAAGCCTTCAAAATCATCAAAAATACATTTCCTCCCAGCCAGTTTTCTAAATTATTTCTGATAATGCTTTCCTATTCCATCTGCTTTCCAGTTCCACACCAGAATGGTGGCTCAGAAGCAGTGCAGGAGTGGTGATACTGTATTCCATCCAGGACACAAGTTCTGCCTTCCGTTTCATTTGGTTTCGGCAACAAAGTCAGATGGGTATTTGGATGCTTTCAAAACCAGCAGGATTTAGCAAATAAAACTGCTCTTCTGAGGTATCCAGAGCTCTGTGTTAACTCTCTCTTTGTGAGGCCTGATGTTATGGATATATGATCTCTCAGTTTATACCTTAGAAAAATTCAGTTCTCAATCTTATAAATAAAAGAATATTTGGTAAAATTCAGGAGAACAGAGTGTTCATGTTTGTTTAATTTGCAAAACCAGGTTGATGTTCAGATGGAGACTAAGATTGTTTGTAAACCACAGCAAATTCTAAAATAAATTATTGGGGATGATTTCACTCATGCTCAGGTGCCTTACCTATGTATTTGTTTTCTTCTGGAAGGTGTAAATCCTGATTTAACTCAAAGTCACTCGCCCATAGATCACTCCAGTACTTGTCAATATCTATTAAAAACATGAAATGCGTTCAGTTCAACAAGCAGGCAATGCCACCCTATTTCCTCAGGCAGTCATCTCATCTCTTTGCTGTCTCTGTGAAGATTTGCAGTATGATGGGAGTTTCTAAATGTCACCTGGCTCATCTTGACTCTAAATCCATTCCTACAAGACCTTCTGGAGCAGGACTGAGGCAGTCCTGTTAAAAAGCAAACCAAGCCTGCCTGCATTAGTAACCCAGCTCCCACCACCCCTGGGCTGGTGTGCTTTCTCCTGTTCAGGGCCTGAATGGCAGCCAAGGGGAGGGCTGGGAGGGCTCACTGGGACCTCCTAAAACAACTGTAAGGGAGTGGGAATCAGCTGCCACCAAACAAAGAACAATCACTGAGTAGCACAGAGTATTTGACTAATGGGGAGCTCAGCAAAACACTGAGGATACACCTCCCTGCTTCCATGCATTTGTATTTTATGCTGTCACCCTTTTCCTGTCTCTACTGCCTGACCCAGGCACTGTCTGAGTTTCTGCTGCTGTTTTACCTTCCATGCTGTACTGTGTCCCAAACCACTTCTCCCTCAGGTGACACTGGCCTTCGTTGGCAGCAGACAGCAGAATCAGGTTGGCTCTCTGAGGGCTGAGCTGCTCCAGGGCAGCAGCAATGACCTGAAAGTTCAAGAGAATGCTGCAGTTCAAATGCAGCCCTGGCTCTGCCTGACCAAACAGAGACTTCTCAGTCAGAACGCAGGAAGAAAAAGACATACTAACTTTACAAAAAAAGGAGATTTGCTTTCTGAATACAAGAAGTGTTTCAATTAATTCAGAACCTGTGTCTGCACTATGCTTAATTACAAATGCCTGTATACATCCCCATATTATAGAGTATGCCCATATTATTCTTACATCAAAACACATAATCAGAGTTCAAAGCATGTTTACCTCAGGCTTGTATTCAAATAACAGCTGGTCTCCTGTCAGAAAATCCTCCTTCTGAAACAACTGCATGTTCTCACAAAGGCTTTCCACGTAGTCAACAGGATCTGTCTGTAAGCAAATAAATACAGCTATTTGTCACATAATTAGAAAACCAAACTATCAATTTTCTGTTCTGACAAGAGCCTGACTAGTTAGGTATGTTGAGGATGAGTTAGATGCCGTGCTTGTTATGACATTTAGTTTCAGCTATTAAATTAAATATATTCCATAACCGTATCTAATGCTCTGTCTCCTCTGAGAATCCTGAAGTATCAGAGGTGTCATCTTTGTGAGAAAACCCCTGATTATGCAGTTTACAGTCATGGAATCTGCTAGGTTAGAAAGCAGCAGAATGCACTCCTTGCCTTCAGGGAACACAAGCAGAGTCCTGCAATTCAAGATGTAAAGTGATCTGGAGCCTGGAAAGTGCAAAGCAAGGAATTGCTGCTGATGCTGCTGCTGCTGCACAAGTAGCTCTGATTCTGCTCCCACCCCAAGTTCCCTGCCACGTTGCACAGTGTGAGGAGGAAGAGGCTCCACTGTTTGGACATGGATTGCACATCACCTTTCAGCAGTGTAAGGCTGCCTGAGGCACCAGGCTGCTCAGGTTCTTGCTGAGTGCTCGGGGCATTTCTGCACCAGGCAGCATCACCCTACAAACACTGGGGGTAGACAGACCACAGACTGCCTGAAAATGGGCACACAGTGTTAAAAATGCCCAAGAATTGCTCAAGATGCTGTGCACCTGAGGAGACATTACACCTCCCCTGGGGCACTGCTTATCCCACGCCCAGGTCTCTGTCACCAGCATTCTTTAGCTCTTGCCTTCCTGTTGAACTAAAATGTATTCTCCCAGAAATCAGCAGTGCCAAAACAGCTTAAAAAAGTGAAATTAGCAAAAAATGCTGAAAAGCCCCAAACAATTTGCAGGGCACTATTAATGGGCAAGAACTTCACATACTAGGGCCTAATGAGTAAACTGAAAACGAGCCTACCTAGCAGGTAGGGAATGAAAAAGCAACATTTAATTTTGTTAGGGAAAAAGTCACAATATTTCTCAGCCTACAATACACTTTTTTCAGCAAAATACAGCCTCATTCAGTACACAATCTATTTCCAGTTAAGCAGAACTTTGAAAATGTATTTCAAAATGGAAACAGAAATCCTTTTCATGGTTTCCCTGTGGCAACACAAAACTGGATAAATACCTGTTCCTGGTAGTGAAATTCATTAGCTTCAACCTTCTGTATTTCTTCCCATACTCTGCAAAGGAGGAAGAAGAGAATAGAAGTGGATTTTCTCCATTATTTCACAACATTTATAAAGAATCTGAAGAAAGCCATCTTCTAGGAAAGGGATTAAGGGCAAGTTCAGTGATTCATTCAGGTACCAGGCACAGAAGTCAGTACTGAATGTACTTTCCTTCCTTCCAAAATGGCCTTTCTCAACTGGCAGAAAATTCTGCTCTCTTTCAAAGAGGAAGAGATTTAACTACAAAGAGTCAGAATCTAATCCCAAATTAACATAAGGGTTAACACCAGAACACCACAGTCCTGACTTCCACAGATCTGGCTCAACAAATTTAAAAAACAAACACAAAACTGCACCTAACATCTACACTAGCTCAGCTTACTAACATCAGAAATCAGATCACAGTAAGTCAAATTAAAGTACCGAGGAATAAGCATAAACATTTAGAAAGTTCCTTTTTAAACTTTAAAACTGCCATATTTTCCACAAGAACAAGCTTTACTACTGATGGTTTCGCTCAAGTAACTCTTCAAAAAACGCAAACACTCCAAATAACAGACTAATGGGGAAGGACAATGTCAGAAACATCTGATGCAGTGGCAAACACTTGCCTTTTATCTGGCCCTCTCTTCTGCAGCATCTTCACGTACTGAAATACAACATGGGCCACCTGCAGACAGAAAGGAAGTGATTCATTCTCCCACACATCAGGGAATCAGTGAGAAAAGCAGGTTGCAGCAAACCATACCTCATAGAAATGCTTGTAACCTTCATCAGTCAAGGTCACAGAGATGCTGAAGATGGAGTAAGTGGAGTTCTGCTCAAATCCTGTCTCTCCATTTCCTCCATATAATGCAAGGGCCCAAAATCTACAGAACAGTAAAAAGCACTAACTAATTAATCATTTCAGCTTTATTTGAGCTTAGTTACAACTAGCACATCATGGCTTTACTCCAGTGGTTTTCTATCCATTTACACTTCCCACAAAGATTTTCTAGCACAGGATTAGAGTCTAAGAAAAACAGGGAAAAAACTAAGTTACCTTTTGGAGATCTCAAAGATGAGTCACAGATACTGCTGATCTACAGATCACAGACAAAACCCACTTACTTTTCACCTGGGTCTATCATTAACTTACAGAATATCACTTCAAAACACTCATCCAGAAGGCTGCTTTTATATCTATAGAAAATACATATCCACAAAATAGAGCTTATCTACATTTTAATGACAGCAAAGCATTTAAAACCATGCTCAAAAAATACCTACTTTTTCCTAAGGAAAGAAAGAACACTGCCTTTGCCTTCATGTCCCACCAGCCAGGAAATGTAATGAAGAGGCTTCACCCTAAAAGAAAGTTTGAAGGAGATTAGATGCCAGGAGGTAACACATTTCACAGAATGAATTCAAATCACCAGGCTAATGACTAAAATATACACTGTCTCTTTCTTCATGGCAAGTTTCGCATTTTCAGGCAGCAGTAGGATAATAAGCTAAAACTGTGGGAGTCCAGAACATAATGACTGATCTGAGTCAGTGAGAAATGACATTAAAATCAGCCATGTACAAATTCCACTCTGTTAAAGGGACAATATCTGCATCAGTTTGATTCACTTTTCAAAAGCCCCCCATGGCTGAACCAAAGTAATCTGTTACACAAGTAAATGAGATTCTTTGGTTTATTGGGAAACTTCAGTAACTTATTCACAGCATAAACACAGTAGAAGTAAAATGCAGCACCAGCATACCTGTAATACTGTTCTTGTGGGGGAAGTGCCCAAGTGATGGTCAATGAATGAACTTTCCTGATGGGAACAACTGAACACAAATAAATGGACTGAATATAAATATACACAATTAGACAGAGTTAATAAATTTTACATAATGCAGAAAGAATAGTTCAAAGTTACTCAAAGTCACATAGAATTATTCTACAAAGTATCTGGATCACCCAGAGAAAATGTGAAGTCAGGTATTGAAAACATTTCAATCCATTCACTCACCTCTGTAAAGCTTGTGAAATTCTGGTGTGTCGAAAGGCTGAGTCAGGTGGCCAAAGCTGGGTTTGGGTAAACCACTTAAAAGCAAAATTGAAGTGTGATGTTACTGGCAAGGATTCCAGGCTGCAGTGAATATTCAAAGACATAAGCACCCAGCTCTGACAGGACACCAGAGAACCCCAAACTGGCCCTCAGTCAAGGCTGCAGCCCAGGACCCCCCAGCAGTGCAGGCAGCCTGGCCTCGCCTGCACCGCCCACAGCAGAGTCAGCACCCAACATCTGGGTGCCACACCAACACCTCCCCTTCCTTCTGCACAGGACAGCGAGAGCAAAAAGCTTCCCTTTGTAAAGACAACTACAGCAAACAGCTTGCTGAGTTCACCCTGCATTCAAGGAATCCCAATGGATTGTCTTGCAGGGTAGGAGGAATGAGGAGAGGGGTGGGCAGGAGAGACAAATATGTCTCTGTGCAGCACTAGGCTTTCACTGGTGCATTTCCAGGCACCACACAAACAAACATCTTGCAAAATCAGGAAATGGAAGGGGAAAATAAAACGCTTTTCAAATTAGTAAAGCTTTTGCAAACCCCCCTTTTTTATACAGCACATTGCAGTGAACTTTTTTTTTAAAAAATCAACTAAAAAAAGATCAACTTCTAACCCACTGCCATCCTAAGGAAGGAGCTTAAATTCCAGATATGGTGTTAATTAATTCTGCTTCTAATTATTTTTGACACAAAGCAAAGATAAGCAACGTAAAATGATAATGGGGATTTGCATGTCTTATCATAAAATCAAAGTATCAGCACATACTAAGCAAACACTGCTTTAAGTTAGCACCACACAGCTCACAGCCTAAATAAGTGTTAAGCAGAAACAAAGTCTTCCTGGAACAATTAACTCTGGTGTTTAATTTACAAAGTTGCCCCTTTTTTTTATAAGAATGTTAATTAACAAATGGTCATTTCCTTAGTTTCTCCAGTAAGGGATTTTTTTTTCTAATGTCATTTTAAGAACAGATAATTTTATCATCTGTAATGTTTTTATGCATCAAAAGAATCTTACTTATTTGGGATCTCAGAGAAGATTTCTGTCACCCACTCTTCCAATGTATCCAGTGTTTCTGAAGAGGAGAGAAAAAAAAGAAAGATAGAAATGCAATTTCCTGAAGATCTAAGACAAATTATCTTATCTCACTAGTGCAGTTATTTTATGGAGGCTGCAAATCAGTGTATTTGAAAACTGCAAAGTTCTAAATTATAAACTTCAAAGCTGTTGGTTTGAGCCAGTTCTGAATATTCACTGAGCTGTATCTGTGGTCATAGCTCTGGGTTTGCATGTAGTGCTCAAATCCCAGGCTGATACAACTGGGATTTAAAGTTCAGTAGCATCTGGAGTGACTGTGAAAAGGAATTATTGTCTTAGGGATCTACAAAATCACCAACACTTGCAATGCATTCCATCATTCTCCAGATCATACACAGCAGTTTCCCACTCAGCTGCAGTCCTGCAGTGCCAAGGGTTCTGATTCCTTCTCCCCGTGCTCTTTCCTTTGTGAATTGAGTCATTAACCAGAAATAGACTTTTTAAAATAAAAACTTGGAAATTGCTTGTTTAAGCAAGCATTCTGAATTCCCAACCTGATGCTGCATATGGTCAACAAGAGCAATAAAAACAGCTGGATGGAGTAGGGGGAGGATTCACTGTTTGTTTTTACAGAGACAGAAATACAAAGTTGACCTCAGTGGTTACCAGTTACCCCCACTTTCCTCCCAGTCACCAGAAGAAACACTACAGTCCATCACTAGGTTAATGATTATTCAGTGCCTCAAGTAGTTTGCTGTCTAGACAGAAAATAAAAGCAAAGGAGAAGAAAAGAAATACTTCTGCTATTATTACCATCTCCATTTTACAGATGGAAATTGCAATCAGATTTAGCATTCAACAAAACCCCTCCTTAAGCACAAACCTAACTTGAGTAACCTCTAAAGAATTTGTTTCCTCTACTCTCAGCAGAAAAAAAACAGGTCTGAAGTTCTTTTCTGAAATGAAACTCAAATCCATTTGCACAGAATTTTTGAGTCCATGGGGGAAAAGAATAGAATCTTTATTCCTCCCACAGACACAAAACAACTGCGAGACTCAATATCAGATCACTTGCTGTGGAAGTTCCCCGTCAATGGCAGAGAAATCAGCTGCATTAATTCCTTTAATTGATCTGACTCTTAATTGCTACAAGATAAATTTTTGAAATGTTATCTTGGAGATTTTTACCTTCTGTGCTAATATGGAACTATTCAACAGCTCCAGTTAAACGATTCTCAAGAAGTGGCAGGATGACAGTAACACAGCACAATTGCTCAAGACTTGTTTCACTTGGAAACCAGGCTAAAATCTACATATAAATACCCTCTGCAGGCCTGGACAATCCCCTAGAATGACTTGGGCTACAGCTGAACTGGTTCCAAAAGCACTACACCAACAGCAGAAAGGAGGTTGTTCTTGAGGAGCAACTGAGGTTACCTCTAGACTGGACAACTAAAGTCATGTAGTGAGCAGAGTAATGGCGCTGCCAGAATTCCCTCAGTCTGGTGTAGGTGTCGATGCTATTCCTTCTGGGCTCGTGTTTGAGTGTATCTGCATTACCTGCAAATATTCAAAGGTAGGGAGTTAGTTTTCCACACAATGGTTATGTCAAGACCAGACCAAGAATTTCTATCTGTCCCTAAGTCATGGTAAAGCACAATAAAAATACCTAACAAAAGGTTGGAGTTAACGGGATGTTGATGGAAATTTAGTATGTTCCAATTTCTGGTTCTTATTATAATGCCAGTTGATATTTCTATGCCAAGGAAGGGCAGAGTCCTCCTGCATTACCAGATCACCCATATGGGGCACAGCTCACTGTGTGTTGCCAGCTATTCCCTCAACAATGGAACTTGCAGAACAGCAGAGGGGAAAAGAGGGGGAATTATGATGTTCAGTGTATCTCACTACAGAAATTTATAAAAATGAGCTACATTTCAAAGCTGGCCAAATCTAATACCCATCACAAAGCAATTCACACACTCACCAGCACCACAATGGGGAGAGAGCTGGGACTGTATCGCCCCAGGGAAGGAGGACTATTTTCCTTCTGCCCCCCTCATATGGCTGTGAAGGTCACTCTTCTGCAAGTTCAACAGTGAATTAACTTTGTAAAGCCTCCTTAGACACAAATTCAGAAATAATTTATTTTCCCAGGAAATTTTACTAGGGGAAAACCAAGCTTAAGCAAGATGGAGATGACTCAGAGAGCAGTACCTCTCTGTTAACAGAAAGTTACATCACTATACACCTCAGGCAACCCAGCTTTAACATCAGCAAAAAGCAGTACAAGAATGAAAAGTGTCTTAAAAAGGAGACAGCTGCTTTTATTCCCAACCATTTTACTGTAAAATGGGTAATTGCTCTAATACATCTGAGCAAGGCTAGTGTTTGCTGTGATAAGACAGTCCATGTTAGTACATCTAACCACTCAAATGTTTAAGTGGTTAAAAGTTTAAATATTATCACCACTTCATACCAGAAATTCAGGACTTACCCCAAAAAAATTTCTTCATAGGATGTCCAGGCCTGGCAAGACTCCCAAATAACATCTCCTTTCTGTTTGTATCAGAGGGCCTTGCTAGCTGATACTCTGTTAAAGAATTTGTAGTGACATGCATCAACATTTGAGGTCATGTTCCCACAAAACAAAGCAAAAATCCCATAAAAAACCCGAGAGCTGAGCAAGATTGTTTCCAAAAATGCAGTTCTACAATCAGTTTACACTGACCTAAATACAGGACTCTGCCAAAATCAAGAATTCCCACTCCCGAACTGCATTTTCCTGTTTTTGCTGGTAATAAGAAACATGCAGAGCTAATTGTTTAGGCTGGGTTATCCTGCAGGCAGTTCGGGGAGCTGACTCCACTCCCTGGGCAGCACCTCACCAGTGTCAGTGCAAGGGAAGGACAGGCTTTCCACCATGAAGGTGTAAATTGGCTTAAGCTGTTGAAGAACCACACCTTAACCCAAAGGCAGGTCCTTGTTTACACTGACACAATTCAAAGACCAAATTGCCCATTTTTCCTTGCCAGAAGACAGATGGATGAAGATGATGATGATTTATTCCAACAAATATTTGAACCAGTTGGTATATCTGCCAATAACACTTTTTTTCTAAACCAGTAAAGTCCTATACTGTGGAAGTATTCATCACATATTAGCAAATCAACACTCCACTCCCTTCTATGCCCAGTTTATTTCCTCCTGGGAAGCACTTTTGTTGTTATTCAGGCACTAGAATAAGGAGGTAGGTAAAATTACCTCAGCTTATTGTATTAACTCCACATAGGACTGCAGAGAGCACACAGGCCATGCTGGAGCTAAAGGCATGTTGTTCACTGAAGAGCATCCACTTGCTCGTGTAACTGCCCTGCCAGTCACTGCCAAACCACTTCAAATTATTAATTTCTAGTTAAAGAAATGAGAGGGTAAACCCTCCTCACAGTGATGGCACTACATGCAGTCTTTCTCCTCTAACAGCCACTGATGTCCACAAAACTTCAGCTGCACAGTTTAAATCTCTCTGACAAGGTGGGTGGACTTGACTGAAGTGCTCAGAAGGACAGTCCAATATGGAAACCAATAAACAGTGTTACAATGTAGGTTTGGCTTTAAAAAGACAGGCTGAACATACAGGGAAAGATTCTCTTACTTACCACTGTCTACAGCCTCGACTTCTCGATCTATTGCATCTCTGATCATCAGTGGGTGAATAAAGAACTGTGCCCACCTATGGAACAGAAAAATTCACATACTTTTCTTCAGTGTCTATTAGACTAGGAAAAAAAAATCACCAGTTAAATCCAGCATCTACTATTTTGGTTTTTAAAGTTGCTTGTCTTACAAATTCTGTAATTCTTGACTATACTGCCTTAAAGAATGATAGAAGCCTGTTTTGTGATGCCATCAAAAACCAAAGGGCAAGGTTTCCACGCTCCATAGAGTGGGACTGAATTGTTTGGATACAGCAGGAATTGTTTGGATACACTAATGGGTGCAGGATTATCTGCCTTCACATCCTGAGAATGATTGCACCACATCACACAAGGGATCCACCTAGTCTGGTTCCTGGCTCTAACAGGGACCAGGCAGATGCTTCAGAGGAAACCATCAGTTGCTCACCAGGAACAATGTGACCACAGGGAAAGTTCCTTCCTAACTGCAGGCAACAAACTGTCCTGAAACACAAGTTTTTATATACATCACAGTTTTATTATCCACTGCTGTATCTACCATCCAGATGCATCTATTCTGTATCCCCAGAGAGCAGAGCAAAGGAAAGGGGCAGATCTGCAGTGCATGGAGACTCTGCAGAAGGCTGAGAGAGAACCTAATATTTCTATTTGATTTGTTGAGGTTTTTAAACGATGGTTGAAGCAAAAGGTTAAAAGGAACACATTGCTGAGTGAGTTCTACAGCTACAAGACCCATTACACTAAAGACAACTAAAAGGTGATGTCTTTCAGTTTCTTTAGATCCCCAAGTGCTTGAAGGAGCAGAAATCATCCTCAGCACCCATTTATCTCCTTTGTATAAGAAGCTGTTCTACAGAACTTCTAATTTCTGTGTTTCCTCTTCCCTAAGTGAGCTGCTGTGGCAGATTGCAATCCTATTTTTTCATCTTTCACACTTCCAAACATCTAAAAAGCTGGACTAATCTGCAAATGGAAGGTAATTTTGGCCTGGTAATGTAAAATTTAAATACTGGTAATGTAAAACTTAAATAATGTAAAATGTGCAAACACTTGCACTTGAGGTCATTGCAGGAATGTTTTTAGATCAAAGTAAATTTGTAGTGGAGTCTACTCTCCTCCTGAGATAATTTATGGCATCAAGAATACTCAGCTCTGCTCCCATGAATGAGTAATTCCTCTCACTGAAGGAAAGCATGCCAACTGGTGGAGCTCTGTTGTCCCAGCATATCCCAGAGCACAGAAGAGCAAGTTAAACACTTTCTGACAAAAGCTACAAAGAGCAGCGAAAACCACCCTGGTTTGGGTTAAATGTCTCCTTCTGAGGCACACATTGTACCATTACTTTAAAGGCTGCCCTCCCACCCATCCGGATGGATTACACTGGGAAACAAACTAACAAAAACTGAAAAAACAGTAACTTAAATCAGGACAGACATTTCCAGGGATGAGTCACTGGGATTCTGGGAGCACTTCCCCTTTGATCAGTTGTCACCTTGCACAACAATTCTTATGTTATCAATGCTGCCAGTTTGAAGGTACCAAAAGAATCAAAAAGCTGCATGCATTAAACTTACACATGGATCCCACGTAATCCCTCAGTGTCTACACCAGCACTACCTCAAAAAAACAGCAACACACCCGGTGGGAAGTAACATTTCCATTTATTCAGTATCACTGTTGTAGTGCAGGTACCTATGGATGTTCAGCAACAGCCTTGATGACCCCAAAATGAAGAACTGAACAGGTACACCCAAGCTCCTGAGGCACATACAAACATTAATTAACACCTAATCACCGTTTATATTATAAAGTTACCTATCCAGGCCTTCCTTGAAGTACTTCCTCTGCACATCAAACTGGAAGATTGTCCGCTCACAGTCGGTCGAGGCGTTGTCCCCACCCCCGTGTTTCTTCAGGAACACATCGAACCCGTTCTCATCTGGGTACTTCAAACTGCCCATGAAAACCACTGCAACAAAAAAGCAGCACCATTACCAAGATGACATTAATTGGCTATTCCCAGTCGCAGCTAGTAAGCAACCCCTCCTCAGCACAGTGTCACCTACAACTGACCCACAGCTCACATGCAGAGGGCAATGCCTCGATACCAACAGTCTGTGTGATCTGCCCAGCACCCACTGTGGTTCTGCCTCCAGCAGTGCCAACCTGGGCATGCCTGGCCTCAGAAAGGCAAGGACAGCATTTGGAGACACATCTGGAGAGACACTTCAGGTGATTTCTGTGCCCATACTACTAATTCATCACCCTTCACTAGGGAGATACAGCTTTGTAGCTCCAGACTGGTTTGTAAAGCCACAGGTAACATGCTTCCCCTCAATTTAATGATAAAAAATAATGTTGAGATAAGCTAATGCATGGCTTGCCAAAAGGTATGAGACATCTTCTCCCATATTAAGAGTTTCTTACTAAGTAAAATAAATTCTCAAATAGCCACAATAGGAAATGATGCTAAAATACTACAGACATCCTGAGCTACACAGCAATCATCATGCACTAAATCTGGAGAAGATAAAAAAGGAGCAGATACATACTATGTTCCAGGAAGTGTGCTAATCCAGGCAGATCTTCAGGATCAGAGAAGCTGCCAACAGCAACACAGAGGGCTGCTGCAGACTAGAGAAAATACAACACTCTCAGTAAAAGCTGCTTCAAGAAACACTTCAGGAAAATGACAGAAGCATAAGATGTATCAGTCGGGACAGGCACAATAAAAAGGTCTAGTCTGAATGCCTAATCACAAGGCTTCAGACCTCATGAAAGCTCACTATGTATTTTTTCAACCTACAGCTTTAAGTACATACCTGCTTTTCTGAATAGACTCTCTTTCTTGTCTCTTCTTTTTCAGCCAGCTCTTCTAATTCACTGTCATCAGAACCACCGAAATCCTCATTATCTCCATTACTGTCCCCACTCTCATCCCCCTCATCACAGTCCTCATCATCAAAACCTTCTCTACCATCTTCGATCTCAGCTCCAGAATCATCATATTCATCACTTCCCTCTTCAGATTCCTCATTATCATTGTCCTCTTCCTCCTCTGGGGCACCATCCAAGTAATTAAAATCCGAAATCAAAAGTGCACATAAGCCATTTTGCAGTTTGATATACCTGAAAGAATAATTATTTATAATGAATATGTTAATTTCCTAAATCTGAATTTTCAGAAGCACAAAAATGTCATCGTTTTCTGTGCTCTTCAACTGAGAGTGACTTCCTCATGAAAATATCACAGTAGCTAAGACTGAGAACAGTATTCTGTTATTCAACAGCTGTAAGGATAAGAAGCAGTTCCATGCCATAGCAGAAGCTCTTCCCCCATAAGGTCAAGCATACTGATTTTGGCTTTTTCTTTCTTTCTTTGTGAAACATTTAAGCTACGAACACTCACTTCATGTATTCAGAACAGCTAAAGCCAAACTTCAACAGTCTGTTACTCTTGTCAGGCCCTTAGAAACAGATATTATATGGCAGAATGAAGATCTCAGTCTTTGTCTCTAAGTAGGCCCAAGAGACTCCATTTGATTTCATCAATGTTTTGTATTAAATGGGGTCCACAGACACAGCAGGTTTGTGTTAGAAAGGAAAGAGTTCCTCTGCAGGATCCATAAAACAAGTCGCAGGGGGTTGGCTGGGTTACTATGAAGAAGCAATGAAGAGAGTTCTCTGTGTATGTTTACACAGAACTTTTTATATATGTATGTGCACATATATAAATAAAACCCCACAAGCCCTCTGTGCAGCACCGTTGTACAACTCTTCCCACTGAGCACAGCAAGCACCAGTGCTCTGCAGCACAAGAGCCCTCAGCAGTATTCACTTCCCACCAGATCTGGAACAGACAGTCACAACATGTCAAATTAACCAGAGCACGCCCCCCAGGAGTTTGCACTGGCTGGTACACCAGATGCAGAAAGGAAGGAAGGAATGCTGGATCCACAAAATACCTCACCCATCCTATGAACTAGTGTGATATAGACAAGCGGTACCTGATCCAGAAAACAAACAAACAAACAAACAAAAAAACCCAAACAAAAAAACCACAACTAGGATAAAACAAATCCATGGTCACATTCCACACTTCCAGAAAAATCTGAGTAACAAAGCAGAAAATCACAGAACACTTTGTTTTGAAAGGGGCCTTTTGAGGTCATCTAGTCCAGCCCCCAAGTTTATATCGGATCAGAAAACTGATCTTGGACTAACTCCATGAAAAAAACGTAATGAGCAAATGTTTAATATTTATGTTAAGCCTATGAATCACGACCAGTCATCCAAGGGGAAGTGACAGCGCCTGCTCGAGGCCAGCCCAAACACACCCAGCTTGCTGCAGGACTGCTGAGCAGGACAAATGTGCTCCAACCCAAAGCACAAGTGCATTCTGGCTCCCTCAAACCACAGCACAGTGTGCAACTTGCAGAGGTGCTCTGACCAAATGCAGGGGGCACAGACAGTACAGATCAATGCTAATGTCTGGGAATAAAGTTAATCCTCTATACAGGCCAAAAGCATTTGCTCACCATTTTCATTATGTACAGATGTCACACTTGTGAACACACAGAGGGCCCTAAAATATATACACTGTACACTTGGGTGCTTCAGTCTCTGGGTAGTTCAGAGCCAGAGCCCCAGACAGAGACAAGCCAACATGGCTGCAGCATCTTCCAGCACAACCAGCATCTCCTTCTCCTCCAACTCTCCTCCTCAGGTTCTCCCATGGAGAACACCACCCTCCCAGGGATCAGGCACAGAAAGCAGAGAACAGAATGGGGCTATTCTTCCAGAGGAACAGGGTGCCATAAAGCTGTTTAGCCAGGTGTACCCAGTAGCTCTTGTGATCCTTTCCACATACCCCCTTTAATTATCCCAATTTGACATTACTCATGTGGAGGCTCGTGGGTGGTGCACACAGGACAGAAAGCAGCCAGCAGCAAGGACAGGACTGAGCCAGAGCCACGCTGCCCCTGGGGGCTCTCAGGTTTCACTCCAGGACAATCTGGAACAGTTTAGGTCATACTCACTAGAGGCACCACTGACATAGGTGTTCTTTACTTTTTCCATGTTTCAGTCCAATGGAAAAGGACAAATGTAACCAATACATAAGTATCCATTAGTATGCAAAATGCAGCACAGAAAATGCAATCACATAATGTAGAAAGAGAAGCAAATACAGTCCAACTGCTTTTTTGAAGGACTAGACAGGCACTGATGCAAATAAAGGTTAAATATAAAATAAAATTCAAATTCTTCAAAATACTGTTTAAACATCCTGGGTAAGTTTAAACACAATTGTTCTCACAATGTTTTTTCTTACATTAGTGACAACTGTTTGTAAGTAAAGATTGAAATACATACCAGTGTATGGTAAACACTGAGAAATGCTGTAATTTCCCAAATTACAAGCAATACGAGCCCATGAATTTCCATATATGGATGAACTTAAATAAAACATACACTTTCGGTAAACATAATTACCCAATTACAGCTCTAATGAGCAAACCCGACTTTAATTATGACAATTATTTTGTCTCAACAAACTCGCTTCTGAAAACACATCCTCCAATCTGCCAGAGCTCTTTGGTTTTGTGATCACTCTATCTGAGAAGGTAAAATATGGAATTTTTTACTAAGTTAAGGCTGATGTCAGTAGATAGACTGTCTACATTAAGCCCACTGTGACTGGACTGCAGCATCCATCATCACTGCTGAGTGAACAGAGTGTGTCTGCATCATCACAGGTACACTTGGCATCCAGGCACACTGAGCTTCTTCTTCCTAAGGGCAATGTCTGTGTCTATGCTGTGCAAGGCTCACTTCTCACACATGGAAATCAGTCTGAAAAATCCTGTTAAGAATGGACAGTAAGATTTCTGGACAATTTCTGTATCAGTTTATCTTACAGGCAAACACACTCTCCAATTCTCTCTGTGCAGAGGTTATTCCTGAGCCTCCAGATAGGCAGTGACAGCCTTCAGTGGATTTCCCAAGCTTCACCCACCAGTGTGCTGCCCCAGGTAGCCCAGGCAGAAGTTCCCGAAGCTGACACATCTGTAACTGTGAGTTTTGCAGGAACACAGCCTGCCACAAAGTAGCACGAGTAGGAATGCCACCAGGAGAGGCTGGCAGCCATCCAGAGGAAGCAGCAAGGAAGTAGGGCAAGAAGGGAGGGAGCAAGTTTCTCCCTAAGCCAATGGGCACAGTCCTCGTCAGGCAGCCAGCAGGGAATTTCACTGTCAACCAATGTCACTGCAAATCCAAAACTCAGTTCCAGGCTCAGGCAGCAGATTCTCCACTGGCTGCACAAATCAGGTATCACGAGAAGTAAAGATTAAAAAAAAAAGAAGACGACGCTCTAATAAAGGCTGGATCACCTTCTGCCTAACAGGAAGAAGTTATCAGAGTGTCCCTTCGGGAATAAACTGCCTTACAGGATCCAAAGAGCTCAGTCTCTGTTGGAGTTTGAGCCCTTGCTGTGTCTGTGCTCAAGGAAGGTGATCTTTTCTGTCACTTTCAGGGATATTACTCAGAAATACTCAAATAAAAACACAAGCAAAACGACAGCCTAAAAGCTCTTTGCCTCAACTCAGTGACATATTTGTGTTAAAACTTGGAAACTCATCTAAACCAGGAAGAGTTTTAGAGACCTTTAAAGTTGGGATCTGCTCTGAAATACTTCAACGGCACTTTGCCCTCCAGCCTAACGCTTTCCGCGAGGGGCTGCCCGGCCGAGGCACAATTAATTGGGAATCGCTGTGCCCAGCGATGTCCCAGCCCTGCAGAGGTGCCGATGGCCCCGGCTCGGCCAGCCCCGGCCCCGCACGGCCCATCCCGGCACGGACACACCCGCGGACCCGCAACCTCCGCCTGTGGCACCGGGGCCCCCAACCCCCCGGGCCCGGCCCACCGAGCCCCGTCCTCCCACGCCTGCCCTCCCGCCCTCACCGGTACTGCTTGGGGTCACTGGGGGACTTGACGATGTCGGGGTCGCCGAGGTTGTGTCCGGGGCCGCCCGCGCCGCGCTCCTCCTCCTCGTCCCCATGAGGTGAGCGGCCCCCGGCGTCGCGGCCGCCCTCCGCGGCCTGCTGCTGCCCCACGGCCAGCTCCGGGCTGCCGAAGCCGCAGGTCGCCTTGTTCCTGCCGGGCATGGCGGCGGCGCCGCAGCCCCAAAGCGGCCGCACAACAGCCCGAACCGGGCGCGCTCCCGCCGCCCGCCCGCGGCCACCCCCGGCCGCCGCCCGCCCGCTGCGAGCGAGCGCGGCCGCCACACTGCGCACGCGCATGGCCGATGGGCGGGGACGCGCCTGCCCGGCGGGAGGGCGTGCGGGAAACCGTAAAAAAGGAGGGGGGAGAGGAGCGGGGGGAAGAGTGGCCCCATTCAGGAACGGGACAGAACGCGCGGAGAAACCGGAGCGATGAGGGAAGGCGGGAGGGCGGAGGGAGATGGCGGGGATCGCGCGCTGCGCCGCCGCGTTCCCACGTGTAGGTCCTGCCGCCGGCTGACCTGTGCCCCCCTGCTCTCGCGTTGGAACAGTCCAACAGCCGGCTGATGGGAGCCGGCCTCCCGTCACTGCCTTCACCGATTGGTTCAGCTCGCTGTCGCTCACCTTGCTCGGCCAATGAGCTGGCGCGGGGCGGGGCTGGACGGCAGCGCCGCACTCAGAGCGCGCCGGGTGCGGGTGCTTGGCGTGTGTGCCGGTGTGTCCCGAGCGGCCTGCGGGTCCCCGGGGTGTGTGATGGTGTGTGCCGGTGTGTCCCGAGCGGCCTGCGGGTGCCCGGGGTCTGTGCCGGTTGTGTCCTGACCGGCTCTGTGCCCGCGGCTGCTCAGCCGCAAACACGCTCTGCTCTTGGCGTGGCCGCTTCAGCAGGTCTCAGCCTTTTCTGATTTCACACTGGATGCGTACCTGATATCTCAGTGCTTTATTTCTCCACAAGATGGAAGCCAAGACCCATCTCTAATCCCGAGCTTTCCCTATGGCTTTTCCTGGAGCGCTCACGCTCGGTGCTGTATCCTACAAGCCACAGAGATGCTTGTGAAGAGCAGTCACCTCTTGCTTTTCACATTCCAGCACCCCTTTCTTACCTTGCAGCCCTGCTGTTTTATCAACACTTGCTATCCTGGGCAAATGGACAGCTCCATACAAAACCACACCACCAATTTTGGGTTTGTCTTCAGTGCAAGCAGGTTTTTGTGCAGGTTTTGGTTCAGTGCAAGCAGGTCTGTTCCTTTCCTTGCCAAATCCCTGTCTCACTTCCTGCCATGACCTTTTACAAGTTAATACAAATAATTCCTACTGACTCACTGCTGACACTGAAATCAGCTGCAGGCCATTTTAGGCAAAAAAGGCTTTCCCTGTATTCCTTCACAGCAAATGTAAGGTGATGAGAGACACAAAATACATATTAACGTGCCAGCTGCCTGTGATTATTTGATTCCCTAGTTGAAATAAACTCTGCAGGAGTTCTGCACCAAATAGTAGGTTTCTCCATGTATGCAATATAGGGCAGGATAGAATTCCTGTCTTTTCCAGTTCTTTCGACTCCTACTTGCTGGCTTGTCCTGTGACAAACAATTCTACCCATCCTAGCTTGAAGGGCCTGGAATGTACTTGTATGGTTTAAAAAACTCACCTGACTTGACTGGAACACAGTGAAATACAGTCATAAATTGGGTAGGATGGGGAAAGGTCCTTTCTGCCAGGGGACAAAAAAAGTGAAAGACATGAATTGACATTCCATTTCTGCTGAATGCATTTCCTTCTACCACTGAACTGACAAATCATTATTTACACTAAGGTACTCAGCTATATCTGCACAGCTCAAAATCATTCCTATCTGCTGTGGATTTTTTTTTTTTTAATTTTTGCTAGTGATTTAAATTGCCCTCAAACATGCTGCTTCTACAATTAGAACATAGCACTGCACATTTATTGGCCAAATAATCCATCTCTTCATTTTTTTTAAGCATACACAGTGATTCCAGATTTCTGGGTTCAAAGATCATGACCCTGCCAACAAAGACCAATGTAGTCTGATGTATTTTTGAAGCATTAAAAGGATTTCTTCTTCACACAAGCCTGGGATTGCCTAACACAAGTAATGCAGCTGACACAGGCTCTCTGGCCACACCCAGTGACTCCATTTCTCTTTATTTTGCAGTTTCAGGGGTTTGGATACAACAACCACAATCCCAGCACTGCACAAATCACACGTTCAGGACTAAATCACACACACCCAGAACACGTCATAGTAAAGATTTCTGAAAGCAACACACGAACAGAGGGATGAAACCTTTAGCAAAATGAGCTCAAACTACCCCAAATTAGTTGCATTTTTGTCCAGAATTTTGTGCTTTTTCTTAGAGTTGTTACACTTTGAGACAGAAAAAACAAAATTACAAAAGCACTCACTGGGGTCATGATCCAGCACATTACAATGCAGAGGGCAGGTACTTCACTCTGGTTCCTGACACCAGGAAGTCCCCTCGGTCAGAGGAGCTCACAGATCACAGGTAAAGCCATAAAACTTTCCAGAATTTTCATCTGAAACTTCTTTCCATATACACTTAATTTAAAAATTTTCCTTCCCTTCAAAGAATGATGCAACGAAAAGTTCATCAAATAACTCTAACAGGACGTCTCTGCCATTTTTCATTCACAGTTATGTTTTATTAATCAATCTTCCTTTTCTTAAGTTATCCTTTGTGGTATTTGAATCTCAAAGCAGAAGAAATATCCCCCCACACACACCCATCTAGCACAAAATTAAAAAAACCAAATCAACAACAAAATGCAGAAAGAAAATCTAATGATATTGGCACTAATATCTATCAACACTTGTATTTTGGCTCCCAATATTTTTATCTCTCTGAGACAGTGCTATTCCAGGTCTTACAACTCAGATTTTGCCTCCAGCTAAGCATGGAGGACCCAATTCCACCTTTCCTTCGTCCTGCAACAACCCCACCAGGAGGGAGTTGAGAGCAAATCCAGACCTGGTGGGGTAAAACTACAGGATACAGGACAGTCAGCTCTTGGGGTTTTAGAAACAGGGGGTTAGGGACAGGAAGGTGCCAAACACGGCAACACCCCCAGCACTCTGCAAACAGTTACTGGGGAGGGTGGAGAAGTTTGGAGACAAGGGGTGCCCCTGGAAGGGCTCTCACTCCTTCACCCAGCACCAGCCACAGCACAGGGAAAAGCAGATGCTGCTGCAAGGCATCCTTCTCCTCCTCCCCTGCCTGGCAGATGTGATTCCTCCATGTCTTCTTCCTCTATTTAGAGATTTGACACAGAATTCCCCTCCCCTTCCTCTTTGCTCTCTGGAGGACCTCACACTGCCAGAGAGAAATGCTCTGCTTTCTGCTCCATCATACAGAAAATCTGAGGTCCATCTCTTTAGGACAGCAACAACAGCTCTCAAAATAGCTGGGGATTGATTTTGTTTGTGTTATGTTTTAAAAAAGTATAATCTTGCTTTGTAAGATATTTTCACCCATTTTCTTTTAGGCCTGCTCCCTTCTAATTGGTTTTCGTGCTTCCAGTTGTTGACAAAAACTCTTTCTGCAATAGAGGAATTTGTAATTAAATATGCAACGTTCTCTGTGGAAATAACATTAGAAACACCACACAATTATTTTGCTCCAGTGTAACTCACATTCACACTAGGCACACTTAGAATATTTTTTTCAGATTTATAAATTATTGGATGGGGAAATACATACTATTAACACTCCAGCACATTAAACAAAGTTTCTACAACAGAGACTTCTGCCTTTGGACTACATGATAATGCACCGCCACAAATGAAAAGGTAGATTTTAGTCAGGAGGGGAGAGGACATTTCCCAGTGGGAAGGGCCACTAGCACGAGCAGTTCTGCTGCGAAGGGGGTGGGTTGTCTGTGAGTCGCATGCCCCTCCCAGAGGTGCCCCTGGAACTGTCTGACTCGATGCTCTCCGACATCTTCTCACAGATTATATCCACCAGCCGCTCAAACACCTGCCTCACGTTGATGTTTTCTTTGGCACTGGCTTCAAAGTAGTCAAAACCTGTGGAAAAATGAGCAAAAAGTGTCACTAGAGACTGATGATGGTGGGTTTTAAAATACTGGTTTTTCAGAATTAATGGTAAGAAAACAAGACATCAGATAATTCTTAAGCTCAGTTGTTTGCTGAAATAGTGAGCAGAAATACTTATAAAATTTATCAACATCAGTAAGATGGGATATCAAAGGGATACACAGATCCTTTCCATTGCCCTGGTAAGCACATCTGCAGATGATACAGATCTGAATAAACCCCAGGAGAAAGGAGGTGAATTCTGCCTCTTTCATCAGCAAAGGTCCCCTGGGCTGCAGCTGGTGACAGGCCACCACCAGCAAGATGTGAGGAACCTTCCTGGGCTCCACACAGCCCTGCCCAGGGCCAGGCTGCCTCCACCAACCCCTGCTGCAGTCTGGCAAGAGCAGAGGCCAAAGAGAGAAGGGAGATTGTGGCTCATTCCTTCTGCTGACCAACTTTGGCGGTCATGAGCAAAATGCTCCCTGACTTTGGTCTTGTTTTCTCCATTCTTTGTCTGTCCAGATGGAAAGCTCTTCAGGAGGATTAATACTTGCACAGCACATTTCACAACAGAGCATCATCCTGACAGGAGGCTCAGCCCCACTGAACTACACCTTGCTCTTTAATCTGGTATCCAGTCACTGGCTCCAAGCTGCAGCGATGAGCACTGACCCCTCAACACTGACCCTTCTTGATAAAAAACACCAAACCGGCAAGGCTGGAGTTCTGCCAAGGAGGGGAGGGCACAGACAGCTCTTCCTGCTGCTTCTCACTGACATCCAGGGGATCTCTGGGACATCCAGGCTCTCCCAGACAGCCCAAACGCTGCCCCAGCAGCAGGAATGTGCTGAGCTGTGAAGCATTTCCTTATCTTCGGGGGCCTCAAGGGCCAACCAGTGCTTACAATGGCTGGTGCTGCTCTTCTACCAGGTTATTAAATTGCCAGCAGCGAGAGCAGAGGCACCACGGAGAGTTTCCTTTGCAATAAGCTACATTCCATTGTGCTTCATTTGGGGGATGTTCCGCATTGCATCAATTTCCTTCGGTTCTGCCACAAACAAAGGGAAAGATAATTTATCTTAAGTGATTAGTGTGCCAGTGCTGGTGGGCTGAGTCACCTCGATGTGTGAGACAAGCAGGTATCCACTGCATTCTAACGCCTTTTCGAATTCCTGGGATAATGGGTGAAGTGATGATGGAGCTATTTGCCTCTACAGGGGCAGCTTTCCTGCATCAGATGAGTGCTCTGTCTGCCTCACTTGCTGTCTTTGGTGGTGAATAAAAATGTGTATTAAAAGCACAGGAAATCAGAGAACTGCACTCAGATATTTCCCAGTCCAACACTGGTTTAGCTCCTGCTAAGCCAATCTGTTTTGGTTCAGTTCACACTCAAGCCAGCAACGATTTCTTGATCTGATTAGGGTATTATTCAATTATGTTAATGTCACTATACAAATTTAGATAAACATGCTGAATGATAACCTTTATGTGAATCATTATGATGAACATTAGCAGTTTAAGCAGTCAATAGCCAATTAAAGAGATTCCTCCCACCTAACACACAAAATAATTTCAGATAATGCTGTACACATTAATGTGGTTACTAAGGAAAAACTCACTGATAAAATCACATCTGTTTTGCAGCCCTTTTTAAAAGTGTTTAGTATTTTGGGAGGGTACAGAAGAGCAGGGCTGGGACAGCACTTCCCAAAGGCTTGATTAGCTTTTGGGCTGCTCTGCACTGGGGTGTGTTTGCCCAGGGTGAGCTGGACAAGCACACAGGGCAGGGGCAGAACTGGGGATTCTCCAGCAAAGCAGTTTCCTACTGATGGAATCAGTTGCTATGGTAACTGTGTGTGTGTGTTTTGAAGTATCCCATGCTTAAAGGATTCAGATTCTAGATGCCAAATTTGTAATCAAACAGATGAATTTTGCAGGTAGAAAAAAGCATTGGAAGTCCAAGTTGGAGTGGGAATTCAAATAAAACTTTCTATTTGGTGTTACATTGCTCTGGACAAATTTTCAGCTACTAACAGTGGAATTATTCCTTCAAAAGATGTGGATACACTTGCATGCACAACCTTTTCTGAGAGCCTGCAAGCAGGAACCAAGTTTGTTCACATTCATATTTTCAAAAGCAAATTAAATTCTGATGGGTCAAAGAGCCCATATCTGCTTTTACAAACTAACCACGTCTCTGTTTGCTTTGCTAGTCCTACATGTAAAGATGTGTTATTACAATAATAATAATGATGGGTTAGTTTGGTATTTGCTCATTATTTGGTTATGATGGCAGTGCCTCAAGGCTCCAGTCACGAATGGGACCCTTTTGTGCTTGCCATATGTAGAGTTTAACTTGAAGACTCTAAACCTGCAGGACTTTTCAGACAAGCCTTTTTTCTTTTTTTTCCACATGAAAAAATAACCTGATTGCTCTTAACTCTTTGGAACAGTGACCATCTTCTTGTTTAAACTTGAATTAAATTTTTAACAGGATTTATTTGCTACTTTGAATTCTGTAACACAAGACAACTGTACAGTTAAATCTTAACACAGAGGCCTGATGCCGTAATAAAAATATCATATATGCTATAATAGGTAATGAAAAATGATAAATAAATTATAAACTAGTCTGAGTTTATTTTGCTGTTCATTCTAAAATTTTCATTGCAATCCCAATTTCCTCTTAATTGAACTGTTCTGCTTTTTCTATCCCACATCAATAACATAATGCCATTTCTTTATCTGGATAAAGAAGCCTGATACATTTTTAAATGTTTTACTCAATTCTACAGCTCCGATGCATAAAATTCTTGGTTTTTTCATTGTTTAGTTAAAAAAAATAAACTCTTCAAAAAAAATCAATGTTTGCATTGATTTGCAATGAGTACATGGTACTTGGAGACCTGGAGACAGAATTGTGTTTATGAAAACTTTTTGTCTTTTCACTCTGCTGGGCTAATAAAAGCTTTTTCTCTTCAAACTTCATCTTCCTTTCATCCTTAGACAGCAACACTACAAGTGTTCTACCAAGCACATCTTGGTCTACTGAGCACAAAACAGTTAAAATGTGGACCTAGATTATATTTCACTTCTTAGTTGTGAGACCATTATTAGAGCAGTACTGCTGGAAGGACTTTTTATTGTACAAACTAAAAAAATCCCACAGTGTAAAGTAGCAGAGGGGGAAAAAGGTAGAGAGAAAAGCTTTTCATGTACCAAGCTGATCTGCCAGATGTTTCCCCTTCTCCACAGGAACAATCCTGTCATCCTCCATGTCACACTTGTTTCCAACCAGGATCACTTGTGCATTGTCCCAGGAGTAAGTCTTGATTTGTGTGGCCCTACAGCAGGTCAGAAAGGACAGTTACATTCCATCAGCTGTGCCAGAATACAATCATTTGTTAAATACAAAACCAACTACCATTAATGACAAAATAACCATCCCCAGATTGTGTGTTGGCTCAAAGACAAAAGACCCGTGTTACACATAGAACAAGAATGCAGACTATAACTCACAGCACTGTTTTCTTTTACTACTCCTTAATCTGGTGTGACAGTGAATTTCCTTGTTAAGACTTTGCAAGTGTTACAAAGATCATGACATCCAAACAGAAGGCTGAACTGAAGAATTTTGGAAATCCAGGGGCAAAAAGCTTATTCTCCTTCAGCTGTCCTCTGTCAGAGGAACAACAATCAATGACACCTCTTAAGAATATTGTCCCATAGAGAAAGTCATACAATAGATGCACACTCTAGGCTGGATTTACAACTTTTTGTAAAAGGCAGAACAACAATAATTTAGAGCAGACAACAAAAAGATGCTTATTTGCTGCAGCACATTTGCTGTAGAGTTTTAGGAACACTGTAAGAACAGAAGGAAGTATCAAGTCGTCTTTGCTTGAACAGGAAAACTGGTTCATGGAGACTGAAAACTGCATAGAAACATGGAAACAATTCCTAGAGAGTAACACGAATTTACCAAATCAGGAAGACAAGAGATCAAGGCAAGGCTCTGTGAGCTAATACTTGAACCCAGCAGGATTAAGTGATACCTAAGGCAGCAAACAGCAGATGCAATGACAGACAGCAATACCAGATCAGTGGCAGAGGGTGCAGTGCTTGGGGCCTTCGGCAGCAGCACTCAGGGGAACTTAAAGACTCCAGCTCACTGTGGATCCCAGGATTCTGACCTTACATTTGGCCTCTTCGTAGTTTTTCCATGACAAACAGGAGGGTTTTTTCCTGTTTATCCTGAGGGGCCAGTCCTCTCCCACCACCTTGGTGAGGTGTCCCAGAGCCAGCAGCAGAACAGTATTAGCTTTGTACCATTCACTTCCATCCATTTTTTCAGACCAGCACAACCTATTTTATCTTTACCAAGTCAGCTCTATCTTTTAAGACTCCCTCCTTCCCAAGGGTGATTAGGCTGCTCTGCCAGAAGCAATACACTCCTTCCCACCTCCTCCAGTCCCTCACTCACCTTCCCACTCTGTCCATATTAAGCACCACTCCAGACTGGACACTACACTTTGAGGCAAACCTGTCACTTCCCAGGAGAGCCAGGAGTCCCCTCAGATTTTTACTTCTTTTATTTGAACTCTCTTAACAATAAAACACTTGATTCCTTCTCTTGTGAATTAGCAAGAGCCTCCAGCTCTGATTTACTTATGACAACTTTTCATTAGTTTGAGTTGCTTACTTGCCTTTTCCATGGAAGGAAGCCAGATGTGTTATTCCACAGATAACTATGAAAAAGGGGGTCATTTCCCTGTGGAACTTGCCTTGAAGCAGCAGCCTGATTGGATTGCACTGGAAAACATAACCCTAACCCAAGCCCAGAGCCACAGTGCAACACCCAAATATAAACAAAGGCTCTGGGCAATGAAACTTTTCACATGACCTCCTGGAAAGGGACTCACTCCAGTCCCCCTTTTGGCTCCTCCAGTTTCATCCTTTTGAGTGTCTCCATGTAGACAAGCCGTGGGGGAGCCAATATGAGTCTGTGCTGAGTTTGTGTGGGACTGTGGGGTTTCTGAAGGCTCCTCACAGAAGGGTGACTGCAGAAATCAACCAAAAGCCCAGAAGATGAAATATCCCCAACTTCCCTCCATAGGCAACAGAAATAAAGTCTCTCCAGGGTCAACTTAAAACACCATAACAGGTTCTTCTTCTGACTCCCAGTTCAGTCCCTGGACTCGTTTCAGCCCCTGACATTGTGTGGGGACACACTGCCAAATCTCAACTATTGAAACAGAATTATTTAGAAAATGAAAAAGAAACAAACAGCCTGAAGGGTCCCCCACAGAAACACATCCTTCTTGTTTTGTACAAGTCAGTGAGAAATCTCTTACAGAACACCAACATTTACTCTTAGTAGGAATAAAAATGAACCAACAAAAAAAAGTTATGAAGAACATCTAAAAGAAACCTTGATGCCCATCCAAAACGAATGGCAGCAAATTTCTAGAAGATATGGAAAGACAAATAACTAATTAACAAGGCTTGTGCAACTGAGATGTTTCAACAAGTACCAGGGCGGCCCAATAGACACACGGGGAGAAACGTATTTCTGTGGCACAATAAAAATGCTGTGCCTTGTTTGTGCTGAATTCCCCACATTAACCATAAGACACGTTTTTTGTGCTTTACACTTTGAAGAAAAATAGTCTCAGGTTCACAGTTAACAACAGGAGGTATCAACAACCCAATTCAGAGATCAGCTTTAAAGATAAATAAAGCTGATGGTTTGTGAACCCAGCTGTCACATATCTAAATTAAATTTTACCAATTTTTATTTGTCTTCTATGAAATTGTCTAGATTGTTCAAAGCAGAGCTTCCATAATATTTTCTATTTACTTTACAGTTTCAAATACTGAGTATATTCTAGTTCCAGTACAGTTTCAAATGAGATATAAACCACTGATTTATCTACACACAAAACTATCAACCCAATGCCAACTAACAGCTATCAAAGGAGACTACTAAAAAAAAAAAATTCTAGAAACTGAGCTGAAAGCCATGGAAGCTCATTCAACCCTTCCACTCACCCTACAGAAAACACATCTTATATTCAAACACAATAATTACATATTTTCAAATATCAGGAAGCTGTTAAACAGTCATGTACCAATGAACCAGAGATGAAGATAAAGGCTCTGAGCTAAAGGAGCTCAAGTAACAGACACCTTATTTTGGCATGGAGAGCACAGCTCCTGACTGAAGACCAGATCCAGTGTGATGGGGTTTTAAAGCATAACCATATCCTGCAGCATAGCAGGGGGGGAAAAAACCCCAAATCGTACCTATTTGCTATGCTAGAAAATGGCACGGGCTGATACAGCAGCACCAACATCAGACAAAAGCTTTTGTTTGCATTTCTTGTGCCTTTGGAAGTTCAGAAATCAGTTTTTCAGCCTGGGAAAAGCCACATCTCAGCTGCACGGCCACTAGAGGACTCTGCTGGCCCAGCCATGCTGAGCTGCACCCTCATCCCCTCTCCTATGGACCAGCTCGAGGAAGGAAGGAAATGCACTGAGTTTACCCTCCCCACTACATCATTTGTGCTCAGAATCGTAAAACTGGTTGGAAAGATTCCTGATACACACGGTAAAAACACGCTGATGGTTCACCTCTGTCCTCTGGCTGACAAGGTGCTCTTAGCAAAGATATTCCTGCAGCTCTCGTGGCACTGGGAGACAACAAGTCAAACAGACAAAGATGACCTTTCCCAATTCTTACTATTGCACCAGCGCCTTTGATGGAACAGACCTTAGACCACTTCCAATATGAAACTTCACCTGTACAAACTTTAAAATAGTAGCAGCTCAGAGACTGAAATTTGGTATTTCTTCGTCTGAGTTCAAGACCAACAAGTAAAACTTATTAGAGCAGAAACAACAGACAAGTAGATGAACTGTATGGTCATATATATCTTGTTTCATCAGGGAACCAAGCTGAAAATATTTATAGTTTACTGAAAGATATTGCCCTACCATTCTACCAGAAAACATCCCTGTGCAGACACTTGCAGAAGCTTCATCTGAGCTCGGTGGAGGGTGTGCCAGGTGGAGGAAACTGTTCCTGGCAAAACCTCTGGGTTTGTGATTCCAACAAGGAACAAAATTACTCCTGTGTCACCAGCTGCTGAAGGACAGCTTAGGATGTGCTGCAGCTCTCCTGCAGGCTGGTGTCATGGTCCTGGAGATGGGGTGAAAGTGGAGGCCACATCTTTAGACATGATGATCACGACCAGCTGCCTCAGTGGAGAGTGAGAACAAAACAGGGGTAGCCCCGCGGGAAAGTCAAGCTGTTAGAAACAACAAACCAGGTTGTTGCAGCTCTTGAGTTCCAGCCTAGACTGGAGGGTACAGAATAGGTGTTCAGCAGCCAGGCAGGCTGAGCTGGATGCTGAGAGCCAGGGCCACAGCCCACACGGCACGTGCTGCCAGCACATCACCGAGATCACTGCAGACCAGTCAGACTCAGGGCATTACATCAACCACTGCCTTTCTCTGCACCCTCACCATGCTCATCTGCAGTGCACAGTGACCAGGTTACAAGCAGAAAAGACTGAGGGGATTCGTGGTGCTGCTGCTTCTCCTTTCCCCAAACCCCTGAGATCTGCATCAAACAACCACTGTTAAACTGGATTGTTTTAGCAGCATTGGCAGAAACCTCATAAGCCCAAATAATGCATTAAAGGATTTCTTTCAATAAATTCAAACTTTTAAAAGCAACAACTACTACAGTATGTTACACTACTTGAATTATAACCTTGTCATTGAAGTGAAGCTGTAGAACGTTTTCCAAGGAAACTTTATGAATCAAACTACTTATCCCAGGGTTTAGATGAAGAGGAAGGAATATGGTGATGCAAAGCACTGTGGAGGGTGGGATGTCTCATGATCTCAACAAACACTTGTGAGGAGAGAATTGGCCACAACCCAACCCAGCCCAAGCCCAGCAGTGTTCCATACCAGTCCTGCACTGCATTGAAGGAGTCCTCACTGGTGATGTCATACATGAGCACAAAGCCCATGGCTCCCCGGTAATAGGCTGTAGTGATGGTCCTGTATCTTTCTTGTCCAGCTGTATCCTGGAACAGAGAGGAATATGTAGGCTTTAAGACTTCAGTTCTCAGAAGCAAGAGTTCAAATGAGGTCCTGTATCTAAAATAAGGCGAACACTTTTGGTTATTGTACATTTTAAAATTCTCATTTGCTCCCAACCGAAATGAACTCTGCTTACATTTTAGCTTTAATTAGGCTTTTGCATCAACCATGATTTGTTAAATGCATTTTGACACATGTACTATTAAAAAAATACCAAAGATGTCAACCCTTTAATTGCTCTTCTCTGCCTCAGTCTCAATGCAATAATGAAATGTTACCAGAGTTCACTGAAAGCTGACACTTCAAAGCAGAGGCAAAAGAAAACAGTCCAGGATGTACCAGGCAAAAAGACATTTACATGTTGCAATTCAGCATCACAGTCAGGAAAATGTCCTTGGGAGGGATGCTGTGGGTCACTCAGTTCTTACCTCAGGTTGGAGGCAATAATTTAAGACATGATGCAATGAACACTACTATACAGAGTGAATTTAATGTGGAATATCCCCATCACGATGTCTGAGGTGCACATAGTAACTTGAGATTAACTAATCCACTTCCGTTGGTTCAGCTTAATTCCCTTTACTTGTACAGCACTGCAGAGTACCTGAGCCTGTGTTTGTCATTCCTGTGCTGGCAGCACAAAGGTGAAACTCTGCCATATGCAACAGAAGAATTCTGAAAGACCCATGACAGCTAGAAAACATGTCAACCACCATCTGTTGGATGCCAATAACATTTGTGCCTCACATTTTTCATGCCTGCTTTTAAACTGAGGAATATTTCTACTTCCAGATCAGCAGTCCTGCAGCCAGTCCATTTCTCCTGGACAAAGGAAAGAAGTCATGTGCTGAATGTATCTCTCATTCAGGAGCTATCTATCAATTGAACAAACACATCTATTTCATCCATTTTTTGGCAATTGGCAGCTCTGTGAACAGCTGCAGGGAGGCAAAAGGCTCTGCCTTCAAAGCACGTGCTCAGTATGGTGCTGACTGGTAGTTACTGTGATGGTTTAGCAGTTCTGAAATGAGCAGTGCTTTAGTCCCCCAAAGCCCACACTGACGAAAGTATTTGCTGCCAACTGGTTTAAAATGTGATTAAAATTCTCTTTTCTAGAGAAAAAGACCCTAAAGGACTTGTCAACCATGTAATTAGCTGGAAAAGTGAAATAAATCCATGTAGAGCACTGTTGCAGGAGTACAGAGATCAGACACAGCACATCACTACAACCCAGAAGACAGTGGGTGGGAAACCACTCAGCTTTAAAACCATCTTGCCCATCATTCCCATACATGGAGCTTTGTTTTTCCTGCATGCAAGAGACAGTGTTGGCCCTTCCAGCACAGAGAGCAGCCAGTCTGGCATCGCCTGCTGTTCTGCACCAGGGTATCACACAGAGCATCTCTGCAGGAGCCTCTCTGCAGGAGAAAGTGCTTGTAAATAAACTCCCGACAGCTCGCTTAAAAGGCTCTGCCTGTTGCACTACTGTGAGACCATCCACAGCTGGAACACACTGTGCATTTCCCAGTGGAGAGGCTATGCCATTTCTCCACCAATTCTCAGGAAAAAGAAGAGGCTTTTTCCTCTAAACTTGTGCATTTATTTCAAGAGGGGGTGGTCCACTGGCTGATCATGATGAAGCATCGTACCCTGACTGAGAAAGAGTTTTCCTGTCCTCTCCTGACAAGAGGTACCAGAATGAGGTGGACTACACCTTGCAGCCTGAATGACCTTTTCTTCTCGTGCCAGTGAGAAATCCACTGCAGAGCACTCTAATATTCACTGACACCACATCCTGACTTGGCTGCTGACCAGCTACACCAGCCATGAAAACTAGATCCTAACTATACTTCTTCAAGCAGGAAAGTCTCAGCAGCAATAGTATTGTCCTTTAATTCAGAGAGACATAATAGTTACTTTATTTTAGCCTGAGTTTATAAAGACACGAGGCTTATTAAATCATCAGTCCCCACACATGCACTTTTGATCAAATTTGACTGAGGGGAAATGCTTTCAAATGTTCTTACACATGTCACAAAAAATAGTTGGTAAGGTGAAGAGAGACCTTAAGCATATCTTAGCTGGGAGGAAAGCTGAAGTGCAATGATCTTTGTCCAGCACCAGGAGAGAGGCTTTCTTTGTGCCTCATTAGAAGAAAGCCCTAAATCAATATTAGTAACTTCGCAGATTCTGCAACCAACAAAACCAAACAAATCCACAGAGGTCTGGATTCTTCACTTCTCATGCTCACAGCGTTGTTTTACACCTGCATTCCCAGGTTCTTCTCTCTCCAAAATCCCATCTAGTATTTTCTCCTCTGTTTGTAACTAGTGCTCATTTTGGCTTAGGGTATGAGGCTGTGACTAGGCAGTCAGTGATTGCAAGACACATTGTCTGGCTACATGTGGCTTATTTTGGAAAGAAATTAAATTTGACCATGGCTTGGAGCAAGGACTTTGCTCTGGGGGCTCTGGGGACATCTGCCCAGGCTGTTCTGGGAAGCAGCCCCAAGGGATGCTGAGGGTGACTTCCAAAACCTGTCCTGATACCAACTCAGTGCCTCAGCTCAGTGAGCAATTGGACTTACCTGTCATAAAGGCCCATTATGCTATGGCTTTAAAGCTCTGGAATTGAGCAAATCTGGTTTGCTGATTGCAGATTCTGCCTGTGAACCCCTGTGTGTGGGTGCACCCATTTATGTGTTAGTGAGAGATGGGGCTGCAGGAGGCACAGAACCCCAGAGGGCTTCATGCATTACGTAGTCATAACCCATTCTCCGGTGGACAGTGCACTTAACTCATTAGACAGGTCATTTGCATATTCATTAGGACACACTTAGGTGTCTGCCTTCTCAGGTTATCAACAGGAGTGTGTGTGAGGGAAAGGCATCCTATATTTCATGGTATATAAAGTTTATTCCCACCCTTGCCCTGGTAGGACAATGCAGAGATGTGATTCATCTCCCTGAGTCACTGATGGCTTCCTTGCTGTTTTACTGTACAGGTGCAGAGCATGTCATCTCCCCTTACAGGTTTGTACTTGCATTTCTCCAAATGCATTTGAATTGTTGTAATACCACCCTGAAATTACTTCTTTCCTCAGGTTACATTAGCTTTAGACAGCGATAAATTGGCTTAATTTTCTTGGTAGCTTCAGTGAGCACCCCCCCACACACACACACAGCTGCCTCAACATAAATAAAATAAAATAAACTGCAAAATCTGAGCTCACTTCCTTCAGCACTTACAATAGTGGTCCTCACCTCAGTTTAAACCACCAGAAACCTTAGGCAATTAGGCATTTCAGGTTTTGACGTTCAAGTTGTTTATGCAATGAAGGAGAAAATAACTGACAGAGATTGCTCCCCCCCACCAAGTTGTTTGCAAGATTTCCAGGTAGACCACAAACTCATTAGAAGACAAGTAGCTGAGGCACAGGCAGGGATCAGCAGAGAGGCGATGGAGCACTAATTAACAGTCTAGCCAAAAGCCTGGGAAAGGAGAGCCTGAGCCCTCAGCATCCAGAAGCCTGCTAGGCTGTCCCTGATGAGGAATCAGGGAGCTTGGCTGTAACCAAGCACAGAAGGGTCTCTGGGAGGTGTATTTACACCAGTGTGCTAACAACGCTGTTCTTCTGCAGCTTACGTATGTGCCTGTCTTTGATACAAACAATTAAAAACACCCACAAGACCATTAGCTGGTAGCTTGAAACAAAAATTTGAAGGTTTTGCATTAATGAGCCATCAAAATTCAGTGTTATTCAGAGGAGAAAGAGACCTAAATGGAATAGCATTGTGTGCAGATGCCCTCTAGTCACAAGATCCATCACATAAACATTCACAATAGAAGCACAACCAGCTTTTCATAAATTTACTTGGCTGTCTCAGCAGAAACTGCAAGGTACTTACACAGAAAACATATTTGAGTTTTTAAATTATGACAGATGCCCTTTGCTGCAGGACTGAAAAATCAGTCTGTGATTCTGAACCATCCTTCTCCTAGTGAAGATTTCCAGCCGCAAGTTCTTTGTTCCAACTAAAATGTCACTGAAACATCCAATCTGTAGTGAATTTAATCCTCTTAGCACCATGACTTTTCTAGCAGTGTATGTGACAAATAGCCTCTAAAGAAATAAACCTTTCAGTTTTTTTGAAGGATTATGGTTTGATTTTCATGGGGTTTGGGTTTTTTGAAAGAAGAATAATACCCAAGAATAAGAGTTGCTTATTGTCCAGCTAGTTGGCAACATTTACAAGGTGCATGTACTTGGCACCATCCTTGCTTAGGCTGCTCAGAGTCACAGCAGGGGCTACATCCACCCCAAAAACCAACACCCACCACAGTTTGGGGCTTCACTGTGGTGAAGGAAGGACTTCTTCTCCCTGCTATTCAGCATCACATCATAACACCTCCACTATAGGATTTTCACCTTGTTTGGAGTTTAGTCGGCCTTGGAGACAGGATAACCCACTTCCGAGCCCTGTGGTTAAAGGGGCAGCATGTTGTTAGACATCGAAGTGTCAGGGAACATCTCACTCCCTGCAAGCACAGCTCAGTTCTCAGCAAGACCAGTCACCTCAGCTCCTGTTGTCTACCTGAGAGATAAACCCAAGAAGCAAGAAAGGCCACCCACAACCTCTGTTCCACCCCACTCTCTCCCCATCTCACCAGGTGCTCATGCAGTCCCCTCCACTGCTGCCTTGCTCTGCCTTCCCCCCTGGACTGACCATGCAGTCCCCTCCACTGCTGCCTTGCTCTGCCTTCCCCCCTGGACTGACCATGCAGTCCCCTCCACTGCTGTCTTGCTCTGCCTTGCCCCCTGGACTGACCTGCTTTTCCTTACCTTTCAGAACTGTTGCAATGTGAAGTGTTAAATTTCCCATGGCCTCTGGCAAATCTAGTTGTTTTGGTCACTAGTATTGGCTGTCTGCTTCGAGGTGGCTGCGCTGTCCCCATCCCACCACTCTCCTGTCAGGACATGCATTTCAGACATGTGGGACTGGGCCTGCCTCAGATGGATGTTTCCCCAGTGCTCAGCACAGAAAGGATCTGTTCTGCCATCAAAGCTCCTGATGTTACAGCCACACATGCACATTTCTTTGCAATAGGAGACTTTTGAGTGGAAGCCAACGAGAATCAGATAAACAAAAGTCACCTTGGAAAGACGAAGGGGAAAAAAACAACCCACCCACCACGTACCACAAGGGAGAGTAGCCTTGGACAGGCTAGGATGTGTCATTAATAAAAGAATGTTAACATTGAGCTTAGTGTTCCTGCTGGCAGCTAGAAATAGGAACAAACAGGCAAGCAAGATGAGTCACTGGTTAAGACATGGAAAAGATGTGATGTCATGAAAAACCTGTGAAGTTTAAATTGCTGCCAGGAGCAAAATAACACCTGGTTCCTTCAGAACTCAGCTCTGATTAAAATGCTCCAGTTCAACAGATCACATTAAGCATGGTTTTTTTCTCTCTTGTTATTGAGTGCTCCCACTGCCCAAGAGTCACTGGAACCTACTCAGACACATTTAGCCACCTTGAGAGCCAGTTCCATTTGAGCAATATGCAGGAAAACATTTCTGATGTGAACACTCCTGTCTTTTTTGACGAAAAGCTCTATCATTGCCAAGTGCTTTTTAAACATTTCCCCATTATGGCTATCTTCACTTCTACTCTTTAGAGGCAGTAAAACCAGCAGCCTTGGATAACTTCAGTACTACCAGTTCCAGAAACTTCACTTTTCCCATCCTATTTCACTTTACCCCGTACAGAAGGTTCTACCACCCTGTTCTCTCTAACTGCTCCCACCAGAGAAACGAAAACTTTTTGAAAAGAGACTTTTAACACATGCAGAGTCTGCAAGAGCTCACCAGCATCTGGTCAGTCATCAGAGGCCTTGGCCACATCCAAAACACACACATTTGAAGTTGTCCTCTGTAGCTCAGTGGCTGTGTGTCCTTTCAGGTGAGGCACTGCACTTACTTTTCAAAGTATTTTTGTACATTAAACTGATGGACAAGGAGGAAAAGTTATGTAAGCTGACCTAATCCACTATAAAACATTCCAAGTGGTAGGGAACCCCCAAGTCTTTTAAGTTTTCTCAGCAACTCCATGCTAGATAAAACAAAAAGTAAATCACTGCAAATGCAACAAGGATGCTTTTGCTCAGCAGAATGTAATTCCCACACTGGAATCAGGCCAAGCCACTGTGATTGACACTACTGCTCATGATCTGCTAAGATGTTAAAAATATTATTTCCATTTTCCCAGGTGCCTTGAGATTGTAGTGAAGATTAGCAGCAGTTGCCCTTCCTGATCTGTCAGAGGGTAAGGAGGACTGGAATAGGGCTGCTTGCCTAGAAACATTATCTGCTCTTCTCATCTTTTTGTAGGTTGAGTTTTTCTGTATTTAAAAGGCAGTGGCTGCAAAGGAGAAATCACATTAGAAGGTACACACAAAGATTAAGGACATTTTGCACATTTCTTAAATTCTAAGTCATGAAAGGTATTATTTTTCATAACTTAGAATTACCATGAAGACCAACCTTTTAATTTTTATTCTTCCTGATCCAGTTATCTTGATAGAAAAATAAAGAAATGGCAGTAATAAAAATATGTAGCATCTATGTCTACCTCAAATTCCATTTCTTTAGCTGCAGATACACAGCAAAGTTCAAGAGGTATAGAATGCATTTGAAAGCCCATCCACTGTGGGCAAGTGATAAAACCATCACTGACATGATAAAAAAAAAAACCCAAAACATACGAGAAAAAGTTAAGAGGCTGAGATCCTGGGATAAGAAGCATTCTGGGCACTGAATGCATTATTATCATATTGCTAGTTTGGTTAGATCTTTTTAGTTATCCCACGTATATCCTTTAATTCTGTTAATCAGAACTGTAAGAACAGCTGTGCAGCACACAGATGTCTGAGCAATGTTAGTCACCATAAGCACTGTTAATTAGCTGCTGTTGTGAAGCACACAAATTAATGACAGCCAGAGCACTTCAGAAGCAGCACTGGGCTCCTGAGAACGAGCCAGTGTGGACATCCTGAACGGTCCTGCAGGGCAGGGATCGATCCAGTCGCACCGCGTGGGTCGGGACAGCACTCTGCTCACCCGGGAGATGTGCGGCACAAAGGGACAATTCCACACATTAGCAATCGGCTGCCAAAAGAACAAGGGCACGGTCTGTGAGGAGGAAGTCAAGTGATGTGCAGTACAAATCTGGCTGGATTCAGGAGCCTGGTTCTGTGATCCGAAAGGAGCGCGGGCAGGCGGAGGGAATCGCCCCGCGGTGCCACCGGCCTCGCTCCCGCTCCGACAAAAGGGAGCGAGCCCCGCTCCAGAGCAGCCGGACAAGAGCCAGACAGACCTCCCGGAGCCTGTTTCTGGTTGATCAAATGTCATGGTAACGAGCGAGAGAGCCAGGCAGTTTGGTATTTTTACTGTTTTATTTTTGCTAATCACTTCATCACCACGACACCCTCTGCTCTGTCCAGGCCATGACCTGCTTTTCACCAGTGGCCACATCAAGGGCCCAAATCCTCCTGATGAAAAGCACATCTTCCCATCTATCTTTTCAGAAAGACAGAAGGAAATCTCAGCAGATTTCCCAGCTGAAGAAAACATGTTGTTGGCATTCACCACCCAGTGGGGCTTTGGTCAGGCTCCCAAGCACAGCTGACTGCCTGGACTTACTAGGGCCACTCAGTTCAGCCCAGATTTGGGGAGATGCCACTTGGTGATTGAACTCTGATACAGAAGTCCTGAATTGTAAGGTCCTGCCTGCATCCAGTGACCTCGGTGAAGAATCCTGCATAGGCAGAGGTCCTGACTCCTCTCTAATGAGACTAAATTTCCAGATAAGAGCAAAAGAAGACACGGCATTTTTCCATGTGCTCTGTTTCTCAAAACACAGACCTCAGCCCAAGGAAAGAAAGCTGTGAAACGAGCAGTTAATGACAACTCCAAACTGGCTTATTTAAAGCTAATAAAAAGCCTCTGTGCAAGAGGGACAGCATGAGATCGTATTTGTACAGAACACTAAATATGTGTGATGTTTTACAGATCAACAACAATATGGGGGGCATCAGTCTTCATTATATTCTAGCAATTTTACATTAATATAGCTTCATAAAAGAGGGAAACTGCACAGCATCACCCAAAGCAAGCCAAGGTCTATCAACAAATCCATAATTGAAGCAATCACAGTATCAGGCACAATCCAAGCACAAGTTCATGCATTATGCTGCTTCCCAAATCACTCAGGCCCTCTGCCAGCAGCAAATTGACAATGGACTTTCTGGACCACCAGCTCAGTTCAGCAAAGGGCAGCTCTACACTCGGTTACTGTTGCACTTCTGGAGACACTTCCCAGCTTAGGAGTGAATTTGTCCTGTTACACTGGGAAAAACACATACTGAAATATTTATCAAATGAAAGCAGCTTCCTTAGCAAGAACAAACCTCTGGGCAGACTGAGCTCCTCTGCTTTCATGTCTATCTACGTGACTTGTCTGGAGAAGATGCAACACATTGATGTTTTGAAGAATACAAGTTATTTACTGTGGCAGAGATAAAAAGAAGGCTCTTAAGACTTTTTTCTTGGTCCCAGCCCAGTACAAATCCCATCTCTTGACTGAAAGAGTGGAAAAGCAAACCTTAAAACAAAGCATAAGGTATAAGTGAGTGGAATGAGATCTGCCAATGGGCTAAAGACATTTTCACAAAAGTGCAGCAACAGCATAACTGCTTCAAAACATGGGGAAACTACAATTAAATGAATTGTGCTTTCTGCCTGCTGCTGTTTTGCCTTACTCTGACATCAAAGAATGATAACTCAACCCAATTTTGAAGGCTGTAGAGCAGCAGGGGAAGCTTTAGTGTTGGCTGTCTGCAGCTTACCCTAATGCCTTCTGCCAAGATTCAGGCAGTGACAGGATCTTCAGAACAGAATAATTTCTGGTTTTGAGGGAACAGTTCCTGTTTCACTGCTATACTCATACCACAAACACCATTCTCAGAAGAAAAGAGTCCAGAGAACAAAATGTATCCCCCTTTAAAACATTAATAAAATTAACACAAAAAAGTGAAAGGAAAAGAACTCCCTTCACATGGCACTCAGATCTACCTTCTCAATCCAGTGTACCAAAAGGAAGTAATTTCCCTTGACCAAAGGTTTCCTTTTTTATCTCCTGAGCCATCTGAAAAATTATGAAAGCCACAATAATATCCAAATCTGTTTATATGTGTTCTTTTGCTAGTTCTTCATATGGAGCCTGAAGAGACATCAGAAAGCTTCCTCCCTGTCACACCAGGACAAACAGAAAGCTCCCATAAATCTGACAACCTTAGTCAGGCCTTCTTGGCAGACCATGTGGTGACACCAGAGCTCATCTCCTGCCAGCACCTGCAGCTGAGAGAAGGGAATCCCTCAGATCTAATCCTCACCAAGGAGTCTTTGCCACAGTTAAACAGTGCTTTGTGCCAGCCTTCCTTACGCTGACTAAAAATCTCCTAGATTCTAGTTATCCTCATAAAGCAGGGCATAAATATGCTGTAAAGTTTCATCCAAGGCATGCACTCTTCCTGGAGTCAAACAGTCAGACAATAAGTATTAGATGATAAAAGAATAAACAGTCCATTCTAAATTCAAAGTGTCCTTCCACATCACTAATGGTATCATATCAAATCAGCCCTGAATTCATTAGGAGTTACATCAACAGAGCAAATGTTATGTAAAAACCCTCAGATAAGAACAGGCAACATTCTGGCACATGTTTACTTCCTTTTAATTAGAGAACAGACTAGCTGCAGTCTATCTTGTGAAATGAGATGTAAACATAAATGACCTCCACATATGCCCCATCTTTCAAAACAGCTCATTGACAAGAGCTCAGGACCCACCTCTCCCCCACAGCTGCTCCAGTGACATGGCCAGGGCTCAGCCCCTCGGAGAGGGAAGAGGGTTTGTGTGGGAAGAAGAAAACCAGGAGGTATTAAAGGTGCATCTGGCACATAAAGAGGTTCATTCCTGTGCCCATGAAAGAAAATAGAAGGGATGACACTAGAAATAGACTGAAACTCCTCCAGAGGGAACAGGATCTGCTGCAAAGACTTTACTACTGGGAAGGAGACACCTCATGGAGGAGGAAAAAGGGCCAAACCAAAATAAACCAAAAGACCAGCAGAAAAAGGTGATGGGAGGGCTGGCTTATCATAAACCACTGGAAAGGCAAGCTGTATTTGGATGAGTTAATTGCAACGAAAGGCAAAACAAGCAGTTTCCTTGGGCAGGGGACAGGTCTCTTCAGCTCTGACAGAGATCAGCAGGACCGTGTCTTCAGACAGACTCTCTGATTCTGCAATTCCCAAGAAACATTAGAAACTAAACATGATAAAGTGGTATTATCCTTATCATATTCAGTAAGATCAAAGAACTCTTGTTGATCTTACTGGGTCTAAGACTTGTGCCCATTTCACTATTTAAATTTTTAATAGAGAAGGAAAACTCTTCAATCAGTTATTTTATTTGGTAACCATAGACCTCTGCTTCTGCTGGTGGGTTGGGGGTTTTAGTTGTTGGGGTTTTGGGTTGGTTGGTTTTTACATCTTTATGTAGAGTTCCTTCTGTCACTTCCAGGGGTTTGGCCAAACTCAGCACTCCCAGAGTTGTGAAGAAACCTGGTAAAGCTTAAGGCATTCAAAGTCAAAGATGCATTTTGTTGATGCTCTGTTTGCACCTGAGAGACTCAGAATTGGATGGCTTGTGACATGTGCTTCTGGTATGCATCCTCCTCCTCCTCTTGGAGCTTTTCCATTTTGTGCCCATAATCTGGGTGTCTGACAAGTTCACAGCATGGCAATGCAGATTTTAGTGCACAGACTGCACTGAGAACTCCACACTCTGCAGAGGCAGAGTTGTCACCACCTCTACAGCCACATGGTGACTGGAAAGCCATTTCTCAGACATCATTCTCAGATTTCAGTAGCAATGGATGGAAATACAACTAATGAAATTATCTAATGAAAACAGAAACTCAATCACAGCCTTCACATTGTGTCTCAATTAGACTGTGCTTAGATCAGAATTCTCAGGTATCAACAGGATTGTTAAAACAAAGAAAATGAACAAGTGAAGGAAAAAAGCCAACTAGGCAGAGTAGTAAAAATGCTTGTAATTAGCATCTTCGTGTTACTGAAGGGATTGCAAAGCTTCCAAAGCAGTATAGAGCATCAGAGAGTTTCCAAACACACCATTAAAACAAAAGGGAAAACAAGAAATTCAGAAAGAATGTGCTCTATTAACTTGATATTGTCAGGGTAAACAGTATTACAACCTTGTAAGAAAGATTGAGATCACAGGTTACCAGGGTACTGTTGTTCCTTCCAGCTTCATGTTTTCAACACAAAATTAAATACTTTAAGGCAACACAGAGCTGTACTTTCCCCACTGCAAACTCATTCATCCTGTTCTGTGGGAAGCTGCAATAACCAGCATAGGATTTTTCAGAATTTCTTTGTTCATAGGAGTCACCAGCTTGTTTTTCACAGCTCATTATAGTTACAATCTGAAAGTGAAACAATTTTTGGCCGCTGTTTTCCAATGTAACTTCAGGCAAAGCATCTGGTGCAGGTTTTGCTCTCGGGGATGCTGCTGTAGGAGCTGGAGTGCTCTGGGTTGGTCTGATCTCAGCTGAGATTAGCAGAAATTCTGGAAAGCTGTTTATGGTGTTTTTGAGATTAAAATACCAAACTGAATTACAACCATGAGGAAAGAACATGTACTTTGAAGTGCAGCAGCAGGACAAAAATAACAAAGATTAATTTATATTAAGCACAACATGCCAATAAAAATAAAATACAGTATCTTTTTAAGGTCTTTAAAATTCTAATGTGTAATTTTTCAAGATTTGGTGGAAATGAAGAATTGATCAGGCAATTTTCAATTTAGTGCCTCCCAAACCAGGAAAAAAGCCCCACTGCTGACTTGAGGTGAGTATTAAACAAAAGCATAAAGACATTGAAGGTTCTAGAAGTCAAGCAGGTAGAATGAAAGCCTAAAACAACAAAACCCAAGCAAAATCTGCTCATAAATCAGAAGGTTCTGATCTTCCATGTCTTCACTTGCTCAACAGCACCAAACTCTTCCCATTGCAGAGCACACTCCTGTCATTGCAGATGGACAATGCCAGAGGGGCAGCTCAGAAAGTGAGGAGAGAAAGACAGGTATTAAAGCCAGGGAGACAAGGGCACATTTCCAGGGCCTTTTAGGAAACCTGCCGAGTCTTTGTGAGAACAATTCTCTCTGCACTGACCTTTTACTGGCAAGTATTTTCCTCCCAACCACACAAACACCTTCCCACCTCCACTGATTACTTCCAGTGCTACAGATTCACTTCTATCCCAAACTGGCCTTGCAGAGAAGACAGGAATTTTGGGGGAGAGACAGGCATCTATAGACAGGAGTATGACAAAGTCATGTCCAGGACCAGTTTGTGTTCTTCCTAAGGAATGAAAAGTTGATATACAGAAGGAAAAAAAAAAAAGAAAGAAAAAGACAAGAAACACCAGCCTCGAGGTAGCCATTGAAATACAGATTGGAGCTATTCATTTATAGCAAAATACAGATTGGAGACAGCTATTCATTTACATTGCAATACAGGTTGTTTTGGCCACAGAGAATTAGGTTTCATATGTTTGTATTGACTATACTTCATTTGCCATTACTTCCCTCCTGCTTCCCCACCTGAATGAATACAGGTGTTAACTACAAGCTGTACCTTCCAAATATCATACCCAAACTGCCTCACAGACACACCAAGGCTGCCACCTGCCACATCCTGCCTGACAGGAGCAGATTAAATATCAGCGAACTTCTTCCTGATCTTAGCAACTGTGCTCACATCCCATGGATCACTCTTGCAAAGCATACAGTGAAGGCAGAAAAGCCAGGTTGTGTTGTTCTGTGCCCAGGGAGGACACCTCACCTGGCTCCAGAGCAACACTTCACATGTCAGTGGGACTTTCTGCCTCACAGGAGTGCTGTCGCCTCCTCTCAACACATCACAGTGCCTAAAAGTGAGGGAACTTGAGAGCTTTTGCAGCTTCAGAGCAATCTCAGTGGCACTCCTGCCAGTTGTGCTGCCAACAGCACATCACACTCTGCCATCACCTTGGAGCTGCTCTGGGAAGAAGCAACTGCAGCTCTGACACCTGTGGGCTCCTCCTACCTGTGGTTTTCTTCTCCACAGGGGACAGTTTCCTGCCCAAGCACAAATTTGACACCACCAAGGAGGTGGAGGAGAAGCAGAGCTCCCCTCCTCCTGCTCGTGTTCAGTACAAGGGGCTCTTGTCTGCTTAAATAAATGTTATTTACATGGCTCACCTTGGTGGCACAGGCAGTGTGATTACTCAAGCGCTGTGTGAGGAACGTCACACAGAGAGCTGTAAAACATCCCACTCTCTTTCCTCCTCATGAAGCAGCTCTGTCTACAGTGATTATTTGCATAAGTCACTCAGATCAGTTGCTATCAAGCACTATGCGGTGGATTATCATTTAATGTTCTTATACAAATAAGGTTTTCTACCTCCTTGATGAAGTGGGTATTTTTGGCGAGGTGGAAACCGCTCTGGGGCTTAGACATCAGTTGTGTCCAGAGAAGGGCAACAGAGCTGGGGAAGGGTCTGGAGCACAGGTGATGAGGAGTAGCTGGGGGTGTTTAGCCTGGACAAAAGGAGGCTCAGGGAGGACCTCACTGCTCTCTACAACTCCCTGACAGGACATTGTAGACAGCAAGGGTTTGGTTTCTTCTCACAGGTAACAAGTGACAGGACAAGAGGAAACGGCCCCAAGTTGTGCCAGAGCAGGTTCAGACTGGATACTAGGGAAAGGTTCTTCATTGAAGGAGTAACCAGGCACTGGAACAGGTTGCCCAGGGAAGTGACAGAGTCACCATCTCTGAAGATACTTAAAAGACATATGGATGTGGCACCTGGGGACACAGTTGGATGGACATGGCAGTGCTGGATTAACAGCTGAACTCACCAATTCTGTGATTCTAAGTCTCCCATATGGAGAGCAGCTGACCTGCTATGAAACAACTTCATTTATGGACCATTTGGAAGGATTTTTATTTCATTTCACATTCCTAAGGGTAAGGGCAGCAGAGCTGGGTGTTCTAAGTTGTGCAGAGTGAAGCATCTTTACTCAGCATTTGCAGGACCACAATATAGATACATTGATATGACCTGCTGAGAGTGCAGGAGGAATAACTACACCAAGGAAGGAGTTACACCTCTTCACAAAGAGCAGCACTTCATACCTTGGCTGATTGATATCCACACAATACAAAAGGAAGGCTTCCTACCCATAACTGAATGCTCCCCAGCAAAAGCTTTTAGCCTCAGGTTTGAAATGTTGCATCCAACCATCTCCTTTCTCTAAAAAGTCTCCACTCTGATATTATGCTTTTTCTCCTTAAGCAACATGTACACAAACATCAAACCTAACAGGCTCCAGTAAATTAAAACCTAACAGACCAATTTCAAAGACATTGGTCTGAGCTGTCTGCGTAGACCTCATACACCTCTGCTGGAGTTCAACATAGTATTTGAACAACCCCCTTCTGAAACTTTTTAGATTCACCTTCTGCTCTACAGGCAGAAAAATGGCCTGAAAAATGGCACCAGGTTACCCTTTCCCACCACAAAGTGTGGCAGCTGAAGGGGGTTTGCACACCTCAGAATGAGGGTGTAAAGCTGTGAGCCCCCAGACTCCACACTCCTGTCTGCTTAGCAGGTTTGCTTGCTTAGTTTAGTATTTTTACAGCTACCAATACTACCCATTTCCCGGGGCAAAAAATAAATCTATCCTTGCAAGATGTATTCAAAGTCCTAATTTGTAGTGACAGAAGAACTGTAATCAGAATAATGCACCTCCTCCTGTTCATCAAGGAGCAACCACTGAGAAAAATTTCCAAATAGTCCAACACATTTTTCCTGTGCTTTTCATGCATGCGATACAAGCATTATGTATCAGCTGTGCTAGAAATTGAAAGTCTTTTAGACACACTGGATTGTTTCTCATTAGCATATCCTCATGTCAGTAATCAAAATCAATCAGCTTAAATCAAACTAATTTTCCATGTGTACAGTTAAAATGTATACCATATGCTGGCTGAAACGTATTCCAAAGCAAGAATTGTGCTGCTGTAGGAAGATTCTTTCTGCAGCTACATCTTACAGCAACATTGGGTCAATTCCCATTAAAATCCTAAGAAAACCTTTATGTAACTATTTTTAACCACCTTGCACAGCTCCAAAGCATTAATTAGCTGTAATTAGCTTCTAGTGATGCATCACAATACCTGCAGTCTCTGTGGGGTCCCATCAAGGGTTAAAAACAAGAACTTACTCTCTGATCAAGCAGGACCTCTGAGAAATCACAATTCACCAGGCACACCCAGAGCCTCAGCTTCGGCAGCGTTTGCAAGATTTATGGGATTTATGGGATGGTATTTAAGTCACCGCTTACTCTACCCAGTTAAACATCTGGCTGCTGTCAAATTCTCAAGGCACACCGAGCTGGAATGCACCTGTTCACAATACCAACTACTTCCTAATAACACTTGTATTACAGGATTGCTCAGGACCCTTCATCATGAAGCCACTGCTGAAAGGTTACTGAGACTGGCAGAGCAGCCCCTTCTCCGGCTGCTGCTGGAGGTGCCTCTGTCCAGCAGGACCAGGAGTGAGCCCCAACAGCCACTGGCAAGTGGACACATAGCCTGTTTTTGTATTATATGCATTACAGATATTTTAAAGCCCTGTTCTAACCTGATTTCAAACAGCAGGAAGCCGTTCCTTGCCTCTCTACTCTCCTTACTAGAAGCCTCAATTTGTAGTTGATGAGACGACTTGTTTTTCTCTCAACTGATCACTGTCATATGCTTAACCAAATGTGTCAAGCAAAGTATTAGAAGGGATTCATAAATGCTAAACCTCTAAGAGGCTTAGGAGTGAGAAACATAATCGAGTGTCACTGCTGGAGGCAGGGGAGTTGTTTAGGAATTCTGATAAGCATCAATTCAGCAGATACTCATTTTTATCCTAGTTAATCAGAAACAGGAAGATACAGGAAACTGCTTCTCTGTGCTCATTCACCATGGAGTACAGAAATCACCACGGGGTAAAAGAAATCACCATGAGGTAAAGAAATCACCATGGGGTAAAGAAATCACCTTGCCAGCTCAGATCAGCAGCTCAAGTGTTTCAGCATCTGGTCCTGAACAGCATAAGCTTCTGATCCAAACAGTGATCAGAAATGGATGTTTCTAGAATAGATACAAAATTGAAGCAAAGAACATTTAGGCAAAAGTTTACCAACAGGGGAAACAGCTTCCTAAGTCAGAAGCCAATGACCAATAAACCAGCTTGTGGTGGATCCCCTTTTCAACACCAAAATATTCCCATATAATTGAAACAATATAACCTCTCCTCCTCCATGCCATGCAGAATGAAATTCCACACTCTTTTTATGACATGATGCTCACAATTTAAAACTTTTTCTTAACCCTTTAAATATAATTTAAAGTACTTCTCCCCTCACAGGTCCCTCCCTCACTGATGAAACTGTGACAAGATGCTCTCTGATTACTCTTGCTCAGAAGCCTTAGAAATCTACTGCCATCACATACATCAGGCAAGTTATCTCCTGTCGCAGTGGCTGATAAATTTGCAGTCCCATTATCTGTCATTACTGCCTCTCCCTTTCAGCGGTAACCAAGGAGTTATGGCAGAAGTAGGAGTGTAAACTGATGGGGTTTGGTCCCCCTCCCAGAAGGAGTCCGTGGCTGGAGCCTGAGCTCTGGGAAGCACTTGGTGTCCCCTGCAGCTGGACACTGAGCTGTGGGAAGCACTTGGTGTCCCCTGCAGCTGGCAGCAGCACCAGCCCCTGCGGCTGCTCCTCTTTGCTACTTCTGCTGACAGAATGTCATGCACAGGCTCTGAGAGCCAGAACCTCTTCCCGTGCACTCTCCTCACTTCACAGCACAAGCACATTTCACACTGAGTGCCCAGCCAGACAGCACTGCTTCATTATGTCCCTGTTGAGCTCCTGCTGGCTACCTGCAGGCAAATCCAATCCATATTAATCCCTAAATTTGAAGGAATATTTCCTGTTTGTTTTCATCCTGGCCCTGACTGTGGCAGTTCATGCACAGGCACATGCTATGCCACCAATCTGTAAACTGACTCCCCACAGAAATCTGTCAAAAGGTCTTGGCAGCATCAGGGAGGCACCTGAGCCCAGCAACAGAGATACCTGATGGAGGCATTTCCTTTGCTGCCCTGATCCAGTTAACCAGCAATCACATTACCTCGCTCCTTCAATACCTCTGGGCTCACTTCAATTCACTTTGGTCTCTCTGAACTTGACACTATTGTATCTGCTGCTGTAAGATCCTCTCCAAAATAGAGTTTGATTTGACAACAGGATAAGCATCTTCAACTTCTAATTCACCAGTGGAAACATACCTTTGCCTAAAACACATCTGGACTCAAAGGGATCACTGCAGCACTATTAATTAACAATTAGTTGCAGGCTTACAGTGAACTGTCTCAATGGAGGCAGGATAAAGTAGTCAGCAAGTACATCTGTGATCTGTCAACTGTGAACTGCCAAAACATGCACACACATAAAAGCATTCTGCATTGATTAGCTCATAAAAAATTACTTTCCACAAGGAAAACATCCCTTTCCTTCAGCCTCTTTTTGCACTTTTCTCACTACACCTATAGAAGTTTCAATAGCACCATCAAATCAGTATGGGTATGCAATCTGCATGCATTTGACTTCAAAAACAGTATTACCAACTGCTTCCTACAAGATAAATGTTTCATGTTATCAAAATAATTCATAAGACATATTGACTTTCATGACTCCTCACAACTTTACAAATTCTGTTTTCTGCCACAGACAATCAAGAAAAATCTCTAAACAGGTTCTTCGTCTTCTGATCATTAAAAAAACCCCATGCCATGCTACTTTGAAAGTGGAATTCTGCAAAAGCAGAGCTGGAAACCTGAATTATATTACAAGTTGAAAAAGCAGAGAGCATGCTGCCATTCATTTTAGTCACTTCCAAGCAATTCTGTTTGAATCTGCTGAAGGCAAATTTCAGTGTAAAGTATGAAAGCTCAAGATCATCTAGTTACCAAGATGAATGCCTGTTAAATCTTCAGTTGGGACTATTGCCTTCATTTATAAAAACACAATTTCTCCTCCAACAACAGAATTAGCATAAGTGCTTACAGTCTTGCTCACAGGATCTGCCAGCCATATCTTCTTTCTTATTTCAATCTGAGACTGACGTCAGCAGCATTGACAACCTTTTGAGAACTCATTCTCCAGTTTCTACTTAATTTGATGTCTCAGAACATTTATGTGACTCACAAAATTTGGTCTTTGAAGCTTCAGGGCACAAAGATGGAAAGAAATCCAAAGGGGGGAAAAAAAGATTGCATTTAGGATAGCAAAATAATAGTAAGGAAAAAGAGACAGATAAAATATAGTCAGGTGCTATTTTTGGCAAAGGTTGTTTAGTAAGAGGCACAATTTTCTCTTCCATTACTCAATAAAACAAAGAAACACAATTTTCTGTTCCATTCGTTACTGAGAGTGAATGAAGAGGTCAGTCATAAGTGCAATGTTAAACTACAGGATTTTGCAGCAACCTGTGAGAATTGAGCTATACTTTGAAACCACCCAAACCAAGAACCAAGGCACGAAGCCTCCCAGCTGAGAACACTTCTGTACACAGAACACACATCTGACTCTGGGAGAAAACCCCTCTGGAGTCAGAAGTCCCTGCTGGAAACTGCTCCAAACTAAAAGTCTGGATTCCAGTGCAATCTGTGCTGTGCAGAAGTGTAAAGCTTGGGCAAAGCTTGTTTCTGAGGAGCAGGAAGTAATCACTGATGCCAGCAAGGTTTTCATTCCTGAAAACTCCTGACACCCTCTGGATGAAGAGGAGACTGTGCAGATGGGGAGGTGAATTCCTGATTGCACCTCACAGAGAGACGAACACTGCAAAGCTTCCACTGTCTCAGATGGAGGGTCTCGAGTTCCAATCCTGGGTCTGTGCAAGTCCTTCTCTGAAAAAAGAAACTACCCCTGCTTTTCTGAGAAGAGAAACCAGTTACATGAATCCCTCAAGCCCTGACGCATTGTCAAATTAATACTCTTATTGTTATTAATCAAGAATTTAATAGATGAGATCTTAAAATTAACATGTCTTGGGAATCTTTTAATTTAAAAAATGGAGATCCAATGAGTCATGACTGCAAAAGTCACTCAGCATCTCCATTTGAGAGACTATTTTGAACAAGTACTTTATTGAGCAGACAGATTTCAGCAGAACACACATGACTCACCTGTAGCATGAGGGTAATTAAACCTTGATTAATTTTTTTTTACCCATAAAATAAGTAGACAAGAAGTGAAAAACATCCTACTTCTCCTATTTCCTGATAAGAGTCCGAGAGTAGTTAGCAAATATGATAGCCTGGATCTGTTCTCCTCCTCCTTCACAAAAAAATACATTAAGAAAAGAAATCAATGCTACGATGCTTCTTGGCCGTGTAGACTACAGTTAAAAAAAAAAAAAAAGGAAAAAGAAAAAGAAGAGGACCACATTGCATGGATTCTGACTGGATTCTGACATAAACAACAAAAGAAATACCACCTCTTCTCTGCCTTTGCATTAGGTGATGAAAAGCAGTTTGGTTTTGTATTGGGGTTTTTGGGGGTGGGTGGTTTGGGGTTTTTTTCCCACACTGTGTTTTTTTAATCATCAAACTGACTGCACTGTCAGAGTCGTGGGGTAACACAACGTTACACACTTGTAGGATACATTTCCAGGCAGGATAAACACCTGCCATGCCAGGAACTTTAGAACGCTGAAGATTCCAGCTGGAATAAAAGGGATACACAGGTTTGATATCTCCAGCACCAGAGTGAATAAACACCTTGGATGCAGTCAGTGGAAAATAAAGCTGTTCATTTCCTCCTGCCTGAGCACTGGGGTCTGTAAATGGCAAGGCAGGAGCTGCCCTGCCATCACTTAGCAACCTCAGGCTTTGCCACGCAACTGGAGCTCCTGAGCCGTGTGGAGAGCAGAGGATTCCCACAGCCTGTGCTGGGGATGGGAGAAAGGGCAACTGACTCTGAGACAACACCAAGCCATGCAAAGTTGTGTCCAAGTCACAGCCAGACTCTGCAAGTACCACCAATTCGGGTGAAACTTCACATTAAAACAGTAAATATCCTGAAGACCGAGACCATTCGCAGATTTAGGTGAAAGATTATTCAAATCACAGTTTTGCCATGATAATGGCGTGGACGATTTCTGCTCAATTTGTTCCCTTTGGATTTCTTGCAGTCTCTTGACAGAATACTAAGTAGCTCCTATGCAGATTTACATCAGAAATTTAGCAGAAAATCTGAAGTAAATTCAAACACGCCAAAGACTTCAGAACAATGGCCACAGCTTTGAACACACCACCATGAAGTGGGATGTGCAACTCCAGAACAGCAGCAAGGACATCACAGAGGCAGAACTTTCTGCAGATTCTTCCCTTAGAAAAATTCACTTTTCCCCAAAACCACTAATCTGCACAAGTGAAAGGAAATTATTAATTTTACAATTCCAATGCCAAAGACTTGAGTGGGGCCAAGCAGTTCCCACAAATTTACCTTATTCAATATCTTTGGAGGCTCTTCCTGCATGCTGTTTTCCACATGAAGGGCATTCTTATAAAAGAGAATATCCTTACTAGGACAAGGAGCCCTCAACAGGTATGGAGTTGCAGCTGTTCCACGAGCACTGGTATAGAAATAATGTTCCTCTGGAGCTCTGAGTCCCTCAGCAAGCCAGTACTATGAGCACTGCTTCTTTGGTGTTGTTTTCTGCTATAATTATGTAATCAGTAAAGGCACTGGGGTTTTTCTTTTCATGGTCCTGCTCTGGTTCTGCTCAAGCTTCATCCCAGTTTTCACTACACTCAGTTTTGGTAGTTCTATATCCAGCAACGGCCATGAGAGGGTAAGAGAAGCAGAAAGGTTCAGGTCCACCATTCACTCTTACACATGAAATACTTCAAAAATGCATTCCTTAACTACCTTTGCCTGGCTGTAAACTTCCAGTGTTACTATTCCATGGAATCAAATGATGCGTCTGTGTGCTTTATTGTAGTCAGAATATTTCTTCTCCAAAAAGCAAACCATTTCCTCTCTCTTCCCCAGCTTCTCTTGATCACTCCATGATTGCAAATGCTGCCACGACCATACACCATGAGAACTATCCTTACATCAGTGCAAAAGTGCTTACAAAGGTGCCCTCTGACCTCACCAAGAGCAAGCCAAGGTGCACAACACAGAGCCAAGAGAAAAGGACAGGAAAAGTGGCATAGCCTTACAGAAAAGTGTACAGCATGAGGCTAAAATGCACAGTGAGGAAGCAATTTAGCACTTGGTGCTAACTTTGATGGGAATGCATTTTTTAGCTTTTCGATAATGTAGGATAGTTTTAGAGTTTAAAAAAAAAAGTCCAAAACACGTTTGATGAGAGTTATTTCTCTTTCTTCCCTTGTGAAAAAAGAGACCTGCAGTCCTGGGTAAAGGACTTTCCATGGACTTATCAAGGCTCACTCACACCAGTGTACCACTATTTGGCACTTGGAGCACTTGCTTCCTCTCACAAGAGGGAAGCTCAGTGCCCGCTGGAGTGGGACACAGTTACCATGGAACTCCAACACGCAGAGCTCCACGACTGCCATGGCACTATCGCCAGCACAGGGACCAAGGAGAGGAGGCAGCAGGGGAATCTTTGAGTAAGAACATGCCAAAGTGAGTGCTCTGCCTCACAAACTCCCTGTGCACAGCCCCTCTGTGTGCTCTGTGTTACCGCTGTGCCCACCAGCAAAGCAGAGCAGCAGTGACACCTGAGAGGCACCGGCAGCACAAGTTCACACACACAACGCCACATGACACTCTCTCGCTCTGACCTTCCCCTCCAGCACTGCTACAGATGGTTGGATCCCTTTGTCAGAGCAACCAGCCAGCCAGAACAGGGCTGAGAAAATACCATCTCTGAGCCTCCTTTGAGTAACACACAAAGTTTAATCACTTGAGTCTTCTCCCATGTGAAGGTACTTCAGTTAATGAAGCACAGCAGCTCATAACACGTGTTTATCTGCTCCACTTACACCTGCTCCCCCCAAGTTTCAGACACTCTTGCCACCTCCTGTTTCAGTTTCTAACATAAATTAGTAGCAAAACAGTGAACATCTGATTAGCACAGAAATGGATGCAAAGCAGAATTGGCAAAACCAGAGGAATTTTCAAACAAGATGCAAGTGCACACACGGGATGGCACGTGCAAGCTGAGCAACACCCTTGGGACTGGCAGCTCCATTTGGATGGAGGAACATCTCAGCAGTGCTGCAGAGCCCAGACTGTGACAGAAACACAGCACAGGCTGGGATGCCCAGGGCACACTTCTGGGCTGCAGTGGCTCCTGACCATAAAATCCAAGGTGCTCAGCTGCTATTGAAAGATACATCTTCATGCCAAACAGGATCTAAGTCTCCTCCTCTGTCACTCTCAATAGTATTTGCTGGGCAGCCAGAACAGCTCATCCAAAATCTATGTTGAGATCAGTGTCTCCTGGTAAACATCACATTTTTCTGCAGATAGAGAACCTAACCAGCAAACCATAGGCCTCCCAGTTCTCCACACTGCAGGAACGTGCTGCTTTTTTGTCCTGTTGCTGCTGCTTCTCACCAGTGTTTTCTTCTGTCAGCACCATCCCCATCTGCAGAGTCAGTGCCCCAACACACTGCTCACAGCAGGGATGTCTGAGCACACTGGGGTGACACTGCAGCTTCAGCACCAGGTAACCCAGTTATTAAAAGGGGGAAAAAAACCCACCACAGGGTGTTATGTTGTAGATAAGGAACTAATATCACTCTTTTCCATGTGCATCACTCACCCATCTTCCTAACAAATCCCAATGTGCTTCAGGGATACTCACACAACTTCCCCTCAACATAACTGGAAACAGCCTTGCCAAGAGCAATACAGGAAGTCAGTGTCAGCATCTGGGAGCTTAGTTCATGCTGTTTAATGAATCAGGATGATGGTGAATAGTTGGACAACAGAAAATAAATCACTAAGTACCCACTGCTAAACTCCTGGGCACAATTTCTCATATATGAAAACCATTTTGAGGGGTTGGATTCATGGTTTTAGCTCTAAAATCAGGCATTCAGCAAACACAAGTGTTGCATAACATGGCACTGCAGTAGACAACACAATACATGAAAGTTATAAATGTGAATAAGCTCCATAGTCTCTTTTGACCAAAAGTGACACAGTTTAAGTAGGTGCTCACTTGAGACAAGTACTATGAGAACTCATAAATTCCTCCCACTGTACTATCTCATAACTGATCACAGTATAACCAAGTGTATTTAAATATAGAATATACCTAGTCATTATGCAGAAGATAATACTGTGAAAGAAAATCATAATAAGGGTGATTCTGATAAGACAAGGACAACAGGAAATGTTTTGAGGCAGATGAGTCTAAGACCTTATTTAAATGATTACAAAATATGTATTTGGAATTTGAGATAAAAAAAGTACTAAATGCAAAATGTCAGGAGGCCAGCAATCCGTTTGTCCTCTCAAAGCTTAACTGCCTTACTACATCAACTGAGGAATTTTATTTGAAATTTCCCACATACAGCTTTTCCTCTGCAGGACAGTTAACACTGACCTGCTTCTCTAGAAAAGGTCCAAACCTTTGAACCACCAAGAGCTCTATCAGCTAACACAGACACACTCCACTCTGCTCCTGGATACAGTCTGGTACCTCTAAACGCAGTTTGTAACTTTTTTCACTTGGCTGAAATGCACAAAACAAGGGCAAATGCTCCATATGTGCAGTACGTCTGCAAAGCTGGAGCACAAGAGATACTCCACCTTGCAGTGAGAGCAAATCCAGCTCTGTCAGCAGGAATAACTGCAGTGGTAACAGAGCTCAGACTGAAGTTGAATTTGGCCATCGCTGTAATGCAGAGTTATAATGAGATAACAATGGGATTGAGGTGATTAACTATAAACAGAAATAAACCCTCCATGTCAACTGCGTGGCTGCAAACACAGCAATGCCCTGCACAGCCAGCACAGGCTGTTCAATAAATTCAATAGTGAGAGGGATAACGAACCACTCAGGGTCTCATTTTTTAAGTTTGCATTTCTCTCCTTGTATCTCTCTTGCAGCTCTAACCTTAAGGCCCATTCATGCCACGAGCACCAAGTTCTTCTCAAAGCAGCAGTATCATTACTTGAGATGTAACCAAGCCCTTGGAATTGAATTACAGGCACTGTTACAGCATCTCTTCTCAATTCAAATATTCTGCACAGTGTTTTAGCATCAGAAATAGTGCTTTATGGCCACTCACCACAAGGATTCCCATTCCTGGGGCCCACTAAGTCCTTAATGCTGCAAATACAATGTAATTCTTGACTCTTTTATAAGGATCGAGTGGTTCTTTTCACTGTCGTGAATGTCTCCATTTTAGTTCTTTGTCTAAACAGCAAATCAAAGGGTTTCACAACAGCTGTGAACCCACAGAGCAGAATCAGGCGCCTCAGATCTTCAGAGACATCCACTGCTATTGCCTCTCTACACTAAATTACAGAACCTTATTATCTCTTTTTTTAGAAACACGTTTTGTGCAAGCATCCAAGCTTAAAGTCAGTGCTTGCAAGGAACTCAGCAGAACCATGATGGGAATGGGATGCCTGGGGAATAGATGATCCCCTCTCATCTGAAATGCGTAATTACCTTTTGGTTAAGTGTGCAATTAACATTAAAATTTACAATCAAGTATGATGGTGTTCTAATTTTACCTCCTGTAAATGAAAAAAGAAACCAAAAAGCCCCCAAACCCTCAGTTACCAGTGTTACTTCTTTGAATCCCTCCCTATGGGATGAGCTGCTCAGTAACATCCTGTCATCCATGAGACAACAGATACAAAAAGCTTTTAAAAACACTGCTTATGTGCCTTCTGGACAGCCTCACAGCATGGGGTTTATTTTGGTTTACACTTTTCTGTTGTGTAATGGGAACTGCCACTCAGTATAATTAGCAGTTGTCATATTTCTGTTCTTACAGATCAAAAAAACCCAGAGGGATGCTGCTTTGTGCCCTCTCCCCAGCTGTGCCTGAGAGCTGTAACACGTGTCCCAGACATCCCCTCCAGCTAAACTCACACCCCAACACCTTTGAGCACTTAAGACATGGAAACATTTTTGTTAATGGTAAGGAAAACCCTTCATCCTGGCAGTTTAACTCTGACAAGCAGCACCTTAAAAGAAGAATCATACTGCAGTGTAAACATGGGGCCTCTGAACATCACAGCCTTTCTGCCTTCTAACCTGAAGTCAAATTTAAGTCTCCCCTTCACAAGGGGGGTTGAAAGTAGTTTCAACTGTAACATCAGCTGCCAAACCCTGTATTTGTTTCTGTTTATTATGAATCACATAATTGGTGATGTGAGAGCCCCTGGGCAGGGGCTGTACCCAAGAGTAGTGGGAGTGTCATCCCACACCTCACACAATGTATGGATGGTGTGGTGTGCCAGTGATTGGGGCTGATTTTCCAGTCATTTTTCCAATGGCAATGATTTTCCATCAATTAATTTCTGTTACTATGCAAAGAGTTCATGTAATTAACGCAGCCTGGGCCAGCACAAGGACCAGAGCTTGCCCTCAGCATTTAACCCCAAAGCTGTGCTGCTCACCAGCTCTGCTCTTGCTCTGACCACCATTATTACTTACCACCAACAGATAAACAAATGCACAGAAGAATGGGGGGGAAAAAAAAAGAAATCTCACCTAAAACTGAAATCACTTTTATTCATTCACCCTGCTTCCATCTGGACCTGGACAAAGTGGCCTCTCCAGCTGCTAGGCAACCTGAACTCTGCTTAAAGTATTAACTGTTTGCTTTTCTAAAAATATAATAATGCTACCTTTGAGGTTTATTTATAATAAAAACACATACCTAGCTCAAAATATAATACCTTCCCTTCAGCAATCAGTAATTAGCAACTCTGGGAATACAAAATTGTTGGCCAAGAAAGAAATAACCTACATGCACACCTCAAATGCAGAGAGGGATTATAAACTGGCTCCCTACAAACTGACCATAAGGAAGATTCTCTATATGAAAGTATTATTACAGATGGCAGTGGCATAAAAAAATCTAATCCAAGAATTACATTTATGTAGATATTAGACTATCTATATAGTATTGAATATATTTATGTAAATAATGTTTTAAATTGGATATTTAATTATAAAATCTCATCCAACTACAACATGAACTTTCTCAACAAAGGTAATTTATATAGCACCACTATTTATAAACAAGTCATGAAATTTTGAAAACACAGTCAACTTATCTTGGAGTTGTTTAAAGAAAGGCAGAAAGTAAAAAAAGCTGGAAAGCATTATTTCACATACGCCCTCTCTGGACCAATTCATTGTTTTGTTTCTAGCAGCAGCACTGTCATTCTACCTTAAAAACATCAGGAATGTCTTTGCTATGTCCCATTCCTCTCAAGCCAAAGAGATAGTCCTTTCCAGTCTTTCCAAAGCAGATTGTTTCCCAGCCTGCTTGGCCACTGGCACAACTGATAGGGTTCCTATTAAAATATCGATTTGGGCAATTGAGGCATTAATGTCAACAAAACAAGCCCACTAATGACATCAAAATTAAAGAGAGGAGCACTCTTTTTTGACCATTACATTTGACAGCTTGTCAAATCCTGATTCACAAAATGCAGACTTCCTCAAGCCTGGCACAGCACAAATGCTGGACCCCTGGCTTTAAAATGCTCATCCATATCTGCTGGAGACACAAACCCTCGAGACAGGCAGAAGGACATTCGCTGACAGAGCTGCCAGGCTTTCCCTGCAGCTGTTTGGCACTTATGTTTCTCAGCTTGAAGAAAACCCAAAGAACTGTTTGCAGCTGGAGCCTGTGCCCAAATATCCTGCTCTTCTGCTCAACACATGCACAGGTCAGAGCAAAAAGTCCCACTGATCACTGATCTCTCCATATCACATCACAGCAGCAGGAACCTCCCCCTCACCCTGAGGTTTGCAGAACACAAAACAAGGTTATTTGGCATAGCCCTTGAGCACCTCCAGTCTGCCACAGCTGCACACACTCAAGAGCCCCACAAGTACCCCTGAACTCACAGAGCCCTCCTCTGCAGAGAAGAGAGCATCAGAGGTTCCTACAAGTGCTTCTCTCTGGACTCTATAAAGGCATTTGAAGTGGTTCATTTAAGCACTTGCACCTTCTCCTTCCTCACTTGGCTTCACATTAAACCTGGCTTAACATCAGCCTCAGGAGGAGCATAATTGTAGAAAGTCAACATAACTGGAAAATTGTAGGTCAAAGCAAAGTGTTCACTGGAGCCACAGAGTCCCACACTCACAGAAACTCAACAGCAGCTGCAAATCACTTTAAAAAGTAATTGGAAGACAGGCTGGTAAAAAGGCTCTTCCTTCCTACACCCAGGATCACATTATTTCTACATGTACCCTGAAGAACACACTGAAATTAAAAGTATAATCTCTGGATGGGCAGGAGATGAACATGTTCAAATACTGTGGTTTTTATAGAGGTACACAGTGTTTTTATTAAGGTCCTTGAATACATAAGGGATCCGTGCAATGGGCACAGAAAGAGAGAAGAACAGAACACGAGTTACTGTGGAAACTGTCAAGCACTTAGATGAGCCTTTTATTAAAAATAAATGTTAAAACAACAGTGTTGTTGGTAACTCCAACATTACAGGTCCTATAGATAGCAACCTCTGAGGAATCCACCTGACATCTCTTTTCATAAGAAGTTTAAGGTTATTAAAGCCCTCTCCACCCCAAAAGCCTTCAAACAGATTTAATTAAGATTATTGCTTAATTCACTTTAATTCCAGTATCTTTGGAAAAAAACCTAAATATTTTATGGTGCTTTTTGTCTTGCTTTTACACAACTTATTAGAAAATTTCATGTTCCGAAAATAAGAAAGACCAACTGGATGAAAACCATCTTTAGTTGCTTAGAGGGCCTGAAGTACAAACATTTTTATTACCTAAACCCTAAATTAAATCAAACAGTTTCATGCCAGGTTATCTACATCATTTTCAATGTCAGGGTTTTACAACACGAAAAGGATCTTTTATTAAATCATTTGCTGTACCTTGCACCCAGCAACCCAGAAATAAAATGAATCATACAGATGTAGGTAAAAGAAAAAAAATCCTCATTTTAGATTCTCACTATTTATTGTGACTATTCAAGATCATCACAATAAATAAAAGAAACCAGATGTAATTATTATAATTTTACATTTAAATATAATTATTGAAGATTAATTATAAATCAAGTGTATATAGATCAATTAGAAGCCTAAGCTCTCAGGATCTGGGTGGAAATGCTTGGTGCTGCTGAGCAGGTTCAGGAGTTGCAGGAAGATACAAGTATTTTATGCAGAGGACACAAACTGATAGTAGGAGTTACGTGCAGAGTTCACTCACTGAGCTCAAGACCAACCAACATCTACAGCAACTCAAAACTCTCCTTCCAAACAAGCTCTTTTTTACCATGGTGTCTTTGCTGTGATTAATATAAAGCATTTCTGGAAAGGCTGGCACTTACCCAGATCTGCAGTTTCACCCTCTTGTCATTCCTGTAAACTGTTTTCACTTTGAAGTCGATCCCCACGGTGCTGACGAAGGCTGGGGTGAAAGTGTCATCGGCGTATCGGAACAGGAAGGAGGTTTTACCCACGCTGCTGTTGCCAATGATCAGCAGCTTGAACATGTAATCAAAATTTTGGTCTGAAGAGTCTTTCTGCCTGTATCTGGCATCTGATACTGAAGCCATCTAAGAAAATGACAAACATGGAAAAATAATAGATTTAAGGGCAGTTCATAATTTGTTTTCCTCAACTGTGTACCATATGTTTAGTTACCTCTCTACTTTCCAATGTCATAACCACTGTATCTGCTGAATAAAGAGGGACACACTTGGAAATCTTTTTTTAAATCCTGGCTTTAAGTGCCAATTATTCACTTGTGCTGCTAAGATTCCCAAGCCCAAGAAATACACCTGTTGCACTGCTTTGTGTTTAGCAGAATAACAGATGGCTATTGCAGATTGTTCAAATACTCGTGGGGAAACAGCATTCCTTACTCCAGTGGCAGGGTGCCACTTCTGTTGCTCCAATAAACTGCAGCACTGCAACCAAGAACTAAAATCTTTGACAGTGCAGCCAACTGTGCAATTCATCAGGCAGCCTCCAAGGTAAATAAACCTAAATAATTCCTTTTATGACTCCTGTGGAAAATCTGCACTTCTAGCACATGCACTGCCACCATTTTATCCTCAGAAAAGTTCTGTCCTCAACATTTATAGAAGCAAAAAAAAGGCAACAGGATAAGATGAAACATCAGGAATTTCAGCTGAAAAGTTTGAGTCTATGCAACACCTACCTACTATAAGGACTGCAACTGAAATAAACAGCACCTGTATAAAATATGAGGGCTTAGTGTGGTATGGATAAATTATCTGTAATGGATAAATTATCCCTTTCTATTATGTGGTCAGGAGAGTTGTGGACGTTAGTGGGCTGGGGAGGGGGGAAGATGCAGTCTCCAAGATCCCTTGTGACTCTGAACTGGATTCAGAAACCAAACACCAACAGCAGAATCTGAATTATCAAGACTCACTGAGCAGCCCTGGCTGCTTTAATGAATGCAGCTCAGACACTTCGTGAGAGAAGGCAAGGCCCTGACTTTTCATCTCGGTTTGCACAGAGCAGAACACAACTACACACACCAAGTGACTACAGAGGGGAAAAGGGAAACTTTACCTTTTGCCTGATAGGTCACACTCTTAATCCCTCATGCTGTTTCAACCTCTACCCCACATCAAACAAGCAAAGGTTTTGGTTCCTTATGAGGAGTCACAGGTTGGCAAATTGGGGCAGTGACAGCACAGGTCTGAGCAGCAGCTACACACCCAAACTGTGCTACTTGTGTGCAGGGGCAGAAAGCACTGGGTGGAGACCAGAGACTCATCTTTCCCCAGCATCCAAGGAGATCAGCTAATTTTCCCCTCAACTCAGATTCACAGGCACCTTTGGGAACAAAACTCCCTCCGAGGTCGGCTCTCACCATGCACCCAGATACTTTTCTTCTTACCAAGTCTCACCTGCACACAGAACTTCACTCATTCACTGGAAAAAACTCAAACCAAAACCAAAAAAAACCCCAGCTCTGAACCAAAATGCTGTCCAAAGGCAATTAAAATAACAATGATAATTTAACTTAAACTCCTCACAGAGGGGAACCAAACCAAAACCAACCCAGTTCAAACTTCAGTACAATATGCAGGACGATTTATCTCTGATTAAACACATGCACCTTTCTCACACACAGAAGGGCTGGTGCAGCAGGCATGTCGTTCACAGACTGCACTAGCAAGGGCAGTTTCTGAAGAAACTTATCAGTAGCTCAATAGTGAACAGCTGCACTGAATGCAATGAAATCTTTCCACAAGTGTTTTTCTGTAGGATACAACACAATTCTGATACTCTTTTCTGAACTTCAGCTGCTATTCACTCAGATTACACAGTCCTTTGCAAGCACTCCAGAAAACACATGAACAAATTTTCCTCTCATCAGTGTATCAGAAAACAGCTCTTCTACCCACGTGTTGTGTTCATAACAGGAATTTCTAAAAATAAGAATTCAACATCTGACTAACTTCCATACATACAATCAGGCCAATGCACTCCCTCCCTCCTTAATCTCAAAAATCTGAGCTTCACAAATTACAAATCAGGTGATTAGTTGACTTGTACCATTAACAAGCTGGAAGACAGTAAGAAGTTGTCTATTTGAGTAATTTACCTTCCCCATAAACATTATAATTTTTACAAATGCAATTGAGAACACTTGTGCACCTGCTAAAGAAGATGAAAAAAAAAATTAAATCTCTACTTCTCCCTGCCACTCACAGAGGCTTGAAAAAATGAGAAGCCCTCATCACTTGAAGGGTGGTCATTTAAAGGTTCAGGGGCAGACCTTTAACAAAGAAGCATTTCACTAATCACAGAGGAATCAATATCTTCTTTCTACCCCTGCCTTCACAGAACCCACCCGCACACTCCAAGCTGCTCTTTTAACTGAAGCTGCTTCCATTAACCCCCCTGGATTGCTCTAATCAGAAGTGTAGCTGGCGGAGAGTGGGACTTTCAGATCTCAGTTAAGAAAGCAATTACAGAACGCGGCCAGCTAGAGCAGCTTTGTTCGAGGCACAACACAGAAAATAAGATCAAATGCTACTTGCAGGGAGCGCGGGGCTGTTGTCATAGAAGCACAACCGTGCTGGCCGCGCCTGGCTCTGCGCTGCGCCGGAGATGCTGCGGGTCAGCGCCCTCAATCGCCACAGGCAGCGGCGGAGCACAAAGATGGCAAAGAAAATTCCAGCCCCTGGCTTAAATTTGTCTTCTCCCTCTCCGCCGCCCCCCGGTCAACAGAGTGAAACTTTGGTACTAATTTCTGGTTACTCCTCTGAAGGCAGGTCATGCCCCACCAGCATTTGGGCCGAAGGTGTTCACGGGGCTGCCCCTTAGTGTGCTCAATCCTGCAGCCAGGAAACAGCAGCCCTTTCTCCTGGTTCTCCTTCCCTCTCTTCCTCTTCACCACCTGTTGTCTCACTCCTGCTCCAACACTCCCTGGTCATGCCAGTACTGAGGACCCCGCAGAGAGCTGGTTCAGAGCACAGAGTGAGCCCAGTTAAAAATTATCCTTCCGCAACTCCTGTGTTGCAGGGCTGTTTGTCAGGTTGGTCCAGCCCCTGACCCAGCACTGCTGAGGGAGCCAAGCTGAGGGGACGGAGCAGTGGGAAGCAAGGGCACTTGCTATGCTACTGAGAGAGAGGCCCATGGACTCACATCTCCTGCACCTCTGCACCCGGAGCAGGTGCTGCAGCAGCAGCGACAACACACCCAGGTCAGGCAGGTCCTGCCCAAACCATGGGACAGCTCCCACTGCCATGGCTCCCAGGGGGTATATCCCTCCTTGGCCAGAGGCCATTCAGCTGGCAGTGCCATCCCCTGTCCCTGGGAGCACAGCAACATACACTGCTCTTTCAGGATGACTCCATGTGGAGCAGCATCTCTGCAGGTTCACACCCCAATGAGGGTCACAGCAAACACAACAGGCCCACAAAGGGCAAAGGAGGGGCTTGGGAATGTTTCCATCTTGACCACCTCGGTGTAACACTCAATAAAATACCTGTACAGGAAACATTTAGCTACATTCCATAAAACCCATTACATGGGAGAGGAAAAAGCTGCCACTCAGATTGTCCTTGAGGACACTTCAGTTTGAGACCTTGCATCATTTAGTTCTTTGCCTTGCTAGCCCACTTCTTTGTAGCTAAGAGCATACTAAAATTGACCTTTTTTCCCCCATGTGCTTTATCAAGGGGAGCAAGGTCTCAAACACATCCACTTCCAGCTAGTTTTGTTAGAATTGGCAGTTACGTAGCAATGAGATATCTTATTATTTCCCTATTGAGGGAAAAGCCTGCAGTGTGAGCTTGTCTTTTATTAGACAGAGAAACCACATAAGAGCAGGATGCTGCAAATGCTCTAAAGCAATAAAATCTTAATCAGAGCCTATTAGCCACCAAAGAATATGTTCCTCAGTCAAGGTGGCTCTCCTGCATTTAGTTTCTATTTTGGTCTAATGAACTTTAAAAGAAAAAAGCCTATTGCCCTAAAACACCTCCATGGGAAAACAGCCTTTGCTGTTTTCAGTGCTCACTGAAACGTGTCATACAGATGGATTCACACAGCTGTGCTCTTCAGTTTGTGACCAAGAAGAATCAAAATAGTTTGTAGTGAAACACCAAACATCAGTGTTAGTGCTCTTAGGGGTCACTGGAAGTGGTCACTGCCACCTCTGTTTTGCAGTATTTACTGCCACAGCCAACTTCAGTAAAATACATGAACTGTCTGAAGTGTTGGCTAGAAATCAACTGCTGTATCTTGCCATTCAATTATTTCCAGAAAAAAAAAAAAAAGCCAAGGTTGACTTCAAGTGTTGCCAGCCCTTATGGTTTTGGCTACAAATTGATGGAAGACTTCTTCTTTATCCTCTCACAGACAAGAAACACAAAATACCATCACTACCCTGGAAGTTACATATCTCTTTATTAGCAACCACATTGCTGTGTTGACAGACATGGCCATTTCCATGTCTCATTCTCTGTCACAACACTGTGAGAAAGAAGTCTGAGTTTGGAAAAGTCTCCTTGTGTGCTGTCAGCCACCCCATTTAACCATGAAACATGGTCACACTAATGCAACTTGTACTTCACACTACTCACTAAGACATACTTGCAAATTCAATGTTATGAACCTGTGTATTCTGTATATTACAACTTCTGGGTATTTATAGCAGTAAAAACATCTTTTAATATATCACTGCTTCATTTTTAAAGCCAAAACTGAAATTACCTACATATGTTTTGTGCTATACAGGATCAGTAACAATTTAAATGTGACTGTTTAAGTGTTTCATCATCATCCACCAGCACAGACACATTTCTTTGTTTAGGCAGATGAGAAGATGGAGTAAAACAACCCCTCTATATTTCTAAGAGTCCAAGATCTTATGACAGCAGCTCCAGGCTGGGTCCAGCCTCGTTTTCTGTGTGTGTTTGTCTGTGTTTTCAGCAATTGAGCATCTGCTTTTCCTCTTGACATTTTTTTTACCACAGAGCTATCAGTGTTAAACCATTCCTTTATATCAGAGTCCAAACTCCTTTTTTCCTACTTCCACAGTACTGTTCCTGACTTCCAGGGCTCAAGATCAGCCAAGAAAGCAAATCTAAGAAGGAAGCTGATGCCTATCAGTCTAGAAGGAACCAATGGTAAGAGCAGGCAGCAGGAGAAGGGGCACAGTCACAAACACAGCTGTACCTGTTGGACTCCTGGTTATCCCCAGGCACCGAGGAGTGTGGAAGGAAGAAAAGAGACTACCAGACACACTCATTTGGTAAAGCAGAAATACTGAGTCTAATTAAAGGTCAAAGTTTAAAAAAACCCCACATGCATTGTGCTTAAGTCAAATAGATCACACACAGGCCAAGGCTCTTACAGAAATACAGGACTATGCTGAAAGACTGTGGGAAGTGTTCTGGAAGTTATGTGGTAGAGAAGCAACAAAAAAAGTAGATAAACCAAAATATTTCTTAATCTCTAATATCTACAGTTTAACAGTAACACATGAGAGACATTACTAACATGCAATGCAACTTCTTTTTGAAAGAGTTAATACCTTGTAGGGGTTTATTTCCCAAAAAGAGCCTTAAAAAGTGCATCTAAATTAAAAATAGCCTAGTTCACAAGTTACACATCTATGTCAATTTTCTATTACAAAACCTCACTCCTTTATGTGCTCTGTCATTGGAAAAATAAATATTTTTTGTTTTCTTTTTCAGAAGCTGAGTTAAATTCTGAATCAGATTTCTATCAAGCAATGGGAATTTTTCACAGCCAATGTGTGCTGTCCTAAGAATAAAGCTCATAAAGGAAATAAGGCCGTGACCTTATGGAGTCTTACACAAATACTGCACTACAAGAGAGATTTATCAGAAGCAGAGAACAGTGTGAGCAATTAACATAACTGCTAATAAATATTGCAAGCAAGCGATAGTTACCAATTTAGATCTATAATCCATGAGACAGATGAAGGCTTTGCTGTGAGTATATGAATCAAGAGAGTGGTCACACTGTTGAACCTGTGATGTAGAAGCAAAAGGATTACAATGTTTATGAGAAAAGTGGATAAAGAGAATATTAGGTAGGAGACTAACAGGTAGGCTGGGAACACGCTGCTGTGTAAGGCCTGAGCTTCCTTCACAGAAGGCAAAGAGGAAAGTCCTGTAGTGTACAA
>JAWWEV010000004.1:5502696-5550725 GCA_035583235.1 Hafferia zeledoni | reverse complement strand
TAGGCTGGGAACACGCTGCTGTGTAAGGCCTGAGCTTCCTTCACAGAAGGCAAAGAGGAAAGTCCTGTAGTGTACAAAGAGAACAGAAACAGTGTTTAAGTTAGTTACAGATATTAAGACAGCAGCAGATATTTGGGGCCATCATTTTAAAGTTTATTAAAGGGAAATTACCTTGATTAAGCTAAAATAAAAGTTCCAGATCTATAAGTGGATGGAAAACCTTAGGTAGGAATCATCACAGGTTTCCTGCAGAAAGGCAACAAAGCAAATGGAACCAAGGAGCAGCTGAAATACATCCATAAACGCTGGTGCTTTGCTCAAAGCCTGGATCACAGTCTGTGGTGCTGCAAAGGCAACTGCAACAGGACATGGAAATGTCTGCAACTTACAGCACATCTGCACACAAAGAGCTGCCTGAAAGTAATAGTCATTCCGGATTTAGAGCAGGAACATAACAGAATTTACTCATCTTTTTCATGGCTAATACAATCTAAAGGCCAGCTTTGTCTGTGGTGCACTTCCTCTGCAGTAACGCAGGGCACACTACTGTTTGTCATCCTGACTTGCATTGTCTTGCCTTGTGCAGGCTGCCAAAACACATGGGCAAACTCGGACCTTGTGTAAACAAGCTGCAGCCACCTATTCCAGGTGAGAATTTGGATCAAAGGCAAATCCCTTCTCATGACCCACACAATTGACAATCACCTCACGTGGCAACAAGGCTGCACATTGGTCTTGCCCAAAGTATTGCACATTTCTTGGTATCAGTTACATTTCCCTCTGCTCTCACACCCCTGCCCTCTGCAACAGCTGCTCCCTGGGACAGCCTCTGCTCACACTTCGGGGCTGTCCACAACTGGATTCTGGGGTGTCATTCAAATAACTCTATTGATAGATCCAGAACAAAAATAAATCTGTACACAGAAAGTCTATGTTTCTTACTTTAAAAATGTGATCATCTCATCTTGACAGCAAAAACTAAAATCCCTTTATTAATGACTCCAGAAGTCTTTACCAGAAGATGCTTGTAGTGGATTTGCTCTGAAATTTACATGCCATAAATAAGTTCAATATATGCATGACAACTGAGGGATAAAAACCTCTAAGTAATGTCAGGGGTTATTTATTATTATTATTACCCATTTAGATATGGGGACACAGGCTTTAAAAAGAGCTTTAAAAAGGTTTTTAAGAACTTTCTGGGTGTGGAACAAGAGTCAAGAACGATCAGATATTACTCTTTTGCCATGAACTCTAATTTTACAACTACACTTAGTTCAGCTGCAGGCTGGGACTGTTGTTAGAAAGATTTCCTCGAACCGAATGCCTCTGCCTCTGAAGCCAGGCCTCTCCCATTTCCTGCACAACATTCAACATCCTCAAAGTCCAGTTTAGAGCCACAACAAAATTCTCAGGAAGGAGGAATTAGTCATTCTAACTTTACAATGGCAAAAAAAAAGGTAAAGAAATAGAAGTTCCCACTTTGTTACTCTCTTCCTTGAGCGCTTGAGACTTTTTTATCACCACATGGTTCCACACCTGTTGGCAAACACACTACTCCTGAAAATACAGAGAAAAATATTCCACAGTAAAAAAATCTCCCCTTGTAAAGGGGAGCCACTAACTGAGCCCAGCTCAGCTCTCTCCCAAAGGATGCACAGAACAGGGGATTTATATCCTCCTTACGCCCTGAAGAGCAGATGCAGAGATTTCCACAATTCCCTGAATATTCCACTGAATTCTGGAAGCCCAGGGGCTAGCCAATTCCTAGGCCTACAGAACCAGTAGCTGAGGCTGACCCCAAATCCAGCCCTGTCCCAGAGAACAGCACACACTGACTACGTTGATTGCTGCCACAAAACTCACTGTCAGGAAAGCCCTTCCTTCCTGCCACAAACACTGGAACAATGGCCAAGACAACAGACTGCAGTCCCTTCTCATGGGCTCTCCAGCCTCACAGTCCTGCCTTGGTTTGTCCAAGAAGGAACCAGCAGTAGTGAAGCACTTCCCAGTGCATCACTGCTGAACACACTGACAGCAACATGAAAGAACTCTAAGCAACACACAAGACCAATCTGTACCAGCTGTGCTACAAGACACGTGTAAGTCCCTGCTGATCCTTCCCCAGCTGGAAGGGAAGGCACAGCTACATTCTGCACTGGGAACAGCTCTCCACAGAGAAAGCCAAGACTATGCCCTCCCACGGTGGTGGAAGACAAGGAAAGTTCAGGTACATGATGGAACTCATCCTTTCTGGAGCTAGAGGGAGGTCATCTGCAGATTCAGGCAGACAACCCCTCCACCAGTGCACAGGAGACAGCACTACACATTCTTCTGCATCACTGGGTCTAAAACCTTTCACTTACCAATAAAAGCAAGCTGTTGTCCTACCCAAATCAGGTGACCAGAGACTGATATTGTCCTGCAGAAACCACAATAAACCAGAATCACACAGAGACAGGGCCAGCTCAGGATGCCTCTGCAGTGCTTAAGTTTAATTTACTGCCTTTTATCCTCCTCTTCCAAGCAGAAAACCCGTAATGAATAAGTTAATTCACTTCTCTGTGCTATGATGTTCTCTGTGCTGCAAAGTAAGCCACCTGCTAACTGGGATTACAAGCACCACACTCACACTTCCTATGTTTTAATTAGCTAATACTTCCAAGCATAAATCTTATTGCCTACATCAAATATCAAACACTCCTGCACTGCTCTAAGCTAAGCACACATTTCCAGGAGCTCACTAAATAGGCAGAACTTGAAGCACAAGATACATTTTCACAGTGAAAAACATACCTGAAATGACCAGTTCAGGACATTTCTCAATGTTAACCACTGAGAATTGCCTCAAAAAAATGTACTTCCTCAGCCAAACCAGCAACAGAGAACAGACATGGACCTGCTGGGGAGGGCCAAGTGGACACAAGTGCCTTTCGCTGGAACTACAACCAGCCAGCGAGACCCAGGACACTGAAATGTGATGCTGAGACCTGCCCATTTTAATCTGGAACTCCACCAAAATAAAAGGAAGGTAGGCAAAACTACCTCTGAACCACACACAAGTCAACTAACATGACTGTTACATGACAACAACTATCATGTTAACAAATACTAAATGTATTCCTTTGCTACACCGAGATGTAACAAGAACTACTGCTATTAAAACCTAAAGCTAGTAAGGGTTTTCAATTTGTTACCCACAAATGTATTGGATCTGCAAAGGGGACAGCAGGATTTTGCCGAAATTGCAAAGGAAGCTTGATTTCAAGATTGGTTTGTCTCTCTTTTGACTTACACTATAAATTGTTCTGATAAAACTGTCCTGAAAGCAGTGATCATACTGAAGTGTCAGTAAAAGCATATGCAACCAATTCCAGGATAGCAAGCACAAATAACAGGAAATAAAAGCCTTTTAGCTGTACACTTCCATACAGCAGTGCATGGATTCAATCTTGTACCCACTGTAAACCAGTACCAGTTCTCCCACGGGTACTGTTACACAGATCAAAATTATAGTTCCAGTGACATTCCTATCTTGTGAGGGAAAAAAACACATTTATAAGAGGATGTTTTTTTGAACCAGAGCTAATCCAGGGTACTGTGAAGCTCCACAGACTGTCACTTGCACAACTGAGAGTGCAGCACAGGATCAGGAATAAGCAATGGGAAACAGAGCAGGAGACCTTGAAACTAGACTGCCCACCAAAGAATTGCACAAAAACATGTGTTCTGAAGCCACATTCTTATATTTGTCTCGAGGCAAGGGAAAATCCAAGTTAGTATTAACCCCCACTTCTTTATTTTGACAGATTAGACTTAATTTAGGTCAGATCAACCTGATGCACTGCACAAGCACACAACACGTCCTGCTTGTAAAAAGGAAAGGACAATGTGAAGGCAGAACCTTGGGAAGCAAAAAGGTGGAACACCGTCCCGGTGTTGGTGATATTGTTCTGCAGTCCCATGGCACGAAGTTACCTCCTACATCTGATGACACTGCTGAGAGCACTGGGAAAACACTGGGGAAAATCAACGGGTAGTCTCAGAAAGTATGGCAAAAAATATGCATGTTTTGTACAGCACAAACTGGACAAACTGGTGAGTTTTTATGAATTAAACTAGAATGATTGATCCGTTTGGCTCTGTGCAATGGCCGCACTGCCCAGTGCTATGGGGCAGAGTGGGGGACACACCAGCCCGGTCCCGCACCTCCCGGGGGCCCGGGGTGGGCTGTGCGGTGCGGCAGCCCCGGGGCTCTGCCCGTGCCCCGCAGCGGCCCCGCCAGCGCCATCCGCGTTTCCCGGCAGGGCTCCCTCGCTGTGCGGTTGTGCTGTTTGTCACCTGCTGGCACTCCGAGCCGAGCACCGCCCGGGGTGACGGGAACGGGCAGGTCACACACCAGCTGGAGAACAGCCGGCAAGGCCCCGCTCTCCAGCCTCCCCCCCGCCCCGTGCGCAGGGTATTTTAACCATAAAGGATTATTATACAGCCTCGCGTTGCTGGGAAATGTTTATTTTAGCGATGGGACTGCCGCTGCCCTCTCCGCCCCGCCGCTCCCAGGGCTGCCCGTCACTCCGCACCTCGGGGCGCAGCCCCCGGCCCCGCGGGCACCTCCTGCCCCTGCCCGGCCCGCGGAGCCCGGACAGTCCCGACGCGCCGTGCCAGGAGGGCGGGAAGAGTTTTTGGGTGCCGGTGAGGACGGTGAGGCGCGGCGAGTCCCCGCCGGCACCCGCTCCGCGGTACTTCTGAGGGGAAGGCAGCGCTCCGACGGCGCGGGAGGAGCCCCCGTCCGCGGGGCCGCGGCTCTTACCTGCGGTGGGGGAGCCGAGCCAAGCCGAGCCGAGCCGAGCCGAGCCGAGCCGAGCCGAGCCGAGCCGAGCTGTGCGGGTCCCGCGGCCGCTGCTCGCGTGGCGGAGCCGTCCCCCGCCCGTACCTGGGGCGGCCCCGGGGGCGGAGCGCGGCGGGGCGGGTTGGCGGCCCCGTCTGGGAGGACCTCAACGTGTGGGCACCGAGGAGTGACCGGCAGTGCAAGGGCGACAGACAGACAGACAGACAGGCTGCCCGAGCCCTCCGGTGGCCCCGGCCAGGTGCTCGCCGTCCGCCCCCTGCTCCGCTCCGCTCCTGGGGATTGAGTCGCCTCAGCCGCTCCTAAAGCCCCGGTGGCTCGGAAGACATCACATCTCGCGTGCCACCCTAACTTGCCATCCTTGTCGCACTTCCTCACGGCTTGAGATTCTCATCGGTAGAACTGATAACTCTGAAGCCCAGGGAGGCGGCTGTGGCATCGGGAACTACATCGGACCTGGTGCGAAGGCAGAAAGATGAGGCATTGGCTGCGATCTGTGTTGTTTGCGTGGAGGGCTCGTGAAGAAGTTGCAGCAGCCCCTCTTGGCTTTAAAATCCTCCAGAGCCCAAGTGCACATCAGAGACCTGACTGCGGTCTGCTCCTTGCTGGGAAACCGAATCAGCTTTCAGTGATAGTCCCCTGGACAGAGTGAACAGAGTAAGGGCGTTTTGAATGTATCTCTGGTGGTTCCCAAGCAGCCAGCAAAGATGGCAGCACGTTTCCCACTACCAGGCTTCAAACAAGTGCCCAAGCACAAAGACTGGGTTCTTGAGCAGCTCTGAGAGAGAGAGAGGCTCCTGGTAAGGGGATGCCAGAGCAGGAGCCACCTGAAGGCACGGGATTTGCAGGGTTTCTGGGATTGTTTTGTCTACTTGTAAGAGCTTTCAGCACATCTAGCGATCTTCAGCATCTGATCTTCAGTGATCTTTGGACTGGCTTGCAGATTGACCAGTCGTTGGACCAGCCTGAGCTTTTTAACAGTTCAGCCACTTTAAAGGAGTCTGACAATTGCTTTTATTGCCACATTTTCACCAGGGCAGTTGACTAGTTGATGTGGTAGTGCTATATAACTAGCTTATAACCAGGTGTGCATTTTAGGAACAATTACAGGAGAGATACCAAGAAGCTTTGAGGAACACCTTCTCACTGCAGATCAGAGATGCCACTCAGTGTCTCCATTTTACTCAAGCCAGAGCTATCTGCCAGGTGGCTCAGGGGACAATTCTACCCAGCATCAGAGTGATTTTCTACCCTCATCTAGAATGACAATGTTTATTTGCCGTCAAAATCACAACTAAAATTATTGTTATATAAGCCAGGCCCTGATTTAAGCCTTAAGTAAGATACCAGCTTTGTGTAGGCAACCAGAAATAATCAACAGCATAACAGAATCCCAGATTCATTACAACAGGTATGTCAAAGACAGCCTAACAGGATTGACACCTACAAAAGTCTTTCTAGTTCCTTGCAATCCTCTCATTGCTCTGGGAAAGGTGATCTCTGCCTTTTCCAGAACCTGACTTCCACTCTACCCGACACAGTGTCTGCAGTTACAGAGATGATGCTCTTCCCTCTGACTCCTGACTGATCCTCAATCCAGAGGACCACCACAAGCCAACAGCCCTATAAAGCAGAAGGCAAGTGGTCACAAGCAGATACCCTGCACTTTTGATGTAAAGAGCTCACTTGTGACTCAGGCTCACTTGAGCATCTGCTTGGTGATCACCTGGTTTGACATCCCATAATCACAGCCACAAGCACAGAGCCACTATTCAGCCTAATTTCCAAAGGCTTTTCCAGGTTTCTTGCCATTCCTGAATGCCAGTGCTTACATGCAAGCCCTTTCTCAGTCAGGGATAACCAAAAGAAGGGATGCACCAAGGTAATTAGAACAGGGGAATTTGTTTAGCCATGTTTCTTTAATTTATGGAGTGAATATTTTTTGCTCTTCTAGTGCACTTCCCTTCCAGGTTTTAACATTGTACAATCATGAGTTGCTTGCACAACTTCCAGCAAGGGAAGCCTGTGTCATTTTAGATTTATAGATGAGGAAATGAGGGGACAGGAAAGAACTCCCACAAGCCCACGGAGGTGGAAGGGAAGAGCAAATGTTGTGCTTTATCTTGTTTTCTGACGTGTGGATCTATCTCACTCTCTCACCACAGTCCTGGGAGCACATTTATCAAGCACAACACATATACTCTACTATTCTCCCAGCATTTTTAATTCAAGGCACTGCATCCTCACACAGTGCAATTGATCTAAGGAAATAATATTTTTAGTTTCTTTTTTTTTCTAAAAAGGGGAGGTTTATTAATCGATCAATTTGTTTATTTATTCTTAAAGCAAGAGCAGCACCAAAACATTTAAATCAAGTATGATGGTCTGCTATGTGCAATGCTGTGAGAGGTAATAATAATAATGACCCTGAGTCTAACAGATTCTCTGTCTGAGCTAATTATAAGCATTGGGCATACCTAGACAAAACTGTCCAACCTCAAGGAGAAAACAGAATCCTCCTTGTTTGATTAGCACTCACCCAAGTGCTTCTGTGCTTTGGTGTGAAATAAAGAGCATGTGTGGCCCATGCTGTGTCCCCAGGATATGTGCAGATTTCATTCTCTTAAACAGGGCTAATGTACCCAAATCCTCACAAATGGCATTTTGAGCATTGTTCATATCAGAGATAGCACAATAAAGTGACATCCAAATTTGACTGTGCTACCAGTATGGCTTCCTTTATGCACAGCATGTTATGTTGTGAAACACACTCAGAAAGCAGGGAGAACATCTGCAATTCTTAGCAATTAATATTTCTGCAGCAGGTCTACCTATGCCATGCTGTGCAAGCGCAAAATGGCCCAAAAAAAGAGTTTAGACCAGCAAATTATGTCTAATCATCACCCAGTTACTTACAGCCTTAGCCAAATCCAGTCCAGCCTGTCCTGCCCCTTCAGCTCTGCCTCAGCTCCTCTCTCTGCTTCTGGGGGCTTCTCTGCCTTGCCCTGACTTGGAGTGGCAGCAACTGGGGAGGGGAAAAACTCTAGGAAGTTGGTTCCCCTTCATCCCCCACATCACGGCAGGGACTTGGGAAATGGAGGAGGAGATGCCTGTGTTGGTCACAGGAATGCAGAACATGGGAGCAGTGGCCACCCCCTTGGTGATCCCCTGCCCAGGATATCCCTTGCCCACCCCCTGCACTTGCCCTGATGGGCCACTCTACCCTGTGCTGGGCCAGCTGCCAGCCTGGGATGGTGTGTAACTGCCTCTCTTACTGGGCTGAGTCTGAACCTGGAATGCTGTAGGCACAGGACAGCCAGTTCCTGCTTCCAGCATAGTTACGAGCAGAGAAGTTTAGGGTCTCTAATTTTTTTCATCCCTAATCAAAAGGATTTAGCTGTCACAGAATTGTGCCAGGACATTTTTCACAGGCTAGAGAGGACCATTCAAGTGCTGGCCCCTGTCCCCAGTGGCTGTGACAGGCCACAGGAGCTGGCTGGCTGTTGTCAGTGGAGGTTCCTCCTCCTGTACTGACGTGGTGGCACCGGGCTGGCACTGCAGGAGTGAATCACCAGCCCTGGCAAGAGTGGTGCTCCTGGACAATGGCAGGCCTGGGAACTGCAGAGCCACTCCTTACTCTGGACAAACTTTGAAAGGGAAAGCAAACTGAGTTTATTTGACTAATTGCTTAACAAATCAGCACCTGTTTCTTTGAGGAGGAAAGTGGGAATGAGTTAATATGCCAAATAATTTTGAGACAAAGTGACTCTCACCATTTTGACAGACCTTCACGATTATTTCCTGGTTCCCTCCAGGCAGCAACCTTTCCTATGCAGTCAGTGCCAAAGACAACTTACACAGATGGGGGGGTGCAACCCTTCATCTTTGGCCTTGCTGTCTTTGAAACAAGTGTGGAATTGCAGTGAGGTTCCCCTTTTCACCCCATTCTCTGGACAGAGCTCTGCTCAGTGTAATTCCACCTTTAATGCTTTCTGAATCTCCATCCTCAGGGCTCAGGTTTTGATCCACCCATAGCACAGTTGTCAAGGAATAGCCCTGAAGTGCTTCTCCTGGTTGGGCAAACCCAATCAGCCTGTTCAGCCTCAGGTGCACAAAGCAACCTCTGCTCCCAGGCAGCCAGATGGCCAGCAGCAATCCAGGCACTCCCTAATTATCTTTGGGTTTTTTTCCTCTGTGGATTGTTTCTTGGGGAAAGGGAGCTGACAACATGTTTGTTTATGTGAGATTGATTTGGCCTGGCAGTTCCCTGGGTCTGTACTAAGAATTTTGAAGGGTCTTTGGGTTTTGTTATCACCACAGAAGGAGGAGAAGCCAAGAATCCATGGGGACTTCTAGGATGCATTGGAAGAAGTTATGTAAGTGTGCAGGTTTACTGCAAGTCGTACACAGATGGGCAGCAAATGAAACAAAGCTGATGGGGTCAAACTAATCTGAGGCCGTGGTTCTGTGCAGTGCTGAGCTGCTGCAGTGTATAATTAAACACAACTACAGCAAACACCGACCTGCAAGCAGCCCCTCTGAGCCCTGTGCACTTGCTTGTGTGCAGAAAATCACACAACATACAGAAATAACTGCTGGGTGGATCCCTCTGCACAGGAGAAAATGCCAACCAGCAGCAGCACCTGATCTAGACAAAAAAGAAGAAGGATCTAAAGAATCTGCAGTGGGAGTGAGCAACTAAAATGTCCAGTACAAAGCTGACAGGTAGGAAAGAGAAAAATGTTTAAGCACTGGATTAAGTTCACCCTGCAATCCAGAGATGTGAAACAGCTTTCACATGAGTTAAGTAGGTGCCCCTGGCAACCAAGCTGTGGCAGCACATATGTCATGTTCTGCTGAGACCCAGCTAAACACCGAGCAGGCCAGCAAGGGCCAAGATCCATCCTGCTACAGAGGACAAAAGCATGGTCTGGAAAAGAGCAAGTGGGAGGGAGGATGGGGAAGCTGTGCCTGCTCACCGTGTCTGAATATACAGAGGCTGGAAAGGATTAGTGAGAAGGCAGCCAAGTAACACAGGGAAAAGGCTCATGGAATATTTTCTTCCTTCCAGTGTAGCAAGTCTGGAAGGCATAAAGTGCTGAAAGAGAGGAGATGCAAGAGAGAAGACGCAAAGGAGAGTAATTTTGAATCGGGATGGTCTTAAATGTGAAGGGTGAAGCATTGCCCACTTCTGTCACTGAACAGAGATGTCTCTACATGAAGATCTTTTTAAAAATTACTTTGAGGCCACCTTGCCTCTGACATGAGAGCGTTTGCAGAGAAAGGGACAGTTGCCGTACATCTCACGGGCTGGAATTTCACTGCAGAGATAAGCCATGGGCAGAGCCACTGCCAAGCTGTGCATAGGAAGCTGCAGAGGTGCCCCTTGCTATTGTGCGTTAGGGATTGTTCTTTCAATTACGATTGGTCGGATCCTATCCCACATGGAAAAGTGGAGTCCTCCCCCTGGTGGCAAGTAAGGAAAGCCATAGCAATGATTTTTTAAATCATGTCATCCAAGGCTAGAAATGAAATGAGCATCAAACAGGTCCGATTTTTTATTAGGTTAACTGATGCAGCTGAGAAGAAAGAAACGACAATTTGGCAAAACACAAAACCTTTTTCAGGACTTACATAGGTTTACTCTGAAGGTTGATACAACTTGAGAAACATTACTGAGTTCAATTAGATTGTTAAATTTATTAGACAATTTGCAAGAGAAGCAAAGGATAAAGCCTGTAGAATAACTTTCAGCAGCTGATCAGGGTAATTGTAATGTGCAATTATCCCGTTATATCCACTGAATCCTTCTCTTTTAGTGGCCAATTGAGATTTGGTGTCTGAAATCAGGCACTAGACAGACTGGTCTGGAAAGTAAAATTTGTAATGCTACTAAACAGTAAAAATGGACTCAGTAGACAAGTTGGGTTTATCGTATATACAATTTTGCCCACTTAATGTCCTCAGATCACTCTTCAAAATGTATCTGTAGAAAATTTTCTGTGTGTTTTGTATGGGAAGTTATGGCAAGTGCCTTTGGGACAGGAATTTTTGCTTTAGATGATTTAATTTGGATGAGGGGAGTGCAGCAGATGTAGTTTATTTTGGCCATACTATGGCTTTCAACAGTCTCCCTCATAGACCAACTGATGAAGTACAACCTGAATAAATGGGCAGTGAAGTGGATGGAAAACTGGCAGAACTGCTGGGCTGAAAGGGGCTCATCATTACTGGAGTACCCCTCGTTGGTACTGTAACACCTTCATTAACTGAGAGAGCCCACTCTGAGCAAACTGAGAGATGATACAAGGCTGGGATAGAGTAGTTGATAAACCAGGTGGTTGTATTGCTATTCAAAAGGATCTCAAGAGGATGGAGAAATGGGCAGGGAGGGTTGTCAGGAAGTTCAAGAAAGGGACATGCAGAGTCCTTCACCTGGGGAGGAATAACCTGTGCACCAGCAGAGTCTGTTTCCTTTCCAGAGGAGAATATGGAGTCCAGGTGGAGAACAAGCTGACATGAGCCAGCAATGCACCCACGTGGCAAAGAAGCAACAGCATCCTGAGCTGCATTAGGAAAAGTGTCCCCAGCAGGTTGAAAGGTGATTTTTCTCCCTTCTGTTTTCCTTTTCAGTTCCAGTAGATAAACACTACCTTGCCTTGACAGTACAGGCAGTGTAAGAATGGCTGAACTGTAATTGCAAGGAAAACCAACTGCTGTGTTTTAACTATAAAAAGGAGAAACCTTCTTCATCTGGAACATTCAACATTAATAACCATTGCAACATAAATATATCCCCCACTGCTTAAGAATGGAAAGTTATGCCCTTTATCACAACACACTCTCTGCATGCTTATGTTTAAAAAGGTTTATTTTTTTTCACCCTGGTACAAAAATACAGTACAATGTGATGGCAAGGCATTCGCCAGAAACATTCAAAGAATAAAAGGGGAAACCCCATAAAGCTTCAACGTAACCCACCCTCACTTGATGGAACAATCAAAAGGTGAGTGCATAAGGAAAATTTAAATTGCTGCCCAAAGGCAAATAAAGATGAATCACAGAGTTTTACACAAAAATACATGTGCAGAGCTGATAATTTCACATGCTACTTGGACATTCATGAAATGTATTCTACTTCGTTTACTGGCAGAATTTGTGGTTCGGGATATCTAGAAAACACCTGGCCCAGGAACATGCCCCATTCCTGGGAATGCCCAGTAAAAACAACAGGATCACATAATACCAGTGAGAAAAGAGGGATTCAACCCTGATTTAGGTGTCAAAATGTCAGCTACTTCTAGTTTTTCCAATCACACTGTTTGTCCTCAAATAATGTTCTTCCCTACACACCTCTCTTTTAACACCAAGTATTAGTGGTTGCTCAAACACACAAAAGGGTGTGTTTGCACATTACCCAGTTACAAATAACCATCACAGTGCAAACTTCCAGGCAGGAGGAGAAAACACTGTGACTGATGCATGTGTGTGAATTCCAAACAGGGTTTAACCTAACATTTGCTGACAGGAGAATTATGTCCCTTCAGTGCAACTACATTCTTTGTCTGTTCAATCGTTTCCTTTTTTGAAGCAATGAAAACCCATCAATTAGTGTATCCATTATAGTTCATCTGCCAGGTGCTTTTGTTTGAAAGCATCACCTGTCAGCTTCTCCTGGGCCTCCTTCATCCCTTGGACAACTGAAAGATTAGACAGAGACACACCACCTATTAATCTCAAGATGAAGACAAGGTTGACTGGTAATGAAAGTGTTTTAAAACAACATAGTTACAGAATGTATAGCTACAAATTGACCTGGGGGAAAAAAACAAACAAAACCCCCCAAAAACCTCAGTCCTGCACCATTTCCTCAACTATGTGTAGCTGGATCATGCAAATTCCACCATTTCCCATGCCACCACTGGAGAAAAAATTTAGGCCCTATAAACATAACAGCATGTCTTAAAGTGAATCATAATTCTCAATCTGGTTCCTCAGGCATTAGAGAACCACTCACTGACACTGTATCTAACAGCTCCCAGTTATGCTGGAAAGTACCATCACTTTTCTCCACTAAAAAGTGAAGGTGTGTCCTCACTTAAAATGCAGTTTCAACTACTTTGCACATACCTTGATCAGCATTGGTATAGAAATACTTGTAGCTGGGGTTTCCTCTCTCATTTATGATTTCTGGATGGACCTTCCCACTTGGATCTATGAAACAAGAAATCCCTCAGGAAATGTACGTGGCAACAGTAAGACCCCAGTCCTGTGAGTGGACACAAGAGCTGTGGGTGCCTTACCCATGAAAAGGATTCTGGGAATGTAACTTCCATCAGGACTAAAGGCTTCATCCTTGGGCTCTTCATCATCCTACCAAAGCAGGACAGAAGAGTGGGAACATATTAGCAAGATATCTAACAAAAAAATTGGCTTTTTAAAGAAACAAGATTCCTTTCGCCCTGAGCAATTTCCATCTTGAACAGACACTTCAGTAATTGCAGCATCTTTCACTCTCAAAGGAAAGTAAGTTATTTTTACCCAAAAAAGTATCCTTTGTGAAAGTAATACTTTTTCTGCCCTGTCATTTTGCATCACAGACCCCACTTTGGTGTAAGAATGTTTGATATGTAATGAGAAAATAAACACAAACTCCTTTACTGCAGCAACAGAATCACAGAAGGTACAAATTGTTAAAGAGACAGTGGCAGAGAGCCAGGTTTATAAACACAAAATAACCAGACTGAAGAAAAGTCTTTTTAAAACTATGAGCTGTATCAATCAATCAATGCTGAATGCCTATTCAGGAGTGCAGGATTTAGGATGTACACCAAACAGGATGCAACCAGTTAAGTTGGATTCCAAATGCTTAATTACCAGGCAGTGACATGGATACAGATCAGAAGGCAGCCTACCTCAAGGTTGACCATAACAAAATTATGGGCAAGTTCAGAGATCTCCTTGGATTCAGCAAACTTTGGCTTTAAAGCTAATTAAGGGGGAGAAAAAATTAAAGAGCTATGTAAAAACAATCAGCATCAAAATCTCCACTTCATCCTACCCTCTGGAAAGCTGGTACTTTTCAATAAGCAGTGATTAAATGGAATACATGTATCAAACCATCCAAAGCCAGGCTAAGAGCAGCAGCAGAATTGACTGAAGCAATTCTTGCTGGGCAGCCATGGGATGAAGCCTGACCAACAAACATGTCTGGTTGTATAGGAACCAATGGAACAGAGCAGAAAGCCTGCTGTAAACCAGTATTCTCATCCTCTAAGCTTAGCCAGGACCCCCAGCTTGCTTGTTTGTGATGGCAGGGCCATATTATGCCACTCTCAGTGAAATACAATTACCACTTGGCTACATTTTGAATGCAAAGTTTGGGTTTCTCATGGCTACATGATTTGCATACAAAGGTTCATTAGGAATTTCAGCAAGCTCTAGTATTAAATACAATTACCTTTGCAAGCTCCACACCAGGACTTGTGGATGATAACCATAAGAGGCAAACCACTAAAAAAAAAAAAAAAGAAGAAAGAAAATTGTATTAGAAAAAAGCCTCTAAATCAAATTCTATTACGTGTACATTATAACAGTCCAGGCTTCCTCAAAGGCTAAATGTAACAGAAAATTCTAAGTGAGATGTAAAGACATTCTGCTGTGTTCTAAGGTTGTGTTGCAAAAAGGTTTCCCCATCTTAAAACGTGTCATACAATAATTTATTGTAACTACTTGTGTAGAGGAGACTTTGCCTTTGGAAGGTTTCCTCTTACTAGCTTAGATTCCTCAGATACACAACTGGCCATGCATTTTACTGGATTACTGGAAATGGATAGTGACACCAGCTGCTTGAGAGAGCTCAGGATGGGTTTTTGTGGGGCTCATGGCAACCCAGTGGATGACAGTCACCCATCCATCCCCCTCCCCATCACAGCCCATGTTTCGGTCACCTCCTGTGACCTTCATGGAGCAACCATCAAGCCCGGTAACCCTTTAGCTGTAACCAGATAGGAAAAGAAGCCCCTACTGAGCAGTGTTCAGTTATGATCTTTAGAACCAGGAAAGGGTGGGGAGGAAGCCATTAACATTTGGAGTTCTTCAAACAGAAGTTTGCCATTTATAATTAACTGATATGTCATCACCTTTACACAGGGCCCTGTTTACACTCATACACATTCCTTGCATTGCATCAGGGTCCTCTCCCTGAGGATGAAAAACCATTTTTGCATTGTTTTTAGTCACAAATTGTTCTGCCTCTTTCTTGAGCAGAGGCTGATTTACAGCTGGAAAATACACATTGTTCTTATCAAGGATCAGTGGTTCATGTCAAAAGAGTTCAATCATCTGGTGATTGGTACTGCAACATACTTTATTTTAAGAGAAATTTTCAAAGCAGATTTTAAGTCAAAGAGCTCAGTCTTGAAGTCCCAACTCTTACTGAGAACTCACAGAGGTCTGAGATAATGAATGTGTTTTCTCAGCTTTATTCTCTTTACTTTGACTGGTAAGATAAACTTATTTACATCAAAACATTTCTGTAGTAATTTCTCAGTTCTACAATGCATAACTCCCCCAGCAGTTGATGTGTCAAGCACACACTGTAACTGAAGGAACCCAAACTATACCATCTGTACCAGCTCCTCCCAGGGAGCACCACACAGACAGTTAAACCCAAACCCCACAATTTATTACAATGAGGGATGACGCATCCACAGAAAGCAAGAAATTCATGTAAGCTGTACCTGTGTAGCAAACCCCAAATTACTGGAAATTAAGCACAAAACTAAGCTGCCCATCACAGCTGGTACAGACTTAGGTGTTTCAGCAAGAACAGACACCATCATTTTAGTTCATTTTTCCTATGGAAACACTCAAGCAATTAGTGCATTTAAAAGTATTTAATGATGACCTTGCAGAGAAAAAACATGGCAAGTTCTTTCAATAAAATAATCCTGCAGATAAATTAGGAGTTTAGTCCATTTAAGGCACGCATTTTGTTGTTAACACAAAACAGGTTTGAGTTTGCTAAGCCAGCCACCTTTTGCAACGCAGAGTTGCAAAACTCTCTTGGGTTCAGTCAGGTTTTTTGAAACAGTCACATCCCAAAACACAGCCTGTTCAGTTCTGGACTTGAAGTCTGTTATGCAGTTTGACATTATCTGGTGGCAGCCCTGGGAAAACAATCTTCTTATTCAGGACATACACACGCCAGTGCAGAGGGGAAGTCTTCCCAACAGTCATCACCTTTCAGCCTTCCACGTTCAGACACTTCGATTACTGGGTTTATGTCTCCACAGGAGACTGCACTTGCTCGGGGATGCAACAGTTGCTCTCCTTTTCCACAGAGAGAATTCGGGGCGGGGAACTGTATCTGTACAGATCCTCTCAGCAACGCAGCGTGCTCGGCAGCTGCAGGAACACAGCACCCACCTTCGCAGAGCTGCTGCTGCCAAATGACCCGATGCACGACAGGCTCTACAGGGTCTGTGCCTGGAAGGCGTGTTCTTACTGTCGGAAGTAGCTGGAGAGGGGACCACGGGCACTGCCAGCTTCACTGGATGCTGCGGCTCAGGTACTGCACGAACATGCCGGCCAGCTGGGGGATGTTCTCGTCGCTGGGCTGCATCTTGGTGTAGCTGATGAACTGCCTGCGCAGGCGGCTCAGCTCGGCCAGGCTCACGGGCCGGGTCAGCACCAGCCCCTGGGGCAGGCCGGGGACGCGGACGGTGTCTCCGGGCAGTGCCCCGCTGCCCTGCGCGGCCATCACTGCGGCCAACACGTCCTGCGTGGCGCGGTCCAGGCGGTGCAGGAACTCGCCCGACTGCAGCGGCTGCGCGCGCGTGGCGCGGTGCGGCGGCGGCGGCGCGGCCTCGAACAGCGCGGCGCGGATGTCGCCCAGCGGCAAAGGCTCGTCCCCGCGCACCGTGAACAGCGGCCGGTCCCAGCGGCAGCCCGGGTCGGGCTCCTCGAAGGGCGGCTCGTCGGGGCCGCCCACGCCGCCGGCGCAGTGCAGGAGGCAGCGCGCCGTGCCCGCCTGCCGCGCCGCGCAGTACAGCTCGTACCGGATGCTCCGCAGCTCGTTGCCCGCGTCCACGATCACCACGTCCCGCCGGCTCAGCCGCCGCTCCACCTCGGCCCGCAGCGCCGCCCGCCCGCCCTCCGCCTCGGCCACGACGTGCGCGGCGCGCTCGGGGCCGCCCAGCGCCTCCCGCAGCTCCGCCGCCCGCCGGCTCTTGCCGCTGCCGCGCCGCCCGCACAGCACCACGAGCGGCATCGCCCCGCGCCGCGACCCGGACGCGCACCGACCGCTTCCGCCGCACGCACGCACGGCCCCGCACGGGAACGCCCCCCGCGTCCTTCTGCCCTCGGACACCGGCACGGGAACGTCCCGCCCTCGGGCGCCGGACACCGGCTCAGAAACGCGATGCGACTGCGATCGCCGCTGAGAACCGCGCACCCGACAGCGGTGGGGCCGCTGGATCCCTGTTGCCCTCGCCCGCGGGGAACTTAGAAACGAGACGTCTCCAGCATCCCCAGACACGTCCACACCGTGCAGTTTACAAAACTGAAATCGTAGTCGTGAAGCTTCCCAGCCCACTGTCTGCTGCATCTCGCTTGACACACCACACTTAATTTCATATCAGTTTTCATCTCCTCCTGACCTAAGGTCAGAAACAGGAAAGCAAATCTACTCTTCAGGTTTATATTTTCTTTGTTATTAGTGGCACGTCCCGATCCTTCAATTCAGTAATGCTCAAATGCTGCTGAACTCAGATCAGTGAACAGCTTAGTGCTTCCGACAGTGGAAGGAGAGGGTGTGGATCACACCCAGCCCTGGCTGCAGGGTCTCTTGGAGCAGAAATTCCCTACCTGCCTGAACCTGAGACTCAGAGCTCACCACCCCTCTCACCCTCCTCTGTCTCATTTTAAAGCTTCCTCTGCTTCACTGCAAAGTAATGCTACAATTATACCTGTAAATACTGAAATAATCTCTTTTTTCCTCCCAAATATCCAGTTACAGAAACTTGTAAGACCTCTGAACGGTACCATCTGGGTTAATGTAGTCAACATTGTCAGACCTAGGTTATAAGTTTAAAATACTAGTAGAATTTATAGGCATACAATTTCCCTCCTCACATTTTAACAAGAAACAAGAAATTATGAGGAAAAACCCTCTTTAGAGACTGTTCTTTTTTGAGTTTAAGCTTAACCAAATCAGGTTCTATCCATTCACTAGTTTGAAACCTCCAGACTTTTTCTGCAGATTGGAACAAAATAAATCATCTCAGGCTGAGGCCTCATCTATACAGGCACAAGGAATTTTAGGGAAGCTCTCAGCACTGCTGAGTTCAAAGGCATTGAGCACTATTTACACATGCATTTGTGGGTCTGAGACACACACCTTTCTTTACTGTAATAAATATTTTCTTCTCATTTCAAAGACATGTTAGGGCTTCAATGATTTAATTAGACTGCAGTGATTAAACTTAGGTGATGCCTTAGCAAAGTTATTAAAACTTTATTTTCTTTCTGGGATATGAAGAACCTTCTATACCATCCTCATTTTTGTTAATAATGACTCTTTTCTGTGGTTAAATTTAGAATTGATATAGAACCCTTGTGAATGCTTTTAAAGACACTTTTCTGTATTTAAAATTAGCAAACATACCTTGCTGCTGCCTCCTTCTTCCCATCTTCTAGTGTTCTCCAATGTATATGATCTCCAAAACCTGTCAGAGAGAAAGGTTTATGAATGCTGCATAATTTAACATGTCGGCTAACAGAGGAAAGCAGTCCAACCCTCAAGAGTATTTTCAACTTATTTTATATTCTTTTTTTTAAAGCCAATTATAATCCTAGTTCTGGAAAGACTTCTGCAAATAGTTCCAACCCACATAGTTGTATGAGGAATCCCTCTGAAATTAATTAACAAAAGCATATCATGCTCATGAATATTTATGTATATATGCAAATGACACCAAAATCCCCCAAACTGATATTAAAATTGAAGGGCCTTCTGATCATTTTCCATTCTTCTTCAATCTATGAATATTTATTAACTGATGAGGGACAAATTAAACATGTCAGCATTTGGCTTCCTAAATCTCACTGAATGTGAACTTAAGCAAAACTTAAAAATTCCTAGGCCAACATATGATCATTAATTGCTCTAAAATTATGCTAATTATTACTGCTGATGATAATTGAAGAGTAAGAAAGAACAGCACTACACAGATTTCTGAGTGTTACAGTGACTGAACAACCAGGAAGTATTTTATCTCATATCCAGATAACAAGTCTTGTTATGTCAATTGACACAAGGGTGAGTCAGTGCATGTTCAGCAGCTGCAGAGCAGGGACTGCCAGGGTTGGGGTTTTGGGCAGCCAACACAACACATGGCCAAAAGCCACATGGAGAGCTGAGACAAAGCAGATCCATAAACCGTTTGAAGAGTAACTCCCTTGAAAGGCTTCCTCAGAGGCTCCAGTAATTAACAATTAGTGCACTGGATGACCAAACATCAGCCTTGGCTCTCCCCTTGCCATGGCTGAGGGTTTGGATTAGTCAGTAACCCCCAGGGTGCTGAGAGGAGCAGATTTCGGGAGCTACACAGGGGTCAGAGCCCCGGACTGCCCAGTGCTGACACAGGGGAAAGTGGACATTGTCTCCAGCAGTTCAGCATCCAGGAGGTGAGGACAGTTAGCACAGTGTTTGTGTTACCTGATCCTGTCTCCTGATATGAACAGCTGTGAACACAATGACGAAACACACCAAAGAGAGGAGCTCACAGGGAGGTGGGGATGCCCGTCCGGGCCCAATCACACACCTGCTGCTCAGGCACACTGGGCCACGTTTGTACAAGCTCAGCATACCCCAGCAAAAACCAGCTGGATTACCAGAAGTCCTATTTACCCAGAATATTGACACGTCAGCTATTTCAGTCAAAGGCCAGAAGGGAAATAGGGAAAGCCTTCCATTGTTCTAGCTAGGAAAGACTTTCTGAAAGGTTTTCTATGCTTAAACCAAACCCCACTTTGTGGCCAGCTTCAGCGTGTTTTTGAAAGCATTACACAACACATTATGGAGTGTTTCTTCTGAATGAAAGTCATCTGGGGAACTACAGGTGGATGGCTGGCCGGGATCCACACCACAGAGCTTTGCTGTCATTGATCAAATGGGTTACTCCCGGTCCTGAGGAGGAGGTTTACTTCTACGGCAAAGCCACCACCTGGGGTGAAGCTCAGGCCCTGGCTAAGCCTGGCTATTAGACATGGTAATAGCCAAGGGGGAGGCGAGCAGCGGTCACGGAGGAAGCCGAGGCGGAGGGAGTGCTGCTCACTGCCCGCCAGCAGCCGGCGGAGGCTGGGCAGGGACAGGGACACCAGCGAGGGGCTGGCAGGGACAAGTACAGGCACACTGAGGGGCTGGGCAGGGGCACGGACACCACCGAGGGGCTCGACAGGCACAGGGACAGGCACATCGAGGGGCTGGACAGGGACAGGCACATCGAGGGGCTGGACAGGGATAGGCACATCGAGGGGCTGGACAGGGATAGGCACACCGACGAGCTGTGCAGGGACAGGGACAGGCACACCGAGGGACAGGCACAGACACACCGAGGGACAGGCACAGGGACACCGAGGGGCTGGACAGGCATAGGGGACACTGAGGGGCTGGACAGGCATAGGGGACACTGAGGGGCTGGCAGGGACAGGCACACCGAGGGACAAGGACAGGCACACCAAGAAACAGGGACAGGGACACCGAGGGGGCTGAGCAGGGACAGGCACATGCAGACCGAGGGGCTGCCCCTCGGGACGGGGCTCGGCCGCGGACACCACGGCGGCAGGGACGGTGCCAGTCCCGCTGCCCTCCGGCCCCGGCCCCGCTCTCTCCCCCGCCCCCCGACGCCGCGGGCTGGGGGCACAGGTTGAGGAAAGCCCGAAGGAAGCGTTTTCCTGACCCTTTCCGAGCCCTCCCTGGGCGGAGGCGGCCGCCAGCACCAGGCACAGGCAGAGGACGGAGGATGCCGCGGGCTGAGCCCTCATGGTGTCGGCGCGAGCAGCGGCGGCGGCGCCCGGTACGGTCCCTCAGCTCAGGCCGATTCTTTTTTTCCTCTTTTTTTCCTCTTTTTTTTTTTTTTTTTTTTTTTTTTTTTTTTTTCCCCCTTCCTTTTATTATTAAAGCCCAGGAAGTGATGTGAGGCGGATGTGGGCGGTGCGCGGCCCTGGCCCGGCTCGGGGGTGCCGGGGGGAGGGTCCGGAGCCGTGGGCCCGGAGCCCGGTTACTGCCCCTGGACATACCCGCGGTTATCCCGGCGGGATGGGGGTGCTTCCGGATTTAATTTCTGCTTCCCAAAGACGCGCTTTAGCCGCGCTGCTCTGCAGGGCTGCCCAGCCGCGGGGGAGGCAGGACCGGCCGCAGGGCGCGGCCTGTGAGGGAGCGCTCGCTGAGAGCCGCAGTGGAGCGCGTGGTGACGCGGGTGGAGCCGCCGTGTCCCTCCTGCGGGCCACTGGGCACCTCTCCCTGTGGCGGTGGCACCAGAGACTACAGCGGGGCGTCGGTCCCTGCCCCGGGGCCCGTGTTACTGCCCGGGGGTCCGTGTGACTGCCCCGGAACCCCCGCTGTGTGTCCCTCCCTGGGGACTACAACTCCCAGCAGTCCCCGCGCGCGCCTCTCCTCCCGCCCCTATGCAAAGGCAGGACGTCTCCGCCAATCCGCGCGCAGGCCCGCCCCGTCACGTGGGGCGGAGCTTCCTTTCTCTGTGCGCCTCTCTTTCCTTCCCCAGCCGCCATCTTGTGCTCGCCGCGTGTTGGCCGCGGGGGCTGCGCCGCGCTCAGGTGAGGGGCCCTGCCCGGCCCGGCCCTCCCGCGGCACCGGGGCTGCCTGGCCCTTGGCCGCGGTGGCCTGAGGCGGGGGGGCTCGGTGCCGCGCCCGCCCGGCGCGCTGGGCCGTTCCCCGAGCAGACGCCGGGGAGCGAGGCCCTGCGGCGGGACGATGCGCGGGGGCTGCCCTGGCTCGGGGGCCGCGGCCCTCCCGCGCGGCTCTGAGGGGTGAGCCTTGAGCCCCTCTCGCTCCCCGCAGTCGGGGGGGGGGCCCGGCCCCCAGCCCCTCGCCCTCCCCCGGCACAGAGCACAGACGGAGGGGGCTGCTCCTCATGCCGGGGGCTCTGAGCGCTGCCCGCGGCACAGCAGCGGAACGCCTGCCTTCTGGAGGGCCTGAGGTGTTTTTCCACGCATTAGTTTTTTTTTTTCAAGGCTTTCAGTCTTTAAAGATCCCACCTTGACCTGTGGGAGAAGCCACTGGACTAACTTGGCGGTCATTGAATGGGATGAAGAGCTGCCAGTGGTTCACCCAGGGAGTCTGCCCAGACGCGAACTCCGCTGGGTTCAGAGCTCACTTAGTAGTTAAAGTATCAGAGATTCATTGTATGGAAATAGTATTCAAAGTAGTTCAGTGATGGGTCTCTCCCTGGGCCCTGATAAGAGAATGGTGTTTTCCCAGACGCTGCTGTGCTGTACGTGCTGTTTTGGGTCTCTTTTTAGTCAATAGGTCAGTTAAATGTTTCCAAAAGTGAATTGGCGCTCTGGGAATTGGCAGTGCCTCAGACTGTGTCTTGTTGCTTTGCCTCATTGTGCCACAGGCACTCCAGCAAACTGCGCTGCTGCAGGACCACTTCGAATTATTCAGGTTTTACAGCTTTGTTTGTGTGTTCATTGGACACACTGCTTTGGGGGGTGTTCTGTAAGTTTAAAAAAAAAAAAACACTGCAATTTTAAGAGTACTTTTAAAATGGATCATGGCAATTTTTTTCTTACTGTTTTGATTGTTAATTTGAGTTTGTGTCTTTTTATTCTTTAGACACATCACTATGAATCAAGAAAAACTGGCCAAGCTTCAAGCCCAGGTCCGAATAGGAGGAAAGGTAAGAAACCCACCAGAGATGCTTTTCCAAACATGGGCTGGAGCTCACATAAGGGGGAAAAAAACCCCATACTTCTGAGGCTTGACAGATACAGGTTTTGTGTGGCCTGTATTGTGGTGCTGCTACCTGAAAGGCAAGTTCCTTTCAGTTCCCAACTGCTGGCTGAGCAGTTTCCAGTGTGTCAGTGTTCTCTTAACTCAGTGACTTCTTGTGACCTGTGGAAGCTCCAGTTAAACTCACCTGTTGGGTGTTCCAGTCCTGCCTTTCTCCTCTCCCTGCTGGGGGTTTGCAGTGCCAGCTGCAGGCACTGACTCTGCATGAAGCAGTTCTCTTTTCTCTGAGCCAGCAGGTAGTTAATACGACCCCAAAAAGAGGCATGGCATTTGTTCAGTGTGGGTGCTCATCCCCTGCCATGGAGGGGAAAGTTTGCCAAGTGGAAATTCCAAAACTGTGCCTGTGGAACACTTTAAAAATGTTAATTACTTGGTTACAAAACTCTGACCTTTTAAATCCTGTGTTTGTGCTTCATACTGGAAAAAATAAAGTTCTTGGGGAGCTTTCTTATATATTGCTTAATAGTACATAGTATTTTTGTACTGTGGTTTACAGGAGGAGAAAATACGTTGCTGTTTGGTGTCTTTGGTCTTCTATATTTAATAAAACCCCTAAAACTGAGACTGATGGCTAAAGTTGTAGGTAAAGGGAAATAAGCTGAGAAGCATTTTTGACTATAGAAATATCTCATAACTTGAAAGATGTGATAGGACTTTCACAATTAGTGTTGAGAGATTTTGAGTTCAGCTGACTGCTATACCTTGTTTCTTTCCCAGGGAACAGCTCGCAGAAAGAAGAAGGTGGTGCACAGAACAGCTACAGCTGATGACAAAAAACTTCAGAGCTCCCTCAAAAAACTGGCAGTAAATAACATTGCTGGCATTGAAGAGGTATAGTGATAAAAATCAGTGTTTCCCGTTTGAAATTAAATACACTGTGTTGTTTTGGTGATGGTGTGGTGGGTTTTGCCTTTCTTTTTGTTTTATGACAACAGTTTATTTTCCAAGAAGAACTTCCAGGTCTGGTTAGATAGGTAAAGTTATTTGATGGATTGTTTTGTTGACATGAAATGTGTGTGTGTACCTGGAGAAAGAAGGGGAAGGTTCTGCTGGTCAGACAGTGCTTACAGGAGACAGAAGCTCTTTGTTGTGTCTGTGACGTTTGTTCCTTGCAGAGAAAAACTTCTCTTTGCTCTTGACTTCTGTGAACTTGATTGCCTGCTCGAAAAAGAGCAGTAAACACACACGTGTTCTGTGCAGGCACATCTAAGGAAAGAGTTAAGTGGTACAGAATATAAAGAAAAGTTTAGGAAATACCTCGAGTAAGAACTTGTTCATATTGTCAAAATTAAGATCTTTTACTACACAAAAAAGGAGATGAACATTTCTTAAAACACTGCAGAGACCCCACAGAAGCAGCTTCTGTGCTAATGTAGGTGGGAATGTGACGGTTTCAGGTATTCCTTGAACTCCTCTAATTGATATGTATGAATAAAGTAGTTTTCCATGACACTGTAGGGAGTGACACTGCTGGGAGCAGGAGGAGGAGGGAGGGAGGAGTTCCTCCACCATGAACGCAGTATTACTTTAGTGCTTGGTTAAAGAAGCACAGTATTTAATCTGTGATTAATTAATTTAAGCAGGATTGCAAGGTGCTTGCAGAGGTCACAGAGTGCATCCTCTCTTCAAAGGCAGCTGCAGATGCAGCGTAGCAGCCTGGCCTGCCTGTAAATTTTCAGTCCTCTGCTGCAGAAACACTTCAATTTGTCTGTTTTCTTAAGCTCAATATGTATATGCTGAGCTGTATGAACCCAAGAAAGATGCAGTTCTGGGTGTGTGTTTAGGGTTTTGTTTTTTTTTGCACACAAAGCACAGGATCTTTATTCAGACACAGTTATTAAGGATTTTAAATATCCCAGTGTGAAGGAAGATAATGCAAAATGTTTCTGCCTTGATAGCTGTGGACAGAATTGTGTGTTGCCTCCAGGTGAACACAAGTTGACCTTGGTAAGCTTTGTGCAGAACAGTTTGGGGAGGGTAGTAACACTGAGTCAAGCATGAGTAACATCTGTGGGATTTCAAGGGAGGCTTTTAAGTAACAAGATGACTGTGCTTGACGCCTTTACTATTTTCTCATGTGCAAAGGAGGGGGTATTTAGTTTTTCAGGAAAGCAACACACCTGTTTTTCCTGTTCAAAACATATTTTGAAATCTGCTGCTGTGTGAGGATTGAGAACTTGGATGTTTTTATGTTTTAAATCTCTTAGTTCTCCCTGTAATTTCTACTAAAAACATTGTGTATTAATTTTGTCTTGTAAATTTAATAGCACTGCTGTGTTGGGTGGGTAGGGCTCTCTTCCTTTGGTCAGACAGAATTATTTTCCACATAACTTTAGTTTAGCCATGCCCAGAAGAAAAACCTTTCTTACTTTCCATTCGGTTTCCCAATAAGTTAAAAAACACAACACAGACCCATACAAATATGCCAGTAAAAACTGTGACAGAAGGAGCAAAGCAGGTCACTAAACTGGCTGTAAAACTTAATTCTTGGTGATTCAGCAGACCAGGGAAGAGAAGAGAGCAGGATCACTGTGTGATACTCTTAGTCTTCAAGGAGTCATCATAGGATTGTTGGGATTTCCTGACAGGTGTCACAGGAACCTGTGAAAGGCAGTGGCTTAAACTGGTGTGGCTGAGCTTGTGTTGGAGCTTTGAGTCTGTACAGAGTTACCACAGAGCTGAAGGGTTTGATTGGTTGGTTGGGGTTTTTTTTCCCCCTCCCATCCCCAGACATTCTTCAATGTCAACGTATTTATACCTGACAGTCTAATAATTATGTATCTTTTTTGCTTTTGTTAAAAATACACGTGAACTGCATTACAACATAACTCCTTATATATTTATTAATATTCAGATAAGTGGAGGAACCATAGCTCTTAAATTCTGCCTTATCATGTAGTATGTATGAGCCCCTATTTTACAATTAACTCATGTTTTTTTTCTAGTTTAGGTGGGATTAATTCCAGGTGCTTTTGTCATTATTCTCTAGAAGGAATGGTAGTTTTGTGATTTTTTTTTTTTTTTTTTTTTACATTTTAAATCTAGATTTTAATGATCATGCTTGTTTAACAAGATGCTGCAACACTTTGGTAACTGTTATTAATATATTAAAACAGGTGAACATGATAAAAGATGATGGAACAGTTATTCACTTCAACAATCCCAAGGTTCAAGCTTCCCTCTCTGCCAACACTTTTGCAATCACTGGCCATGCAGAGGCCAAACCGATCACAGAAATGCTTCCGGGCATCTTAAGCCAGCTTGGTGCTGACAGCTTAACAAGTCTCAGGAAGTTAGCTGAACAATTCCCAAGACAAGGTGGGTGCTCTTGTAATTTTACTGACTTAAAGAATGTACAAAGTACTAAAAATTTTAACCCAAATTTAGTAACATGTGCAACTTAAATAAAAGCGCACACACCTTTGATTACTTTTTATTTGCTGCTGTTGTGGAAATGTAGGGTGGGGGAAAAGCCTTTCTTGTTGATTCAAGATTATAAAGGCAGGCCCTAACTTAAAAAAAAAAATTAAATAGATTTAAGTCTGGCATGCTGAAAGCAAATTCAGTTTTTTACTTGGAAAACCTCAACTGGTTCTTTTTGTCAAGGAATCGATTCTGGTTTTTTTTGTTCATGCAAAACATATTTCTGTTGTGACTGTAGAGGAAGAAATATGTTCTTCTACTCAACAGTTCCCTTTAGAATTGAACCAGGACTTAAAAAAAATCCAAGTTTTGACTGAAAATTAAAAAAACCCCTCTAATCAGTTTTGAGTGTGATTCTTGATTTTTCTGTTAACTTTAAAACCTTGTGTGTGTGTGTGGTATAACTATTAGTGTAATGTTACAGTTCTGAAATGAACATTAGGGACAGTTCCAGTTTAGACTGTTCTGGCCATTAGGATGGCTGTAGTTGGACATGTTGCCATTTGGCTGTATTTGGAACTGCAATATACATCACCTGGTCTAATGTTTTCAGCGGGTAGTTATTCCTTCTAAATTAGTTTTTAATTTTTTCCACACTTTGTGTTCAGAATTCAAGCAAAAGTAAAGGGTTTTTTTTCTTCTCTATTAATGTGTAACATTCCTTTTAAAATACAAAGAGGTGGATCATCATAAGCATATTTCTGTTGATGCAACCTCAGTACCAATAGATTCTAATCTTTCTTTGCACAGTGCAGGAAGTCAGACCCATGAGGAAAAAGTACTTTATTTTTTTAGTTCTTTCCTTTCTCCAGGTTACTTGGAGTGTGATGTGTGAATGACAGACCAGGTTTGATGCAGGACAGCTGATATGGAAATACTTTTCCTTACAGTTGTGGCCCCTTGATAATTGACTCATAGGATATGTTGGTCACTGACTTGTACCACGTTGCTGTTGCCTTGGAACACGTGACTGCAGTTCCATTCAGTCATGCTGGGAGTGTTTTGTATCGTTTGATCTTTTGCAAGCTCTGCATGAATACCTGAAAATGGCTCTGCTACTACTTTGATATAGGAATGTCCACACTTAGACCTTTTGATCATGCTGTTAGCTGTCAATACCTGGACATTTGTGTGTGTGTGTCACTGTTGAGGATTGGGGAAGTGCCTTCCTTTTTCACCTGTATCATTTTTACTTTGTTGTGTGAATGTCCCTAATTCTGTATCATGAGAACTCAGCACCAAATTTCTCTTTATAGTGTTGGATAGTAAAGCACCAAAATCGGAAGATATTGATGAAGAAGACGATGATGTCCCAGGTGAGCACATACAAGCTTTGTGTCCATTTAATGTCTAAATATTTTGATTCATGCATTGAAATGTTTAGCTCATGATGTGATTACACTCCTTGCTTGCTGAGGGAGGCTTCATATATAGGGCAGCATTAGAACTTGGATTCCAGCTTTTGAGAAAGGGTTTACCTTGTGCAAATAATTGTGAGACTAGGTTAAAATACTTGCAGTGAGGTTGAGCAGGTGTCTAAATATCCAAACAGGGGGTTAGGGCTGCAAGAAATGACATAACAGGCATAGTTATCACATTGTTTCTAAATCAGAGTCTGGAGTGGGGATTTTTATTTCTGTAGTAGAATGAAAAAGGCTTATGTCAGTGTCTGAAAGTAAATAAATGTGGTAAGTTCTTAATTTGTCAATGATAACACAGTTGTTCAATCACCACCTTCTGCTGTACCTGTCAGTGGGGTGTGTTGGCTAAAACAACACATTGTGGACCAGAGTTCAATTCCTCATGCTTTGGCACTGGTTTATTTTTTGTAAACCTTCCATAAAATTCAATTCCCTGAAACTTCAGGCATTCTTTAAAGAATGCTGATGCTCAAAACCAACTACAGCTAATAGAGCACCTCTGAAAATCAGATCTTAATCACCTAATATTAGGACTGCCACTGAGTGTTCCTGCGTTTCTGGATCTTTGTGTATGTCCAAACAAACCATCTTTTCTAAAGCCCTTTGAAATAAGCAAATGGTTTCCCTCAGTATAGTTAAGTACTACTTAACCTCTCCTATAATACATGCATTTTCATTAAACTTATAAGGATAATTTTGCTGGGCATTACTGTATTAAATATCTTCATCTCTTTCAGATCTCGTAGAAAATTTTGATGAAGCATCAAAGAATGAAGCTAACTAAAACATTAATAGTTCTGGAAGCTGGCATGGACTAGATTTAAGAAATCAGCTATGTGGTTCCAAAGTTTTAAAGAAACAGAACATCATCTGTTAATAGTTCAGTAATATAAATATTTTGTATTTTTATGATGCTGTTTGTTCAGCATTTTCTGTCAGTTGATTTTGCATTTTGCACTTACTCCCAGGATCTACTCTTTTGGTCAAAAAGAAATGTCAGTGCAGTTTGAGGGGTGTGTGTATGTGTGTGGGTGTACGTATAGTGGAGAACAAATTGGAGAACACTTATTTAACCATTTCCCCTTTTCCATTGGAAGTAGAAATAAAACGGATTTTCAGCATTGCTACTTTGGAGTATCACCAAACGGTGCACAGAAGGTAGTTAAGGTGACCATTTTGTCCACATTTTGTGACCTGAAGGCATTGCACCATTAACTCTTGGGGTTACTTTGCTGTTAACTGTTGTACTTGCAGATGTTTCTCACTGTACGGGTTTATCAACCTCGAGTTGATCCCACATGATGCCCAAGATGAGCTGTTTGAGCGGCTTGTCTGGTACAGTAACATTTTAAAAACCTGGTCTCAGAAGTGTGCTTTTAACCTTTTTCAGCTTTTTTTTAACTTTGTCTCTAACCTTTTGATACAAGCTGATATTTGACTCCTTCCACCAAGGCTTAGCTCTGTGTTCTCCTGTTGGTTACTAGAGTATTTCCCAGTCAAAAAACCCCCATTTTGGTTCTCTACTATTGGGTCACTTCCCAAGCTTGGAGGTCTGGTTGGTAACAGTCCCAGTGCACCCAGTGTTGCACAGTAATAGGTTTTTGCTTGAATAACTTCAAGCTGTTCTCTTGGCATGACTGCATTTACTGACAGCTGACGATCCACTGTCATTCTTGCGGCCCTAGGAATTAAATGCACTGTGTGAGCAATGTTTAGGGTGGAGGAAAGACTTGTTGACACTTTGCCTTGCTTCCTGTTGGGGAGTTTGTGCAGTGATTAGCTCTAAAGGGATTTTTTTTTTTTGCCTGTAACTTACCTTGGCCTATAACCTACCTCTAGGTTTGGTGTGATCTATGTAGTAGCTTCTTACAGAACACAAATGCTCCTCAGGCATGAGGAGGACATTGGGAGGTACTGTTGGTACAGTGCAGTATTTATGACCTTCCTTTAAAATGCTTAATGTGAACCTGTTTTCTCAGAGGCTTTTTCAAGGTTCTTGATGTAATGTGCATTACAGTATAGTTAGACATCATTGTAACCTCTGTCAAGGGCAGCTGTGGCTTAAGAAAGCCATTCTGTTTTTTGTTTTTTCTACATCTGTCACTTAACTATGGCTTAATTGGAACATATCAGCTTTTGTTGTAGGCTCATATGCTAGAGAACTGTAATAGTACAAGCAAACAGTCCATGAGTTCTGGAGACTTCACAAAACCACAGAAGTAGAGCTGTAGTGGTTTGTCATCTGAACTCCTCGGTTCCTTTTACAGGCTTCATTCAGTTTTTCCTGTTATATTTTATATACTACATGGATCTTACTACAAAATAAAATGACAGTACAAAAGAGGAGTGCTCCCTCCTGTGTGTTGTCTGCTCCTCCCACCCAGGGCAGGTGGAGGCAGCAGCTGTTTGGAACAGCAGTGCATTCCTGATGGCAGTGACTGAGGAAGGCACATGCAGGACTGGGGAGGATTCTGGTACAGCTTAAGGATTTCACACTCCCTAGACTCACTCCTATTTTTCCTGTGGTGTTGAATGAACCTTTTGTTTGGTGTATGGTGGATCAGCTGCAGATGATTTGGTTTGTCTGTAAGGAGGAGATGTCTTCACTGGTGTGTGCTCAGGCACATGGAATTGCCTTCTGCTGCCTCTGGGAGCCCGAGGAGCAAAGGAAGGACACAGAGCAACAGGCATGTGCAGTGTCCTTCCCCTTGCTGAAGGGGCATGAGTGAAGAACCTTTCAAAGTAGCAACTGTACTAAGGTGATGTGTGGGACATCCCCTTCCTAAATACTAATCAGATACTGAAAATTCCTGCTCATTGGTTTCTGATGTCGGCAGTGTGTCAAAAGTAATTTTGAGAGAGATTAAAAGTAAGCCTTGGAAACAATGGTTCCATAAGTTTATATAGCTGAACTTCCTAATTCCTACAAAATCCTCATTTAGTTTTTGCTCTTGGTCATGACAATTTATGTGGTAAACCCTCAATTTTTCTATGTTGACAACCAGTAAACTAACTATGCTAGCTTATGTAGTTCTATTCAGTTTTTTCACTGTATCTGGAAACAGTCGACCACTTATGATTTGCTGCTGGAAATACTAGAGCTTATCAATCATTAAACTGATTTTAATTAAAAGTAGCCCATCAAGGCTGTTGTGGGAAAACCTTTTTTACTTTTGTATTTATTGATGGTATAACACAGTGTTTGTACGTGCTATTGGAAATGAAAGGTTATTAAAAGTAGTTTCAGGGAGTGTTGGTAAATAGAAACTCCCCACAATGGTGAGCATGAAAATGTTCTTTGCTTGGCTTGAAGCATGACAGCCACCACACTTCTGAAGCTCTTGTGCATATCTGCTCACCACCTAACTGCTGACATGCTAAAGATACAGGTCATGATACTGACATTAAATAATTTGGCAGTGATTTTGAAAGTAGGAAGATGGAGCAGAAAGTAAAAAGAAACATCTCCTGGACTGTGTGCGAGAGAATCAAAGCTGAGTCAGCGAAGAGCAAAGAACTGGGAAATGGCAAGCACTGATGTTCCTGCCCTGGCTGCTGGGAGATTCGTGTAGTTCCCTAGGTAATGGATGGGAATCCTGGGTCTGGCTGAAGAGTAAGTCTGTAAAAATCTGTAGTTGTGGTGCATTTGCTGTCTGAAAAAGAAATGCTGGTGTGTGGTGGATGGCAGAGGCTCCAGCTTGGGCGGGGCTGGGGGCTGGCAAGGGGTGTCCCATGCAGTGCTCAGTAAGTAAGTTGTGCAGCTGGGAGTGTTGGTAGGATGGAAGGAGTTGATATAAAAAGAACATTTAACACACAATACAGACCTTGAATTTTTTATTTTTAGCTCTTGTTACGTAGGAATATTTGAGGAGTGCACAAGAATTTAGAACTGCTGAAGTTTTACTGAAATATGTTGATAAGTTGCTCATATTTGTCAACTTCCCATGGGAATTAGAAGTTTCCATGAACTTCTTCTGTCAGGATCTTAACATACGGTGGATTTGGTGTGTGCAAAATGAGCTCTGGAGGTCTTAGAGCTGATTTAATTACTGAGCAGTGTGTTGATTGACCAGTGTACCCCTGTCAGCAGGAGGGAACTCAGGAAGCTATAACAGCACTGTAAAGCTGTGCTGTATGTAAGAGATGAATTTGTGCCTCTCATGAGGAACATCTGGGAGGGATCCTCTGACATTCCCTGGCATCAGGCTGTGCTGCTCCGGACAGTGGGGACGTACAGAGGGGCTGAGCAAACTGCCCCTTGGGTGAAGGTAAGAGAGTCAATTCTTCACTGGCACTTACACAGCTTTCACTAATTCAGTGGCTTTCACTAATTCAGTGATCCACGTTTTGTACTTGAGCAAATGAAGTGATGCAGAACAGAAGCACAACAGCAGCCACAGCAGCTTTGCAGCAGTGACAGCACAAGTGCAGACAATGCTTATTCGTGTTCAACTCTTTGCTTTCCCATCAAGTAATATTTTTTGTTTATTCCCTTCCTGTCAAAGACCAGTTTGCAGACACTGAAGAACTTCATGGCTTTATTCAGAAACATGAGGGCTGCAGTGTCAATCAAGGATTCAGGCAGCCAAGCAAAGGGACTAGCTAAAGTGTTGGTATGTTTGGGTGGAAGCTTGAGTTGATTCCTATTGGGAATTAGGCTTTCATTCACATCCACTGCTCTGTTGGGCCAGAAATAACACTTGTACATCTTCCAGTACCTTGATTACAGTCCTGCTTTACCTTCTCTGTGTACTTTGTAAATAATTGAACACAAAACTGGATGTTTCTTATGAGAGCTACATCTCCTGCCATTGGTATAAGAAGCTCCTTCTACATGATAGAACATTCAGAGGGCTGTCAGTGCTATTGAACAGCCTTTCACTAAACAACAAACCCACAGCTGCTCAGGTGGTGTTTTTTCTTGACAATTGGTATCAGTCAGATCCTCAAATATTAGGTGGCATTTCCTTGAACTTTCCATTACAGGTAGATCTTTGTAGCTGAGCTAGATGAGTTGTCGCCTTGAAGTAAAAGGAGATTATCTGCTCATTTGAATTTTTGAAGCTGTTTTTGATACTTTGGATAAAGTATCAATGCTAAGGCAGACATTGAAACAAAAACTATCCCAAGGCTTTTTGACCTTTCAGTGCACATATCCCAGCTGAATAAGAGGAGTTACGCAACCTCTTGCCCTCCCTTGCAACATCCTTGTGGCAGCTATAGTAACTGCTTATGTCAAAAAGTAATATTAGAAAGTATTTAATACATTTTTAGATTCTGTCTAATGCAACTTAGCTGACAAAGAAGAGCCAGTGCTGTGAGACCAGCTCTGTACAGACATTGAGAAATGTGGCATAAACTCCATTTGAGGCCATGTGGGGAAGATGGACATTTCCAAACAATGCAAATTAGTGGCAGATACAGGTAAGTGAAGACTTCAAAACTCAGCGGATTGTCAGCAGGTTACCAGGCTTTTGCACACCAAGAGCGAAGTTCCCTGAAAAACTTTCACTAATCTCCAGCTTCTCTGCTGCCAGTGGAGCAAGTCTTCCCCTTTGTTTGCTTTCTCAGGCTGATGCCTGAGGTCAGCTGGCCCAGCTTGCTGTGAAGCTGTAGCTGTGGAGCCACTCTCATTGCCTTTGCCTCCCCCCTGCCAGGCATGAGTTTGTGTGATACAAAGGGTGATGGGCAGCGATTGCAGGCTCTGCTGGGGCAGGTGGGGATGGGCTGCAGCAAACCAGCCTGGCAGGATGCACTGAGCTGGCCTTTCAGCCCTGCTGCTGGCTCTGCTGCTGGCCTTGGTTTGGCAAGACTGGGGGAAACTGCTGTTGCCTGGGTCATACTGAGGTTGGAAAAAGGGAAGGATTTGCTGTATTGATGCCTTGGGGTCGGATGCTGGAACTTGCAGTTTGTTTCTGAACTTTACATGGTGAAACAGGGGCTCAGGCGTTCCCTGCGCCTGTGAGGCAGAGGTTCTGCCTCACCTCGGGCTGATGAGCTGCAGCACGTGACCCCAGCGTGCCCCTGTCACCCTGAGCCAGCCACACCACTGCTCTGCAGCCTTCCTGTGAGCCTGCCACACCACTGCTCCACAGCCTTCCTGTGAGCCTGCTTTGCATGGCTCTCTTCAGGTAAACACTGATTTATTGGGGCAAGCTGCTGAAGGGTTGATTCATCCTGCCGGTTCTAGTTCACTGAAAATCACTTTTTAAGTTACTGACCGAGATCTTTAATAAGGAATTTTCACCTTTGTGACAAGATCTGGTTTCAAGTGGGTTGTGACACAGTGTTCCATTTAAAATAGTTGTAACTTGCTTACAGCACTGTTACAATCTCCAGGGAGTAATGATGCAACTTAAGTTTCTGCTCTGTTCCTTTTGAAACTCTTGCTCTGTTGCTGGACACTCTGCTCCATGTGATTGACAGTTGTAATTAGTGACATTTTTGCATGTTTGTTTCTGAAAGAAAATAAGGCCTAAAATAATTTTTACTTTGAATAAGGATTTCTTCCCCTGTATGTCTTAAATTTCCCTCAGCCTGCTTCTTCAGCTCAACTGAAAGACACCAGGTTTTCTCATGACCTGCTGCTGGATATTTGGGTAATTTGCTGAGACCTTCTATTTTGACACAAAAGTGACTTTGGTCTTCTGAAAAACAGGGAATGTGTTCCATTTTCTAGTCTTTTCTGTATCACCTTTCTCTCAGCCACTTGATTTCTGTGTTGTAAATTATTAACTTTTGAACACAGGGATGTTACTGCCTCTAACTCTTCTCCTGCCCTTTGAGTTACAGGGTTGCTTTTATTGGCAACAAGCACTGAGAGATCATGTTGGCCACTTGCAGCCCTGAAATTGTAATAGTTCATCCCATTACACGGTGATTTTTTTCCAGCTCAATTCTCCTGAGAACCTTGAAATGGGTTTTCCATAAAAATATTCCAGCCTCTGTTTTTCTTTAAAAGGCTATAGTCAAATTTGAAGGGATAATCTTGCTATTGTTTCTTGTGATATACATGTTCTACCCTGATGATTTTGTAAATTATAGAGGATTTTTATAATGCAGTCTGGGTCACAGAGAACTTGGGGAGTTTTTTGAACCAGCTTGCTCGTTCTTTGGCTGCAAGCAGACATACATCATTAGCATCTTAACTGATGGAAGCTTTTCCATGAAAGATGCACAGTCTTGATGGTTTTAATCTGCACAAGCACTCTGTGAGTTTGCAGTAAGCCGTAATAAAAGGTTTAGGTGTCTTATACCTACATTTCCTCAATGGCTCCCAAGTCCATCATCAGGAGTGTGTACCAAGGGCACTCTCTCTGTGACTGCCAGTTTTGTCATCTTCCTTTCCCTGTAGCTGTTGTGTTGTCTGAGAACCAGAACTGTTGAATTTGAACTGACATCACAGTATGCAGGTACTTTCAAACTGCTTGGGCTCTCCTGTTCATTGTGATCCAGGATGGGCAAGTATTTGTCAGGAAAGAACAAATGAACTAGAACAAGAATTCACTTGCATTGAATAAATATGGTGAGCAATTCTTTTTATTAGTTTCTCTGCTGAGACATTAATCTGTGTTAAAATTTGTATGAGATGTGCCTTAGTTCAAGTCTCACCCTTTTATGTTAACACTGAGGTAAACCAAGATAGGAGAGAGGTGATTAAATGCTTGTTCTCAGCTACTCTTGCCCTCATAAAGCAGTCCCATGAAAAACTGCTATGGGAGGCATTTCATGCATTGTCTGCCTGCACAATAAAAACAGGCTTTAATAGTCGTTCTTACCATAGTTAAGTAATCCTGTTAAAGCAGAAACATTTGCAAGTTTTTTATACTCGAGATGTTGCTCTGGTTTGGTAAAAGCAAAATAAAGGGCAGATTTCAGAGATGCCAAAGAGCATTTTTCTTTCTCTCCCTCCACTCTCCCCTCCAAGAAAGCAGCTTCCTCATGTATGTGCTGTTATTTATTCTGCCCTATTTAATTCCACGTCATAGTCAAAATTGCTTGCAGAGGCTCTGGCAGGTTGAAATGAGGTATCAGGCTTTTTTAGCAAACTCAGAGCATTCAGCTGACTCAGTTCTGAGGTACAAACCTGAACAACATGCAGGCATCAATCACTGACATGTTGAGGAAATAGCTGGTTGGGCCTTCCCGGGTGTCTGACTCACAGCACTCCACAAAATCCCAATCATATGATTTAGCAAGGCACAAATGAGCCTGGGGTGGATTTTCTAAAGGCTTAATTACACCTGGTGAAGCAATGTCCTTCTGCTGGAGCAGGGAGTGGCTACAGTCCCAGGAAGGCAAACCGTTGCCAGGACAACAGGAAGGCTCAAGCAGAGCCATGGAGTTCCTGGGACAAGGAGTGTGTGCACCCCTGCCCCTGTTCTATCCTGTGTCCACTCCGTGGCCTGTGGTGGTGTGTTTGCCTGTGACAGTAAGACCAAATCATCCCCTGTTTGCCATCCCTGCTGACTCCACAAAGGCCATGATTGAGATGAACGTGCGTTCATGGAATTTTGGGGTTTTTTAGTGATTGGTTGGTTGGGTTTTTCCCCCCTCATATGTGTTAGTGAAAGAGGAATGCACTGCTGGGGAGGCTGGCACACCTGCCTGGAACAGTGAGTGACTATCCAGCCAGATCTCTATGTAGTACCAGTGATGTTATTGCTTCTTTCACTCAGTGAAGGTGACTTACTGTCATATGGAATCAGAATGGTTTGGAAGGGACCTTGAAGATCACATAGTTCCAACCTCTTGGCATATTCCAATGTCTGTGGGATTCCAGACTTATCCAGTCCATCCTCAACACCTGGCAAATTGGAATTTTAGGTATGTTTCCATGAATAAGGAGGCCAGCACAGGCTGGTATGTGCAGCTTTTGCTAAGCCAGTGCAGCTGCAGCTGACTGGATATTTTCTGCCACTGGGGGAAATGGGTGTAGCCAATGCCATTCCAGCCACTGTTGGGCTAATGCTTGGATCTCAAGGATTGCCTGTTAAACACTGAAGGTAAGGGGAGAGGAGTGTACCATTAATGCTGCATCAGCATACTCTGTAATGGGCCTTGCTTGTTGCTAACTCCTTTAAAACTGTTTTCTGTAAAAACCCAGAATAAAAGACAGCTCTAAACCTTCACAGGGATTGTATAATTAATGAAACTGGTTTTCAGTAATTGAGAATGGCAGTAAGGTCTATTTACAGGGCTCGGGGCTTCTTCCTTACAGAAATAGCTGTAGTGTCCCAGCAGGAGGACATGGATAACAGGATCCATGCCACACACATTCCCTTTGAAGCAGACTTAAAATTATTGAATAATCACCATTTTGTGAAAGTTTCATTGGGGTATTTGTCATCCTGGAAAGGGACCCATCCTTGTTACTGGTCAGCTTTCATTTTTGTGGCCTGTTAAGCTCAATGGCATTTTTACCAAGCTCGAACATTTTTGGAATCAAAGTCTTTAGTAACAGGGAGTGCTTTGAACTCAGCTTAGAAAGCTCATTCACTTCTTTCTAGTATTTGAAGTCCCTTGCCTATGGCATAAATTACAGGCCAGGGAACTCCTCTTAGTCCCACACGTACATTATCTTGAAACCCAATCTATCTCCCACCCCTCAATTCATTAATCACCTGCACACTGCCACAGTTGTAAAGCCACAGGCCTGCCACAATTCTGCCAGATTCTCAGATTTCTTGCTTGTAGCATTGTCCTTTTTATTCAAGCCCTCTCCCTGAGTTATCCATTTCCATACTACACAAAGTTCTGGCTCAGTTTCAGCTTGTGTTCCTTATTCAGCCACAAGATGGGATTTCAATTATTATTAAGATGCTCAGCTTTTTGCAGACTATAGGGGGAGATGTTTGCTCACCAGGTTTTTTTTTCCCAGTGTGAAACATTCATTTTCCTTGGAGGAAAGGAAATAAATGGATAAACTATTTCCATAATTTTCCAAGTTTATTGAAACATGATTCCCTCTATGGAGATTTTCTCTAGTGTCATGTGTGGTACTTGAGAATCTGTGAAGGTGACTTATTTCTGAAGAAAAAACCACTTTTTCTGAGCCTTTTGCTGCTTTGCAGTTGCCTGTATTGTAGCAGCCTGGAGGGAAGGTGCCAGTGCTGGGGCCAGGCCCTGTGTGTCACTGCACAGACCACAGTCACTTAAAGCTCCTGTTCTATAACCCTTCAAAATTATAACAATTTCAGAAAAATAATTTTGAACACAGGAAAGAAATAATCATGTGAATATGATCTTCAGAGAGTCAATGAAATGGGTTATAAGTGTCTTGCCTAGTGGATTTATGGTGTGGGGAATTTCATGTCAGCTGAGCTGACTGCCTCATTTTTCACTATGGGTTTTCCATTTTCAGTTAAGCTGTTGCTATTTAAAAAGATGACTTCCATGTCATTTGCAAAGCATGTAGAAGCTGGAGGCAATTCAGCATTTGGACACTCTTAATTAACTGATGGCCTGTCATGAAAGTAGGTAGTAATTAAATGATATAGTAATTTTGGCCGTGCTGCTTTTCAAACTATTTTTATATCTCAGCAGAATAAGTCAGGTGGTGACATCATGTCAGTGTATCTGCTTCTCCCTCCTCAATGCCTGCTTCAGAATTGGTGCTTGTGATTTAAAGTAGCTTTAAGAAAATAAATTCCAACCAATTCTTGCTGAAAGATAGTAGAAATTTTAAAAATTTCCTGTCACAGACTGTGGCCTGTCATCCTGTTTGGGCCTGTGAAGACAACATGCAACGTGTGACAACCCACATGTTCTGTAGGAGAGAATCACACATCCAGAGGTCTGCAGGGTTTCCAGGACAATCCAGATGGGTTCATGAGAAATGGCAGGAGAAAGTCAAGGTAATATTGGTGGCTACAGAGCCTTGGAATATTGCTAATGATAGGAGTAAGATTGGATTTAGATTTGGCCCAAAATGATTTTGGCTAATGAAGATTACCCTGTCTTCAACGAGAGCAGTGGGTGTTGAAATGGGAATGCTTTTACTGGATAAGCAAACACAGTTTCATGGAGGTATTCCAGGAGAGGCATGTCCCTAACACAGCCTGACAGTGCTACTGTTCAGAAATAAATGGGATTTGCCAGGAGCCAGTAATACCCACTGCATTTTGAGCCACGTTCTTTTGATGTCCATTTTCTGATGTGCTGCCCTGGGGAAATCTGCCATCTATTCTTCTCCTCAATCCTTTAATAACATCCCTTGTGCCAGGAACATCAGAATGCTGAATGCCATGGCAGAGACGTTACTGTGACTATGCTGAAGATCTTTGCTTGGTGTGCGATGAAACGATCTTTGGGGAATAAGTGAAACAAAGGAGTGTGTAGGATATCCTTTAATTCAATGAAGAATGTGGGTGGAGAAGTAATTGAAATGAACAAGATGCTTTGGATTTTCGTTAATGCCTTGAATGCTTCAGGGTGTACTTAAACCTCTGTGTGTGTGAACTGTTTCACTGCTCAAAGAACTAATGAGCAGGAGGAGCCCACGTTTTTTAACCTGTCCTCCGACACACCTTTTCCCTGAGGTGTGGGCACTGTATTCCCTGTGGTGGTTCTGATAGAGGAGAAATAACCCTAAAAGGGATTTTAGACCTCTGAGTGACAGCCACCTGCTGCTGAAAGCTACTGCAGTGGCTGCCCTCCCTTTCTGTGCCCTCCATTTGTGACCTTCTCCTACAGCAGTCACCAGTTGCTTCTTTCAAGTGTGCTTAAATCTGAGCAACGTATTCCTGAATTATTTAGGGAGAAAGGAAGATGTGCCTGAAATCTGCAGCACAGATGTGTGAGCCTTCCTCCTTCCAGAGACAGCTTCAACTACTTGGTGGTTTTGATGCCCACGGCACCCACTGTCACTGAGGAGGAGCAGGGAGGAAAAGACCAGGATGCCAGCAGCAGATAAGCCAAGACAGTGTTGCAGAAGTGATGCCTGCCAGATTCCTTCAAGAATAAAATCCCTTTTGTTGGAGTTTGACTTAATCACACCTTGAATGATTTAATTACAAAAAATCATTAACTGGAGCTTGAGAGTCATGTAAGTCAATGCATAGCAGCTATTAATTTATCTCCAGCACAACAAAGAAGGGAAATCCTTAAGATAACAATGAATGAGCCAACTACATCTATCACTTCCTTTCAAGGAAGTTTCAGTTCCTTTCTAAAGAAAACCCTTTGAATCTAGAAAGACCTAAAGAATAAACCCATATATCCATATTAGATCAAACCCTTCACATAAACATTGTAAGAGAAAAAGGCACTGTCGATGAAGGTCTGTACTGTTTACTTACATCCTCAGAAAAAAGCCTCTAAGACAACAAAACCAACCAGACTGGAAGTGTGTAACTGCATTATCATAGACATGTTGACAACTCTACATGGACTGAAAACTTTTTCTGAAACACACTTCCTACTTCAACCAGAAAGTGTGAGCTCCATGCAGGACGTGTGCCCTCACTGCTCCAGCTGTCCCTCGTCCTCTGCCCCAGCACTCATGACACAGAGAAACTTGTGATTAGAGAGATATGGGAAATGTCATCATCTTTGCAGAACAAAGAAGGATCAGAAGGAATGCAGTGGAAAGAAACAGAATCAAGGATTATACAGAGAAAGATTGTTCCTATATGAGAAAAAAGGGGTATTAAGTTAAATTGTGCAGCAGAGCATTTACATCTGATGAAAGAATATACTTTTGAAGTACCACAATTAGTTCATGGAAGTCCCTGTTAAAAGATGTCACGGATTAAAACAGGATTTAAAAGGATTAGATCTTCTTCTGTATAAACTGTGTGTCCATTTATATTAGTTAAGTACAGCAATTAACTGATTTATTCAAAATGTATACTGAATCTGTAAAAAAATCTGACAGCTTTTTTGGTCATAGAATGTAGTTACATTGGCAGAAACAGAAGCCATCAAAAGATATCAACGTTCATAATAATGGGTTACTCAAAAATATCCATGTTGATACTGTTTTTCAGCAGTAGTTTTATTTTGCATGCTGTATAATTAAAATTGAGTCAAGTTTGAATTGTAGTGTTTTGATTTCTCTAAAATTGTTTTGTTCTTAGAATTTTCCTTGCATCTGAAGTGTTGACATTTCAGGGAGTGGATTTCTGTTCACAAAAACAGTCATTCAAAAGTCCTCCACAAAACATCCTCTGTGCTACTGTTTGCTGGTGGAATTCCTTTCTGCAGTGCCTGATGCAGTTTGTCCCCAGCCAACATATTGAGCAAGTCTTGCCTCTCAGAGTGAGTGCACCCAGCACTAGGGATGTTCATTGAAGCCCACACAAATGCCTGAGACTGTTATTTATGAGCTTGTAGGCCCACAGTTGGTCTGTTTTGGAGAATCTCAGTTTTAGAATCACCCATTTTTCACCATTGTGCTTCCTATTAGCCATGAAGTGTAAACATGTTGGTGGGATGTTTGTAAAAGTGGGTATGGCTTTTTGGAAATGGCTGTCAACAGCTCAGAAACTTCCTTCCAGAGGCTGTGAGATGGTCCCTCCCTCCTCACCAATATATCACACTTAAGGCAGATTTTTTTAGACCAAACTAGCATGAATTATGACTTTTATCCAAACAATGAGAATTTCAGTTCTCAATCCACCATCCTCTGGCACAGTCCCAACATTATTCCTGGAATACTGTAATATTTGAAAGAGTTTTATATAACTGAGAAAATGAAATAATATCACAGCCCAGTGCTATCCCAGTATACCTGGGATAGAGTGCAAAATCAGGAGATCCATAATTCTAGACCAAAAAACTCTTAAATGCATTTTTTGAGTGATGTGGAGCAGGTTGGTTAATCCTCACAGGCCAACTAGCAGGTTTCTATTATTTGTGAATCACTTTTGGATCTTCAAATGGAAAAAACACATCTGTCAGCATTTTAAGAAGATGAAGTTCTGTAGATGGAGTTATTGTCTGAAACTCTTACCCATTTTTGAACTTCAAAGCTCTTTTGTTTCATTGAACCAGAAAGCACATATTTGGGTGATGATTTCATATCTTCCAAATGATAGCTTTTCATGTAATCATCATAATAATACTTCCCTTAAGAGACTCTCCAAGTGGTTTCACAGACCTTCCTAAGGTCTCATGGAATACTTACTCATGCTCTGAGTGTAAAAATCGAGATGTCATTGAAGTTCAAAGCCCTTGCTCAAGTTCTCACAGAAGTCTGAAACAGATACAGACACAGATCTCTTAGAGCCTCTAGGCCAGTGTCTGGAATACTGGAGAGAAGAGTGATGGATGTCTCAAGATTTAGGCAGTATAGACAGTAAAGAAGTTATGCCCCCTTTTAATACATAATCTATTGAGTTTAATACATATCTATTGAGTTTACTGTTGGAAAGGATTACAATGCAATCTGTTTTTTTTTACTCCTAAGAATACATGGCATGTATAAAATTTAAACTGGACAAAATAAGAATAGATATTCAGCATGGAATGACTAAATTGACTCACACAATGTGATGGTGACCTAGCAGGTCTTCTTCCTTCCTAGAGATTAAGTCCTATCTGGTGGAAAATGCATCATAGATTAATTAAGTGCCCATGTATTAGTGGCTTTATCGTATGACTCACTAATACTGAGTTAACCTTAATATAGGATTCTGAGGATATTAAGCCAAGGATTTTATTGATTCACATTGTTCTGGTGCAGGTAGTACTTGAGTATAATGGATGAAGTCTGCACAAAATTTAGAAAAATCAAAGATTTCAGGCTGATGAGGTAATCAAAATGTATTGAGAGACAACACCGGAGCTGGGCCCGTCTCTCAGCCACTAGAGGGCAAAGCCAGGACACTGCAATCTTCATCATCGCGGGGCCCTTTGCCCGTTTCTACTGATGTTATCAACAGCGGTTGCTTTTTTACAACAAGCACTGGTTAAATGATCACTAAGCCCTTCCCTGTCAATGGCGTTAGTGATGAACACTTAGAGTATTGTTTCTGCCAGGGTGTGGTATGCGGGCAGTCATTAGCAACTGTGTGGGGAAAAAGAGACATTCTCTTCCATGGAACTGTGAATAAAAGCTTCAGTCACCCAAGAGGTTTGGATGCTTTAGGTTCACAGCACCGTCCTCTCCTACTCAAGATCTTACATATCAGTACAAGACTGAGCACTTGTATCAGGAACTACATGGGGAAGGTAATGGACATTTTGCTGCAAGGTTTCCTCATTGTTTGATGTGGCTAGATGAGACTGGGAAATTCCTGAACGTTTCAATCAGTGACAGATTTTGGAGAGGTCCAGAGCCTTAGGTACAATTCCCTACCCAAGTCAGACTTTGACCTTCTAATATTAAGTGTTCCTGTTCTTCTCTCCCACGGTTCTTGCTCTCTCCTGTGCCCATGTGTATTATCAAGTGTCTGTTCTCTGCTCCTGCTAAAATTCCTACTCCACTGTTACAGGATCAGGCCTGGGTCAGCCTTGATGTGGACCTGAGAGACTGTTTGGCACAAGATCAGTGTCCTGTCTGTGACAGTGGCCAGAAGCAGATGCCAGAGGAGGTGTTTAGTAGCAGGATAATCATAGTCACACTTGTCAGGAATAACCTCCCAGCTCCCAGCAATGTATGTCTCAGACTGTCTTAGTGAGAAAGTTCTCTCAGCATGCAATATGCTTCAAAGGCTTTGCCTTCTGTGAGCAAGTCCACCCATCCCTTCCCCAGTGTAAACATTGCCATCCCCACGGCTGCTCCCATCATGTGCTGAGGAGCACATGAGCTGTGTCAGATGATGCTGGAAGGGATGACAGGTTGTTACTTTTTAGTGCCCAAGGAAATCGACTTCTGCACAGACGAGCAGTCAGAATCCACAACGCCGGTCACAGAGTTCTGTCTCATGAGGGGCAGACTTGCAGGACTGAACTCCTGCTTCTGCTAAAATTTAGTTTTTACAACCACCTGAGTTTGACATTTCCAGTGCTGGGAAATCTAACTTGCCCCTCCCTGAAGTGTCTCAGTGATTAATCACCTTCCCAGGCAGAAGACTTCACTGGGAAGCTGAATATAGATCTGCCTTTACCACAGAGTCACTGAATTTTGGAAGTACTTAAAACCTGTGATTGAGTCACCCCTTCACCTTCTTTTTTGACACTGAAATAGACTGAAACATTTTCATTTTCAACCTAATTCATTTTTATTGATCTTCTCTGAACCATCTTTTTTTCACTTTCTGTTAAGGAATTAAGGAGTTTGGAGGTATCAGACTTCAGGAGCAGTGGGACTGTAACCAGAAAAATAAATACAGACATCTTTCTATACGCTGTTTATAAACCCAAGGATTGCATTAGCCACACAACCTGCTTATTTTCTTCTGATTATATGTGATGATTCTCTAGGTTTTTGAGCATTAACATGTTAGAGCACAAATTCCCTCATCCTGTAATCACTGTCTTTATTCTTTGGTGCATGTTTTTACATTTGGCTGTACAGAAATGCATATTCCTTGTTATCAAGCTGTCTCAGCTACTTTACAGCATGACTTGTTATTTATGAATCCCTATTGCTTACATCACTTGCAAACTTTGTGAGTGATGATTTTATGTTTTCCTTAGAGCCATTAATATCAATACAATACAGCACAGAACTAATTGCCATAGGGCCCCGAAACACATTCTTTGATGATGACTTCTTATTTCCCCACTTTGTAACTGTCAGTTAGTTAGAGTCTCAGCAGTTTAATATGTGCTGTGATGAGTCTGTATCATTTTGGCTTCTTAATTAAAATGCTGCAAGTTACCAGAACAAATATTTTGCAGATCCACTTACCTTCATCAACCAAACTTGTAATGCCATTAAAAAATCAAATTATTTTGGCAAGATTTATTTTCCACATTAATTTGCATTTATTGTGTTTCCATCCTTTAATTCTTTTTTAATCAAGTAATGTAGATAATGTCCCATTATGTTACCCAGAATTCTTGTCAGTCTGGCAGGTCATAATTACCCCAATCACCTTGTTTACCCTTTTAAAATATTGGTACAATATTTCATCCAATCCTCTGGAACTTAAACAGTGTTCCAAGATTTATTGAAAATCAACATTAATGGTCTAAAGATGCTCTGTGCCAGTGCTTTTAAAACTTTTGGATGCAAGTTACCTGGACCTGCTGATGCCCAACCTCATTAGCTTCTGTTTAACATCCTCCTTAGTGCTTGCTGTAATGGAAGGTATTTCATCATCATCACATGATATTCGTATATCATCTGCCTCTTCCCCAAATACAGACCAGAAATAGTTATTGAGTTCTTCTGCCTTTCCTCCACTGCTGCTAACCATCCTACAATTTCCATCTAGGAACAGAGTGAAGCCTTTATTGAGCTTCCTTTTCCTCCCAGTTTCTGCAACTTTCCCCAAGTAGTTAAAAAATCCTCTTATTTGTCCTTAACTCTGTTGTTCAAAGATTACTCTTCCATCACTTTGAATCCCATATCAGTCCCTGGAACTCCTAGCTCCCAGTGTACATCTCTGTACTGAGCCTGTAACTCTCTGCTGCTCCTTCCAACCAGGATATCTCAGAGCTTCCCCCCACCCCTCTAACTGTGGTCTTCTCACCTGCTTTCCAGGTCCCTGACTTTTGCAAGTTGGAGTATCCTCTTCTTTATGCTCCTCTTTATGCTTTTTCCTTGGTTGCTTCTCATAAGGAGCTGTGGAAAGATGGCAAAATACTTAGGAAAAGAGGTGGGAAACTCAATACCAAATGTCCATGCTATCATGTGGGACATCATTGGGTGTGATTTCTTACGGTGATGCTGTAGAGGCTCATGGACATGAAGGAGATGAAGATACTTCTTGGAGAATTTGTAATTTCAGAGTCACCAGCACTGAATGTGCCAAGTAGAAGGTTACAGTCCACATCTTACAACTTTTCTGGGGCCTGGGATCAAAATTATCTATTTGGTTTGGAATAGTGTTTCTCACTATCCCTAGTGAAATGTTTCCTCTTTGGACACTTGCAGAGGGAGCGCAGCAAGAGGCACAGGATGGGCAATCTCCCCGTGCTAAGCTCGGGGATCTGGCACCACAACTGCCTGGAGCAGCAATGTGGGTTTGTGGAGTTTGCTGCTCCTCTGATACATCTTCATTAGGAACAAGTCATGTGGCATCCAAGACACCCAGAAGGAATGGGGAATGAGACCATATCTCATCACCTTAACTCACGGAGATGCTTCCCATTGCTCCTAACTCCTGCTTTGCATGCTTTCATGTGACAGCATTCTTGCAAAGCAGCCAGTTAAAATATCCTTCAGGAAAAACCTCAGTGTTTGGTGAGAAAACATTCCAATGAATGGCTGTATCCAGAGGGATTAAAGTAGAACAAAATTATGTTAGTGATATACCTCTGTTGGACATTTGTAGATGGCAAACCTACGTATTTGCATGCATTTGGCCAGAGGGTACGGAGTGTTACGCTGCTCACCCTTTAATTTATTTCCTTTTTGTTTTTCAGGCATATTGTGTATTTAGCAGTCTGAGGTGTTTCATGAGAATTGTTTTGAGGACAGTAATTGTGTATTGGGCCCATGTGAAGTCCTCACCTGTGCTTCACAAGCCTGGCATCACTAATAGCTACAGAGATAGCAAGTTGGGCTTAACAGGGAATACTTTATGGGAGAAACTAAGTCCCATCTCCATTAACAAGCTACTCCCAGCTATGATTGATGAGCATTTTTTAATCTCCTCAGCTCTTTGCCCATGGATTGATGATTCAGTTGATTGGGAGCATCTTGCATTTTCTGCTTGAAAAGCACATAGTTCTACCAGAATCAATGAATAAACATTAAGTGCTTCCCTTTCATTTCAAGCAGGATGGGCTCTCTCATCACACCACATTCACTGACATATGTGGGAAGTTAATGGAGAAGCCCAACCTGCTGGAAAGTGATAGCCTGGAAGTGTGAAGGCCTGAGAAGAGCGAATGGCCACCACTGCACGGGCAACCACCACAGCCGCCTTTGCGTCCCTCACGAGGTGACATGGGGCGGGGAGGGCACAGCAGCTCCTTCCCATCCCCGGGGTGTGGGCGAGCCCTTACTGAGAGGGACTCAAGGTGAGGGGTTCTGGGATGAGGTGAGAAGGTTCCAGATGCGAGGGGTTCCTGAGGTGAAGAGGGAGGGCTCTGAGGTGAGGGGTTCTCTGAGGCGAGGGGTGAAGGCTTCCCAAGGTGAGGGTTCCAGAGGCCAGGGGTTCCTGAGGCAGTGAGGGGTTTGTGAGGTGAAGAGTGAGGGATTTGTGAGGTGAAGAATGAAGGGTTTGTGAACTGAAGAGTGAGGGATTTGTGAGGCAAAGAGTGAGGGTTTTGTGAAGAGTGAGGGGTTCGTGAGGCGAAGAGTGAGCAGTTCATGAGGTGAAGAATGAGGGGTTTTTGAGGTGAAGAGTGAGGGGTTCCTGAGGCCAGGGGTCCTCTGAGGTGAGGGATGGAGGCTCCCCGAGGTGCGGGTCCCTGAGGCTCTGAGCGCTGCCCGCGGCCCGGCGGTGCGCGATACAGCCGGGACGGCTTTCCAGGACTGCTCATCCCCGCCGGACCGAGGCACACGCGGGAAGCGACATTTCCTGGAGTTGCCGAGCGCCTGGAGCAGGGCAGGGAAGGGTCCCGCTCCCGGCAGGGGCGGCCGCCGCTCCCGGAGAGAACGGGCGAGACTCCGGGTGCACAGTTCGGCATCACCTGTCCGCTCGCCATCGCGGCTCGTGTGAGGAACGAGCGTTATTTGTTGTTGTTTGGCGTGGTGTTTTGTGGTTATTTATTTCTGGAACGCTCTTTGCTGACGACTGAACGCGTCTGCCCGTGCCCCGCACCCCTCAGGGTGGCCATGAGGTGTCCCATGGCACGGCGCGCCCCTCTCCGATCGGGAGGGTTTCCCTCACCGCGAAATGGGGAGATAACACACGGACACATCCCGGCCGCGCGTCCGTCCCACCGGGGCGTGTGGTGGTCCCATCCCCGCCGCGCTGCAGCCGCCCCCGGGGCGCGTCCCGCGGTGTGGAGGGCGGGTGGGTGCCCCCCGGGCGGGCCGCCTGCGTGTGTCTGTCCGTGTCTGTGTGTCTGTGTGTGTCTGCGGGACCCCGCGCGGGGGAGCAGGCGCCCGTCCTGCGGCCCGGCCGGAGCGGGGTGCCGAGTGCCGGTGCGGGGTGTCGGTGCGGCCCGGCCGGTGCGGGTGCGGGTGCGGGCGCAGGGCGGGGGCGCGGCCGGTGCGGGTGCGGCCGGGCCGGTGCGGTGTGCCGGGTGCGGACGCGGGTGCGGGGCGGGGGCGCGGCCGGTCGCGCCGCCT
>JAWWEV010000004.1:5415743-5488905 GCA_035583235.1 Hafferia zeledoni | reverse complement strand
CAACTGAGCTTGGCCGTGGCACTGAGTGCCATGATCTGGTAAAGGGACTGGAGTTGGACCAAGGGTTGGACTGGATGGTTTCGGAGGTCTTTTCCAACCCAGTCAATTCTATGATTCTATGATAAATCTGCGCTGTAGCCCTGAGTGTCCCTGAGTGTCACCTGCCCACAGGTTGGTGGCTGGGAGCGCCGGTGCCAGCACAGGGTTTGCCAGGGCTGATCCATTTCTGGCCCGGGAAGGATGAACTCTGTGGTTAATGTGTGACTGGTTCATGTGAAACCTGCCCAGTGTTCACCCTGCAGTTGGTGGGCCTTGTCATAAACCACGGACAGAGTTGTCATTAATTACCTGTCTTTTCAAAGCGGTCATTAAAACTGGGCCGTTTCCTCCACTACAGGCCAGGAGGGGCCATAGTGGTGGTGCAGACAACCTTCCCCACTGCCACACATACCCAACAGGCAACCTTATTCTGAAGCCTTTCAGTGGAATTAAATTTCCTTCACCTCCATTTTTGCATGCATAGGAAGCCTGTCTGAAGAACATTGTGATAATATCTGCTATTCCTCTTAGTTTACAGAGGTAGAAATATGTATAGCTTCAGGAATTTTACTTGTATACAGAGGAAGAGTTCTGTTGGCATCCAAACCTGTGGGATTCTGAGTTTGGAAACAGTACTACTCAGAGTGCTACTGTTCAGTTCATTAGTTTCCTGGAATTATTACTGTAGCTTATTTCTGAAAAGAATAATAAACAACCCTGGGAAAATTGCAATGTAGCATTGAATATTGCTTTTATACATGGAGAACTGATTTTTTTTAATCTCTGTTCATTTTGCTGGAATATTTAAGATTTTTTTGTAAGCTTCATCAGAACACTAATAAATATTTCAACTACATAGCAGGTCAAAATGCAAGCACCAGCAAACCTTAAAACTTGAATTTAACTTACCTTACTCCTCGTTCTTGTTGCATTTTTTGTTACAAACTCACTCTGATTTCTCTGCTGTGTGGGATTTTTGAGCTGTGCTGACTGTTAGTGCAGCCTGTGAAAACAAGCACCTGACCCACAGAAATGCTGTAGTTAGGAGAGCAAAACAGTTTCTTCTGAACACTTTTTTTTGTCTCCCCTGCTAGTGAAGGCTGATGCTATTGTGGTTTTTGTGAGAAGAAGCCTTTAGGAAATGAAGGGAGCCCAAGATTGTGGGGGCAATAATTCGAAGACAAAACCAGTTGTTTAGCTGTAACAAAATCAGTGGGAAGCTGATGAATACAGTTTACAGAATTCAAAAGGCTGTGAATGTTTGTTGAGTATCAGAGCTACTAGCTCTTTATTTTTGGAAGGCCTACTGTAGTGTAATATAATTAATTTCAGAGGCTGTTTTATAAATTGTTACAGTCAAGGTCATCAGGAATACAAGGACAGTTGGAGTTGCTGTGTTACTCTGAGGATTTACAGTTAAATGAAGAATAATATTAGGTAGGCAGCAATGTGGGGTTTATTAGCAACATTTTTCACCAGACTGTTGAAGAGCAACAGTGGCACAGTGCACAGATCCCTCAATTTAAAGCTGCAAACCTAATCCACATCATTTGAAACTCGCAGCATTTGCCAAATATGCCTGTGCTGGCTGCAGTCATGTGTTGAAAAAAGCACGGTTTGTGGTGGAATTACCAATCCTAAAGTCTGTGTTTGTATTTTCATTCTAGGATCAGGTCGAACACCCTGATTCAGCAGAGCTGGCTGGTTGTGCTGCAGTCACCATGAGGAGGCACAGGGTCATTCATTTCTTAACATATGTGTAAGAGAAAAAGGTAAGTGGCAAATTCTGCTTTAGAATGTAACGGTTCAGGGTTATGTACCTGAAATACATGGGGTTTCATGTGTTCTTAAGGATGATATATGTTTATAAACATACACTTTTATATATGGACTTACCCCTTGTATAGAAGATGATGGAGTATTTTTAGCATTTTGTTATTTTGTTTTTTATCGAGAGTAATTGCCTTGGTTTACAGCAAAGATATTCTTATTGTGTTTGTGAGAGGGGGGAGGTGGGCAAAGTCTTCTTCCTCAGCCTGTGCTGTAGACAGATCCCATCAGTTAAAAATACAGCTATTCCTGGACTCTGAACAAACTGTGCTTTACAAGGTGCTTGGCTGCCTCCTGCCAAGGGCAGGTAATACACAGATCACAAAGGGGAGCTGGAGCAATACGTGAACTTCACTGTTGTTCCTTGGGGTTGAAGGAAGTCTTCAGGAGTAGTAGATGTGATAAATTACTTTGCCCAGTTCATCTGTAGTTCCACTTGGTCATGCTATGGGAAAATGGCATTTTCTGGATATCTGATTTTTACCAGGAAGGCTAAGCAATGTTTGGTTTCCATTTATCCTCTGTGACTTCCATCTTAGGAGCTTTTCAGGTATACTTTTGGTGAGGATTGTAATAAACTATTTGAACATTTTGTTTAGTAAGAGATTACTGAAATGTTTCCTATTGAAAGAGTAGTCTCCACAGGACAGCATGATAGAAAATCCTGAGACCTTATTCTGCTTCTTTACATACTCTCTGATTTTTAGGCCATTGCTGTGAGGCTCATAGTTATTATATGTTGGTATTATTTCCTTTGGTGCATTTTTTATTATAGTGCTTTAATGTGGTTGTGTGCTGGTCATCCACTGTTAAAGACAATTTGAAAGATTTAAGGCTGTCAGTTCGTGTGGTGAAAAATCCTGTGGGTAATTTGGGATGTGCAGTGCAGAAGATCATGGGTTACGTAATTCCTTATCACAGAGACCAAAACAAATCTGAGTCTTGCTGCTTTGCAGGTACCACACAAGGCCAGTCTCTTGGTACAGCTCCTTCCCCAAGAAGGAGCTGGCACGTGAGATATCTGAGCTGGCTTGAGACAGGCTCCAGACTGTTCAGAGTAACATCTAATTTTAAGGAAGGTTTTTCTGTCCTTTATTTCTGCCTCCCTCATTCCCCACCATTCAGCTAAAGTTTGTGGTATGCAGTGGTGACGAGGGTAGTAATTCTGGGTGTGTGTGACACAGACATTCTGGTACATGCACCTTTATATTTAGACATCAGGGGAGAGCAGAGCTGGTAATCTTGATAAAACAGAAATTCTTAAGTTTTAGAAATGAAGATGATGATAAGCCCATGCTGTTGTATGAAGAAACTGAGAAGTGAAACACAGAATTGCTGAATTATGCATGATCTGTGATCCAGCGGGAGCTTGAGAATAATCTGATGTGACAGGCTGCATGTTTTAATTAGCTGTTTGCCCTGGAAGACAGAAGATGACTCTGCAATGGGTAACAAGTGGTCTTGGCTTCTGGACTTACTGTACCAGTGGATGGTAGCCATTGTGTTAATCTTTTTTGTGTATAGAGTAAAAATAAAATATTTAACTTTAGTATTTAATTTTTTTCCTATAATTAGTCTTTTTTGCCAGACCTTTGCATAGAGAACTGTATTTTTGAAAAACCATCTTATGCTTTTCACTTGCTGATGGTTTATGTCTCCTCTTCCTTGCACTGGCACAATATCCTCTCCTTCATATTGTTCATCTCAGTATATAATACTTAACTTAGGAAATGTCTCCTTTTTGGGAGCAAGCAGCTGAAATTGCCACTGAAATTTCTTCCTGATTTCTTCTTGTTTCTATTCTCCCTTGAAGTTGTGCGTTTGGTCACACACTTCTCTCCAAGCTATGACTTAGAATACTTGAGCAATACTAAACAGTACAACTTATTCAGCTATTAAAGATGTTTTAAAAATGTCATTCCAGCCTTTGTACGAAGAGGAACTTTGGGATTAGAATAATTCTAGAAGTCTTTCAAACTTTTATGGTACCTGTGAGTTGCAGTCAAAAGTTTCAAAAGACCTGTAAAAGAATATGGTTCTTTTTATTTCTGTTGGGTATGTCATAAAAATATTCAAAATAAGATCAGATTCTAAACCACAGGTGAAACAGCTACCCAGTTATTACAGCATGCTGTGTTAGAGCATATTCTGTTTTGGTCTTGAGTTGCTGACTGTGGAGAGCTGAAGCATTAGATCTTCAACTGGCAAAGAAATGAGCTGCTGACAATGTATAGTGAGGAAGCATCTCTGGGATCTGTCAGAACACAAGTGCTCGTCCTCCTTGTCTGTCACACAGAGGGCATTGGGGACTTCTGTGCATTTGGCAGTGTGTTTTGCCCTTGGACAGAAGTTTCTGGAAAAGCTTCTGGGGTTGTTGTGTTCTTTAATACAATAATAATAATAATTTTAGATGTTAGACCTGCAGCTTTGCACTGACCTTTCCGAGCAATATCTCCTTGCACACACGATGAGATCTCGTTTAGTGGCTGTCAGCTTAGTGACTGGGAGTTTAAAAATAAAAGGTTCTCCACATATCCTGGTACATCAGTAAGAGAAATAACAATAGTGATATAAAAAGTCTTTTCTCTCTTCAGCTGGAACTCATGAACACAAAAATTTTGTGTGACGTTTTTTGGTCCTGCGGTGCTTCACTGACAGATACTCTTCACATTGTTGACCTCAGTGGCAGGACTTTGCCTGGGAATGATTATTCTTGTCTTCATCAATTGTTTGCTAGGCAGGAATGTTATTATAATGGTAAATTAAATCCATTATAAATGGATGTGAAATTATATGGGATTTTGTACAAAAAAGTCTTGCTTTTTGAGGCTTCTGAAATGCAGCCTGTGATCAGGGTGGCCAGTTTTCCATTGCTTGTGCTACAATCTGTGCATCTCTATACAGTGACTGATACGGGCAGTCATTTATTTTCCCTGCAGAAGGAGTTCAGCTAAAATCCCAGACCAGAGGACAAATCTGAGAGTTTGTAAGCTGACAAAGTCTAGGCTATCTCTCTGATTTTTCTTTTGCAAAATGGTCTTTTTTTCTGTTGATGCTTATTGCAATTTCTAAGTTACTATTAGACGAGTTTCCTTTAAAATTAGCTTTTGTATATATCTTTAAGACATGATTTAATCTGATTACAACATAATTTAATCTGATTATATTAAATAGCAAAGTATTTATGTTGTATCATGATCACTTTTTAAAACAACCATCTGTGAAACTTGAAGAAGACCCTAAAAACTTGAACTTTGCATTTTGAGATATTTTAATGCACAATCTTTTTGTAGCAATAACCTGATTACAGCTGTTGCCCATAACACGTACAGAACTGCATTCAGTGTTGTAGCTACGAAAATGAAGGTGGTTGATGTTTGCCTCAAATCCAGGTACTCTGGTGGAGATGGAGAAGTGTAGTTTTAAACTGGAAACTTCTCTGCTGTGTTTCTGGTGTCTGTTGTGTCTCTGGTGTAAAGGAGCAGGTTTTAATTGAGCTGTCAGGTCTACCACTGCTCCATACGGCACAACAAGGTTCTCACCCTCTCCCCCTCCACTGCCTTGTTTCACAACAGTGAAAGCCAGCTCTGAAGAGAGTAAGGCTGGTTTGGATGATACTCAGAGAACAGATCAAATCAAGGGCTCTCTGTGGTATATAGGTTATGGCACACATTTCCCAGGGAAAATGTCTTTGCTGGTAGTGAATGTTTGGGAAAATTGAATCAGGATGTCTTGTTTTCACAAGACTTTGGAAGCAAGAAGTCCATATTCCTACTGTTAGGGCAGAATGTTATTTGTTATGTGAAGATGAAAAGTTATGTAATGATTTAGGGTTGAGGTTTTGAGTTTGTTTTGTGTTGGGTTTTTTTTCCATTTCTCCCTTGTCATCTTCCTTTCTAGCCTGAGAGCATCATGTTTTGATGAGACTATTTACTTGTGTGCATTTTTCTAGATTTCCAGTGCCTGCCTTTCAGGGAGACCAGGGTTATTCAAGCAGACATTTTAAGAGCTAGCACAATTCAAGTGACACCCATTAAGTCCCTTACCAACTTTTACAAGTATGAATCTTTGAAGCATCTCTGGGAATTGAGGAGTGACACAGAATACTGCTAGCCTAGTATACATTAAAAAATCAGAAGCACAGGGAATTTAAACTACTTGTTCAAAGCCACATGAGCTAATTGGTGGTAGCACAGAACTGAAAGTTGGATTTTCAGATTGCTGGTTGGCCTTTCTGGTTCTCTAGACTGGTTTTTTCTGACTGGTGTCAAAGCTGTTTTGTTTTTACCTTCATGGTGATTCTGATGGCCAGACACATTAATGTGAGAGACTGGAATAAAATCCAGAGCAAGTCTGGGGAGGTTGTTAATGTGAATTGGGCAAGTTTCAGCACACAAATAATTTTCATTCCCGGAAAATACTTTTGATTTATGTACGTAAGGTATGTAAAATTTGACTTACAAAGGACTTTTCTCCTTAAATCAGGACCCTGTGCAGTGAAACGGTGCTGACTGAAGGTTAAGTATCTGATTGTAATTTGTTCTCTGGCAGGTTCAGACAAGAATCTGGTGGTCGTTCCCTGACAAATGGAGAACTATTTCCAAGCAGAGGCATATAACCTCGATAAGGTTTTAGATGAATTTGAGCAAAACGAAGGTGAGTCATTGTGAGCAGGATGTAGATGTACATCAGATGTATTCTACAGAGAACAGTATTGAGGAGGAAGAGATCTGAGATTACCTTTTTGGAGTTGAGTGAGTTGCAAATTAATCTCAGAACTTTTTATGTCTTCAGTATTTCTTGGTAGTGCTCTCTTCTGTTTCCATTAATCTCATTTACTTTTGTAAAATTTCTCACCCTTTTAATAGCAAATGTTCTGTACTTTTCTAAAGGCAGGTTCTGTGGAGCTTAATCTCAGTAGCAATATTTAAATAATTTATTTTAAACAAATCAGGCAAAACTTATTTTAAGCTTCTTTTGCAGGAATGTTTTATTAGGTCACATAAATCATATAATGAAAGTTATCATACTTGGAGCATTAAATTTTTTGCTTAGTCTAATTGCTAATTCTGTGCTGTCAAGGAAGTTAAACATTTTATGGGGGTGAGAGTCTTTCTAGGCACTTCCAGCTGTCTAAAGTATATTAATCAGTACTTTAAAGTTGCTTGTACAAGTTCAACATGATAGTAATTGGTGTAGCTCTAAACTTGTTGAGTTCCACAAACGTTATGCAATTACAGTGCTCATGGTTGATCCAGGATGTTGGTTATGACAGATGTGTTATAGTGTTGTGCCCATATTTATATTTGGGGCATTCTAGTGCAACAGAATTGATAGAACCTGTGGCTTCAACAGGCCAGTACGTTCTCTCACTGAAACCCTTTTGCAGATGCCGCTGTCTCACCTACCCTGCTGGGTGCCAAGTGGAATCAGATCCTAGACCCGCCTCCTCGCCGCCTGCCGTTCACCCCGACCGCGGCCAACGTGAATGACGCTACAGCTCCTAATGAGTGTCAGCAGAGAGGAAAGTCTTTCTCCCTGTCCCATTCAGTGACTACACCACCAGGAGAAGGGGATCACTGTGCTAATGGGAAGGAGTTCAGCATCAGCCCAGAGACCCCAGTCATGTGGATTGATGACCAGGCAGCAGCAGATGATCAGCTGATTAAAAGAAGCAGTAATCGGGATGATCAGTGTAATGCTGTGGAAACAGGGGAAAGGAAATGTGGGAATACAGCTTGCTTGCCAGAGGAGAAAAATGTGCTAGTGGTGGCAGTCATGCACAACTGTGACAGAACATTACAAAGTGGTGATTTGCTGGATTGTAAAAATTACAGCAGTCAGTCCCTCATGGACACTATTGGCTTTACACTGGATAACGAGAGCCGACAGAGTGACCAGTTGAGTGTTACTGTAAATGGATCCATGGAAAAGGATACAGATACAGAAAAGCAAGTGAACAGGCTGTGCACTGAAGATGACTCTGTAAGTCCTTTGGTTAATGCGTCATCTGAAAGCCTGACCGTTGCATGCCCCTCCTCTCGATTAAAGGATGATGTGAATCTGAGTAAGGATTCACTGTTCTCAGAAGCTACAACTGCAGGGATCAATGCAGTGACTCTCTTACAGAGACCAGTTGATGGTACCGGGAAAATGCAAGAAAATTGTGTATCAGTTGAAAATTTTACAAGTAAAGCCATTCCTCAGAGAACGGATCTGGAAGCTAAAAACTCTTCTCCTGGTTCCAGTAATGGAAGCTTAGTTGTAGAACAGGAAACAGCCCAGCAGTCACAGTCTAGTCTGTCTGGGCTCACTGAAACCTGTCAGCCTATTGTGGCTGGAAGTGGCAGTCACAAGGAATGTGTTGCAGAGCAGTCTGACCCTGAGGATGTTAGTGCCACTGAAAGCGAAGGCATTGAATGTGATAAAAACCTCGGCACAGCAGAGTTGCTCGGCATGGCAGAATGTTACACTGAATCTCAGGAGATGACTAATTGGGAACTGACAAAGTTGAATGAGATGAATAATAAACAAACTCTAGGGAAGAGTGAAAGACTTTTGCAACCCAAACAGCCTGATGATGCAAGTGGTAATAGCAAAGAAGATGGAGGTGGGGCGATGGAGGCAGGCACAGACTTAAAAGGGACTGGTATAGATGAGCTTGAAGGGTCCAGTCTCTCTGATGTGATGGCTACATCAGCAGCAAGCTCTCTGTCTAATGGTTGTGATTCCTATGGAATGCAGAACCCAGTTGTTGCTCATGTTCCAAAGACTTTACCCTCCAAGGAAGACTCGGTAACAGAGGAAAAGGAGATTGAGGAGAGCAAGTCAGAATGTTACACTAATGTTTATGAACAGAGAGGAAATGAGACAACAGAAGGGAGTGGTCTTATTTTAAACAGCACTGGTGATCACATAAAGAAAAATTATTTACATAATCTTTGCAGTCAGGTTTCATCCATGCCAGGGCAAACTTCACCCAAACCAGTGACTAATCTGCAATATATCAGTGTTCCTTTTGGTGGTGCGAGACCTAAGCAGCCTACAAATCTGAAACTGCAGATTCCGAAGCCATTGTCGGACCACTTACAAAATGATCTTATTCCCCCAAATTGTGGAGGTAATAGTAAAAACAAAAATGTCTTTGGTAAGACACAGCTAGGGGATACAGCAGACACGTTTCCTGGTGAAACATCTTCAAATGCCTCTGGTACTGGTACTAATGGGGAACATTTGGATGAGTATGAATCTGGAGTCTCTAATAGTTCGTGCCTTGCAGTAGCCCCAGATAGTCCAGATAATGATCTCAGAGCTGGTCAGTTTGGAGCTCCAGCCAGAAAGCCTTTTACAACTTTGGGTGAGGTGGCTCCAGTGTGGGTTCCAGACTCTCAAGCACCAAACTGTATGAAATGTGAGGCCAGATTTACATTCACCAAAAGAAGGCACCATTGCAGAGCCTGTGGGAAGGTAAGTTTGGAGTCTGTGAGTAAGCTCAAAGCACTCTTTTTATTCCTGATACTGCACACCATCAGATCAGAGGGCTTTCTAAGCCACTGGATATAGTTACCTGTGACATCTCTTCCTAAAAATCTGTGTTTGAGTGAAGACAAAAAGGGAATTTCTAAGCTCTGATCTATTTAGGGTTCTAATAAAGAATAACTAATTGTTATTAGCCCATATGAGCAGTGTATTGATTGCAATGATCATCATCACTGGGTTTATGTTGAACTCTTAAAAAATGACAAAGTGCAGGAAATTGGTTTACAGAAATTACTGCATCAGTAAACCCCAAAAAGATATGGAAACATTCTGATGTGTATTGGAAGTGTGCTGTTGGATCACTGGCATTCCTGCTGGTTTACATGGCTGATCAACTCTGTTCTTTTCAGTTTTCTTTACTTATTTTTTCCATATTGCTTATATTATTTTAAACAATAGTAACAATTTTTTAAACACACATTTGCTCCTGGGAAGAAAAGTGAATTACCAGTAACCTGTATGTGTACATGGTGAGGGATTTTGTAATGAAGACAACTAAAACGTAATTTCTCTATCTCTTTTTGTTGTGTAAGAAATATCTTATTGTTGAGGGCTTTTTAAACTTTATGTGCCATCTAGGTGAACACAAATTCTTATGTGATGAGTTTATGGTGAATGATTAACCTGTAAAGTATTTCCAAGTATCTTTACTGAAATATGTGTCAGTGGCATAAATAGGAACTTAGGGAAAAATGATACTTCAAAAGCAGTAAACTTAACACTTGTCAAGTATGTATTAATGAATATTTTAGAAAGAAATACTAAAACTGATGAAGAACTAGAGTAAATGTAACTTTGGTTCACTGAGGCCTTATTCAGAGGTTTCTGAAGTGGATTGAAAGGCCTCCTGACTGCTATGGGTGATAATTTTTGCTTCCAGAAGAGTACAGGGAAGGAGAAAGATGTGAATAAAGGACCTCAAATAAGCACATCTATGAGGAAAGCTCAAACCCTCATGCCAGCTGTTTTTGGAAGCAGCCCAGTTACTCTGACAAACCTTGAGAACAACCACCGGTATTGTTTTGGATTATATGTGGGGAATGGATGAAAGAAAAGGTCCCTCTGCTCTGTGTACAGACTTGTTTCTGAGCAGTGAAAAGTGCATGACATAGTGGTATTTGATACTCTCAGAGTCTCAGAATAATCCTCAGAATGGATTGTTTTTAGAAGCTTTTGTTAGCTAATGTTTGTCTGGGCCAAATTTGCACAAGTGCAGCCCAAAGATGTGGCAGAAAGCACCACTAATAAACACTCAGAATCAGTGTGAGTCCAACAATACTTAGCACTTCTGCAAATTGCTTTGCAGCCCTTAATTCCTGGAAGGATTCTGGGCAGAGAGAGACCCAAAGGCTTTGACAGGCAAGCTCTGCTGGATGTGGCTGCAGTGGGTTGAGAAGTAAATAACATTTCTCAGCTTCTGCTCAAGCTTTCTGAGCACCATCCCCATTCCAGAGCAGGTGTTGGCCGTGTGCCTGTGTTACCTCCTGAACCACAGGGATGCTTCCACTGTGGAATGTCTGACTCTCCCTAAAGACCTGGGGAGCCAGTGCCTTCAGCTCTCCAATTATTTGTTCCTGGGGGAAGTCGCAGGACTGATTATTTTGAACACAAGTTTTACCACAGCAGTTTCTTTCTGAGCTTTGTTAACACCATGGCCAGTCACTGCAGTGGGGGTGAATGTTCCAGGTTCATTTGGGAATGAACATTCCACTTAAAAATAGTTATGGCACCTGGGAAGTCTGTCTCAGTTTTTAATTTCAGGATAATAATTGCAAAGTTAATGGAAGATATGAACCTCCTGGGATTGGTAGACAGTAATACACTTACAGTAGAGTTTGAATTAAAATTGAGAATCTGAAGAATGTGTGTGAACACATTCGTAAATTATATATATTTATATATAACTTCATATGTAAATTATATGTATTTATGTACTTTCTATTGTCAGATGAAATTATCATCCTTGATGGGAAAACGAGAAAATTTGTATGCAATCTTTTTTACTGACAACCAAAACTATATCTTCCCACTGAAATATAAAAGAAAATCACCAATTCCCCTAGCAACTAAGGCTTTAACAACTCCCAGTGAACCTGAAAACCCTAGTAACACCAAATCTTGCTTTGACACTGCTGTGTTACTTTTTTATAGTATGATATACTGAGATAATGACTTGGGATGGTTAATAACGAATCTGACTTGTCAGCTCTGCTGGGCTGTGTTCTCTGTGTTCTGCTGTTTCAGGCTGATGCAGCCTGAGAGGAGGTTTGGGTGTCTTGTCATTGCTTCTATTTTCTCTTCTAATGTTTAGATTGTGGCATTTGGGAGCTTTGCTGAATGCACAGTGTGTTGTTTGATAAAGGGTCCTAAGTTAGATATTAATTTGTGTCAGTCCTTGAACACATTGGTTTTTCCATGTTCAATACTGAATGAACTTTTGACTGGACATTTCGCTCAGAGAACTGAAATGATGTCAAATATCTCTAAAATAGGCAGTGATGTTGTTATTAATATTCCCTAGAATGCTTGTAAACTGGGTTGAGGTGTAAATGCAGAAATCAGGTTTTCAAAGTGCATTTACTTTTTTTTTAATTAAAGTTTTCACATATGCAAAAGGGTAGTTTTTATTTTTGGATGAAAAATGCCAGTGTATACTTACTCATATTTTGGTTTTGAAATGTTTAAATTGACATAATTAGGAAACATTTCAACTGATTGTAATGAGACAGGCTGAGCTCCTTCTTCACATTAGATTTTCGAATCTCATGATGATCTCAGAACTTGGATTTGCTTAAACACTTTCCACTAAAGACTGCAAGTAACAGGCTGCGAAGTAGTTGTAATTTGGTGTGATCTTTAACTTGGTTGAAGTTTAATTAGGCTTAGACATATTTATAGATGAGAATCCTGTGTAGTTTCTTGTTTGTGTTACAGCAATAATGCTGCTGAAGTGGTGACGGAATAATTGATTTAGAAAGCATTACAGATCACAGCAATGCATAGTGATGTGCAGAGATAATGCCCACCTATCATTAAAATTTGAAATCCTCTCTTGTTGCCAACTCATTTGTTGGGTAGCTGCTGCTGTTTCTAGATTTCCTGAGTCTGATATTACCTTTCTGCATGAAATGGATGTTCATCAGTATCTTACACAGGATCTCAGACTATTCTGAGTTGAAAGGGACCCACAAGGATCGAGTCCAACTCAAGTCAATGGCCCACATAGGGGATTGAACCCCTGACCTTGGCATTATTACAACCAAGTTTTAACCAACTGAGCTATTCTCAGGGAACAATAACCCTGAGGAAATACTTTTTTTCTAAATTAAGAAAATACTATTATTTAAAACAAATAAGAAATCAGCAGGGCACCTGCTGTGTCAGTTCTGCAGGATTTCGAGAGTGCAGTTGCTGTTGTAGGACCATCTCTGCAGGCAGGTGTGTGTTTTGGTGCCCAAGCCATGCTCATGGTGTGTGGGTTTGCTTGTCTGGAGGAAACCTTGAGACTGTTCCCTGCCCAAGACTGGGGAGTTGGTGGAGCTGGTTCAGGTGAGAAGCACCAGCACTGCACCTGCATCTCCTCAGCACGGTGTCCTCCCAGGGCTGTCACTGTCCCCCGAGCAGCCAGCACGTGTGGTTGGACTCAATGATCTCGGAGGTCTTTTCCAACCCAATCAATTCTATGATTCTATTCTATGATTCTAAATGCAGTTCCTGAGTTCTCCCCAGTATTGTGAATTTGTGGTGGTTGTAATCATGTCAATATGAGCTTTTTTGTATAAATGGAGGGAGATTTTCTTGCAGTACTGTCACTGAGCTTTCTTAAATGTCTTGGTTTGTATGTTGAACACTTGAAACATTTTGATACATCACTGTTCACTTAAGTCTCAACTGAGGAACAGCTTGTTATATATGAAGAGATTAAACAACTAGAGCTGCTAATATAGATGAAATGTGCTACTGCAAAGAAAAATGACCTGTTTGAATTACTATGCCATAGCAGTCTCTCATATATATGGAAAACTTGTGCATTGAAATGTACTTGATTCCAGAAAGTGCTCATGCTCTTTCTAAGACAGAAGTTAATTCTGTTAGGGGTTGTGGTGTGGTAGGTATTTATTACCCCTTGTCATTTATGCCAAACATATTTTAGAAACACCCCAGTGCAGTATCAGAACAACATGCATTTATGAGTTCCACAAACTGCTGCTTCGTCAGGATTAGCAGCACGGGCACCCTGGGCAGGTACTGGGCACTGTGGCTCTAATGGGAGAACACCAATAATTTCCCTCCATATTCTGCATGTCCAGAGCTTTGCAGAGGGTCTGCTGTCCCAGTTGTGCAGCCCAGCTGAGCTGTCTCCCCTCGGTTCCAGGTGTTCTGTGCCGCCTGCTGCAGCCTGAAGTGCAAACTGCTGTACATGGACCGAAAGGAAGCCAGAGTGTGTGTGATCTGCCACTCAGTGCTGATGAATGGTAAGTGGGAAGAGAATACAGCATGTGGGGCTTCACTGGCTTTGTGTGGAGCTGCAGTGATGCTGTTGGAAAAAACCCAAAATACTTTATTTGTGTGGGTAAGTATTCTCAAACAGTAAAGGCCTCTGGAAGGCTAATGTGGAATCCCTGAGGAGAGTGAAGATTTTTAAACTAAATATGGTTAACAAAAGGCAAAAAATGGGAAGATCACAGTGAGTTTGAAAGCTTTTATTTGTTAATACTCCACCAGGGTTCCAAAACCTGTAATTTTTGGCTTTTTTGTTTGTTTTTGTTAATTCAGAAGCCTACTGTGTGGCCTTGCCTGAGTAGGTAACCTGTTACGCTTTGGTATGGAATGCCAAAGAGAAGTGCAGTTGTGCCTCTTCTAGTTTATGCACTATAAGAGGTTGGGAAAGTAGTATTTATCCACAAATTAATCCAACTCTTCTTAATTCTGTGGTGCTGGAGTAGGAGGTCTGGTCTAGAAACATCCGTGGGTTTGGATTGTTGCTTTTGGGCACATTTTGGGAGAGTCAGTCCAACCCAGGATGGTGCTGTGGCTAAAATGCTGGTGTGAACATGAGATACCAGGAGAGAGGTCACAAGTAGTTCTGAAGTTAACATGTACAGCAAACAAAAAGTTCTATTACCTCTGCTTAGATAAGGAAAGACTTGGTTTGGTTTTGCCCAAAGGACTGTGGAATGTATTTTGTGTTTTGTCCTTTATTGTGTTAACACTTTTGAGCTGTGGTATCAACATGGGCAAATGTAGAGTGTTTCTTCCCACTTAAAATCTCCAGAACTTCCTGTGCTGGCAGATACCTTTGGGTGATTGTGCAGCTGACTTATGTCCATGACACTGAGACATCTGCTGCTGGAAGACTCAGTGCTCTGTCTTTATGTTTTGAATTGAGAAGGCAGAAAAATTGGAGGAGGTTGAGAGATGACCCATGTGAGTGCTTAAATCATGAGCTAACCTGTCTCATTGTGAGAAATTCCAGGCACTCTGTCTTGGGATTATTAATGGAAAGGTGAAGGGGTGGCTGGATCTTGGGGTATAAATATGTATTGGATAACTGAGACTTGCTGACAGAAGTTAATTCAAAGACAGAGGAAGGTCTGGCTGGTGCACTCCAACATGTCATGGGTAGAATGAGAAATCAGGCAAATTCAGGCTCTAAATGCAAACTTTTAACCACTGCAATAACAAACCATCCTGGTAATTATTGAACAGTTATCATGGAATCTCCACAGCTGCAAATGATTAGGTGAACTTTGGAGACTTTTATCAAAGACTGCTGCTGTAGTTTTAACCAAGAATTAGGGAAATTCTGGTTTGTGTCAGCATTCAGACAAGGTAACTTGGACAGTATCTTTACATATTACTGTATAGTGGGTTATTTGGTCTGCAGTTTTCAGAAAGATCTGTTAATTTGTGCAACATCTGAACTAAACCAATCATAGCTTTATTTTTTCTCCAAATAAGTTCAGTATTATTATGCAGATTTGGTTGAAAGTGAGTGAGTGCTTAGTCTTGAGAATCCAAATTCAGTAGACAGTTTCTGTCATTAGACAAGAATAATTTTTGCAAGAAAATTTTCAAAAAGATGAAATATTTCAAAAATATTAAACATTAATCAGTGTGCAGTGGTAGGTTTTAATTATTAATAATTCCTTACTCTAGGCAAACTGTGTAAGGTGACAGGAGATTGTAGGTTGTAATATCTAGAAATTAAAACCAGGTCCCACTAATGATGTTGGAGGGGTGCTAAAATGTTACATTTTGAGATGGAGAAATTAACACATTTCAAGGTGTAGAAGAACAAGGAATTACAAATACACCTGGCAAAAGGCAGCTGGTTTGTGGTGGTGAGCAGGATTTGTTTCATCTGGGGGAAGGGAAGAATCTCAGAATATTTCAGTTGAAACCAGAAGTGTTTTTTTAAAAAAGACATAATAAAATTGATCATATTACAATGACTTCCTTTTAAAAGGCTTTCTGTCCTGTTGCCAGGACGGATGCACATTAATGGCAGGAACAGTGACACCCCTGCCTGCCTCATTCCAGGGACTTTGCCTGCAAGGTGGGCTGGGCCCGGTTGCCTCTGCTCCTGCTGCAGGGCTGTGGGGATGCTCTGGGGTGCTGGGCAGTCAGTCTGCAGCCTCGTGGTCTCCAGTCCCTCCTGGTCCCTGCAGCTGCTTGGGCAGTTCAGATCTGGGGGTTTGTCCCACTCAGGGCAGCAGGTTAACGTTAATCCCTGCCCAGCCTCGGAACTGGGGTAGGGATCGCACCTGGAAAGCAGTGATTGGTTTGGTTTGGTTGCTGGGTCCCTGGTTTGGGTTTCACTGGGGTGTGGGGCGAGGGTTCTGTGTTTGCTGGCACTTTTCCAGGGCCAGGCTGTGTTTCATCAGTTTCCAGTGCTGTTTTGACTGTATTTGCAATTGGTGCATGTGCTGACTGGGCACTTCGCTGGATTTGCTTGTTCTTTTACCGTGCTATGACTTTTCTGGTGAAGTGGTCCTCGAGATTTAACTTTGTGCATTTTTAATACTTTCTTCTTTCAGGACTTTAAGTGATAGAGAATTGCTGTTTAAAAAGTGCTTAAGTTTAATTTTCTCAAATGAAATGTCAGTACCTTTTCCATTGACAGGCATTTCACTCTTGGTTTTGCAGGTTGATGGCTGGAAGAAGGAGAGTTTATGTTCTGTTGTGTTGTGTTTGAGTTTCTTTGGTCTTTTTATTTTCACCTTGGTTTTCTAACAATTCATAGCCAAGGGAACCCAAAGATGTACATGCTCTGAGAGCTTAGGTGGGGTGACACTTACACCTGACTAAAAGAATGTGTTTATTTGTAACATACTAATATGGCTGAAGGTGCAAACAGATACATAAATTTTCTGGTACCTTCCTACAAGCCTTCCATATAGCTGAAAAAGAAGCAGTACTGTGACAATTGTCACTACTTGGAGGAGATTTCCCTGTGATGGATGTTGTTGACAAAGAAGTTTTATGTGTTATTCTTTGGTCAGTTGAATTAAGGCTCAAGTCTTGCCTTCCAAATGAAGAGCATAAGGTTCAGAATTAAAGTTGCTGATCTGTTCTGATGTGCCCTGGATCTAAAGAAATGTAAGGTGCATTTTATCATATACAAAAGATAAATATGCTCAAGTGTTCTGTGGATTATGAAACATTTGTAATAGGAATGTCTTATGTATCCATGCAGTGTGATATACATATGTATTTATGTGTATATTGAGTGTTTTCAGTAGAATCTTTGAAGAAGAAACAAAATGAAGCATGAGGAACTAAGCACCACTCAAGTAAAAGTGTATTGTTACAGTTTTCAGAAAATATTTCTCTGTGAACTGATCCAGTGCTGTTTCTCCTCCTGATATGGTTTTTCTTGATTAATTACAGTCTCCTGGGCTTTTACATGAGGAGAGGTGGTCTCTGGAAGGTGGCAGGGTCCACACTGCCTGCAGCTGGGAACTTTGCACAGTGTTTGGGACTGGTAGACACCTTCCTCTGTGTTCATGTTTCCTGTTCTTTGTTTGCTTTAGCTCAAGCCTGGGAGAACATGATGAGTGCCTCAAGCCAGAGCCCTAACCCTAACAATCCTGCTGAATACTGTTCTACTATCCCTCCTTTGCAGCAGGCTCAGGCCTCGGGCGCCCTGAGCTCTCCGCCTCCCACTGTCATGGTACCTGTGGGAGTTCTAAAGCATCCTGGAGCAGAAGGTAAGAGGACATCTTTTTATTTTCAGTTCACCTGTAGCAAGCATTTGGAAAGAATATCTGCACTTCATCCGTTCCAGATGCTCTAACGAATGGTAGCTGTGAAATTCCTGCCCTTAGCAGGGACATCAGGTTTTTAAGGACAGGTAAACTGTTCTCAGCAGTTGTGTTTACACATGATGCTGCCATAGGGAATGCACTAGGTCATGTCTTAAGTCCCTCACAGTCCACATTTCTATTTGTGTGCTCAAATTTTCCAGCTAATGTGGCTGTGAGATCTTAAATCCTGTTTCTCTTACGTTCCCCGCAGTGGCCCAGCCTAGAGAGCAGAGGCGTGTTTGGTTTGCCGATGGGATATTACCCAATGGAGAAGTTGCTGATGCAGCAAAACTGACCGTGGCTGGGACAGCTTCCACAGGAACCTTAGCAGTGTCTCATGATCCGTCAAAGCCCATGGCCAACAACTCTTTATCAGCAGAAGTAAGGGAGCCTTACACCACTCCCCCCTCAAAATGCCCTGCCTGCCTTGGCCACGAGCAGTGTGTGAGCTGCTGTGGTGGCTTCACTAGGACTGATATGGGAAACCTGCTGAGGCTTGTCTTAGTGTGTTGTATTGCAAGTGTGCTCCTGATGTTAATGTTTGCAGAGTGCTTGAACAGCCATGTGTTTGGAGCTGAAATGAGCTTTTATGGGGCAGAGCACTAACCACTGGTTGTTCCTTGTGTGGCTCCCAAGTGTTTGGCTGTACAGACTGTGTGTGAAGCACCTTTGTATAGCACATGTTTTAAAAAAGGTGAGGCCTGGTCAGTAAGGAGTTTGGAGCAATCAGTTTGTCATAGCATGAATCAGAAAAATACCCTACTTGTCATAAAATGATGTGTGCAGGAAGGTGCAGATACAGCCTGACAATGTGAAGTCCGCCATACCCTGTATGAGCGGAATTGAGGCTTTACAAAAGTTCAGATGGGCACAGGTACATTCAGATTTTTGTAAAGAAGTGGTGTGTGTGGTGCTAGAGAAGGGAGGTGCAGTGTCTGTCTGAGCAGGCTTTCTAGTAATAGTTCACATGCAGGAGTCATCACATGATCTTGTCTTGTTAAAGAGCCAAATTACTTGGTATTTCTGGTTCTCCAGCAGGCACAGAGTCCTTCACCTACATCTGCAGTAATCCAGTCAGCCAGCTCTTCTATTTTTATCATTTTTACTTTTGTAATGTTGTCCTTCTTGTTGTTTGCTTCTTGTAGGCTGATAATGCCTCTGTATTCTCGGGAAATATAACTCAGGTTGGCAGTCCTGTTGGCAGTGCAATGAATCTAATTCCTGAAGATGGGCTTCCTCCAATTCTCATCTCCACTGGAGTAAAAGGAGGTGAGGGTATAAGCTGGCAGCTGGCTTTATGCTTACCACTTGCAATTAACCTAATGGTTGTTGTGTTTATTTTAAAAATAAGATGCTGGCAATATGCTGAGTATTTGAAGAAATTCTCAGTAAGCACTCCTGGGTAAATTTTGGGACACTCATTTGCACCATTGGTTCCTGTGAGCATCCAGGAAGAGCCCCACCTTGCAGGGAAATTCCTGTAAGAGGTAAAACACAAAGCAGAAGAAATTAACTTCAGTCCAGAAATATGAGCTAATTTCTTCACTAATCGGACTGTGGGGAATGTTTCACACAGAGATAGATTTTAATTAGCCTTATGAATATTCATGCCTCCCTTCTCTGACATGCTGCTGGAGCAGCAGCTCTGTCTGGGGCATCCCTGAGCACTGCATCCAACAACACTACTGCACATCTTGGCCCACAGTGAAGCTTTTAGTCTTTGTGTCCCCTTCCAGAGTATCCATATGGAGGAGGCTTCAGAAAATTAAAAACTAATTCTTAAAAGATTAAAAAATGTGTATTTGTTTATCTGAAATTGCTTTCCAAGGTCTGATTCTTGACATCCTTTAATGCATTCCTGGAGTTAACTTACTTTTTTCATCTCTGCTTTTTTAATTTCCTATTACGTATCTTGCTGACACAGTGCATTTCTAATGTTTAGCTGGATGTAACTTTTTATTGCAGGAGTGTGTCAAAACCAAAATGTGAGCAGCATTTAATTTCAAAACAATCTGTTCCATCCTGTGTTAGCTGTTCATATGGATGCCTGATTGTTCAGTCTCCTCCACAAAAAAAGGAGTGAAACTACATTATGCTTTTCAGCTTTCATACAGATACCCTCACATAAATTATATTTTTTATGTTTAGTTGCTGTTGTTTCATAATCTGTCACATACTCAGTTTTCTTAGCAGTATTTTATGTCCTATATTCTAATTCTATTAAGAGTAGAAAAATAATTTTTCACATTGGAAAGCAAAATTACCTTTCTTTCTGGATAATTTTAGCTGGGAAGGCAATACATGTATTTCAAAATCTGTGTAACTGTTTTTTGTTGAAGTTTAATGCAGAGCAGATTACAATCACATAGATGAAAAAATTCAATTTGCTAATCATCTGGGTCTAATCATAGAGGCACACTGCAGACATCTTTGGAGTTTCATGTTGGGATCCATTTTACTCTGGGTTCAGACCTTCCATGATTTAGAAAAATGCTGTTTCAGAGTGTTCCCCTCTATGTTGTCTTTGTTGTAGGTAATGCACAGAAAGGGTGAGTCAGGTGACACAGGGACAGGCCATGTCTTGGTGTTTGTAGGACTGATGCCCTTCTGCTTTGCTCTGCTCTAAATAACAATTGTTAACTCCTTTGTCACTGGGGATTTCAGCTGACACCGTGACACATTCCTCAATTTGATTTCAATTTTCTCCTTCAGTTGGTACTGAAAAATACTTAATTTGTGAAACAAGCTGCACTTTCCTAAAGGATGTACAGTGGTTATCAATAAATGCTATTAAAGTTTGACAATACCAGCCTAGGAAACAATCAATCAAACCAACAATACTTAAATAAATGTTTATTTAAAGGGGCAAAACAGTAAAAGCATCAAACAAATTAAAAAGCAGCAAAATTGGGCTTTTCTGATTATAATGTGGAGTCTGTTCCAGGAAGGTAAAGATTCCATGGTGTTTGTTTTTTTTTTTTCACAGATTATGCTGTAGAAGAGAGACCTTCTCAGATCTCTGTCATGCAGCAGCTGGAGGATGGTGGCCCTGACCCTCTAGTATTTGTTTTAAATGCTAATTTGCTGTCCATGGTAAAAATAGTAAATTGTAAGTTTTCATCATTAAATAAGTCTTGGTCTGTGAGAGGGGAAATTTTATATATATTATTAGTAGGAACAGCAGCATTTTTATTTGGTAGGATAGTCTCTGAAATTATGCACAGATTGAAAACTTTGTACTGAGCCATATGAAGTTAAATTCCAAAAGGCTCTTTTTGGTGATTTAGACATCAATGAAGATAACTTTGTGTAGAAAATATAAACTAGACTGGTAGAGCCCCCAGTCTCAGTTTTGGAGATCAGTGTCTGCTCTCCAGCTTGGTAGGGCAAGGTATTTTATCACTTAACTTATTAAGATGTTTACAAGCCTTTCAGCATCTTTTAGATAGCACTACAATGTTTTACATATGTATAAAAATGTCATACATAACAGACAAAGGTTTTATTGAAAAAACATAATCCTCAGCAAATGAAGTGTGAAGCTTAGAGCGTGTGCCATCACTAATGCTCATGTGAGGCAGAACAGCACAGTGAGGTGTCATGAAAAGCCCTGCCATCAGCTGTCCCTGGTGGGAGATGTCTCTGCTGGAAGCTGGTGTAGCTGTCAGGATCATGGCATGCACAGCCAACAGCCCAGCCTTTTCCCAGGCCCCTCCATTCACAGTGAAATCCCGTCCTTTAGTTTGAATACAGCAGTGCTAAGAGGCTGCTCTGTGGTGTTAATCCCAGGATCTGACTGGGAGCTGTAATGCCCTGGCTCTTCCTTAGCCGTGAGCTGGGAATTACTGAGCTGCTTTTGTTGAGATGTGCCTTGCACGGTATCAGATTTGGGGCGTCACTTGTCTGTGTGACAGATGACACAGCAATACTCGCTGTAGAACTGACTCTTGCAAGAGCTGTCTCCCTGCAGTGACATTCAGGGCTGTTTTCTGGAATTCTGCTCCCCTGATCCGTGTTCCCTGTGTGCAGATGTGAACAGGAAGTGCTGGTGTTTCACCACCAAGGGCATGCACGCCGTGGGGCAGTCCGAGATCGTCATCCTCCTGCAGTGTTTGCCTGATGAGAAGTGTTTGCCTAAAGATATCTTCAACCACTTTGTGCAACTTTACCGGGATGCCTTAGCAGGTAGGAGTGCTCTCTGCTAGAAATGGCTTGGATTTGATCCCTCTGGGTCACATAACATTTCTGCCACAGCAAATGGCTGGCTTTGTGTAAAAGAATATAAAAAGAGAGTAAGGATCGAAGCTGATAGGGGAATGAGTTCTTAAGTTGGTTGGTTACAGTGTTACAGTCATCTCACCAAATAAAGGTAGTAATGAGGTGCTGGTAACCAGGGGAGCTGCTCCAAAGATCTTCCAGCCAGGACGAAAATGATGAGAATTAGGTAGTTCAGAAGTTTGGTTCTCACAAGTGTGTCTGTCTGTGGCCACACTATGGAGAGAGGAATTATATTGTAAAGTGCCTGGATCTGTAGGGCACTGCAGAAATTAGCCCTGAATTTTGAATTTTTGTGTCTCAATTGCAAGATTTTTATGTAAACCTTTGCATATTTTATATTTGCTATGTGAATAATTTAGGCTTCCACTTCTAGCTATTGTTGGACCTTAGAACTCAAAAATCATTGCATAAGGAAAAAGAGAAGTATTTGATTCCACTGATGGGAAAACAAAGTTACTTTTCCAGAGGTGGAATTGGATCACGTTAACGTTATATGCTGAAAATACAATTACAAAGGGTTCTGCCTGTAATTTGCAATGCCTTTGGAGTGACTGAATTCAGTACTTTAATAAAATAATGTAAAAGATCTTTGTCTCCTAAAATATCTTGGTACAGCAAAGGTCAGCCTGTCAGAGGGGTTGCTGGGTTCAGGATGTGTTATCATCACATGTCATAATGGATCCTGGGGTCACTGCAAACAGCTACTTCTGCAAACCTCAATTCATTTGCTATTCTTTATCTTCTCATTATGTTATTCAGAGAGAGATAGATATGAAAAATCGCAAGCATGTGTATATAAAATATATATATATGTATATTGCAGATATAAATCCAGCTGGGTGTGTATATTGCTATGAAGTTCTGCATAATTACACTACAGAAATACATAATTCATAACTCCTGCATAATGTATTTGGAGTTCTTTTTTTAGTACCATAGTGGTAGTAATTTGATATTCTACAATTCTACTGGTGCAAAGAGCTGCTTACTATTGTACAATTCTTAATCAGAAACCAAATGTCGCTTTTCAAGAATTCCAGTGTGTGTTTTCTTCTGGTAGGATTTGCTCTGTTGTATTTCAGACATGAAGTACGAGTAGGCACCTTCAGCTCCTGTGTAATACCTGCAGGCTTTGTAGATCACCTGGGTGAAATCCCACAGCACTTTGGGATGCTCTCTCAGTATCCATCCTTGTTACCCTTTTTCCTGTCCAAGGCATGTGTTGTTTGAGAGGGAGGAGTACATATCAGCTTATTTGTTACTGGCTCTTTTAAGCATTATCCAGGCAGAGGGGCAGGATGTGCTGCTCTAGGGGTTTCAGTTTGGTGTCTGTAATCCCTTGGAAGTGTTTTGTGGATGGAGCTGTTCTTTCCAGCTGTTCCTTTCAGAGGTCCTGCCCCTCTCCTGGAATGAGATGATGGACATTCAGAGCAAATGAGAATTCCCATCAGAACTAGAGACTGTTTAAACCCCTGCCTCACCTTTTCATCTTTCATTACATAACGTAGTGGCTTAAATTTATTTTGTCATCATGAAACAGAAATAACTTCTCTGGATGTTTTTTATTTATTTCCTTTAGTATAAGTTTTCTTGAAAACATTAATAAAATAAAAAGGCTGCGCCACCCTGAGCCTTCATTAGTTTTGTTATGGAAAGTCCTCAACATTAAGCTGTGGTCTGGGTTTAGGACTTTCTAACTGTAGAACAATGGAGAGATTTTGAAGGAAAAATGGTATTTTACACTATAGGCTGTGTGCATGTCAATTATAAGAACTAATGTTGTCAATTAAGGCAGATATTAGTTGCTGCTCACTTTTCATCACTTTAGTTTCCTCTGGCCCCTCTGTCATTGTAGTCCCTGCTGTGTTGCTTTTCTTGTTTTGAAATTAGAAGCTAATGATTTCAGTTGTGGCTGTAGTAGTTGTACTGTTGTGGTAGTAATCCCATGATTATCCCTGTCTGTTGGCTATAAGCCTGGCAGTGAATGGAAAAATGAGAACTTCTGTCCCTCTGAATGGGTACTTTGAGGCAGTTGGATGTGTTAATACAGTGCTGCCAGATCTGCCCTAGTGCATCAGCTCTGGTGGAATACAATAACTGCTACTGTTCCTTCTGTAGTGAAAGGGGAAATCTGGCAACTGCTTGAAATGGCTCTGTGGTCACCCTGGGTTTGGGGATTCTGTGTGAGGGTAGATCTATCCCAGACACAGCTGGTGTATTTTTCACCCAGCCTGGTTTTAATTAAGTGCAGGGGTAGCTAATACAGAGTAGAGCTGTAGAAAAGCCCAAGAAGTAAATGTTGTGATCAGAGAACAGGTTAGCTGAGTAAGCAATACAGCCCTGCTGCTGTTATGTGGGAAGGTGGATACAAAATCAAACATCCTAGAGGGTGTGTGAGTGAGGTGGGAGGATGACACGGGCCAGTCTGAGGAGGTTTTGGGTGCTGGCAGCTGCACTCACTGACAGTGAGTGAAGCATTATGGCCTTTGCCAATAGGAGGAAGTTCTTTCCAATTTCCTTGCTGATGTGTTTCCATACAAAGGTGTTGAGTGTGGTCAGAACTCTGAGCGTGGAGTTTCCTATGCTTTTTCCTCAATGCTGGCAGCTGCTGCAGATGTGTTGTGCCATCAGGGCACATTCATGGTCTTGGATATTCTGTGGCTCTTTGTGGCTCTTGGTGTGGCAGGAACTGGGATTGTGTTCCTTTTCCAAAGAAAATGTGTTCATTTGCTCTCGTGGAAAATCCCATCTGACAGGACTGTTCACAGGTAAATATTGCTTTGGATCTCTTGCTGCAGGAGTGGGATGCTTGGGGTTTTGGGATGCTGGAATGGTGTTGGTACCTGGCAGAGCTTGGCTGTGCCTGGTGACTGGAATGAGGCTGGACAGATGCAGCTGAATTCCCCAAGCCACACAGAGATTCCTTCCCTGGGGCTGGATGCCAATACCACCTTTAGGACCAAAAAACAGGAAGCATCCATTAGGAATTTAACCTCACAGCACCTACCTGGCTTCACCACATACTGGGGGCAATAAACAAATACAGGAATCTTTTTTTTTACCCTCTAGTTTTCCTGGTACAGACTATTTTATTTGAGTCCAGAAGGGATTGCCAAACTGCTATGCAAAGCACATTGTTCATCAGAGGAAGGATGAGTGAAGGATCCAAACCAGTGTGGATCACGACTGAAGAGCAATCACAGCAGTGGAGAAAAGCATGTTCTTTTTAAAGGACTTGGTGGAGATGCTTAAAATTTAAAGTCAAGGATAACGCAGTGTAACTGAGAAGAGAATCAGTGCTGACCTCCTGCAGAACTGCTTTAGATGCATTGGGCACACTTAGGGCACTTCCTAAATAATGCCAATTGTCTGATGTCAGGTGCTGGAACTTAATAAAGGGAAAGGCACCTTTCTGCTCACTCTGAGATTAGCTCTTTAGAAAGGAAGTTGTGATATTTTTTAAATTAAATTACATGCTTTTGAGAAGGATAGCTGTTTTTGAAAGTTTTTTCTTACACCTACTCTTTCTCTACAAGCTTCTGAAACACAGTTCTGTGCTTAAAATGTGTAATGGTGCAGTGGGTTGGGTTTGACAATGTAATAGCAGCTTCTCAGTGGGACCCTGGCTTGGAACCACCTTCAGAGACGTGGCAGGAGAGGCTGACAAACCCTGGTCAGTGCAGAAATGTTTGCGGGACAAGCCCAAAGAGGCTTTTTGACTTGGGTTTGCTGATTGAAAAGGTCACTAGAGAAGAGAAATGTGTAGCAAAACACTTGATTCTTCCCATGCTGTCCACATCCAGGCTCTTGCACGCTTTTATAAATAACAAACTGCACAATTACCCAATCCCAGTAATTTGTGCTCTCAGAGCAGTGGTAACCTCTTGGAGCCTGCACTGTGCGAGCTGCTCATGTCAGAAGGAGTAATTTATAATGCTGTGGCTCATGGAAGGAAAGGGCTGAACAGCTGAGTTGCAGATTCCACTCTAAGGGGTTTTTTCATGTTTCCGTTGGCTGAAAAATTCTTATTAAGGCATCCCAGGCGTGTGAGCCTTGGAGCTCCATCTCCTGAAACGGAAAAAATAAGGAGTCATCCCCTTGTGCTGCAGCCCTTGGCACCAGTCTCAAGTGGAAATGTCTGACTGCCTTGTCATCCCAGTGGGCAGTGCCACACGTCTGGGAGCTGAGCAGGACTGTACAGCTGCATCTTGCCTGGCCTCTTCCACACAGCAAACACACAGCAAAGGGTGCAGAATCCAGTGTAGGCTGGCAGTTCACATGCCTCATACACTTCAAGGGTAGAAAGGATTATTCTGGTCATGTTGTTGGAACCCAGAACCTTGGCAAGGAATGTTACTATCAGGCCTGTAGCTTCTATTTGGGTAAGAACAGATGGGAAGGGGAAAAGGAAGTAGAAATGAAGAAGAGGCGATTAGTGAGGGTAGGTGGGAACTGCAAAAGCAAAAGAGTGCCAGCAGCTATTTTAGATAAGTGCAAATCTTTCATGAACACCAGTGGATGCACTGGGTTGCACTCACTAGCAGGCTGCCTGAGCTGGTGCATTGGTGTGTTCACTGAGCAGGCAACAGTGTCACAGCACCCCTGCATTTGTCATGGGCAGGATCAGTGATTCTCAGCAGCTGACAGCATTTGATGTGGCTGTGTTAATCATGTTAGTTGGGCCAGTAGCTGCTTTTGCTCAGATAGGCTCAGCTGAGCATTGCAGAAGCTGCAGCCACTCGAGGAGTTCTGGAATTTGATCTGCAGTGATACTGTCAGCTCTGGGGTGTGCATGTCTGTAAAATCACAGCTTTGCAGGACAGTGACAAGCTCTGAGTGAGCTCAGAGCACCCCTGCTCTGGGCTGCCTGGGCTGCCAAAGCCTGTCACCTTTAACAGAGAACTTGAGAACTTGGTTTGTCCAGCACTTCATGGGTATAGAAAAAAATACCCACTAAGGTGCCCTCAAATTTGAATAAGGAGGAAACCCCTGAGGGTGTTTGTTAGTTGGAATATAAAAGGAGCCTTCTGTGTAGAGGCCTGGCAGTAGCTCTGTTTAAAGCTGGACAGCCTAAGGTCATGTGCAGGAATACTCAGTGGTGATTGTGCCAGGGTGGTCTGGAGGGGTGCAAAGCAGCATGGCCACATCTCCAGAGTGGGGGCTGCAACAGCTGTTATTCTCGTAGCTTGTATTACTGAGACTGTCAAAGTTGCACTTCTGTGACTGATATTTTTACCTCCTTAAAACCTCATGTTTGTCTGTGTGTGTTTTGTGTGTAATAGGGAGAAACATTGCAGGTACTGTCTAGAGGTTGTGCACTTTGGAGACCTCCCATCACTGCCCTGAGTTCAGATACAGACACTCTGTCATGAGGTGGTGGGGAAAGAGCAGAAAGTCCTACTTAGCGGTCTGTCTGCAGGCGGGGAAGCCTGGGATTGCTGCAGGAGCCCAGGAGGTCTGCATGAGTACCTCAATCCATGCCATTCCTCAGGAGAGGGGTGATCAAGCTCACCACGCTCTCTGAAATTACTTGTGTTTTTCTTTGAGAGCAAATCAGCACTATTAATGTTCACATCTTCCTATAGAGAATTCTCATCAGCTGTTCTGTACATTATTTGCATGCTGTTGTCATTTGATAAAAGGAATCACACCATGGTTCTTTGCTTCAATGTTAAATGCTGTGTTGGATGCTGTAATAACCTAATCAACATTCAGATTCAGTCAGCCATTCCAGTGTAAACATTTTTGGAAATTAAGAGCATCAAAGAGTAAAAGTGTGAATAAAAATTAGTGATGTTTCTCCCCTGTGTCTCTCTCAGTTGCGTTTTACATTAAGTATACTAATGAAATAAACACTCTTTTGTGTAATTCTTGAAATGACCCAGATCTTCAGTACTTGTCTGAGCAGGCACCCCAGTGGTTTGCCTAAATGGAAGGACAACCAGTGGGCATTAATTGTTTGACCAGATGCACATTGCTCCTTAAATTGCAGCTGAATCTGAAAGTTTAGTTCAATCAACAGCAGCTTCTGCAGTGGAAACCCCTTGAGTATGTGGAAGACACTGAAAACAGGCTTTCTGTGGGTGTTTTTATAGTGCCAGGGGGAAGCTGCAGCTCTCACTTCCTTGGCACTGAGCTATCCTGTGATCCCCTGTGAGGGTGGGCAGGCCCTGGCACAGGATGCCTAGGGAAGCTGTGGCTGCCCCATCCCTGGGAGTGTCCAAGGCCAGGCTGGATGGGGCTTGAAGCAACCTGGGATGGTGGGTGATGTCCCAGCCTATGGCAGGGAATGGAACTGGATGAGCCTTAAGGTCCCTTCCAACTCAGGCCATTCTGTGATTGTCTGAGTCTATGAAACAGGCAGATCACAGGAATGACTGAGGCTAATCTGTCCCTGCTCCCCAGGAGAGGTGGGAGGTCTGTGTTGTCTGACCTGTCCTGGTAATGCTTGTCACATGGCTGAGCCTGTCAGGTGCAGAAATGAAGGTTTGTGTGCCTGTTCCTACAAAACTGACTTCCTATATGTGTATCACCAAAGGTGGATCAGTCAGGGGTGCCATGGCCTTGGTGGCTCTGGTCTGCAGCAGTTACCTCCTAACAGGTCATGTACTTTTGCACAGGAGGTAACCTGAGACCCTGAGCACAGCAAGCCATTGTTTCAGGTGTGATTAATACGCCAAATGCTTCAGGAAGCAAAGGGAGTTAAATACAGATTTTTTGGTTTCCCTTCCGAGAAACTCCTGAGACTCTTGATACAGGTGTCAATCTGGTGAAGTAATGAACGTTTTTGTTTCCATAGGTAACATCGTTGGCAACCTGGGACACTCCTTTTTCAGCAAGAGCTTCCTTGGAAGCAAAGAACATGGAGGGTTCTTGTACGTTGCAGCGACGTATCAGTCGCTGCAGGACCTGGTGCTCCCAACCCCACCGTACCTGTTTGGCATCCTCATCCAGAAGTGGGAGACTCCCTGGGCTAAAGTGTTCCCCATTCGGCTGATGCTGAGGCTCGGAGCCGAGTACAGGCGTAAGTACCAGGCCCTGCTGGAGCTGCAGGATCCCTGCAGAGGATGTGGCTGGCCTAGAGCACACCCCACAGCTGTGAATTGGTACCTGTCAGGGCCACTTGGGCTTAAACAGGCAGGTGAACACTGTGTTTGAACCCCCCATTGCAACAGTGGGTGGCACAGCAGCACCGAGGGGTGATGGGACCCACTGCCTTCTGCCAGCTGTGCTGGTGAGCAGGGGCTGTTGTGGAGGCAAACGTGGCTCTGAGCAGCTGTGTGTAGTTCACATAGTGAACCAGTCTGGTTTAGCTGGTGTAGTTAGCACAGGAGAGAGCCTTTGAGACCTTAAGCTCTTTCCCTGCTGAAATAAAAGAGTGTTTGCTTTGGGTTTTTAAAACCTTGTTCTTTTCCCAGAGAATAACAGTATGTGTGCAGGGGCAACTGGTGTGGCAGTTGGTTGCTAAGTTTTGTTGCAACCAATATCAAATAGGCTGGAGAGAGTGTTTCACCTGAACAAAATCTTAGCATGAAATTAGCACAAAGTTAACCTAAAATAATTTTCAGAAGACATTTGCCATTGCTGGAGCAAAGACATTCTTGCAAGTTTGTCCACCATGATGGGCCAAAAATTGGATGTCTTGCTCATCTGCAGTTTTAATTGGCCCATGTCATAAATCTGAATTACTGTGAAAATAGTCTGTTGTTCCTTTTCCCCAGAACTTTTTCAGCACATATCAACAAAATCAGTTTAGAATATGCTTTGTAGGGATTTGTAATTTGAACTCATGAGGTTTTGGAAACAGTGTGATTTTTTCACCAAATACCTACATTGCTGGAGAGCAAAAAGAAAATTCTAAAATTTGCCTTCTGAGGATGAGGATTTTAGGTTCAACTTGTGCAAAGAAACATTAGTGGTGGAGGTATGTAGGGTTTTTTGCATATCCATGAGGGTTTTTTTCAGTAGTTCATTTACTCCCATCAGTATTTAAAAAAAACCCAACAAAACGCTCCCATTTTGGATGTGACATTTGTGTTTTAACACAGAAAGAAATGTTTTGACGTTGACAGACAGAAGTACCTGCTCTGCTATATTGGCAAGCTGGGCTTTGCATCATTTCCATGGCTGTGGGTTGGATTTGGGCACGTTCCCACGTGCTGTGACAGCTGTGACTGCAGGTCACTTCCTCAGTCTCTTCCTCAGAGGTGCTGCGTTTGTGTCCTGGGTTTCCTGGGTTTCCTTCCATCCTCTCTGCTGGTGGAACTGTCAGATTCCAGCCCTTTGTGCAGCACTGCTGGCTGCTGGCAGATCCCATCAGCTCAGGAGTCCCCCTGGGCTGCTGGCTGTGCAGAAAACATCTGCTGAGCATCCGCAGATCAGCCCAGGCTCGGGGAATTCTGTGCATCTGGGACGTTGCTGGGCTGCTCTGCACAGCCACAGGAAATCTAGCCCTGGTTGGTGCCCCAGGGCCCTGTGCACGAGTTGGTTGCTGTGGGGGGCGTGTGGTGGTTTCAGGCACTGCATCAGCTGCAGAGGCTGGAGTTGATTTCCATCAGGAAATCTTCATGGTGTTACTCAAACCTGCTGAGCACTTTGCAGCCCCTTCTGACCACACTGGGGACTGTGAGGATGTGTGGCATTGGGGAAATCAGCCTGAGGACAGTGTAGGAACCTTCCTTCAAACATGTGTTTGGGAAACCTTGGCGCTGTGTATCAGTGCATGAGTCATGTTCCAAGCATTGTGAGGGCTTCTGCTGCAGCGTAACGTCACACAGCCAGATCCATGCACTGCCCTGGGAACTGCAGCACAGATGTTTTGCAGGTGTGGTTGAGTCAGGCAAGGAATGCAGATATTTTGCATTGCTGACATACCTTAAACATCCCTTACTTCTTTTGACATAGCCCTGTAGAGCTTGCCACGTTCTTACGACATAAACCAGGAAATTAAGTAGTCTGGATTATCACTTGGGTGTCACACCTGTCAGGTTATGATGCCATAGTGCAGAGCAGCAGGATGGTTGTACAAAGAAAGAAAGAAGCCATTTCTGAGAAGTAGCCTCAGAAAAACATTTCAAAAGGTGATCTGTGCCATCAGGGTGCAGATCACCAGGCTCAGTCCTGCAGTGGGCACTTGGGAGCTTTCACATAGTGATTCCTGTTTCTGGTGTGGTGGGCCAGGGGCCATGACACACGTGGAAAGTGCATTATAACCTCCAACCCTCCTGCCCTTTTGCATTGTAAACACTGGTCCTTCCAGTCTCTTCTTTAGCTGCTGCTTCCCACAGGCTTGTATTTGAGTCTGGCTTGCAGAATCTCAGCTTGTAAATTCCAGTCTGACCTGTTGTGTTTTGTTCCATTCCAGTTTATCCATGCCCACTTTTTAGCGTCAGATTCCGTAAGCCTTTGTTTGGAGAGACTGGACACACGATCATGAACCTCCTTGCAGTAAGTGCTGCGTGGGGTTTGGTGGGAGGGGATGCCAGGGGGGCTGCTCTGCTGTGCCAGCAGGTTTGGGGGATGCAAGTGGAGATGGGGGAGGGTATGGGGGAATTTACTCGCTGTTCCTGACTGGGTGTGAGCTTTGAACAGCACTGAGTTGTAACAAGGTACCCAAATCAACTTCCAAACCTGGCCACGGGAGGATGTTTGGGTGTTGAAATGAGTGCATTATTTGCTCAGATTGCTGCCTCAGAAGTGCTGGGTCATCACAGTCACAGCTCTCTGATTACACAGTGCTCCAACTGAAGGGAAGTTATTATCTCTTCCTACTTTGCAAATATTTTCAATATAGAAGATTCTCTTTGATGCATGATTTAATCTCACTGCTAGAAAAACTAATATCTCCATCCAGTAATGTAACAGAACACAGAGAGCAGGATGTCTTATGTACAGTGATGGTATTCAAGGCTGGAGAATATTAATTTTGATGTAAGAAAATGAGTGAAATGACTTACAGTCATGGTGATGTTTTTCATCTGTGAACTGCAGTTACATGGGTTACAGGCTGTGGTGTCTCTGCCCCTCCCTGCCTTTCAGTCACTGATTACAATTATTTGAATGGGCTAACTAGTACTCACCAGGGTAGTTGTGAAACCTCCAGTGTTAATGATGATCATTTTGCCTAACTTAAAAACCTGTTTTAATTACCAGGACTTCAGAAATTACCAGTACACACTGCCTGTGGTCCAAGGTTTAGTGGTTGATATGGAAGTCAGAAAAACCAGCATCAAAATTCCTAGCAACAGATATAATGAGGTAATGCTCATAATACATACATTTGTGTACAGTTTGTTTGTGTTTGGAGTACCTGGGATCTAAAGGAACTGTTATTTTATTCAGTACCACGAGGGAAAACTGCCTCAAAAGCAAATTGTAAGTGCACCATTCACAAAGCCTTTGGAAGTGAGTGAGGGTGGCTGCATAGGAAGAACACAATTCCACTCAGTATTAATTAGACTCTTAAACTCTTTTTCTTCATGTTTTTGAACTGTTTACATATAAAATAATATGTTTGCTTGGAGCAAATAAATTGACAAACTTTACACTCAAGGTAAACTAGGAAGAAAGAATGCATTAGCTTTTCTCATCTGTGTTGTCTTCCCACTCAAAGCATTTTGTAGTATTTGCTGGATTGCTGATTAGTTTATGTAAAATTTCCCTCAACATCTAAATTTTAGACTTGATTTGTGGTGTGAGAAAATCAGTCAGCATCTGGAGGAGTTGGTGCTGCTGAGGAAGCTGGGGAGGAGCATTTGAACAGTCATGAAAGAGGACAGTGGAGAAGGTGATTGATGTGTTCTGCCTGAGGAGAAGGGGGTAACTTGGTCCTCTGAGACCAATCAGAGCTGAGGTGAGAGCAAACCTCCTGGGCAAATGGTATTTGCAAAAGTTCCTGTAAGATCAGAGCAGAGTGCAGCTTTCTGTCAGGAGGGAATTGCCCTGCAAGAAACATTTGAGTAAAATAAGTGAGACTAAGGAAAAAAAAATCATTCTTCTGTGAAGTTTGAAAAAGATGAAATTAATGAAGCCAGAAGATAAAGGGGCTGTTAAAAGGTGTTTTAATTTTTGATGCAGTTGTGAGAGAATGGAAGAGGTCAGTGAGCTCTGTGAATTCAGCACTCGCTGCAGTTCAGTGCCAGCCCTGCCTGGCCTGGCAGAGTGTCTGGTGACAGACAGGACTGGGCAGGGCTGGGAGGGCATTTGGTGTCAGGGAGCTTGGCAGCAAACCCCTGCCTCGTTCTTGGCTTCTCCTTCCAGAGTCAAGCAAGGATTCAACTTTTAAAATGGAGAAAGTGTTGTTTATTTAACATTATTCCTTGTGATCCAATAGAAAGGTTGAATGACTAGGAATTTTCCAGCTGAGTTTAGTTTGAATCAAGATGAATTAAACACAAGGCCTTTAGTTTTTCCCATGTAAAGCAGTATTTAATTAGAAAAGACTGCCACTCAAACTGTCTCCAAAGTGAAAAACTAATTTTAAATCTCATGCGTGGGTTAAATGTGGAGAATTCAGCCTGTAATCAACAACTTACAAAATAGAGAGTTTTTCTATTAAATACATATTTTTTCTTCAAAATGATTTAATTTTCTACAACTTACAGCAATCCCTAGTTGCCTGTTTAGTCCCTCAGCAAAGATGACTGTCATTTCTTTATCATGGCACAGTCACCATGTCCAGTTGTTCCTTGTGCTGGAGCCACCTGCTGAGCTCCACAGAGATGGCTGTTCTGGAGCCAAAATCTTGTTTCTGGAGCATGACATGATAAACTGGATAATGAAATACACTGTTGTCTGATGCAAAATCTTAATTAAGTTTCCTCCCCAAACATTACACCTGTGCACATTTGTCAATAGTGAGCATCAGTTAAAGTTCCTGACACTATAATTAAGTTTTTATGTTGGACTGAGAGAGACAAATGTGTTGTGTGTAGCCTGAATGCTTATCAGCTGCAGGGAGGACAGGGTGGGAGTTTGAGTGCTGCTAAGAGATGTCAAATAATTCCACATTTTCCTTCTTGTCACGGCTTTCACTGTGGAGGAATTTATGTGATTTAATTGGACTTATTTTCTTTTAAGCAAACATGTAATTTTTGGGTTTGAAACAAACTCCAGAGCTAGATGACTCCCTCAGTTTTCTTTTGGATCAAAAATCACAGTGTGGCCCTCCATGAAGAGTGGAGAGAAGGAAAGGAACTGTATAATGTACAGCAGTTTGCCAAGGTGTGTAACCTGGTGTGTGTTAGAGGACAGGCAGCAACACTGAAGGGCAGAGGCATCACAAACATTTTTGGGTGCTTTCTGGAGGCCTCCCTTGCAGAGAATTAACATTTTGGATGCCTGTGATTCAGATCTTTTGGAAAAGTGTTCCAATTGGGAACATTGATCCCAGTCTGACCAGCTCATGCAGGTAAAGCACAGACACACTGAAGCTTTGGTGTCTGGTTGTGGCAGAGCAGGATGAAATGGCCCCACTTGGAGTGCCCGTGTGGCATTTATGGTTTCTGTCCTCAGCAAGTTGTGTAAACAAGCTGGGTATTTCTTCCCAGGGGTTTTCTACTTCATTTTCCTGGGTTTTTTAAAAAATAGATAGAGATAAAAATAGATAGAGATAAAAATACATAGAGATAACAGCTTTAGCACCTTACGTAGCTCAGCTGTCCCTTATACCATTTAATTGCACAAAAAGTGGCACTTCAAAGAATCCAGGCAGCAAAAGACCCGAGCCCTGTTTTCAAGAGCAGTTTGTGGTTCTGAGTGCTAAAGCCTGAGGTGCAACATGAGCACTGCTGGGAGGCTGCTCTGTCTGATCCAGCAGAACCGTTCCCCTGTTGATGGCAGTGCTGGGTGGCGATGCTGACCCTCCCTCTGTGTTGGCAGATGATGAAGGCCATGAACAAGTCCAACGAGCACGTGCTGGCGGGCGGCGCGTGCTTCAACGAGAAGGCCGACTCGCACCTCGTGTGTGTGCAGAATGACGACGGCAACTACCAGACCCAGGCCATCAGCATCCACAACCAGTCCAGGAAGGGTGAGGGGGCTCTGGGAGTTGGGCACAGCTGGGTGTGGCTGCCCCTCACTGAGGTTCTGTCAGGGAAAGCCATTCTGAGCCCTGGCGTCGCTGACTGGGCAGCTTTGGGAGCTGCATGTGCAACGTGAGGAGTGGGAACACGTTGCTCCATCTGCCCTGCACCCCTTGGTGCTTTACTGCCCTTGCAGAGCCCAGGAGCTCAGGTGTCAGGGGCACACATCACACTTCGGCAGGTCCATGGTGCTGTTCTGGCTCTGCCTGAGGGGTGTCTCAGCAGCTCCAGAGATGAAGCAAACAGCAAATAAAGCACAGAACAGTTGCTCCCCTGTCCCTGTGGCAGTACTGCTGGCACAGGACAGCTCAGGACTTGCAGTGCCACAGAGTTCACAGTACTGATCTGCCTTAGGCAACAGCTCTCCATTAGTAATGAGCTGGCTTTGGCATTACTGGAGGTGCAGGTGAGCCTGTGGTTGCCTGTGCTTGACCTACGCTATGTGCAAGGAAGATCAGATTTAGTGTGAGAGAAAGGCAAATAGGAATAACCAACAACAGCAGCATTTTAATAATGCAGCTTCAGGAAACTTCTCATGTTCACCTTAATTAGACCATCTAATTTCCAGGCTATATTTTTGTTACAGTAAGCTGAAAGGCTGCAGCAGCAGCATGCTTAGAATTTAAATGTGGGTTTGGGGAGCATTTCTGGCAAAGAAATTTATACAGTCTCCAAATGAGAACAAGACAGGCTGACTCTGGTGTTTTGCAAGTATCTCCAGTCATTCCAGTGAGTATACTGGCATGGGATGTCACTCAGGGCTGGTGGTCTTGTCTGACTTCAGTTAACTTGACATATGGCACAAGAAGAGGGATTTCCAGCAGGAATTTCATGATGCTTAGTAGTCATTGAATCATTGAAGATAATTTTACTTTAAGTCCTTTAAGTGGGTTTGAGCTGTGGCCTTGCCAGTGGGGTTCATGTTACAGTCCAGTCCATAAACAGCTCACTCACAATCTTTGCCAGCTCTGTGGGAGCAATTAGAAGTTAATTATGTACTTGGTAACCCAAAATTAATAATTCTGATACTTAGAGGTGTATGGGCAGGGAGAGGGAGACTGATGAAATATGAGCATTCATGAAGCTTGACAAAAACTATTGTCCAGGTCAGAAACTAACTGGGCAATTTGCCTTTGCATATCCAAGCCTATGATGTGCACTGCAGTCACCATAATTCCAAGCAGCATTTGTCCTGATTTAGGTTAATCACCCCCCTGGCTGATACAGCTGTGATAGTGATTCTTGTGTAAGGCATTGCTTTGACAAAAGCCTCACTAAACCTCTCCTGTTGTTGTTGTTGCAGTGACTGGTGCCAGCTTCTTTGTGTTCAGTGGAGCTTTAAAATCCTCCTCAGGCTACCTTGCCAAATCCAGTATAGTGGAAGGTAAGAACTGAACTGCTTGCTTAAAGCACACTGCTCTCCTCTTAGCACAGCTCAGCTCTGCAGTGAGCAGAGCTCTGCTCCTCTGCCTTGGGCCTTGGACTCATCCTGCTGCTTCAGCCTGATTCTGCTTTTTAGCCAAAAACACCCTGTTTCCTCTAATGAGGAGGAACCTGTGCAGGTGCTGTGAAACAGGGTCACAAGAAAACAAGGGTAAGATATGAGATACCTGGCTTGGGAGCTTCTGATTGGTTTCCTGGTTTGGGTTGGATGAGGAAACTGTGAGCCTAAGAAATATGGAATGTGTAACCCACCAGCCAGAAGAGGAACCCTGGTCAGCTTCCTCTGCTGCCCAACAGCCCTGCAGTGTGCAGGTGATGAATGTGCTTGTGTGTGGGCAGATGAGAACACGACAAGTTGAGACTGTTGTGTTGGTACCTCTGATGTGGTTTGTTATCACAGGAACAGCTGCTGATGGCACATGCTGGGCTGGGAGCTGTTAGTGCCTGTTGGCTGTGCAGTCATCTCCCTGCAGCTGTTGGTGCAGACAGGAGTGGGTGAGGGGTGGGAGGTGCAGTCGATTGCTCCTCACACTGTGCCTGCCGGAGCACTGGGAGCTGTGAGGGTGCAACGTGGCCAGGGGTCCCCAGGGCTGGCCCAGCCCCCTGCCAGGCTGTGTGTGCAGGTCCTGTGCCAGGTGCTGTGTCTGAACTGGGGGTTTGCTGTGAGACAGAGGCACAGGTGGCTTCAGTCTGTACATGGGGGAAGCATTCCACTCCTAAGTCATTTCTGCCCTAATTTACACTGGGGGCACGAGTTAGTGGTGAACATGGCTGTGCTGGGTTAGTGGTTGGACTTGATCTTAGAGGTCTTTTTCAACCTCAGCAATTCTGTGAATGCAAATTCTGTATCTTTTGCCACTGACTTCTCAAACATTGTCCCTGCTGGAGTGCTGCTTCCAGTGCCACTGGAGGGGAGGCACATGAGGTTTCTGAGGGTTCTGAGGTTTCTTTGGGGCAAACTCACGTGGCCTTCTCTGGCTGAGTTCTCCTGTAGCTGCCTCTCCCTGCCTGGTGCTTCCTCAGTCAGCACTCAGCAGTGCTGCCTTTTGGGAAGATGGGAGTTCAGAAAAGAGCATTGCTGCCCATCCTGCTTAAAAATGAACATTAAACCCTTGTGTTGCCAACAGAGGAAGGATGTTTATTTTTTTTTCTGTATAGGCTCTGTTTGGTGTGGCTTGTCTTGGCTTATGCGGATTTCTTGGTTCCCCAGATGGAGTGATGGTCCAGATAACTGCTGAGAACATGGACTCTTTGAGGCAGGCCTTGAGAGAGATGAAAGACTTCACCATCACCTGTGGCAAAGTAGATGCTGAAGACCCTCAGGAACATGTTCATATTCAGTGGGTAGAAGATGATAAAAACTTCAGTAAGGGGTAAGTAGAGGAGCAGTCACTTGACACTGGTGACTGATTCTGTTTAAAATTTTAATTGATCTTATCAGGCACATGAGTCTTCAGATCAATAGGAATTAAAAGTCTCTGCCTCTATTTTGAGTGATAAGATGCAATTAATTGTCATGAAAATGGAATTGAGATGCCAGAGCTTTGGGGCATCAATTTAGAAAATTGGCAATGCTATGGATTTTTTGCCATTGCCAGTATCCAGTTATTGGAAACCACTAATCTGTGTCCAGCACTCAGTGCTGAACCCTGCCCACTGTGGTCACTTTGCTCTTGTGGTGCTTAGTTTGCATTAAGTAGAGCTGGAAATAAAATTGCTGAACATCAACAGTATCTTTGGACACTTGATAGTTAAGCCAAAAGAAGGGTGGATTTGGCAGCTTCAGTATTTATGGCAGTAAAGTGCTTGTTGGCATGGATTTGATATTTAAGGGACTCAGCACCTAGAAAGGGTATTTCTGTAGTTTCAGGCTCTCCAGCTCAGCGTTGGGTTCTGTAACCAAATCCTGGGCTGTGTAAGTCGTGTTTCAGGTGTTGGCCTACAGAGTTTACAGAGGAACAGAAATCCAGTCTGTAGGAAACCCCTCGTTACTATGGGAGCACCTCCTGGGCCCTCAGCTCTGCAGAGCAGCTTTGTTGGAAATGTGCAGGAAGGCCCTTCCTGCACCTGGTCTGTGCACGTGACCCCAGGCAGGGGCTGCCTGATGCCAAGGTAGTGGTTTCCTGCAGTGGGAACTGACCCTTCCCCCTCCCTTTGGCAGTGTTGTGAGCCCCATCGATGGCAAATCCATGGAATCCATAACCAGCGTGAAGATATTCCATGGCTCAGAGTACAAGGCCAACGGGAAGGTCATTCGGTGGACAGAGGTGAGTCTGTCACACCTCTTGCACAGGAGCAAACAAGAACAGGGGCTGCAGCCACAGCCTGCTGAGCCTCCAGCCTGCTGAGCCTCCAGCCTGCTCACCCAGCTCACAGTGGATGCAGCAGATGCTTCAGAACAAACCTGCAGTGCTCTCCTGCAGCGAGGGAAGCTGCAGCTGCAATCCTGCAGGACACAACATCCTACCCCTGCTGCTGTCCCAGCCTGCACTGCACTGGCCACCTCTGCTCACAGGGGTTGGAACAGGGATCAGACCAGCACTTGCTGACTGTGTACACAAGGGAATAGTTCGAGTTAAAAGCTGCCGTTTCACACAGAGACAAATCTTAATATAAATTGTTTTTAAGAAATGTTATTTCGAGCCACTTTCTCTGAAACGGTTCATGTTAAAATGAAAGTGCTGTGCCATCAATCACTCAAAATGCTTGCACAGCTGATGGTATCTGTGACTCTGCCAGCACACAAATGCTGATGTCAGACTATTTCTTCAAGTGCTTCACTCTGCAGCTTGCCACCTTTTTTTCCCAGGCCAAGTGGGCTCAACAAAGTTCAGTGACAACACTACCACAGATCTTCAGGCTTCTACTGAAAATGTAACTTTTCTGAAACAGCACCTGATTAAAAGCAGTTTTTTACTAAAAGTTTTGTGCAATACATAGTGAAGTTTTTGACCAGATCTGAGATGTTTCAGAGGACAGGACTATTTAAATCTTCTGGAATTTTTTACTTGTTCCCCCTAAGGTGGCTTGTGTTCAGGGGCTTTTGCTGGTCTTCCTGAACAGCTCTTCTGTAGGTCTTCATTTGTAAGAGTTTAATTAACATTTCAGTAACCCCAATTTTCTAGAAGAGCCAAGTGTTATGTCTTAACTCTTCCCTTCAGGTGTTCTTCCTGGAAAATGATGAGCAACACAATGGTCTGAGTGACCCAGCTGATCACAGCAGACTGACTGAAAACGTGGCCAAGGCTTTCTGTCTGGCTCTGTGTCCTCATCTGAAACTGCTGAAAGAAGATGGAATGACTAAGCTTGGTCTGCGTGTCACACTGGACTCGGACCAAGTAAGTTCTGGAATAGTTTTGGTTTACCTGGGGGGTTGTTCTCTTGCTCATTCCCAAAAGGGAATACAACACTTTAACCTGATTGTTGAAGAAGTACCGGTATCAGATGCTAATCACGTGGTGCTGGCTGTTGGAGCAGGAAAGCCAATGCCCAGCCTGCATTAACACAGGCTTTGGCCCCATATGGCAGGAGCAGCACCAGCTCTGTGCTCAGAAAAGGCTCTGCAATGGCCTTTTCACCAGACAGGAGTGTATTAAACTCTGTGAGCACAAACCATTGCTCACAAGTTGGCTGCTCCTAAAAATCCCACACTGCATTTGAGGCCATTGAGGAACATTTGGAAGGGCCCCTTGAGGGCTCCACAGCCAGAGCTGCGAGGGGAGCCCTGGAGTGCTGGGCTGGGATTAGTGTCACCCAGCTCCTAAATCCTGCACAGCCTGATCTGGTAATGCTGGGTGTGCAGGCCCTGCTGCTCCAAGGAGCTGCTTTGGCAAAACAGTAGGAAAAAAGAGGCTCCTTTTGCCCAGGCAGCCACTGGGAACAGAGAGAAGTGTAAAACCAAGTGGAAAAGCTGCTTTAGTGCCTGTGAAGTCCAGTTCAAGCACCACCTTCCCTGGGCAGAGGCCACAGCTGCTCCTCCCTCACTGCCCACTGACTCACAGCCTGTTCTCCACAAACCCCACTCTTGCTTTGTATTTTTTAGGTTGGTTACCAAGCTGGGAGCAATGGACAGCCACTGCCCTCTCAATACATGAATGACCTGGACAGTGCCTTAGTGCCAGTGATTCATGGAGGGGCCTGTCAGTTGAGTGAGGGGCCAGTCATAATGGAGCTCATCTTTTATATTCTGGAAAACATCTCATAAGAGGACTTCATTTTCTGTTCAGACCTGTTCCAGCAGCAGTTGTATCTGAATCATTTGCACTTTAAAACTGGAAAATTAAGCTTTTGTTAACACTATTGGGGAAAGGGGGGGAGGGGGGAGGGACAGTTGTTCCATAATTCTAAATCTTCTATGCATTGTCAACAACCAGAGGATCAGGGCAGCTTCTATACTACAACATGGCTATGCTATCCTTGCAGCTAATCCACTTCTGTTACTGTTTAGAAAAATGCTCATGTTTAAAGACTTACAGTCCTGTACTCTCGATGCTCAAAAGGGTGCAAAGATCACTGGGGCGTAAATAAAAAGTGAAACTCCAACCTTGTACTGTTTGTAGATGGCCATGTGAGAACCAACAGTCCAGCCCTCCATTCTGACCTCATCACAACGGCCCTGCGTGTGCTGTAGACATTGAACAGTAACGTTTACATTATTTTAACCAGATTATTGGTTGAAATACATTGAGAGCTATGGAAAGGTTCCCCAGCCACAACTCCATCTGTCTGTGTCCAGAGGAGCAGGAGGGCAGGCATCTCTCCCCACGTTCCATGACCTGCAGTTTTGTGTGTGGAATAGGCTGGTTTACTTTGTTCCTCTAGTTCCACATACAAGTGCATCACCTCGACAGGTTTCTGTACTCTCCTAGAACTCTGCTCTTCTGTACTTTGTTTACCAATCTGTATGAAGCAGAGGAAACATCAGCCCTAAAGTGCAGTTATATCTCGTTCCTCTCCCCCAATAGGTCCTGCCTTCTGACGCCAAGCCCCGCCCAGGGCAGCTCTGTCCCCTCCCTGCTGTCCCAGTAGTGTGACGCCTTGTCCTGTATCCCAGCTCGCACCTCATCCTGCAGCCCCTGTCACAGCTTACCTGTGCAACAGTGTAGAGTGGCTGTTCCTGCATGTTCTGCTGAAAAAGGCTTTGTGGGCAGCTCTGAACACCTGCACTTGGCCCGGTGCTCTTGGGCTTTGGGAAGGAAAGCAGCTGCTCCTGCCTGCCAGGGCAGTAAGGAGCTGGAATTGAGCATCAGCCAGAGCAAATGTGGTTCCATGTTCTTACTGTCTCCATGGAAAGCTGCCAACAGTGGGAAGAGTTGTAAGCAGGAGAAGGGGTTTGGTCTGTTCAGCCATAGTCAGGTAAAGCAGCTCTTTTGAGTCCCTCCCAGGAAGAGGGGTGAAGGTTTTTCCTCCTGTCTGCAGAGATAATTAATTTGAGAAGAGAGGTGCTAATTTAGGGTGAACATTTATGGTATGTCAGACATTGCCTGGTCCCTACTCGCTGTCCCTTCAGGATTGTGCTGTAACACCAGTGTCCTTTCCCAGGGAAAGGGGAGTGGAAGGCCACTGGGAGGCTGAGGCTCTGCTTTTTAAAGGAATAAACCAGTGGCTGGGCAAGAAAAGGGAACTGCATATAATAATACATTTCATGGAAAGGCAGCCCAGTGCCTGCACACAGTGCATTTGGGAACAAATGGCTACTTTTTTAAAAAAGCAAAGTCTGACAAATCCAATGTTCCAAATTAGAGCTGGAAACACCCAGCCCTTGGAGAAGGCAGGCCAGGGAACTGGGCCCAACTCCACAAACAGCAGCTGGCCAGCAAGAGGTAGCACACTCCCACATTTGGAAGGATGCTCCATCCCAGGGAAGCCTTACCTCTGGCCTTTGGGAGAAGGTGGCTTAACGCAGCTCATTGCTGGTTCCTGCTGGCCAAAGCCCAAGCTGTGACCCCCCACGGCTCCTGCTGAGGTGTCAGTGCAGCCCCCTGGGCTGAGGGCACGTGCGTGTGTGCCCTGGGACACGGCACTGCACAGAGCAGGCACCATCCAGCCCCTGGAAGAGCATTCCATAAACTCAGTGATGATCTTCCTCCTCCAGCCTGCACTGCAGCTTTGCCACAGCAGCAGCTTCCCAGTCACTTGAGTTGCATTGTTATGCTTAATAATGCAGTAAAAGAGGTGAAAATGTTTATCTTCTCTTCCTTGGCCCCAGAAGTCTTTTAGGTTTGGATTATGTTTGTGCAAAACACTATCAACTGGTGACTGACATGTTTGCTTCAACCATAGCCTTTGAAATGACCTTAATTACCATGTTGTTAAGAAATGAGTACTTGTTTAGAAAAAAATTGTACTTTTAAAATTCAGTTAGTTAACACTGCAAAAAACTGCATATTATATTTTTATTTTCAACATGTAGTTTTGTATATTAAATTTATTGAAATTAAAAACTAAACACTGTATTGTCTTCATCTGCTCAGGGAGGCAGAGGCAGCACTGCCTGGCCTGTCTGGACTCTGTCCTGCCTCCCAAACCCTCTGGGCAGGAGCACTCGGCTCCCTGGCGCAGGCATATCCCATCCTGGGAGATCCCTGGTTTCTGTTCACTCACAGAGATACAAAAACACAAACAGCTTTAGTACCACTTGTTGTGTGCTGCTGCTGAAAAGCTCTCCTGAAAATAAGTCATGATCCAGTTTTCTACATGACAAAGAATGACTATTTTCCCCATCACCTGGAAGAATTGTAAAAGCCTATTCCTGTAAAAATACAAGGAACATTTGGGAAGCAGCAGAGTCTAGTGTACCTTTTTTTTTCTTTTAAATTAAAACCCCAACAAACTAAAGGATGAAGGCACAGTACTGTTCTGTGCTGAACAAGCAGTGCAGCAAGCATGGCAGAACAAAATGTGGGTCTGTAAACACCTGCTGCCAGGGAGCCCCACGTGCCAAGGGCGTGCCCAGAGGAGGGACTCACACCCCCAGGTCACTGCCTGAGAGCTCTCCTCTGTCCCAGGAAACAAAAAAGGACCCCAGCCCAAAGAGGCCTGGAGAGAACAGAAGAAGCAGTAGCAGACTGTTCACTGCACCACGCCGGCTGCTCAGACACTTGGGAAGGGGAATTCTGGTGAAGGCCTTACCTGTGACTTGCCCAAAAAGCTCTTGCACTGCCTCAGGGAATTCTGAAGGGGCTGAACCTTTCCCTGCACTCTGCATAGTTAATGTAACATTCGTCCTGGTGCTACATGAGTAGTCCCACGTTAAGGCAACTCTTGTCTATTTTGTGTAGACTGGTCCCAACCCTGCAGCAGCACATTCCCAGAGCCTCCCGTTTGCCTCAAGGTATTAATAAGCACTGTGGCTGTTACCAAAATAGACATTAGGTTCAGTAGTGCATTCTTGAACATCTTTGGTGCTTGCAGCTTAGCAGCATCTTCCACCTTCCTGCGGCCCACGGCTTCCGACATTCCAGTGGATCTGGGGGAAGGACCACACAAAACCCATCAGAAGGAGCTGCTGCAGTACAGAACAGATGGTCACAGCCCAAGGTGACATTCCATGTAAAATGCTGACATGAAGGTTCTGGATGGTCAACTAGAAAAATCAATGGAGCAAAATGATTAAGCTCCAGTGCTGGAAAGTGCTTCGGCACAAGGCCAGGTTGTTACTTCAGGTAACAGGACCCTCAGCTGCCTGAGCTCACAGGACCTTCCTGACCCCCCTCCACTAAAACAGTCCCTTTGGTGCCCAAATTCACAGTCCTGCACTGAGAGGAGACCTCCCAACATGTACAGTCTGACAGCATTTGGAAGCAAAGCTGTGGCAAACAGGTGATGTCACCCCAGAGCTGATGGATATTCACTGAACTGCCACTTATAAACACAAAACAAAACACTGTGCTAAGGAAGAGGGAGCACAGAGGCCTCGGGAGATCAAGCAAAGGAAGATGGATCACTCATCAATCTCATTTTCTAAATATTATTCCAAGTAAAGGTGACACCAGAAGCTGTCCCTGTATTTCAAGTGATTATGAAATAACATCTTTGAGATACAAACTAATCACAGATTCTGTAACCTCATTTATGAAATTATGTCAAATCCCCACTACAAATGTAAAGAGGAAAAGGTATTGAAGGCAGGGCTGAGTAATGAGGTCAATGGCAACAAGAGACATTATACTCATGCAGAGTTCACCTGCAGCCCAGCCTAGCCCAGCCCAGCCCAGCCCTGCCCACCTCCACAGCAGCGTTCGTACCTCAGGCAGAACTAATGCTCCAGGACCAGCCAGTTTTCTGTAACTGTTTGAAGATCTTGACCACTGAGGGGCTCCCTGAGTCTCACTTTCACCTCCAGTTTCCCTCCAGTGGGCTTCCTGCCATCAAAAATCTGGGAGAGCACAGAGGAGCAGTTAGTGCACATGTGAATTACAGTGTCAGACTGCAGAGCCACAGGCAACACTGACTGTCTGCCCGGCACCCAGAGGTGACAGAGCTCTGCAGGTGAGTGCAGCGCTGGGAGGTGTCACAGCTGCAGATTCTAACTCAACAGAGAGGTCCCCCCACATCCCAGAACAGGTACCAGACACAGCTGATACAAAACTGCCCACTGCACACACACACAGTGATCCAAAGACTCATTTCCCCTTTGTGTTTAAATGTTAAGTAGAACACATCTCACTGAAAACATACCTCGATGATCTCTCTAACTTCACATTCTGATTCCAGCTTGTCCAGTTTCAAGTGTGCTGTCCCCACCTGCTTGTCACTCCTGAAAAAGGACCTGTGCCAAAGAAACCTTCCTTAAGTGAGCTCAAGAGAGAGCAATCCCAGAGCTCATCACTGTTTGCTCCATCACCACTCCAGGAGGGCTGGGCAGGACATGCCACACACCGTGTGAGGGGCAGGAGGCAAACCCTTAACACACCAAGTACAAGGCACAAGAGAAGAGAGTACTCATTTGTTATTCTCCTGAAACCAGGTTAAAGATGAGGAGAGCAGTGAAATAAAACAACTAACCCAGCACCTGGAGTGGCAGCAGCCTCTGCCCCCGCACAGGGAGCCAGGGAGGAGGGGCCCAGCAGCCAGGACAGGGCTGTTCATGGCACTGGCTGAGGCACTTCCCAAGGAAGCTGCATCTCTCAGCAAACAAACATTTCTCAGGCACCTGCTGCTTTTGGCAAACCACTTCTAGGAAAGCCTCATGAATCACTCTGTTTCATCTTGGTAAATCAAAACAACTTCTGCAAGTAGGAACATTTCAGCTATTGTTTTGATTCACCTTCATACTGGCAATTTTAGTTAAAAACTATCATTTTAGAATTTCAGTCTGCTGAGGTTAAACACAGAAGCATTTTTATCCTGCAAGGAAAACAATCAGCTTCTCCCTGCTACAGTCACTTCTGTTTAACAGTTTAATCAGCAATAAATCAATCCTTCCCTGAACAGAGACAGGTACAACCCTAATCCAGACAAACTCCTCCCAAAGGCAACAGCTCAGACTACAGAGCTCAACTCAGAGCACAGGATTTCTTTACCTACACACAGCATTGCCCTGAATCACTCTCCAAAAGGTCTGATAAACCACCAGACTCTACAACTGGCCATGCCTGCTGTGCTTTAGACAGAAAATCTGCCAAGAATCCAGAAGGTTGCCTTTTCTATTACTCTATTTAGGCAAAAAACAAGCAAACAAATCAACAAATAAAAAAACCCCAACCCCAAAACATCCACCCCTCTTCCTATTATCATTAAGAGATGTTGGGATATTTTCAAGCAAGGCTTGACATATAAAAATGGAGACTCCAGAGGTTGTTACATGGAGCCTCGTGGTCACATCATTGGTGGCAGCAGAGATTGACTCTCCAGGGATGAGGCTACAGCTGACTCACAAAATCATTTAGAGAAGTTCAGACTTTATGAGCTCACGTGCTAAATGAACACTTCCTTTACTTCACAAGCACCTTCAAATAAGGAATTACATAATTGTACTGCAGAGTGTGGGGCACTTTGCTCAAAACTTAGAGAATCAGCAATTCCTGCTGAATTTTTTAAAGGATTTTTTCTCTTTATGATTCAAGAAACAATAAAGACTCGTTCATCCCTGATCAGTTCCAGGGGCTTTAAAGTGGAGGATGAGAACTTGCTCCAGGCTATGGCTTCAGAAACAGCTCTGGGGAAATCTCCTTTTATCTTCAGAAGCTTTTAGGAGAGGCTCAAGGAGAGACTTTTCCTTTGGAAAAATACATTGCTGGGTTTTTACTTGAAAGTGTTGTTAAACTGAAGTTTAATATATATGACCTGAAACAAGTCTCCTTTGCTCACTGAGCAACAATTCTTGGGAGATGGTCAAAGCTATCAGAGACCCCCAGAGCTCCAACAGCTACAGAAGCAGTTTTGGAAGTATTCCTCATTTGTAGTCTTAGAGAAAGGCAGGGAGCAGAAAGTCCTTAGAACAGAGCCTGGATCACATCATCCCCTCCTTTCTCCTGAGGAGATAACTGGGGAAGGGTGATTAAAAAAACATTTTACACAAATGTAAACACTTCACAGCTCTGTGCAAAAGAGATCCTCAACACAGAGCAGTCAGGACTCTGACAGGAAAGAAGAGCAAGAAAATCAGCTTGTGCTTCAACAGAGTTGCAACGGGATGGTCTGGAGTAAAACAGTGGGACTTCAGCTCACAAATTAAAACATCTACAGCTTCAAAACCATCTTGGAGAACCTAGAGATGATTTCTGCATGGCCCAGAAACAGAGGACAGCACAAAGAGCCACTGAGAGAAACCCAGGTTATCTCACATCCCAGCCCAGTCATGGGTCACAACCAGCTCAGGGACTGGGGAGTACAGGCCACTCTGATTTTGAGTAGCTCAGGTATGAGCCTGCACAAAGGATGATTTCCCTGAGCTATCAATTGTTAACACCCATCCTGCTCCCTGAGCTGAGGGCAGTCTGTCTCTCTCAAGCCAGTCTAACAGCTTGGTACCATGGCAAGATCCAATGCATGGACGTACACTGAACTCTGGTTCTGCCATCACCCGGCATCTGCTTCACTGCTGGTCAGGTTTTGCTGCACTTGCACTTCAGAGTTCTGCAGTTACTCACAGGACATTTACACTTTCAGGTCCTGATCACTACAACCAAACTGGGTAAGAATCATAACACTCTGAAGTAAATCATTGCCTTCTCCATCTCATCAATTCCTCCTAACACACCAATCCCAACAGATCTGTCAGTTATGACTCAGCTCCCCTGAACCTGTGCCTTTGTTTCACCCCCATGGGAAGCTGCAGAAATCAGGCACGGTTTGAAGTTCTCAGACATGAGAACCAACCAGCTCTTCACTGCCAGCTTGGAGACTGTGCTTCACCAATTTCAGCTCCAGCACTCCTTCCAGCTGTTGCTGGAGAGCAGTGAGGGGGAAGCAAACCATGGACTTACCCTTTATGGAACACTTCGAATTTAATCCCTTTGGAGCGAATGGCTCTCCGGAAGCCGCGGTGGTTGCGATTGATGTTCAGCTTGAACAGCTGGTTGTACTCTGCAGGAAAGGGAGAGGGAAAGGGAAGCAAGCTGGGAATGTGCAGTGCTCTGTCACCCCTCAGGCTCCTGTCTCAGTTTGGCCCATCTGTGGGAGACACTTCACACCCACAGGGACTCCCCTCTGGAGGCTCTTCCAGCCATTCCCCAGGTGTGTCCCTGTGCCACAGCTCACCTGGCACCACACCCTACAGCCAGTTACTGCAGAGCCACAACTGATGTCTGTCAGCAAAAACAGTGTCTGTGGCTAAGAAAATAAGGAAATAGACTAGAAAGGCTGGAATGACTGGGAAGGGGTGTTTGGATAATGTAGTTAATCCTGTTTCAGCACCAGATGCATTAATGAGTGTGGCAAGAACTGTGCCACAGGATACCTTTTGATCAGAAAGGTTCACAAGATTGTGCAACTACTGCTCCAAGATTTATCTGCTCTGCTCCCCAGGAACAACCCTCTGTGCCTGCCAGCCTGGGAACCCCAAACACTGCAGGGCAGAGCGAGCTCCTGGAAGAGCTCTCGGAGCTTCAGCACCTCTAATCTGAACAGAACATACATGCAAACTCAAAAGATATATATCTATATGTGTATCTTTCTTGAGATAAAATCATAACTAGTAATCTGGATACTGAATTCAAAGTTGCTTTGGTATCTCACTGCAAGAATTGGAAGAAAACAATATAGCAATAAACCCAACTGCAAGTGCAAGATGATGAATTCTAAAATGCAGGATGAGTCTAACACCTGCACTCCATAGCTAGGTCAGAGGGGGATTTGTCAAAAGGTGCAAAGGAAGTACTTTTGTTGGTTTAAGACATCCTGTCTTAAAAAAAGAAATCACCCCCTTCTGTAATGATGCTCTGTCAGGTTTGGGAACATCAGCTGCTCAGCCAAAATCAGGACAGAACTGGCAACCTCACAGGACACCAAATCTGACTGAAGAACACCTGATCCATGGAGGTATTAAAATTAATCATTTAACTTCTTTAATAAAGAAAATTTATTTATCTGGCCCATCTGCCAGCAGGGTTGACAGCAAAGGCTGGAGCATGACTGGTAACTCCATGATTTCACTGACCCATGACACAGTAACCACCACCAATGCTGGGATGAGGGCGAAGAAACTGCCAGTGCAGCTGAACTTCACCCCACAAACCCTTCCAGAAGAAAGAAAAAAGGTGGTGGGAGGCCCTTCTGGCCTGTACTCTCCAGGGATCCTTGAGGGGCAATGATTTTCCCACTGTTCCAAGAAAAAGTACTCACCTGGAGAATTGTTATTGTTAATTACAGGTGTTTTACTCTTCTGAGGTTGTTCCTATTAAAAAAGAGACACACATTAAGTAAATCCATCAGATGTTGTTCCAAAATACAGAACAGTGACCATTTTTATTGCCAGTTCTAATTCATGTCTGTACAAGAAACATGAGGTTTTAGGGGGTTATCTGAATGATAAGAAGAGTCATGGTACATTCAAGACTAGAAGTCTTGGGTGTCACTGTGGTAACAAGTCTACCACTAGATAAAGAATAAGCCAAAACATTACATTAAATACCAGAGCCCCAGATAAGCTGAACAGTTCCAGTCCATCCAGTGCAGTGTGGCTGTGACACTCTGTGACAAACTGCAGGTTCCACGACACTCTAACTCTGTCCCTGCTGCATTAGCTGGAATAATGAGCTGCACAAGGAATTCAGCACAAATCATTCAGGGAATTGCCCTACTATTATTTTGCCTGACAATCAATCTGCCACCAAAATGAATTAACTTTTAACCTAAAGCAGAGCACAAACTCAATCTCTGGGGAATGAGCAAGGACAATGTGACCTAATTATCGCAGCTGCTTTGCAAAACTGAGTTCAGCTACAAAGGAGAAAGGTGCTATGTTTGGCTGTTGGCTAAGCAGGAGAGATCTGGCTTTTCTTTAAACAAAGGAAAAAAAGATTAAAAGCAACTGTGCTGGTTCCTCTTATTTCACAGAAGATTATTCACACAGAACAATTCTGTTTCCAGCCACCCTAATGGGGTGACTCCTTCATTAAGGCTTCGTGTAACTCAAGCTGAAACACAAACCCGGTCTGACCATCACGGATTTCCCAAAGATAATTGAATTTATTTTAGTGGAACTACTGCAAAATTTATTAGGAGGTAAAAATCTTGGCTCTGCACTCTCCCAGAGCTAAATTAGTCCTGTAAGAGCAAGGTTTGGTTTTGCACTACACAGCAAAGCCTCAGCTTCCACTGGCAGCAGGATCAGTCAGCCCCTCCTCAGACACCCTCCCAGCTCTAAGGGTTGAGTATTTTTCAGAGCAGAGCCTGCTTTCAAAGGGGAAGGGAAGACACTGGGGAATCCCAAGGAAAGCAGTGATATTGATGTGTATCCTAATTTTTCTATACATGCACATCCACACAAGCATTAATTAGTAAGGCCAAGACACTTGTATGGCCCAAGTCCTTCCTCCAGATACTCACACACAGGTTTGCTAATTAAATACCCAGGAGCTACATGCTTTTATCTGATGACAAAAACTCTTTCAATCCATTTCTGTAATTATAGAGATGTCCCAAAGCAATGCCTTTAGAAGGGGCTCAGGCACATCACACCTAAGGTGGGCCCACTGCCCTACAGCATCATCTGCAGCAACAGATCAGCAGTTCTGTTTCTCATAAAAATCAGTCTGTTTTAAAGGTGATTCCAGCCAGGATGCCTAGAAGTGTCTTCCCTTTCCTGGGGTGGGGAGCAGAGGAGGCAGGACACACTCACCGCACTCGGGTACTGAAATTCAAACTTCACAAAGGCATCCAGATCTCTGGGGGATACACCTGGAGGAGACAAAGCCAACCCAAACAGCCAATACAGGGACTGCCATGGCATGTGGAATGCTGAGCAGGATCTCAACAACACAACTCATTTCCACCAGGACTCATGACCTGTTCTCTGAAAAACCCACCCATCAACCCCAACCCCACAGAGGTGGCACCCAAAGCAGAACCCCTGCTTTGCTTTATGCTGCTGCTGGTCCTGAGACAGTCTAGCACAGAGGGTTTCCCAGCTCCCAGGAACAAGGGACTAAAGGCACTGACAGGATCCTGTCTGTCGAATGCTCAGTACACACCAAAGTGGTGCAAGCTTAAGGCAGGCACTCACAACAAAATAGAGATGAATGGGAAACTTAAACTATGACCCAGTTAGTAGTGAATCCAGCACAGTTTAAAGTTCTTCCCTCTGTCCAGATGGAAACCAGATTCTCTTTATTCATCTGGCTGCTTTTTAAAATACTGTTTAAAGGTTTCTGGGAGGCCTTGAGCCCAAAACCTGGTTATTTTCTTTTGGTGAGTGCTGGCTACAAAGGTCTTGACTCCTGAAGTGCCTTCAGGATAGACAATCTCATTCCCCACCACTTTCCTCACCTCCTCAGAGGAAAAAGCCCCCATGCCCTTTGGAGTACACACCTGGAGGAGCTGGTAGGTTTATTCCCCGGACAATAAGAAGGTGCATTTCTGTGCTGTTGAGCTCAGAAAATATCCTGTGGAAAAAAAATAAAGACAAAAAAGCATATTCATCCCAGCGGTGATCCCACCACCACCTGGTTCACTGCCAGACCAGGGTGCACAGGTACCTGTTAGACCTTTTTCAACAGTGCACCCCTACAGAGATCATAAAGTACAACAGGGCAAGGAAAGAGCACAGACAGAGCTGAAGGCGTGTCTGAGGCATGCCAGGAACAAGGATGAAAGGCAACAGGATTGAGGGAGAAATACAGAGGAAGGAGGAGTGGCTGAAGTCACAGAATGTAAGAGATGAGGCTGGAGGTGTTTTGAAAACAAAAGAACCCACAAGAGAAGTTAGAGAACAACTTCTTTGTATTTAAGTTGTTCAGTATCCTTTCAGGAATGCTGAGCTTAACTCTGAGTGCCACCCAAGTCTGCTGAAGCCCACAATTCCCTAAACAAGAGGCAAAGATCAGAAAAGTCATTCCAGCCTGCCTGAGAAATCCTTTTGGTTTGCCACACCTTATCATTTTAAAGGTTCTTTCCTCAAAGTGATGGCTTGGAGGATCCATTCCCTGTGCACGTGCAAGCTGTAGGATCTCCATGTCCTTTTTACAACCTTGTGCCAGTTTCTCAAACCTACAGAAAGGGGGAAAAACCCAATAAAAAAGCTACACACACACTGGGCCACTGAACAGTGTCCTGCCACAGATTAACCCAGGACAGGAACTCTGAGAGCAACCTGGAGGTGCAGGAGTCACAGTTACCGACCCTTTCCCACAAGGAGGGGCTCTCCAACCCAACCCCAGCATCCTCTGGGGGTCAGGCAGACTCCAGCCTGGGATGGCACTGTGGGGTGACTAAAAGGAGGCTCTGGGGCTTACCGAGTCGTTTCTGCCACGTTTCCCAGGTGCATGAACTGCTTGGAGTACTGCAAACACCTCTGAGAACACAAACACAAACACTGAGGCACTCAGTGACCCTCACACAGACCCATGACTGGCAGAGAGGTCTGAAGTTGATGATAATCTCATTTATGAGAAGCCAAGGATTTCCCAAGTCACTCAACAATACCCACCACCCTCTCCTTCCAGCCCGAAGCTGAGCACAGCATTTCTTTAACCTCTTCTCCCTATTACTTTTTAATCACTTGATTTGTAGGCATGAGGTTCACCCAAGGCCTAATCATCCAAAAAACTATTTTCAAACTTGAGTGCTCATATTTAATAGTGATCATTTGACAGTCCCAAGGCTTCAGGCACACCCTCTGCCTTCAAATAATAGAGAATCCAAGGCTGAAAATTCTTTTTAGGACACACAAAATCAAAAGTATTTTCAAAGAAAAACAAAAGACCCCACAGAAACAATGATGGGATTATAATATTAATAAAGCCCAGAGAAATGTACAAAAGAAACCCCAAAACACTTGTAAAAAAAGATAAAATGGTCACCTCATGTTGGTCCTTCAGCAATTTTACAAGCTGTGCATATACTTCATCTGCTTTCTGGGACAGCCTGACATCTTCATGGTGCACAAAGATAAAATCCCCCTCATCATCTGTAGGGGGTGATGGCAGCTGCAACACAAGAACATCACATTCCAGAGCCCTTACAGGGAAAAGTGAGCACTTAGGGTGTCCAGGAATGTGACACAAAGTGGAATGTCCTCAGTGCTACTGACCTTGGAAATGTCAACGGGTTTGCCACCTTTGGCCTGCTCAATCTTTAGGTCAAGGCCCTTTGCTGTTCTGAGATATGTCTTTGCCTGTTCCAGGTTGTTTTCCTTCTTTGCTTTGATGGCTGCCTTCAGGTACTGCTTCTTCCTGTTCTCCAGAAATTCCAGCTGTTCCCTCACTGAAAAACAGTTGTAGAGGAACGCTCACTCATCTGGCACTGCCAGTGCCCCTGACACAGGTTTCTCTCATGCTCAGCTTGTAGCCAGGAAAAAGGCAGTGGAAGGGCAGAGGAAAAGGGCAGTGGAAGGGCAGATATCAAGTAAGGACATTTCCTTACTCCACTTAATTGTTTTTTGGACACCTTCAATTTCAAGCATTAGCAAAAGAAACAACCTTCCTTCTATCACAGCATCCTTCACCATCACTCTGTCCTCCAAGTGCCACAGAGTAATTACAGCCCCTCATTTGCAGGCAGGAGACAGACTCCAGCACAGTTTGGCTGGTCCAAAGCAGAAGCTGAATTCAAACCCTCAGCTTGCCATGTTAACTTCTAAAAATATCAGATATTATGGGTATCTTCTGGACTCATTTCTTCCCTGTCAGAAAAAAATCCAGATGAACCAATGCGCAGGCACACTCAGACCTATCACCTCTGCTTGTTTGTAATTCCTTGCTCTCTTAGTTCCTTACTAATTCCTGAGGCTCCTGTTTCCTTCCCAAAGCACTGAGGACACCCACACAAGTGAGGCTGCTTTACACTGCACCAGGTCAGTGTATCCTGCCTGTCTCTTCCTCAGGGAATGTGCAGCATGAGCTGATTACAGCTGTTCCCAGAGCACTCTGGTGTTCTCCCCACTGTGCTGTGCTCCTGAGCACACAACAAGCTGCACAACCTTGCAGGAGGTGCCTGTCTCAGCAAATAAACACCCCCTGGCCACTGCTGGCAGGTGATGACCAACCCATCCCCATCCTGGCAGAAGGGCCAGGAGCTGTCCTGCTGCTGGGAGCAGTTTGCCCAATCAGCCAGAACCAAATTAATTAGAGAAGGGAACTTTTCCCAGTTCCCCTGAGACAAACTCCTCAGCGTGTTCTGGGAGGCTGAGACACAGCACAGGTATTTTCAAAGAAAATCTGTGGGCAATGGACTGAGCAAAGCCATTAATCCAACCAATCTCAGCTCCCAGACTTTCCTGGCATAGGCCTTGGGTGCTACTGCTCCACTCCCCTCCACACCTGCCCACACCCTGCACTCTCCAGTGAGAAGACAGGACTTTTACAGTGGATTTAACAGCTGTAAGCTGCACTCTGTAATACAGAGGGGACAAAGATAACATGAATGCACTTTGACTACTCAAATACAACTTTTCAAGAGCAAAGCACTGACATTTTGTTGGGAAAGTCATGTTGGGATGACTCTGTCCAGGTTCTCATTGCACATACTAGTCTTATTTCAGAATACTTGAAACACCCAGGATGGATTACTGTAACACCAGAGACAACCAGGTATTACCAATTCCTTCACTGCATGAGCCTGGGGCAATGCACTCAGGAGATTAATATGTCAGCTAAAATTGTACAAACCAGAAAACTCCTGAGGATTCATAGATTTTTGAAGCCAAAATGGACAACTACTATTTTTAGTGGCCTTTATAAAACAAGTAATGGAGTTTCCTAGGGAGAAGATTTAGGAGGTAATCACATTGGCACTGTAAAAAGCCCTTGCACTCTGCAAAAGAATCTGCATCAGCCAACTGGGCAGTTCTGCTTCACCCTGAGGGAACCAGCCAGGGCAGAACAGGAGCATGGGATTACAGTCAGGCATCAGGAAGAGCCTGAGCAGTGCCTGTGTGTGCCCAGATCACACTGTGAGGGGGTGGCTGTCCCCCACTATCTGTACAATTAATCTTGTACAGGAAACTGCTCAGCGACCTCAGCAACAGGCAGATTGGTGAAGCACTGCCAGTTTGAGATCCCTGGATGGAGCACCAGGCAGAAGCACTGCCTGATGTGGGGAGCTCCACTGGATCAATGAATAATTCACACTGGCAGCCTGTCCCCTGTAATGAGAGTGTGTGTAGAGTTCAACTGCGAGCAGAGTTAAACAGTATGAATCGATACACTTGTTACATCAAAATTAATTAAAAACCCAATCACCCTTATAATTACACATGCTGTCTCTGTGAAATAAAGCTGCATGGCTGGTCTGGGTCTGCCCTGCAGCAGACACACACAGTGAGGCTCCTGTCAGAGGAAATCTATGCTACACACAGGCTTGCATCTAAACTATACTGAGAAAGTTTTTGCCAGGGTATGGAAATAAACCAGAGCAAACCCTGGGCATGGTGATCCCTTCACCTTACCAGCTGGAGGGAGGTGATCCACGGGCTCTGCCCTGTGCAGGGGGGAGGGTGATGCAAGTTTCAGGTGCTCTGGGGGGCTCTCCTGAGCTGCAGCAGGGAGGGGCTTCACCACCTGGGTGGGCTTCCCGGGCAGCTGGGCAGGCTTCTTGGCCACTGGGGCCTGGGGCAGGGCTTCACTCTGGCACAACGAGAAGGGTTTCATATTAAACAAAATCTCCTCCAGAGCCAAGGACAGCATCTCAAACATCAATAACCGTGGTTACCACTGTATCAGCCTTCTGCTTTCCCTGTGAGGAGAACGTAACATTCCAGACAGCAAACTGTAACTTGTGCAGGTAGCTGACCTAAGCAAGCATCACAGCTCCACTACAGACAGAACAAAAGGCAGTGGTTTTGGAAAAAGCAGATGTATGCAGAAAAAAATCATCCAGGAATTCTCTCCATTAAAAGCTACTCCAAGGGAAAGTGCAAACAATCATCAACCAAATCCAGAGAGAGAAAGAAATCAAACCAAATTCTAAAGGCTGGTGCAGCCCAACAAAAAGCAGTAAGTGTTAAACATCCTGGGGAAGAACAAACATAGGAAGCTACTGGGATGCAGGATAAAAGTACAGACTTAAGTACTTCACAACAATAGAAAGGGGTGGTGGGGATCTGAAGGGTCTGTTTGGAATTTAAAACCCACACACAGGACAGCTATGGATGAGCCAGACCTTGGACTCAGCCTCTGTAGGTACTGACTGTGGTAACATCTCATCTCTCTGTGTCCCCTACAATACAATGCAAACTGAAATTACCCCTGAGATCCTGCACTCTCCAGACTTCTGGGACACGTATTTCACCTCAGTGGCCTTCCCTGGAAATCCAACAGCCTCATGTGTGCACACCACAAGGGACAGCATTTAAACTTCCACACATCCTACTAGCAAATACTGACCTCCTCCTCTTCATCCTCCTCCTCCATGTTTGCCAGTTTGTTGGCACTTTCCATAACAGCAGCTATTGTGCTGCCACCATCCTGTGCAACACCAGGGAGAGGGGGGAATCCTGTGAAGGAAGACAGAAGTACAGAGTTGCATAAGACCTGTGTTATGTCTTCCATATTTCTTGTTTTCTGTAAAACTATTTCTATCCAAATACCTGTTAGCTAATGTATCTTGGAATTCAGTGTCACCAGACTCAGGCCACAAAGCCTTGCCAGATAAAGTCTAGTGGTGGGCTTAAAACCAGATCTTTCAAAGATACCCAGGCTTAAATGGATGAGAGTAAAATGATGCAATAACAGAGCAGTTTTCCAAGCTTAGAAACTGGCAGCCAGCCAAGGAACCTCACATCCTCAAGACCTCAGCATTAAAGATGTCCCCAGAACCAGCAAAGAACTTTGTCTCATTTTTCCCCTCTCACTGCTGCCTCACCTTAGCAGGTAGAGAGCCCAGCAGAACACCAGTGCTACCCCAGAGCAATGAACAATCCAGTGCTGGCAGCTGGGGAACACACTCAGCCTCTGCTGAAAAGCTACTGCAATGCAGAGCTTGCAAAGCAAGGCAGAATCACAACAGCTAAATGCAAAGTGTATGAAGAATAATTCTTTTCATTGTTTTATTACGCTTTTAGGGATGGGAGGAAGCCTTGATGATGGAAAGTAACTCTCACTTCCACATTACCAGGTTAGAGTTAACTTCAAACAACAGAGACACAGAGCCCCTACTAAAAAATGTCTCTTAAGATTCCTCTCTTTTAATCTGTAGCAAGTATTCTTGTTGCCAGTCTCATGAGAAGTGTTAAGAAATAATGACTAAACTGCTTCTAAACCTGGAGATGGCAGCTCCAGGGACAGCACAAGTCTGTGCTGCTGCCCCCTGTGACATTCAATCCATTACTCAGCAGCATTTCTGTCTCCAAGGAGGCCAAGGCTGGTGCCTGTCACCACCCAGATGCAATGAAAGGCACTGCCAGCCCATGATAATTCACTGCTGTTTCAGTGGCTGCCTGAGAGTTGCCTTCAATATAAACCATACAGCCCCTAAATGATGGCTGAAAAACATGTAAGGAAATGGAGGAGTTCCCCAGATTTCCAGAGGTGGAAACAGGGAGTTCCTCACTCCTACAGAAACTGGTCTTTACCAAGAAAGGGATCACGGTCCAGAACAAGAGATACTAAACTGCCTTTCAGGAACAGCTCCAAAGTAGGGAACCTTCAAAGCAGTCCATGGCCTGGCAGAGCTGGCAGTGCCCACCTTCCCACCCCTGCAGTGCTGCCACTGCAGTGTCTGACAGCGACAGGAACACCACAAGGTCTGTGTCTGCTCTAACTTAAAGAATCCAGGCACAGCTTTGCCGGGCTAAGTGTATCTTGCAGAAGAACACAACAGGCACAAGATAAAGGGAAAGACACTTCCTAGGGGAGAAATGGCGTCATGCACATCAGGGGCAGAGCATTCACAGCTGACCTTGCCCCAAGTTTTACAGACACAGCACTCTGTGTTCTAAAAAAGATAAACAAGACAGTGTCTCAAGGAGCAGGCTCAGTTCCTGCCTCTGCCCCAGTGTGGGCATCATTTCTCTGTAGACTACTTCTACTGCTGCAATACTGATCTGATTTGTCAGGTGTTGCAAGAAGATAATAATTAGATACAGAATTCTGAGGCTCCTGATAGCAATCAACAGAACTGGGGACACCAGGCAATTTTTTCACTTCCAAAAATCTCCTTCCAGTAAAATTAAGATGACAATATAACCAGGATTAATCTTTCCTCTAGGAAGGCTGGAACAGAGGGTAGACAGATAACATTTTTCTGCACCAGCCCATGCTTAAGCTGTTTAACTTTTCAAATAGTGCCAGTTTTAAGTTCCCATGCTATCAAACAGGCAGCCAATAGGCAGGAATATTCAGCAGTGTCAGTGTCTGGGAGCATGTTAAAAAGCAGTTTCACAATACCATCAAATAGGAAGGCCAGCTTACTGAGAAAAAGCAGGAGGTGTCCCACAGGATGAGGAGGTAATATCTGCAAACACCTTCTGAGCCCAGCAGGGATACAAAAGTTTAAATTATTAGGACATTTTATGGTCACACTTACCAGGAGGAACAGGTAGCTCAGAAAAATTCACTTTTCTCCCTGCCTTATGGGCTCTTATGGCATCCTGGTATTGCTGCAATCAGTAAGACAAAGTGAAGTGGACTATAAATTAGCAATCATTTGTATTTAGGCAGCACAAACACTGCAGAAAACTCAGCATTTTGCTACAATATCTGCATTGTCTCTTCCTCCCTCCAAACACTTCCCAGCTTCCCTACTGCACCTCCTGTCACACAGCAGGACAATGCACAGATTATTTCAGCCCTGAAGAAGCCTTCAGCAGGAGCAGCAGTGGAAATGCCTGTGCTGGACACCAGCAGTGCCCCTCTGGCTGTACCTTGGCAATCCTGTCGTGCATCCTGCCCTTGCGCTCGTCACCGCCCGCCCTGGCCTGCGCTGCCGCCGCCCTGTACTTGTCCAGCCGCTGCTGCAGCGCCTCCAGCACCGTCCTGGGCTGCTGCACGGAACCTGGGGACACACACAGTGACAGGCCACGTCATCAAGACTTCAGAACACACAAGCTGCCTTTTCTCCTCCCATTCTCCCCTTCCGCAGGAACAAAAACATCACCGGAAAGTTTCACTCTGAAGTTTATTAAATTCCATTACTGATCCAGAATAAAAGTACAGATTGGATCAGCAGCAAACAACACTAAAAACATCATCCAGGTTTACTCAGTCCTGCTGCAGTTCAGTGGGACAGGGCAAACCTTCAATTGCCCTTCCAGCTGTACTATCTTCATGACTTGCAAGAGAAATCCAAAAGTCCCACCTGAAGTTTCTTGGGTCTGAGGTTCAGCTGTTGCAAGATCCTGGGAACTTCCCACTCGAGGTGGTACCTTTTGCTTGGGTGCATCTTGTAGATTCCCTAAGCTCTCCAGGTCTGCAAAGCAAGGAAAGCAGGAATTTCAGTGTGCTCCATCAGCAGCGAGTCAACACATGGTACTCAGAAAATCTTCAATTTGATCACATCATCTTCCTGAAAGCTTTTAGGCTTCCAAACAGTATCTCCATGGCTAGTTAGGTCTAAGGTTCCCACTTTTCAGAGAAAATGCTTTATAATAGAAAACCCCAAATGATGATTTAATTTAGCTTAGGGCTGTTTGGAAGTAAAAAAAAAAAAAAAAAGGAAAACCAGTTTAAGTATTCTAAGAATCCTCTCCCCAAAATATAACTTGGTATCTTGGCAGATGGAAAGAGTGAACAAGGCTGCTAATTGACTAAAATATCCTAGTAACAAAAGATGTGCTGGAAAAGGGAAGAAACTAATACCACCTATTCAGAAACTCCAGTTTCTGGCATTGTGTAACAGTGGGTATTTCAGAAAACTACAGTATGATTCACTGCAAAAATCTTGCACTTTTTAAAGCAAATTATGTCCTGGGTGATGTTTCTCTGTAATGCCATTTCATGATCAGTTTATAAGTTGGGTCTAGAATTTTGTGATTTACTGAAATAATCTGTCATTTAGTATCTTAGAATAAAACACTCTACTAAAGTAAGTTGCTTAAAACTCTGGGCTGCACAGACCAAGTATTAACTGTTGGGGGTACAGTATCTATCTAAAACCACCCAAACCCACTCTTACCGGGAGTGAGCTATTTTTAGTGTTGGTAACTTAGTTTAAACATTAGACTTTACTGCATTGCAATCTCTTTCTTAACCCCTTAATCTGGATCTTATAAACTTCAGTTGAAACACATAACACCATCAAATATTACAGTAAATTTAAGAATGTGCCATTATCCTTCTTTCCTTTCCACTTGAAATAGTGGCTGCTCTTATCTAAAGTTACAAAACCAGGAATATTAGCCATCAATACTTATCTGAACTAGTAATTCACAGACAGTAACTGCAGTGTAAGTAATGATACTCATTTTTCTTCATTGGCCTTGATTAGAATGTGAATATGCAGAAAGCCTCAGACACAAATTATCTTCAGTTCTTTTTATAGTTTTGCAATCAAATGCAGAATCATTCCATTACAGCACAGAGAGACTTCTGAAAAGCTTTCCTTAAGACAAGCCTTACCCTGAGGAGATGGAGGCATATTCTCGAGGTCTATTGGCTGTCCACTGTCCAAAGCTTCCAAGACCACATTAAATTTCTAATGCAGAAAAAAACCCAAACGTAAGATTTATTCAAGTATGCCCAAGACTGGCCAGCTGCCCCAGAAAGTACCTGACACTCAGTGCCTGGGAGTACAGCAGAGGGTACATACAGCACTCAGGATTTCCCTGTGCATACCTTGCCTGTCCTCATGTACTCCTTTGCTTTCTCCAGGTCCCCTTGCTGCTTGGCTTTCAGAGCTGCCAACTTGTACTCCTTCTGCCTCATGAGCAGCACTGCCCGTGTGTGCTGGAGATCTGTGAGGAGGGAACAGTGCTGAGGCACACAGGGCACCCAGGGTGTGCCCCCATTGCTGTGCCCCCTATGCCAACCCACATCTGTCCCCTTGTGCTCTGAATCACACCTTACACACACCCCTCTGCCTCCAGTCAGACGTCCTACCAGACACAACAATTCCACTTTTCCCAATTGAAGGAAAAAAGAAAAGGTCTTCTAGTCAACCCCTCAAAACTCTGCAAAGGTTGGAATTCCACATGTCAAATATTGAAGGAGACAGTCAGGGATACTGACACCATGCATGCAAGAGCTCTGCAATAAGAACTGACTGCACTGCCAGAAATTCAGCATTGAGACATTGAGCAGGGATGCTCCAAAACAAGCAGTGCTCTGCTGCACAAGGCAGACATCAGGGAAGATGCAGCACTGAAATCAGTGTTGCAGCTGCTCCTCCTCTCAGGTCACAGTACCTGTTTGCACAGCAGGATCAGTGCCAGCACGGCCTTGCAGGGACTCTGCTTCCAGCTGCTCCCCTGCCTCAGGAGGGCTCTGCTGCTCATCAGCTGCTGCACGCTCAGCTTTATCCTCTGGGGAACCTCCTGAATCCTCTGGCTCCACTCCTGGGGCTTGAGATGGGCAAGAACTCTTTCCTGTTGCAACTGGAGGTGGCATTTCTTCCTCATTGATTTTTTTGCCTTTCTTCACTGCAGCCAGCATGGTTTCCAGTGCCTGGCAGAGATGGAACAACAACAGGCATTTCCATCAAATGTGTTACTAGCACAAAATCACTAGAACATAAATCCATTCCCTCATATGTCATGGGATCTGTCCCACACACCACCACAGACTGCTGCCCTTTAGCCCCTGTTTTTCTGCAAGGCCAACTTCAGCACCAGGGAAAGGTGTCCAGTGATCAGGGAAAGACAATGCAAAGGACTTGTTGCCCAGAGCACACAACTGCAAGTGCCTCAACACCCACAGCTACTGGATGTGATCCACTCAAGGTCATCACAGAAAGTCATCAAGGAAACTGTACCAACTGCAGAAGGATTTTATGTCTTTAAACAAAATAAAACACTACTCTGAAAGGTCACTGCTTGTGTGGATTTAGGGAAGGAAATCTATTTAATGCAAGGAAAAAAGCCATTAAATATTAACAAATTAAATGGAGCTTCAGCTGGTGACCCAAAGCTCTCACCATCTGTAACTGGGGTTATCTGCTGCTCATTTTTTAAAATCCCTTCTTCCCTTTCAAATTTCATTTATGGTTCAGACAAAAGATCACCATGCACTTTAACCCAAAACGAAAGGTTTACTTCTTGCATATCCACAGAAACTGAAATGGAAGCACAGAAAGACAACAGCAAAATCTCATCACTGCCAGAATCACTGCTATTTTTGGTTAGCCATGACATTGCTTGACCTATTAAGTAACTGTGGCAGAGACACTTTGAACTGCCTGCATGTGAGATGGGGGTTCAGACCAGTACAGCAACCCACACACGTGGGGGATGACAGACTGCCTGGAAATGGAATTAAACACCCAGCTTAAAGTTCACAGTTCCACGAACTACATACAAGGGAGAGCTCTACACCATTTGTTGGCATATCATTGTGCTAATTAAGGAACTCTGAGATGGGAAGTGAGATCTAGTCCATTATCCTTAGCTACACTGCTTAGGCACAGGGAAACTCCCTACCCTGAAGCATCATTACTGGGCAAAATAGGTGCTTTGCCCTTCCCTGTTGTTCTCTGCAAGGTCAGGTGGTTTGGTGTACATTCCCTTCAGAGCTGCCAGGCAGTGGACACACAGGGATTATTTTTCTTGAGCATTTCCTCCCCAAGGTTTGGCCTTATTATTCCCTTTGTAGCCCAAGACACCTGGTACCTTGTGAGCCATGACATCCCTCTCTCAGTGCACAGCTCTGCTCAGCAAGACAGGGCAGGCTCTGCCTGAGCACTGCAGGAGAGCACAGGCAAGCAAACAGGGAAATGAAAGCCCTGTAACCACCAAGCACTCCCAACTCACTGCAAGCACGCCACCTGCCTGAAACCATGCAGGGCTGGGACACCACTCTGTGCTGCAGCTCTTAATTGCCTGGACAAGAAATCCTCTTTCTTCGTTCTCAAGCACAGCCAACACACTGAGGGAGAGGCACCAGCCCACTCTGTCTCACAGAACTGAGCAGAGGGTTAGTACCTAAGGGAAGGCCTCAGGGATGAACTGGATGGTGGATGTGCCAGGAAAGCTCCTGAACTTTGCTTTAAGGTAACACTGGGCAGCCACTGCAGGTCCAACCCAGACCCAGACAGGTGGTTTAAATTCAGCACGTACCACAAACCCTGTCTCCAGCTACCACTGCCCACACTGAACAGGAGCAAAGCGGGTACACAAAAAGCAGCTGAAATTACACCCTACCTGTGTATTTGCTCTATCAGGCTGGTAGTAACAACAAATGTTTTTGAAGTAACACAAGGCAGATTACTAAAATCTCTCTCCTCTTTCAACAAATCCACAGCCCTGGGAAGGCTGCACTTCAGAGAACTGCCACTGCCTCTGCCTCCCCCTCCCTCACACACCTGGTGAGCCCCACTCACCTTCAGGCCCCTCTCGTACCGGCGGGTTTTGGCCCCCTCGCCCGAGCCCCTGGCGTTGGAAATCGCCGTCCTGTAGTCAGCAATCCTCCTCTCCAGGGTCTGCTGCAGCTCACTGGTAACAGCAGGAAGTGAGCACGTCTCAGAAAGAACAATAAAACAAGTCAAGAAAGCTTATTTCATCCAACTACACCAGTTTTCCCACAGCACTGAAAAACAAACACTCCTGCTCTACACAGGCTCCCGAGGGTTGGGAGTGCAAGAAGAAACAGGCCCCAAAACAGAGGATTGTTTGTGCTGCACTAACAGGCCCTAGATCCACCTCTGGGCTTCCCCTCAAAGGCATCATAGAGAGGAATGGGTGGAGACATCTGGAAAACTCACAGGCACAGGGTAATTGGAGCCATGTGGTCAGTGAGTAGGTGAAGAGAACAGTAAAGTCTCTCAAACACACACAACAGAGGGTGTGAAGAGGTATTTTGGCATAAATCTTCATTTTTTCTCTTATTTTTACAATGCACTAATTTGCTCCCTTCTGGGCTTCAACCTGCTTTAACAAGAGCTCTTTTTCCTCCTCCTCCTCCAGCCTGGAATGAGTTCAGTGACAAAAGCAGCCTAAGCAAAGTTATGAGCAGCTCCTCACAAACTCTCCTCAGCTATGGAGACCCTACAGATGGCCACGGATGTAATTACTGCCATTATCTCTACAGAAACTCTCTCAGTCCCATTTACTGATGGGCACAGTGTACAAGGGCATGGGAATCTGTAGCACACAACAGAAACATGCAGGAAGTGGATAAAGGATTTGACTGCATGAGGCTTCACAAACAAAGCTGAGACAGCTTATGGTACTGAGGAAAAATCCAAAAATGTGTCAGAAACGCTGTGTTACAGCAAGTGTCACAACTTCAGCACACTGCTCAATATTCTGAGGGGGCAGAGAGGAACTCTGGGAGCCTGACTGCAGTCTGCAAGCTCTTAGGTATAATGAGGTACAAGACATGCTTGATTCCAACTGTTTACCTCTTCAATTCCATGCTAATATCAGGTATCATCCTCAGAACAGAGCAAGAAAACCACCTGTATTGACAGTTTTCACAGAGAAAAAGCAATAGTGCTGTTTTCCCTTTCTTGGAAGACAAGAAGACCTCCCTAGATCCCTGTTTGTGATCCTCATACAAGCCACATGACAACTGTGATGCAGCAAAGCTGTCAGGAACATGGAGCTCATTCTTACCTGGGATTGCAGTTCAGGCTGCTCATCTTCTGGTGTTTCAGTTGGGGATGGCTCTGTTGCTATGAGCTCATCCTCACAGCTTCCTGTCTCACCATCCTCCCCCAGAACTTCTTGCAACTCTGCCTAAAGTAAAAGTAAATCCCAATAAAAGGCTTTTCCTAAAAATTTTCTATGTTCGCAAAAGACAAAAAAACCCCAACAAAATCTCAAGTTCCAAAATCTTTGGATGGATCTTTAACCCAAGTGAAGAATCTAAAGATCTTATATTCCAGCTCTTTTTTTAAAAATTTCATTTTATTTTTATATTAAACTGGTTCCAGATACCCTAAAAAGCCACACTGCAGCTTAGGATCACCACACAAACCTGTGGTTGGAGACCTGAAGCTGCAGAAGTTCAGAGATGTACTTTTACAAAGATCATGCAAACCTAAACTTTGAAGATCCCAAAAAGCATCTACTAACAATGGCAGTCAAAAACACTGCTTAGCATCCCCTGCCTATTAAATAACTCACTGAAATAACCAAGAATTTCTTGGGAGATGTTCTCTCAGGCCAAGAATTTCTTGAAGCAGAAGCAAAATTATGACAGAAATAATTTTAAGGAGAATCTCCCTGGCTGTATTTCACCAGCTGACATGGAATGGGATTCCTGCTGCTCTCCCACCTCTCCAAGACACTCACACATATGAATGTTAGTTAGGAAACTCCCTGGTGTGCAGGGGGTTGGATCCTGCAAAGACTCATATCTAACAGAAAGCTTTTGCAGTATTTTAGCTTCCCACCATGAAGTTAACAGGCATTTTTGCTAAATGCAGATCTGTTTAAAAAAATACAAAAAACCCCAAAACTAAAACTTTTTGCTAACAAAGTTATGCATACCAACAGGTCTGTGTCTTTCTCCAAGTCTTCATCTGCACCTTCCTCCTCATCTTCATTCAGGTCCTTCATACACTCTGCAGCCATTTTTTCAATATGATCCATGGGCAGAGGAGCTGTAAAAGGAAAGCACAAAGAGCCACAAACCTTAAGTAACAAGTCATGCAGTCACTGGATATAAATCCTAAAGGAGCTCCTACTAGCCAAAAGAGAGCAGTGACTTTCCCTTCTGTGTCCCCTTTGTGAAACAATGTCACAGTAAATGACAGGATATTCATGGATAAAGGGCCAAGACTGAGACACTGAGCATGCAGGAAAAGCCACAGTATTGTTTTTGAGAGCGACAGTCAAGGCAGGCAGCAAGACACTTGCATGTTCTCTGCACTGCTGTCTCATGCCCATGAGATTTTGCCTTTTCCAAATCTTTCTTGGCCCCTTTATCTTGCAATTTTGCTGCTGGTCTTCATCCTGAAAACTGTACTTCAACTCCTCCTTGCTGAGGTCTCCTCTCTGCTTCACGCTGTGCCAATCACATCCTCCCAAACTACCAACTTCCTCCACACACTCTCAAAGGTGAAGTTGTTTGCACACAAATCCCAACTGCCCCTGTAAAAGCCTCTGATACAGTCACGTGTCTGCACAGGGAAGTGACTCACCAGTGGCAGTCAGGGTTGCACAAAATACAGATCTTTATGATAGAGCTTTACAGTCAATTTAAACAGGTCCCATTCACTCCCTGCTTTTGCCAAATCAGCTGAAAATTACTGCAGGTACAAAGCTGCTCCTGTTCAAATAATCTAATTCACCCTGTCAGTGCTTCAGTACTTACATCAAACATGTCACTCATGTATTTGACCCTTAGCAAAACTCTGCAACTTGGACAGCAGGTCACCTCCAAAGGCAGCTCAGCTGCCTGTACAGAAACCCATTAGAGGCAAAAAATCCAATCAAGCCTCCTCAGATGGTTTGCTCAGCTCTAATCCAGAGCAGCAAGTGGAGGTCACAATTTCAAACAGCCAAGTGGCTGCCCAACCAGCATTTCTCAGTCACAGAGAGCAGGGATCTCTGTGCTGAAGATGATGCAACAGTACAGCTTTTGCTGCCTGCATGCTCAAGCTGGAGGATGAGATAACTTCTCCACCCACCAGAAAGCTCTAAAATGTAAATCCTAGAGGGAGTTGCTGCACCTCGTGCTCAGCCAAGAACCAAGTACTGTTTTGTGATGCACTGGATCCCTTTTTCCTGTCCTTTTCCAGACAGGATCTGTTTCTGCCCTGTCCTTGCTGTACCCCCTCCTTTCCATCCTGTCCCCACCAGCTCTCAGGAGTGCCCAGTGCCAGCTGCCCAGTTGCTCATTTTCCACAAGCTTCTAATCCACACACTTCCAATGCTACCAGGAAAAGAGAGCTGCAAATCTTTCTGGAAATTAATCTTATGAGCCCTAACACATACATTTAGAAAGCATGCTAAACATTAATTTTGCACTGTCTGAAGCTTCATTTTCCTCTTAAAGAGACTGAAAAAACACAGTAAGTGACATGATTAGGACAAGAAGGAAATCAGTACTTGGAAAGCTAAAAATTCAAGAGATCCTGATGCACAGACTGACCCTCCAAACACTATCCTGCATGTTTTAGCCATGAGTGACCCTGTGTCCAATGGCCAACGTTCTGCTACTGTGCTTTTTGCACAGTTATGATTATTACCTTTGAGAGTTTACTATATATTTTCAAATCTGGAGAGCAGAAAGTATTTAGAATTTAGTTTTAGACAGAAACACCTCCTCTGTCTCTCATCAGTTGCAGTGTTTGTAGAGAGCTGGTTTTTCTAATTATTTCAAAATTCTTCATTTCCCTGCTACTCTGTGTGGTGTTAGAGGTAAATCACTACAGAGCTGCAAATAAAGCTGCAGGTGCCCTAACTTTTCCTTCCAGCATCTGCTCCCACAGCTGGAATCAAGGCCAGGTCCCATTTTCCTTGTCCCACCTCAACCACGGGCTGCCACCCCTCCCCTGCAGCCACAGCAGCTCAGGCAGGCAGGGACCAAACCATGCCAAGGACCTGACCCAGCTGCAAACCCAGCACAGCAACACAGGCTCATTTTCACAGCTGTTTCCTGCACCAGCTCGCACATGTTTGCCCACAAACAGGATCTGCTCATGCTCTGCAGTGTCCCTCTCAGCAGCAGCCTTGATTTACAGCAGATTCCAGCAATCCCCTACAACACTGCACAGCTCCATGCAAACACTGCCAGACAACACTAACAGATCCTTAAAATACTGGGAATGGCAATGATGCATTCCAAGAGACTCCCTGACCTCCTGCATAACACGAGCTACAGCATTCTCCCAACAATCCCACCAGTTCCAAAATTTCCCCCTTGAAAGGGGATTCAGTTTTGGTTACAGACTCCAAGTAACTAAAAATATAATGCTCATTCTTTAAATTCATTCTTTAAACAAAACCAGAAGAACAACCAAATGACAAACAATCCACCCTCCACAACTTCTCTTCTGAAGTCATCCAGCACCCACTATACCTTTTTATGGCTTCATATGCTAAACAAGTTTGTCTTAATTTAGTCACTAAATTAGCTGGCCCTCATAGATCTTCTTCCTATGTCTGCAAGAGCATGGAAAAAAAACCTCTTACCCTTTTTGTGGAGTAACAACTTAAATCTTTCAAAGTAAAGGAAAGGGGCAGTTGCAATTTCAGCTTCTACCAGTGACAGAAAAAACATTTTAGACAAGCCTAAAGATTTTTTTTAGGTAAATAATAAATTTAGGTAAATTTATTAAAGGTGACTCTAACACATTATCCAGGCTGCAAATAAATAAAATTCAGGTACTTTAACTTACTTTTCCCCTTTGGTTTTGATTTCCCTTTTTCCACTTTTGCTCCTGTGAGAGCAGCCAGCTCTGCTTCCAGGTCCCCATCGTCCCCACCATCCTCTGCTCCCAGCAGCATCTCCTCAGGGTTGAAGTCCACAAACAGCCCCAGCTGGAGCCAAGGGGGGAGAACAAGGAAGAAGAATAAAAAAAGCTGCAGTTAGAACAAAGATGACACTCAAAAACATTACACTGCATGGATTATTTAGGTATTTTCATGCATTCTGAGTGGTTCTTTTTTTTCTTTTTACAGCCCACTATCACACCTCTTCTATAAGCAAAACAGAGCAAACAGGCACTTATAACTGATGTAAAGTACCTAAATCTTAACAAGCCACAAATACTCCTTCCAAAGTTCTACACAAACAATGATTTCTTAAAAATCAAGCGTATGGATAGCGTGACATAACAAGGTAAAATAAAATGCTGTTTGTGTTACTGAGCCTCATAAAGCAGATACCATCAGGGAAGTTGAGGGCAGTGCCTGTGACAGCTAAGCTAAAAAACATTCACTCCTAGTTCACACACAACAGGTCTGACATGTGGGCACTGCAGAGACTGTGCCCTAATCTCTCCAAGAAGCTCCATTTCCATGAACAGAGCTGTCCTGTGCTCCTTGGCTCCTCTGTTGCTAAATCATGAACACACAGGAAGCACATGCACACACACACACAGAGCCAGTAAAACCCAGCAGGGCCCACACTATACAACTGCCTGGACAGACCAGCAGCTCAGGGAGGGCATTAATAACAGTAAACAGAACCTGACAGAAGGGGTTAGCACTCAATTACACAAAACATGCCAAAGGACATCAGAGAAATCTCTTGATGTTTGAGTCTAAAAGGTGTTCTTCTAAATGCTCGTTTATCACAATTTTTATATTGCTGGTTAAGACATTAACTGCCCCATAAAACAACATTTTAATCTGAAGTATGCTAAGCTTTTTTATAAACCTGAATTAACTGAATTAGATTCATCCTACAAGGTGGAGCACCTTTCCCCAGATTTTTCAGAAGCACAAGTTTCTCTTGGCTTACTGACCCTCACAGGGCTGAGGAGGCAGCTCGAGCTTCTCTCCAGCACAGGAAAAAAATCAGCTGTCATTATTATGAGGGTTAACAATCTCCTCCTGTCTCAAGGATCTGAAGTGCTGCAAAAAGCTCAACTGCCCTTCAGCTTATAAACTAGTGCGTGCAATAACTTTTTTTTAACCCTGCAGGAATTGATATGCTGGTGGCTACGGCCCTGAAGTATTTTGTGTCCTTTCTGAATCCTTTTATAATCCCAAAGGAGAACATGAAGCATAGCTGGGAAACAGAGATTACAGCAACAGCATTCAAAACCAGCAGCAATTTGTTTACCAGCCCCAATCCTGGCCCTGACATTCCACCAGGCACGGGGCAGATCAGTCAGGCACCCTCTGCATTACCCACCTCTCAGCCATAAAACAAAACTAATGTATTTGCAGCCTGGGACAGAATGGAAAGAAGGGCAGGACAAGATTTAAACAGGGAATATTTATAATGGTGATCTAAAGATTCGAGTTCTGTAGAACACACATACACCTTTTATCCATGTGCAAACAAGATCAGGAGCACACAGGATCTGTTCATTGCCACACTGCAAGTGTAGTGACAAATGAAGTCAAGCTAAGAATCCTGCAGTTCCAGCTCCAAGTCTCTCTATCTGCTCAGCAAAGCACATTTCCAATGAAATCAAAATTACAGAAATATTTAATAAAACAGAAAAAGAAGTCACAAAAAACTTGCAGCTGATACACTACATAGCACAAAACCAGTCTAAACAGAGTTAATTTGGAAGTGAACAAGCCATTTGTTTCAAGAAACAGTCATCCATACTGTACATCAGACTGTGTGTATATATATATACACACACACAAACACACACATATGTATACACACATATATATCTATCTCACCATTTGTTCCACCTGTTACTTGCCTCTATTCTCCCTTTGAAGGTTTCTAAGTTCCACTCTGGTTGTAACATATTCTTTACCTCAAACTATACTGATTTCTTTACCATTCTACAGAGTTTGTCTTTGCTGCATTTCTAAATTTGACACTGTTGCCTGACTTCTGACACCTGCCAACCATGACTAAATGAGGATTCTCTCCACTAGGCTTGTGGAACTACATTTAAAAGTAAATAGAATGAAAAACCCTCAACACGTGGACACATCTAACCTCACTTTTAGCTACAGGAAAGGGGCATGGGCTTAGCAGTCTATCTGTTGCAAGAAAAAAATGACTGTATACAGTGAAAATAAAATTTACTGTCTCTGGTTAGCACCTTAGTGTTCTCCTCTGTATGCCCCTGAATTTGTTACTTGATATTTTCATCTTTCTGCTTTCTCAGAGATGTAAGGAAAACCTCCACAGAGTTACTGAAGTTATTATTAAATATCAACAGAGCTGGGCTAAGAAAATACTGTAAGCATGAGTCATGAGGTCTCATGCAAAGATTACAGCATTACAACACCGTGGCTTCCCTCTGCTGCATATCAGATATTTATTTTAAGAAGAATGCGTTACAGGAGAAAGCAGGAAAACAGGCACGGCACAGTTTCATTTTTCCCATGGTCCTGCAATGTTATTGAGGCATGGGAGATTCCAGCAGGAAAACAGCAGCAAGAGGTGCGCACCAGCCTGCCCTGAGGAGCAGCGGGAGTGTTTGTTTCCCGACTGCTCCTCAAGCACATCTCCCTGACCCTCTGCCCTCCTTACCTGCTTCGCAACGGCAGCTCCCTGGCCCTTCGCCTGAGGGCTCTTTTTAGCTCTTCTGCCCAGCATGTCGGCTCATGAACTCCAGAGGACTGCCTGTCCAAGGGACCGAGAGCACACACAGTCAGCACCGCGCCTGTCCCCAGCACGGCGGGGCTGGCCGAGGGCAGGCGGCACGGACAGAGCCGGCACGGCCCGGGGGGCAAGAGGGGCTGGGGAGCCCGGCCCGGGAGGCAGGAGAGGCGGGGGAGCCCAGCACGGGGGCAGGAGGGGCGGGGGAGACCGGCCCGGCCCGGGGTGCAGGAGAGCCAGCCCAGCCCAGCCCGGCCCGGCCGCACCCGCCCCGCGGCACTGCGGGCCCCGCACCGGGAGCGCTGCCGGGCCGGCGCAGCGAGCGGGGCCGATGGGCTGGGGAAAGGCCCGCGGAGGGGCGGCCCGGCGACAGGACGGGACGGGACAGGACGGAAGAGCCCAGCACAGCCCGGCCCGGCTCACCTCGGCCTCCCGCCCGGCGGCCCCGGTGGCTCCGCGGCTGCGCGAGGGGCGGGCCCGGCGGGCGGGCGGGGCCGCAGCGCGCTCGGGGTCCGGGATCCGATCCGTTGCCGCGGAGCTCCGCTACCGGAGCGGCTGCGGCGGGAAATCCGGGCTGTTAACCGGGACAAATAGAAGGAAAGAGTTGGTTACTTGAATGGCACGTTTCCTGAGGTATTCTGCTACCTGTTCCTGGTAGCAGAACAGAGCCCTCTGCTCAGCCATTCAGCCTGGATGGCAAACTGCAAGTTCTTATTATGTCAGTAATGGAAGTTTAAGGATGTTTCAACGATGTCTTTTGAGTATAAAAGTCACTGAGGAAAAACTACAGAAACTGCTATCCCAAAGACAACCAAAGTCTTACAAAAAACCAAAACAGTACTGATTCAAGCAATCAATTTCAAGTATTCCATTTCAAGAAACTCATTTCAAGTAATCCATTTCAGGACCCCCATTGCAAGTAATCAATTTCAGGAAACCCATTACAAAGTTCATACACCTCGGGTGAAAGGCACATTACCCCGTTACAAGCACATAAAAATATTTTTAATAACAAAAAAGTTGGAATATTTAAAGTGTCTTGAAATTAATTCTTTATTATTAAAAAGAGTGCTTTATTAGTACAACAAACTTAAAAAAAATACATTTCACTATCTCCATTTTATGTACAGCTTAAAAACAATTAAAATAGGTGATATTTAAAACACTTTTACACAGTAAAAGGGATAAAAGCTGCGTAGCCCTACTCGTCCCTGAGCGCGTACATGACGTCGTCCTGGCTGAGGTTGAGCCGCACGCGCATGTGCAGGTACTTGGCGCTGGCCTCGAGCAGCAGCAGCCGGCAGGCACCCAGCCGGCCGCAGATCGCCATCAGCTCCGACACCGACGGGCTCCGCATGCCCTCCATCCTGCACAGCGCCACGTGCTGCTGGTACACCTGCAGAGAAGGGCAGGACACAGCGCACGTTACCTAACCCAGAAGTGATCCCTCCCCAAAGAGCACATCCCCCATCATGGGAGGGCAGGGAAAACTGCATCCTGCCAGGTGAGAACACGTGCTGCTGTTCCTTGAAAAAGCCCTAACAGTTTGTGTACAAGTTTGTGCTGGAAGCAGCAATTCCAAGCTACAGTTTCCCTTTTAATATAGCCAAAAATCAGAGCAAATAGCAACCTAAGCATAAGTCCTATGGGCAGAGGCTGAGGGAGCTGGGGGTGTTTAGCCTGGAGGAGGCTCAGAGGTGACCTCAGCACTGTCTGGAACTGCCTGAAGGGAAGTTCTGGCCAGGTGGGGGTTGGTCTC
>JAWWEV010000004.1:5363485-5415643 GCA_035583235.1 Hafferia zeledoni | reverse complement strand
GGGACTGGAGTTGGACCAAGGGTTGGACTTGATGATCTTGGAGGTCTTTTCCAACCCAATCCATTCTATGATTCTTTCTCTGCTATTTTTTAGCTAGATCATTGATCTGTTACTGCCTCTTCTCCCCTGGACTGTGCAGACTGAAGCTTATCAAGCAGTAAGAGCTGACATACAATTAATTACATATCAATTCACTCTCTTTTCCAAGAGATCTAAGAAAAACCTCCACAGAGACACTGAAGTTATTATTAAATAACTCAGAAGTGACATTCAGGGCCAGTGACTGGTAAACACAAGTGAACACTGACTACAACCACACAAGATCACACTTCAAAAGGCATGATACATAAGCACAGTAGAAGGCACTTGTCACCAAGCATACAGACTAGTAAATCTGTAACAAGTTGGGGTCTTCTGCTTCTCTACTTAAGAAATGCAGGAGAAAACCCTTTTTGGAATTAAACTAAGGGGGAAATGTAAGAAAATCAGTCTAACAAAATACTCTTTGAAGTTCACGAACTGATCACCCAATGTGTCTACGCAATCAATTAATCCACGTGCTCAGGAGACAGTAAGGAAAAATGGAATTAAAATGTTACCTACAAACCTGTAGAACCAGGTAAAACCAGAGGGTAATTTTATATAAAATTGTTTAGAACTATATATTTCTAGAAGTATTAATTGATACACAAGTTGGAACCAACTTTCAGTTTTCCTCGCTGGACTGTGTTGCCTGATAGTTTCAGATTCTCCTTGATTTTTCCTGTTATAAAGCATGTTAGGGTGGAGGCATGAGATTTTTTTTGGCCTGCATCTAAAAATAAAAGAATCACTTTGTGATCCAGATCACTGGTAAGGTGAACACAGCAGCAGGTGTCACCAAGTGTATTTAGTACCTAAAAAAAAACAGGTGGTGGCACTAAATTAGGCTTTACACCTGGCCTGGGCAGGCTTGCCCCAGTTTACCCTGCCATCACATTTTAGGAATAAAACCCCAAGTATTTAAATTTTACACTTTTGCCTGATAATTTTGACAGAGCTCCCCTCTTTTTATAGGGAAGAAAAGAGTACCCTGGAGCATGAACATACCTGTTGAACTGTTGCCTCCTCAACTCCTGCCCTGCGAAACTCTGCTAAAATGGCTTTCAAAAAGATTTGTTCGTGCAACGAGGCATTCCTGAATGGAAAAACCAAACAGACAAAAATCAGCTTGTAAAGTTTAGAACTTGTGAAACATCAGGAAGAAATTCCTTGGTATAACTACATATTTAAAAGCAGGGTGGTTTTCTATCCCAGAGGGGCAGTTTGTATCACAATCAGCCGTTTTTTTCCAGCCTGCAACTCCAGCATCACAAGAGATGTTTTGGGAAAAACAGCGCAGAGAAAGAGACACAAAAGCAAGGCAGTTCCTCTGAGAGTTTTACCTGATTGCATTTATATATGGAGATGAGAACATTTCATCTATGGCCTCGGTGACATGGGCCATCCTGACCATCTCAGGGCTTCTGTTCTGCCTGGCAAACTCGCAGATCTCTGTGGCCCTCCTGCAGATGTCGAGGCAGCGCCGGGCGTCACCGGACAGCGCCGCGACCTGCAGCGACACGGGACAGCCTTGGAGCAAAACTTCCCCCAGTTCACACAAGAGTTCAGCAAGAATCAGCAGATGATCAAAATGCAACCACCCTGAGCACCCCACAGGAGAGCAATGCCACTCTGTTATTTAGAATCTGGGATTGTAGTAACATAGTTCAGTCTTACTGACCAAAACCAACACCCTGGTCTGGGCCTCTCAAATTCAAGACTGAACTTTTTTCTGTAACTAAAGAAAGTTACAGAGGTTAAAGAAAAAAAGCTTTCAGAGATATCAATTTAATTATCAACAAAGACCCCCACCAGAATCCAGCTTCATGCAGGCAGAAAAAAAAAAAGGGGGACATAACACCAAAAAAACTCCTCAGTTTTCCCATACTCATTAGAATATTGATTGTAAGAGTACACTAAAAATTTTAGTAGGTCTCAAAGAAATATCTGGGATAGCGAATTTACATTGACAAGTGCCTGAAAACATTTAGGTGTCTGAAATTTCTGAAATTAAATACTTCCTAAAACCCCAGTTGTGCTTTACAATCTTACTAAAGCTATGAACATTCACTAGATATACCACTGGCCTAGTTTTCCCAGTAGATGCTGGTAACATATAAAAGCCCTAGAACACAGCTGGAGCCAAGAATGAGAAACCCTTTAGAAAATCTAATTGCAAGTTATATTCCTAGATTTTTTCTGAAGAAAAACCATACTAGAAAAACACTGCAATTACTCAGTCTGCAAAATCATTGCTATTATTCTTACAAAAAGTTGGTTCCTTCCTAACAAAACATATTTACTTCTGACATATTTATTAGTACATTTTTTTATCCTACAGTGATGTTGGATCTTCTGACAGTTTTAATAGATTAATTTAATATATAGTTGCTGACATAACACATTAACACTGCACAGATCTCAATTTGAGAAGCTGCTCATCCCCAATGAATTATTTATTTTCTGTACCACTGAGTATTAAGACTTGCAAACAGAACAGGTACTATCTATGATGACAAGGCATTAAACATCTTGAGAAAGAGGATATTTCCACTGCCACTGGCATACGACTTTTTTCAAGACCATCCAGTGACTCACATTATGCCAAACACTGGAGAAACCTGACATCTTATCATTATGCATTATCACGACTCTTGCTGTCATGCCTCCAGCTCTTGGAATGTACTGCTGCCTTCTCAAAGTAGGTGGGAAAAACAAGGACACTGCTTTAGCAACGTTTTCTGACAAAATACCCTGAATAATGTATGATCTGCTACTTGTGCCCCACTTGTCACCCACACAGAAACAACCACAGATCCAAGCCCAGCTGCTGGTACAGAACTGTCCCTGCTGGCCTCCCCCTCTTCAGCCAGTGCAACATGAAGAAGATGTGAGTGCACTGTGCTCACCTTTCTGGAGACCAGTTGAACTGCATCCTCTTCAAAGGCCTTCACCCCCTTCAGCCTGGATGAAATAATCTGCTGTAGCTGTTTGTAGGTGTAGGGCTGAAAGGACATTCTGGTGAGCCCCTACAGTAATGACACAATAGAAGGAGAAAAATTTGTAGTGCTGGAAAACTCTCAACTGCTTAAGCACAGCCTTTTTGGTTAGCTTTACTTTCTCTGGTAGGAGAAATCAGTTTTTCACATCCTTTCCCTCAAAGTGATGTGCTTTTATTGATCATACTTGTGAAATAAATGTCCAAATCGTCCTGAGAAGCAGGTTCAGCTGTTATTAGAATTCAAATTTCTCTTATAAAAAACTTTTAAACAACTCAGAGTCCCCTAAGTACAAAAATATTTTCTTTACAACTCTTTACACATTTTTTAATACGGTAGCAGCAGCTGTGAGAAAATACTCATCTCTCCTTTAGCAAATTCATATATGTGTATACAGTCACACTATTGACTTCATGTCAGCAATCAGCCAAGAATTAGAAATCCTCTTGTCTCAAGCTAATAAGAACTGCTCTCAGATGAGGACAAATTATGTTACAGATGGTGCAATGCCTTTCACATTCTAGAGGAGGCCTTGTATTTCTTATGCAAAACTCTCCTTCCTTGTGACTGACTGTATGGACTCAGCTGATCTGAAGTGGGCTTAGCAATTCACACTCTGAGGAGCTATTTTGGAGTCACAGAAGGATGGAGGCACAGAGCACTGTTTTTGAAAATCACTCCTCAGAACAGTGATGAAGAGATGACCTCGGAAAATGTATTCAATGCAGGTGTAGAGTGCACCCAACTTTCTGTCCAAAGGGATCCAAGAAAGACCCACTAGGTGATGATGGCAAACAGAATTAGGTGCCTGGAATGAAAGTGGAAAGGGGCAGGGAAACCACAGGAGAATTCTTCTGAGCTCTAAGAGTAAGCAGCATAACCATGAAGCACAGCATTTGGTTATCCAGATCTTTTTATACTTAAGGACATCTGTATTAATTCATTCTTACCCAGTGTACTTACCCAGCATAGCATCTCACAAGCAAGCAGGCTCCTAAACTTTCTTTGCTAAGATTTACACATTCATTATCAGCCCTCTGGAGAGGGAATTATAAAAAACATTGTTCAGCCTCTGATATAACCAATCCCACCTTTGTCCTGGATTAGTTTTGATTGCATGCAGTATTTAACTTGCTCTCATTTCATGGCATAGCAGCAGAACTGCTGGGACATACCAGCCTGCTGGCAACTCTGTTCATCATGATCCTCTCTGGCAGGTCCATGGTGTTGGCGATGGCCAAGATGATTAACCTGGAGTGCTTTTGGGTTGGCCAGTCAAACAAGTTGTACATCACCTTCTGTTTCTGGGTCCATAGAAGATCCAGCTGCAGAGATAAAACAAGAATCAGACTAGAAAAGAATGGCCTCTTATTTACAACACCTGATGGGGGTGTTGAGAGAACTGGCTCTGCCACAGAAGACTTCTCACATGATCCTGAACAAGCTGCCTCTCTTTTGTTTCCTTTCTCCATCTGCTTACAGGGCTGCATTTTCTGCATTAGGGCCCTAATCTCTTTTGGAAAAGCTCAGTCCTACTATAATGCTTGAACAGTATTAACCTCAGGAGAGTGATTAAACAGCTGGAGTTCCCAAACACTGCTGTGACACTAATACTACATCTAACAAGATTCAAAGACCCTGCATGTGAGAACATGAATTAGCTTACAGCAAAACTAAGAGTGCATTTGCTTATTACTGAGCATAGCACATTCAGGGCATTTCACAACTGGTTACAACTTATTTCACTGTAGTTTTCTCACTGGAAAATCAGCAGCTTCCAGACAAAATACAGCTAAATTATGTGGAATTTAGAACTTCACTTAACTACTCATTCCATGTCTTGGACCACAACAAAACATAAACTCAATGTGAAATCCAAAGGAAAGAACAATATGGCAAAAAGATCCTTAGTCTTTTCAGGAAACTGAACTTAATTGGGTAAGAGGAACTATTTGTGTGTCCTCTCTCCTAAGTCTGTTCTTTTGAGATCACATACTAGACACTCAAAGCATGTCTAATTTGTCTTTTTTCCATCCTCCGAAACCTCCTTTCTTACAATATTTGAAGGAAAGAAAACAAAGGACTTCTTGTCTCACCTCATCCACTATCAGCACTGTGGGTTTCCTCTTCGGTCCAGGTGTGCTGAACAGTTTGGCCAACAGTACTGCAGCATGGGTTGCTGTCACCTTCTGACCTGTCAGTAACTGGACAAGGATCAAACAATGTTGCAGGTGAATCACACCAACATTTAATTCCTATCCAGTTTTACTTTTCTCTAACAATCAACACCAAGCACCTGGATCATTTTTTTCAGCAGGGAGTTAAAAAAACATAAAAAATTAGCTCATAAGACATTCAGGTCTACCAGGAGAAATGAAAAAACAACAATATATAGCTAAAAAAAAAAAGGCCATTAGAATTTTCTGCAATTTGTCTCAGAATCATTAAGAAATCCTGAACCCAGTCTCAGAGGACTCCAAACCCAGCGTATCTCAAGGGTGTCTCTGAACACACACACCTACTGAAAACCTAAGTCAGCTGACAAGAACTGCCTGACTTCAGTAATCTTGGACTCCCATTAAATTACAAATGAATCATCACCAGGATCTAGAACTAAATTTGTTCAACTCTAAGCTAAAAAATATCTTCAGTACCTTCTGCAACAATCTATGTGGCTGAACAGATGAGTTGACTGTAGGTTACCTCTTCTCTTGCAGGTCCAAAGATATCCAGAAATTAAAGCATGACGTTTTCAAAATTACACTATATATGCCAAATCAATTATTCATCAGAGTTCAGAGTCAAGCCATAAAGCAAAATGGAGATTGCCTTTGAAAACTCTATTTCTTTTCTAGAATTCCTTATGAACTGACCTGAGATTCATTATTATTAAACAAGCCAGAGCATGACAATAATGTATAATCTATACTTGTATCATGTTTCCAACTCAGTCAGGATGCTCTGAATCAGTCATGCAAAGCAGTTGGATCCCAGGGAATCCTGATCTAGAGCCCTGGAACTGGGTACCCAATACACCAGAGACCTCAGTTTGTCGTGGTGGAACCAGACACTGTATTTAACCTTCTCTCTCCCATCTGTCAGGGGCTCCTGTGCCTGTACCTTCTCTATACATTTCCATCTCACAGCGAGGTAACTGCAGAAAGGAACACTCCAGAATTTGTTCCAGTCATGCAAAGAAACATCAGCTAACTGGAGCTCAAGGCTGACCTGCAGCAAGATTCGAAGCAAAAGCAGCAGCAGCAGCAGTGTGGCTCTTGGCCAGGGTACTTGGATAATAGCTGAGGCAGAAGGAATGGGAGAAGTACGTGGTTCATATGCCTATGTACTCCCCTGAAGGATATTTAACTGGGCTTGCTTAGGGTCAGGACCCGTGGGAGAAAACAGATTTTACTTCCAAAGGCCTATTCCTTACTAATTTTAAAATCTTATGGTGAATGGGATAGGAACAAAGAATGTTAAAATACATTAACACTACCATGAAATAAGGTAATTGTCAGGAAGCCTTTTACTGATCTGAAGAAACACAGTGAACTGGCCTCAACAAATCCCTCTGCAAGACACTGTCTATGCTAGTTTGAGGAAAGGATGCAAATACATAAATTTAACTCCCAGCTATGTGGAGGAGGGATATCAGAACACTGTATGCCACTGCCTGCTCAGAAAGATGTTAAATAAATGGAGCAGAATTTTATATGAAAATGGAATAGGTGGTTCAGGAAACCATTTCATTTCCAGGTCACTTGCTTAAAGTTAGCCTAGACTGACAGACTCTCGAGCAGTTACTGTCTAATGCCTATTGGGTGATCTTAATGCAGCCCTCAGAAGGTTCATTCACACCCATATAACACAAGTACAGTCAGTAGTCCCAGATGGATTCTGCACACTGGTGTGTCATGGATATCAGAAACACTGAGACAGTTCCTCTTTAGCTGAGTTGCTTTTATGACAGATTAATTAACCATTAAGACCTCCTTAGTAATTGCTCTACTGCTACACTGACCTGTAACACATTGAGAATCTGACAGCAAGGCATAAAATCTCTTCTCTCCAACCAGAGAGGCACTGAAAAGGCTTTACCAACCTCCAGTATCTGCACATAAGCTTGGTGGGGGTCTGTCAGCTTCATGCCATTGATCTCCACGAACTGGAAGGATGGCAGCTCATCGTTCTCTGCAGCCTGCTGGAGGCAGCGAACCACTTCATGAACGGTTGCGGTTTTACCTGTGCCAGGCACTCCAGAAATGTACATGCACCTACAACAAAACAACTCTTCAGCAGCCTGAGCAAAATGGGGACACGCTTGGGATTAATGAGAGGGAATCCCTGGCTTCTGACACCTGTCTTGAGTCACTCCAGGCAATTCCCTATATTTCAGTTACTTTATTTGCAAGCTGGAATATGTAACACACTGGAGGATGATGAGGATTTTTATTATTACTGAAGCAATTAATGATCAATTTATAAATGTAGTTTACCTCTTATAAAAAAAATAAATGGTTTCCTAGACACCTAAAATTGACTACATTGATTTTGTCTTTAATTTGTGCTATAAAGATTATGGCATTATTTCTATTTCTTCTTAAGGAAGAAAAATACCAGGAAAATTCCTTCAGGAGCTTTAAAGGATGGGAACTTTTAAAATAAAAGCAGTGTTTGTTGTCTAACTGCTGTTATGCCATAGGGTAGCAGTGGTTACAGTCTTGCCAAACTCACCCTCCTGTACCATCAATAAGTTTGCTTTCCACAAAATTATAGATATCCTGGAATTCTTCCTCCCGACAAGGCAGAGATTCTGGGACAGCAGAAACATGCAGCCTTTTGATTAAAAAAGAATACAAAGAGAAAATTAAACTCACAGTTCGACCTGCAGACATAACAAACAGCCAGATAAGGAGTTTTCCAAATCTCTCTCACATACTCTTAAGTCTGAACATCAATGTCAAGTATCCCAAAAGAAATAGCCTAGTCTCAATATGTGCTTTTAATTTATGTAGCAATAAGGATCTAGCTGTTTTGATTCACAAGGCATTTGTAAGTCAGTGTAGAGGTAGGATAAAGCAGGAGAGACTGCTGATGGGAAACCAAGGGAACTAAAACCCAGTTTGAAAGATACAGTCAATCCTGAATGGCTTTTTTTCCCCCTACTGTCAAGATCTACAGTGATACCTGTAAAGCTTTTTCTCACACCAAGAAGAGACAAATATTGTACCTTTAAAATCTAAAGCTGATAATATAGGTCTTTGTTTTTCCAGTGTTGCACAGAATAAAGACAGACACCTAGTTCTGGTTAAAATAATTTGAAATTGTAAAAGTAGTACTGTAAATACGACCAATATTTGTAAAATTAGTATTGTATTGTAAATCAATAACAGCTTTTCTCATATCAAAATCCCATGGAATGTTACAGTTTATTCAACACAGTAAAGATGACATTCCCTATGTCAGCACAGCTACTGCTGTGGACACCTGATGCAGAAAAAGATGATTTCCTCCCCTGAGCACAAGTTACCTTAACCTGGCTTCTTCCAGTACACTGGCTGGTTTCTGTGCTGCTTGGCTGCGCCTGGGAATTTCAGGGGTTGCATTCCGGGGTGTTCTGGGTGTTCCGGGTAAAGGCTGCAAAGAAAAACGACAACCTCAGAGAGATTTCCCACACAGAACAGTTTCTGTTGGACACTAATGGTTCCTAGGAGTTTCCCAAACATTCCATGTCCACAAAATGCCAGAGGACAAGATGGACAGACGAACAGTCTTTACAAAAAGAATGGCCAAACAAGCCTTATGGTGTTTTCTTCCTAAGGGAAGAAGGAAACTGGAAATGAGGTGGTGACCGAAGCAATCACACCTTGTAACTGTCTGAAGAATTTTGAGGTTAATGTTTTTCTGAAGACTTGTGTTACAAAGTGATCTGGTTCTTAAGAAACAGCAAGCAAACAGACAGGGATCTATCTGAATGTCACTGTTCAAACAAAGCCATACAGTATCTTAGTTATTCTTCTTTGCTGTGCTTGCAACCTGGTTACACTAAGTGTTCTGTGTTAGACATTTCATTTTCATTAGACAGAGTGAAAATGAGCCATTCACAGTGTGTACCTGGCTCAGGTGCTGAATACAGCCTTAATGAGCCAAGCCTAAGATTCGTGTAGCCTGGGATCCCATCTCCATCAGCAGCCAGGGCACTACAGGAAACTGCTGATCACACTCTTTGGTGAGGCCATGATGTTGTGGAACATCCAAGCCAGTATCTTCCCTGTTTAGCCTCAAGTTTTTTGATCAACATTGTCACAACATGCAAGTGGTTCATACCTTTGCATAACCTACTCATATCAAAGATTAAATGAATCCACATAATGCTTCATGAAAAGCTAAGGGATTCAGATACTTAACAGGCATCAAGCATTCAAATAACTGGCTGAGAAACAATAAAAATAGCTCTTTAATGTGGACCCTTACAGTTTTCTTGGGTGTCTTCGCAGGAGTGTGAACTGAAGACTTGCTTGATGATTTTGGGGTGCTGAATATTCTGCTTGATTTAGTTTTCTTTTCTGGGGTACAGGGCACATCATCCTCCTCTTCCTCACTACTTGAACAGTAGGAACTGTCAGAGCTGGACAGATCATCTTCCTGGGTCAACATGCTGTAAGAAATGGAAATTACATGAGTTTTAAAAAATACATACAAATCAACAGGCCACAAAGCATCATTTGTACATTTTCAGCTTTTTCTGTAGTTCTCATAATCAGCAAGCCAACATGTTTTCCACTTGAGCTGTTAATTTTTCATGGCTATTTAACAGTTTAGAGGAAGTCAGTTTTCTGAAGAACACCATGAGTCAGCTCTATGTTTCTGAAGATAAGACAGTTTTCCCTGACGCTGCCATTAGGCTGTGCTTCTAGAACCATTTGCATTTCAATATTTTGCCAGACAAACTCTCAAGGCTTCCAGCTGTCCACAGCCATCTGGATGAGATATCATGGATGCAAAGTTTACCTGATGTGCTCTGTAATCAGAGCACTTGCTCTCTGTGCAGACGTTCTGCGAGAACGAGGGGTCAACACAGGGCTCTGACTGCCCAGTTTCTGATGTCCAACCAAACTGGAAAGAAAGAAAGAACACAAAGCTGTTTGTACTTTTTCTCTTTGCATCACACATATAAAGACACAGAGAAGGCCTTTCAAACTTCAGGCTCAATTGTTATCATTGTCAATCCAGCATGAATTCTTATTTGTTATTTACAGATTGGCCATGGCATGGATTCTGGCAGCACAATTTCCCCCTCTTCCACTGTCTCTTCAATATGTCTTTGACAAGAAAAAAAAAACCAACTACAAAATATTTGCTATACTTTGCAAATATAGCACTCCCAAACTGCAGAGACAAGGGCTCTAAACAGTTGTGGTTTTATTTGGTTTAGAGGTGGGGAGGTTTTGCCTCTTTTAAGAGAAAGAGAAAACAAAAATTATTTTCTTTGGGCCTCTCTTTGATCTGCCCTTTGGAATATATTTTTCTCTTTGTGTTTTGATATTCCTTAGTTGTCTTTTTGGGTGCTTCTTCATCCCTACCACTGAAACATTTTACTGTTAGTACACAACATTCCTATTCATTCAAAAGATGCAATGAGATGAATTACAGGTGCTTTATTTGTTGAAATGTTGTTGGAAATGTTTTTAGATCTATAAATAGGGCTGAAATGCCGTTAACTTATCAATGAAAGGTAAATAGTTTTAGGCTATATAAATGACAGAAAAAGAAGTGCAAATTACATTTTTGTTTCTGCATCCATTACTCTTGGAAAGGAGGAAAATAACTGGTTTTTGCTTCTTGCAACATTTTGTACAAGCAAGCTGGTTGCCTTCTTCTCCTGCCCCAGCTTAATGCCATTTCTAAAGATTCTGTGAAAATATACTTGAATAGTTACACTTCTGAGTTCAATTTCTTTTTTACATAAATATTAGCAAAAGTACCCATGGGGTTCTCATGAGAACTCTTATGAGGCCAATCAGGCCCTTCCTACAGTCCAGGGTACCTCAACAGTTGTCACAAGGAGGGCACATCTGAGCCTGGATGACTGTGCAGGGCAGGGAAACAGACTGCCATCCATGTTGGTGAGTGCAATCTTCACAAGTACAACAATCAACATGGTTCAATTTCCTTTCATGTCATCCTACTCTTCCTGTTCCCAGCATCATCTCTCTGTTCTTGTAACCATGAACTGCCTGTGTCCATCTTTAAAGTCAACTCCTCTTACTCCCCAGTCATTCCTTCACCTTCAAGTAACACATTTTCTAAAGCTTCACCACAGTCCACTTGTCACTCTGTAGGCTCTCCCCCTTTTCTCATTGTTCCCACCAGGCAAAACATGGTACATGCAGAGACTTCACCCCCTTTTCTCTCCAGCAGTCTTTCATAAATGTGTTTGAAGAGAACTACATGCAAATAGAAATCCCATACACAAATAACGATAAAAGGGCTGTCACTTACGATATAGTGTCATCTTCCACATGAAGATTCTTGGCTTTGTCACTGAAGTCTTTGACCCTGGTGTAGGGGGACAGTCGTATCGTGTCACTGAACCTATGACAGGGCTCTGCAGCACCAGCTGCTGCCTTGGACTTGTCAGTGCTGCAACGCACCTTTGGTGGGGAGCCTAAAACATCACTGGGGAACTTCACTTTTCTTTTAGTAGCTGATGGTTTTGATGGTGCTGTGGCATCACAGTCATCATCCAAAAGATCCAAAACTTCGCATCCCAAGAGCCTGCCATTAGATCTTGTGGGACCTAGAAATGAAGAGCAAAATGAACTTTTGTCAGGCTTTCAGTATGGCTGGTTTGCTTGACTTTTTCAGTTTTCTAACCCACCTCAATGACCTGGAATTCTGTTGAGGTTCCATGTTGTAAACAGTGCATGTTACATAGGATCAGATGTGCTTATTCAACCAGCTCAAGGGAAACATTTTAGTGCACAATTAGTCAGAAGAGTACAAGAAAGTGGGGCATTCTGAGGCCAAGTTAGGCTGATTGGGAGCATTTCAGTCAACAAGCACTTTGATTTAGACTTATCCAGTTACAAATAAAACACTTGCAACAGCAATTGGATATAAGCAGTACAGTTTCTTGAAATAACAGACAAGACAAACAAATGATGAACCCAAAAGGCTTGGGCTGATCCCAAAGCCTGAACAAGGTAGCTAAAAACACTGGTGTTGACTGTTACCATTGTTTGAACCACCTAAAATGGAGAAGCACAAAAACACGTCACATTCAGACCCATGGAAGGGACAGAATGTTGCCATATACATACTGCTTAAGTCCAGCTTCTTCCTTGCTGTTGGGGTTTTGTTGTCATTGGCCACTCTTTGTGATTGTCTCTCCTTAGCCAAGGAGGACTTGGAAAGAGAATGTTTTGATTGTATTTCCTGCTCAACATTTTTTGATTTTGTGGCACTCCGAACGACACTCTCTGTCTCTTTTTTCACAGGTGTAAGGATGTCTGAAGGAATAAATGGTTCCAAAGAGTCTGGGGTGCTGCCTTTTTTCTTCTTGGCTTCTTTCAGCTTGGAAAATGTGTCTGGGGACAAAACCTTAAAGCATTTCCCATCCCAAGACTGTTTTACATAGAAAGTTTGTTCCTTGTTGAATATAATAGGCAGTTCCTCCCCTGGATGTAGTGGTATTACCTGCAAAACAGAAAGTACCAAAACACACACACATTAACATTTACTATTAGTTTAGCATTCAGCTATTTTCTGTTCATAGATATTACTGCAACTCATGCAATCCTTAGTTATACAAACCAACACCTTCAACATAAGTTTGTACCAGCATAAGTTTATTGCACTACAGGACTGTTCCTGTGTGTTTCTGCCCTCTCTGTGTAGAGGGGTTGCAGTACCTACCGTGGTGCTTTTAATGATGGTCTCTGCAGATATATCAGTGTCATAGGCAAGAACTTGATCAAAAAACACCTCTTGGGGAAAAACCTCTCTTTTAAGCAGCTTCCTCTTATTGGGAGGTATCTCGTCAATACGACAGAACCACTGCACAACTGCACGTTTATTCTGAGTGCCTGGAACAAGAAGTCAGTGAATGGGAAGAAGTAAATAGTTAGTCCCAGACCTTAACGATTTTAGCCAAAATGCCATCAAAGACAGAAATCTCCCCTGGACATAGGTGAGAAAGCATCTGATAAGAGATTGCAATTCCCATTTTCTAAGCTAAATCAAAATGTTTGAGTTGAGACTTTTGAGGACCAAGTTAACACTTACACAGGGCCTCAATCACAAATACCTGCAGACCAGCTCCAGACCACCAGCTCACTATCACAAATGAAGAGGTTGCTTATTTGCATAGATGTTACCTCCTCAAACCTCACTAGTTAAAAACAGTTACATAAAAGGAGAACTGAGACATTTCAGGCCATTACTTGTAGTGCCATTATACTTTTAGAGGCCAGAAGTATTTTTTTTACTGCCTAACAAACCAGTACCTTGTCAAAGATATATAACAAAAGAAAAATCTTGTTTTCAAGGAAGTTTCATGGGTTTCATTCCAGCATGAAAAGAATACTGAGGTATATCACAATAAACGTACATGAGTAAACAAGCTGGTGTGATACGTATTTATGTTTTTTAAAAGGTAAAGGAAATTAAAACCCCTCAAATCATTATTATGATGGCACAAAGAGAACAAATGCTGTTCAAAGAAATCAGACATAGCCATTCAGTAGCTACCAATTCAGACCAAGACACAGTCTTTGTATCACTCATCTCCCATGATGTATCTTTTCGTATCTATGTATAAACAAGCCATTCTACAAGGGACAGCAGAAGTAACAAGCCCCATTTGCTCAGCCTTGGACTTTACTGTTAAATTGCCTGATGTCTAATAAGGTGCAAGTTTCAGGGCTGCAGTGCTCTTGCTCCATTTGGATTCTCCAGTCTCTAAATAAAGCATGAACTCACACTGACTTCCTCAAGGACCATTTCTTTTAAATTAGACAACTAAGCAAAAAGACAGTAAAAATACAATGTCCTTAAAATCTCCATTTACATATCAAATATAGTTGAAATCAGCCATCAGTCCCAAATGCTTAGGAAGTATGTGAATACAGATGCAACAATTACCAAACCCTAATTTTCTAAATAAATTAGGCCAGTGATAGTGTTAATGCTACCTAATCCCCATGAAACATGTAACATTTTAAGATTTCTCAGACAGAAAATAAATCATTATTTCTCTTACCATCTTCATACAAATCCAGGAGCTGTGCCACGTAAGGCTGATCTGCATTCACCCCTTCTACTAAAATAAAGCTCCCCAGTTGTATACAGGTTTCTGTTCTGCTGCTTTCTGAGGTAATAATGATCCCCCTAGAAAGTGATAGGCAGGTTAACAGAATTTCATACTCTGTCATTAACCCTGATCACCCATTAGCTGTGCAGCCAGTTATATTCCTTCTTGAAAAGCTTGCAGCTTAGTTCCCTGATTAGCTTTTATATATATTTCAACTTGACAGTTAACTCTTATTCAGATTTAGTTAAATGCTTTTGTTTAGACATTACACAATTTATAATTCAAGAGCTTTGTAACGATGGTTTTGTTATATATGCACAATGTCATGACAAAATGCTCAAAACCTTACTCATATTCTCACTGCCTGCCACAGGAACGTAAAGGATATAAAAAAGGTAAAGAAACATTGACTGATTAAGTTTCACTGAGCAAGACAGAAATAAATGTTATTTACTTGTACTGGGAAGTCCTTAGCTTTCTGTCCGAGCTCGTGGGTTTTCCATACCAGGAGTAGATAAGTTTGCTTTGCTGACGGGTGTTCATGATTCACAAGGAAAAGCTGAAACAAATAAACACTTTAAAAAAGACACTATTTAAAAACAACAACAAAAAAAAGCAAGATGGAAAGTTACACAGAAAGGCCACAAACTCGGTGTGTATGAAGACCATGGTGGTTCATTTAGAGAAAACCACCTTCCCCGAAGCCTCCAGACACCTCTCCCCAAGAGAGGAGCAAAAAAAGAAGATATTTAGTAGTCAATTGTCCTCCAGTTGCTTTTCAATGGCCCGGGGCCCTGCGGCTGCCGCCGCCATGGCAGGGCGGGCTGCGCCCTCCGGAGACCGAACCTCCCTTGTTTTCCACACCTCACTGCGATCGCGTTGGTTTGTTTTGTTTAATTCTCTTTTTCCAAGCAAGAATTTTCCTTGGAAGCTCGGGGCAAACCCACACACAGGCCGGTGCCGTTCGCCTGTGCCCCGGGGGCTGCCCCGCTGCGGGCGGCGCATGGCGGGGACACGCCGGGAACCGAGCGGCGCGGCCACCGACACGGGGCCGGCAGCGCTCCTGGATCCCCTCACGGGGCCGGCAGCGCTCCTGGATCCCCTCACGGGGCCGGCAGCCCTTCTGGATCCCCTCACGGGGCCGGCAGCCCTTCTGGATCCCCTCAGGGCCGGCAGCCATCTGGAGCTCCTCACAGGGCGGCAACCAGCCTGATATCACCCCTCACAGAGCGGTAACCAGTCCTCCTGAGCCCCTCACGGGGCCGATAACCAGCCTGATCCCCTTACGGGCCCGGTAACCAGCTCTCCTGACCCCCTCACAGGGCGGTAACCAGCCTGATCCCCTCACAGAGCCCCAAACCCGCGCAATCCCCTCACAGAACGGGTGAGGCTGGAAGGAACCACAGCGACTCATCCGGTGCCACCTCCCTGTTCCAGCAGGGTCATCCCAGAGCACATTGCACAGGACCTCATTCAGAGTGTTCCGGGTTATCCCCAGCGAGGAAGACTCCCCACACAGCCCGTCCAAGCGCGTAGAACACGCGTCCCGCCGCGGTCCTCTCACGGTTCCCAGTCCCCCCTCGCTGGGTCCCCTCACGGCCCCCGGTCCCCCCTCACCGAGTCCCTCACCGAGTGCCGCCAGCGCCGCGATGGAACTTCGCGCCAAACGCGCGGGAGCCCCGCCCCCCGGCCGCGCACGCGCACAGCGCCCCGCCATGTTTGCGGCGGGCTGCCCGCAGTTAAGATGGCGGCGGCGGCCCCGGAGGCGGAAGGGGCCTGAGCGCTCACGGAAGGGCGCGGGCTGAGGGTTTGAGGGGAGCCGAGTCGAGCTCCCGACCGCGGCCATGGCCAACCGCACGGTGAAGGACGCGCACAGCATCCACGGCACCAACCCGCAGTACCTGGTGGAGAAGATCATCCGCACGCGCATCTACGAGTCCAAGTACTGGAAGGAGGAGTGCTTCGGCCTCACGGGTATGGCGGCCGGCCGGGGCGGGAGCGGGGCCCGGTGGGAGCTGCTGCTCACGGTCTGTCCCGTCTTGTCCCGCCCGTGTCGCAGCCGAACTGGTGGTGGACAAGGCCATGGAGCTGAAGTACGTGGGGGGAGTCTATGGCGGCAACATTAAGCCCACGCCGTTCCTGTGCCTCACGCTGAAGATGCTGCAGATCCAGCCCGAGAAGGACATCATCGTCGAGTTCATAAAAAACGAGGACTTCAAGTAAGCTGTGGCGGATTGTTCCCATTGTTTGGCGTTGTTGTAATGAGCTAAAGTGTCCCAAGCAGCCAGGGAGATCTCCGTGCGAGGTTTAGGTCTCCTTGGGCCCTGATAACTGTACGTGCTCCAAACCAAGCCTTTCCTCTCACTTCCAAGACTGCTCTCCTTGTCATTGGTGTTCGGAGTGGTTTGCACTCGTGGGGTGTGCTCTCTGTGGTAATAAACCTCAGCATGAAGTATTTGGAACAAAGTACATAAAGGGAACCATGTTAATTAATTTTTCTCTGGTATTTCTTTCATCTCTATCAGTGACGATGTATCAGTGACGATCATAAATATAAACACACACTTGAATATATACATTTTTCATATATTTGAGTATGTGAAGGAAGAAATCCAAATGGCTGTGTGTTCTATTAGTGTACTGATTTTCCTCAGAAACTCTTCCCTTCTCCACACTGCTAACTGAGCAAGAGGCCCAGATCCATGAGCAGGTTCCCTTCCCAGGTATGTCCGAATGCTCGGAGCGCTGTACATGAGGCTGACGGGCACTGCCATCGACTGCTACAAGTACCTGGAGCCGCTGTACAACGACTACAGAAAAATCAAGAGTCAGAACAGAAACGGGGGTAAGCACTGCCACATAGCTGAGGCTTCAGTAACTCACAGGTGACCATGCTAGGTAAAAGTAAATATGCTATTTTGCAATATAAACTTAAATTTGTGGCATAACCAGCCCACTTGACATAAACTGAAATGTTTCATCTTTATTCTAGCCACTAACCTTGAGTCTTAAATGCTGTTTTTCACCCCCAGAATTTGAGCTGATGCATGTGGATGAGTTTATTGACGAGCTACTGCACGAGGAACGTGTGTGTGATATCATTCTGCCTCGACTGCAGGTTGGGAAAAGTGGATGGTTATGGAATTCTTAACTGCATCAGGTTCAGTAGCTGCATCAGCTACTGGCTTGCTGTATACACCTATGGATGCCTCCTCAGGTGTTTGTTCTTACTTGGGTTGTTTTGGATAAAGTTGCCATTTCTCCTAGAAACGGTATGTTCTGGAAGAAGCTGAGCAGCTGGAGCCTCGTGTTAGTGCTCTGGAAGAAGACATGGATGATGTAGAATCGAGTGAGGAGGAGGAAGAGGAAGATGAGAAGGTTGGTGAACTATTTTGGAAAGGGATAGTTAAAGCTGAACCACTCTAGAACACTGTATGGTCTATGATAAATATTTGAGGGGAGGCATCACCGGGAGGCTGCTGGCAACTCTTATCTGCCCCTTAAAATATAAGCAGCCTGTGAGGATTTGTTAAACCCTGAAGCAGTTCTGGAGTGCTCTGTGTTTGTCAAGCTTTTCTGTCTCCTGAAGTTCACAAATCTGAATTGGTTGTGTTAAACATAATTCAGGTAAATTGTTTTACTTATATGTGTAATGGAGAGAGCTAAAAGTGATGATGGAAGTGATGGTGACCATCACAGTCAGTGCTGCTGTACTTCTTCAGAATCAACAGTATGAGAAGGGGCTGTTTTGATGTCCAGTTGGCAAGTTTAGGCAGAACCACTCCCATGAGATACTTCACTTGATCACGACTTTTGTAGTTTGTATTAATTGTTCATAAGTCTTTACTGGTGGCTACAGACCTTGGTGAACCAAGACTTACAGAACCTGCCCCCTCCTTGTTTGCAGCTGGAGCGAATACCATCTCCCGACCACCGCCGGAGGGGGTACCGAGACCTGGATAAACCCCGCAGGTCTCCCATTGTGCGGTACAGGCGGAGCCGGAGCAGGTCTCCAAGAAGGTGAGGGGGCTCTGCCTGAGCAGTGTTTCCCATTCTGGTGGCTGGAGCACAGAGCTCAGGGTGGCAGTTCAGCCAGAACCTCTCACACCTCCCAGTTCCTTTAGCCACTTAGCACAGCCAGCCCACCCCTTTGCCTGTTTCTCCAGTCCTTCAGTAACTCTTACACTTGCTGGCCACCTTTAGCTAAATTTGACAGTACATTGAGGATGTTAAGGAGAACCAAGTGCTTTGTTTTCATGTAAGCCAGAGGCTGCAAAGAAAATCCTGCTGAATCCTCTTGCTGATAATAATCCAGGAAGAACTCTCCACTAACCTCCCTTGCTCCCTGCATGGCCAGTCCCGAGGCAGGTCTGTGTGCAGCAAGCCAAGCATAGGGGAAGGGGAAGTCCTGCTGCTGTGGCTGGAGGATGTGGGAAATGAAACAGCCGGCTCTGCTAATGACTTCTAGTAATTTTTGCTTTTCTTCCCCATTTGCAGGCGAAGTCGCTCTCCAAAGAGAAGAAGGTAGTGTTTTATTCTATCCCTTAACCTCAGAACATGTGCAGTGTTAGTTCAGCTCCCTCACAGCTTCTCTCTCGCAGCCCATCACCACGCCGGGAGAGGCACCGCAGCAAAAGCCCGAGGCGGCACCGGAGCAGGTCCAGGGAAAGGCGCCACAGGTCCAGATCTAAATCTCCAGGTATTTCTGTCATTTACAAATTAACTCTGGCAAGGAAAACCTGTGATACGGTATCAAGAAGTAGGATTGGTGCTTAATCTGGCTTGTAGAAGTGGTGGTTACATGAAGGCACAGCTGGAGAACTCCTTTAATGCACGTAAAATTGTTTTCAGATACTTGCCAGGAGGTTAATTTGAGTGCCTAATTAAGGCTAGGGTTGTTCTGCCATTACTTAGCACGCTTGGTTAGTAGAAGCAGAGAATTCCAGGATCTGTGGAAGTAACTGTACCTTTTTATCTCACAGGACATCACCGTAGTCACAGACACAGAAGTCATTCCAAATCACCTGAAAGGTAAAGGCTTGGCTTATTTCTTAAGGGCATCTGTACTGCTGTAGCAGCTCAAACGTGTCACTTAATCTTAGGGATTGAAGGTGATTTTACAGTGTTGGAAATCTAGCATTTAACAGAGTACTTTTCTCAGGGGTGTAGTCAAGTCACAGTATCCATATTTGAGCACAGAAAACACCCTTTTACTGCTATGACTCACCTTGGTCTTTTGAATTAATTACTACTGCTTTGTCAGAGAGCTTTTTTGTTGTTTCAGATCTAAGAAAAGTCACAAAAAGAGTCGTCGAGGCAATGAATGACAAACCAAACCCAGCAGGGAGTTTAAGGACTTTGAACTGCAGTCTAATGCTGTCCTATCTGCTTTGTGGGACAGCTGGATCTGTACTGGCTGCTTCAGCAGCCCCTTTCTTCCACCATTCTCCTCCTGTATGAGTCTTGTTTTGTGTTTTGTTGGGGTTTTTTATTAAAAGCAAGCTAAGGATACTTTTTATGTAGTGAGTTAGTCAGCCTTGTGCTAGAATCTGAGGATTGTTTTTGTAAATTGTTTTTTTCTCAAGGCCTGTAAAAAACAGGTAAGAGCAATAAAAAAAGTTTCTTTCAAGGCTCCTGACTCTATCTTTTCTAAAACTGTGTTTAGGTGTTCCCTGTTTGAAGCTGGTTTCATGACTAAGTCAGGGTGGGTTTTGTGTTCAGTTGCCCAGAAGTGTCTGTTCCAGTCCCAGACACTGCAGAGCCACCTCAGAGCTCCAGTACAGAAGGGAAACAAGACCATCAAAATCCAGTGACCTCCCTGTAACTGGGGCCAGAAGGACACTGTGATGCTCAGCTCTACCTTCTTAATTAGCACTGGGCAAGTGCCTGTTTTTAAATGTAGAATAATTAAGCTCTTACTGAAGTTATGATTCTCATTTTAGTGTGTTTAATTCTGTATCACAGGAGATCAGCTGTAGCCCCTTGCGTACTGTGCCTTTATTCACAGCCCTGTTTCAGGAGCAGGGACTGGCAGGTTCATCCCTGCCTTTAGGGCTCAAAGATTCTCATACAACATTCCCCAGTGAGTGTTGACAACAAACAGGGGTATGCCCAGTGAATTTATGGAACGTCCTCTTTAAAAGTGCTTCCCAGTACAGAACGAATTTTCCAGAGTATTTGCATATTATTTTGCAAAGTGCTCTTCCCTCGGATATTTGCAAGACACACACCTTGGCCGTGAACACCACATGCAATAACTCCAGTGTGGAGAAAAACAAGTCTGCTGCTTGTATGACATGTTAGAAGGATGAACATCTTCAAGATCTTTAAATTAAAGCCATTTTTGTTATTCTGGTTTCCTAATTCCAATTCAAGCAAGCATGCATACAAACAGGGAAGAGGAGAAAGTCTTACGTCCTTTTTTTGCAGTTTTATTTTTCTTTTAAAAAGTTTTTTGGCACTACATAGTTCTGTAAAGAATAGAAGTGACAAATTTTTAAACACATGAAATCCCCTTCTAATTTTATTTTTTTTAGAACAATATATATAAAGTCTGAAGCAACCAAAGTATGAATACAGCTAATAGAAAATAAAGAACTTAATTTTAAAAATTCTCTCTCTTTACAGTTTATCAAGATAAAACAAAACACAATTCCCCTTAAAAATAGGGTAATAAAATAGATGAAATTTGTATCACTCAGTTTTGTGATACTAGTAAAAACTATAGTTCATATCTATGTACAAATGATACAGTTTAAAAACAGTCTTAAATAATCTTGTATCTAAACATGTTGCATTAAGATTTTAAATCAGAACCTGAATTTTTTTCCTCCCCTCCCCCCACCCACCCACAATCCCATTAAATTTCACTTTTTCTGTTGAATGTAATTCAGATTCAAGTGTGGGTGTCCTTGAGACAGAAGCGAGAACCGCTGGTTACTCTGCATCAGTGGACCAGCTAAAAGAAAATGGATCACAGTTACTTCAGCAAATCCAACATTTAGCAGTGCTTGGCTACATTCAGTGTACTAATCTACCCCGGAAATACAGCCATGGACTAGACTGACACCAATGCTATCTGTACAACCAACCCATTTCAGGGGACAATGCAGGATTACTCACTATCTCCAAAATTCCCTAAGAATCATCAATACACAGTTTGGCTGCATTACTTCAGTTATTTAACAGAAATAATTTCAGGATTTTAGGGAAATTCAGGTTTCACTTGGAAGGAAACCCTGCTAGAGCCAAGAGATTAGATTTTGAAAAGGATTTGGCACCAGGACTTCATTTTACACCAGGTGACCCAGCAACATGTAACTGCAAATCCTCCAAGTCAAACTTGGGCATCATTTCTCTTCTAGTGGAGTCTTCTTCCTTCCCACCCTGCCAGATGCTGAAGGTCTTTACCTTCCACTGGCATCAGAAAGAGCTGAGATAAAGTCAGTCCTTGGCAGGACCCTGACTAACTGAACTGACCTAACTCTTGACAGCAGATGGGCTGCACTAGGTAACCTCCAGAAACCCCTTCCAACCTCATTTTAGGGCCTTGCAAGTTTTTATCTGTGTAAGTCATTCCACAGAGCAAGGCACAACAGCCAAAAATCAATTAGGACAAGTATTTCTTCATATTTTAACATGCTCAGGGGCCAATCTCAACCTCTACTGAAGCAGAGGTGGCTGTACAGTGAGACAGCAGCAGCAAAGGAAGGGCTAGAAGTGCAACAGACTGCAAACTGATTTCAGAATTTGGTTTAACCCCTTCCCTCCCCGAGGATTTCTATCCATCCATCCATCCCTAGGGGAAGCCAAAGCGTAGATTTGACTCTTGGATTCATTATGGTTCCAGGGAGCCTAGCAAGTGAAACATGATTCCTTGGCTTTTACAGCCTTGGAGACAGCAAAGAGACACGTTGCACGAGCTGTGGATTCACACACTAGTGCTAGTACCTTGAGGGTAGAAAGGTTTGTTCGGTTGGTAGCTGGCATTTCCCTGCTGCACGTAGTTTTGAGGCATATTGTAAGGCCACGCTCCTCGGAGGAGAGGAAAATGGGTAGGGGTCCCATGGTCCCAAGGGACAGAAGGAGGGTTCATTTTACCAAACTGTCCTTGGAAACCCTGATCTATTTTTCAATTGAAAGGGAAAAGCACATTGCAAGTTGAAATAATTAAACAGTAAGTCACAAATACAATTTACATCTTAAATAACAGTTTGCAGGGGACTTAATGTCTGATGTGCTACTTTTTTTTTAATACACATCAATAAAAATTACCACCTAAATTACTTCATTATTCATTATAATGGAATTTATTGGGGAGGAAGAAAGAGTATGAATCAGTATTAAAATCAAGACCTATTATTTCATTATTCCTATGTCATTCAAATACAAGGTCTGAACAAGGTTACTACTGTCTGATCCCACACAAATATCCACTATCACTGACATGAAATTATCCTACTGCAAGAAATAATTCTCAGATGTACACTGGAATTCCACTAATATTTACATGCTTAAGAAACTTGTTATCTAGATCAATGGACCAACTTAAAATTGATTCTTAAAATATTGTATAAAATTGAACTTTAAAAATATAAACTTTGGAAATAAGTACACAAATTATAAGGTATTCCATTCACAATTCTGGTATTGCTTGCAACACTGGGGATGAGAAATCAAGCATCCAAGGAGGCAGACACACAACAGGAGCAGGAGCTCTGCAGTATGCATGAAACAGTAGTCTGTCTGAAACTTGTAATGATCTACTTCTGATCAGTTCTCTATTGAAATGAAAATTTAAGTAGCTCCTTCCAAGTCAAGGTTATGGGAACCAAGACGAAGTTTCCACAAAGTTACTGTTCTCAAAGTGTCCGGAGCCAAGTAAGAAACCAGGCTCCAAACAGAGGGGAGCAGCTCATCTCCACTGAGCACCCACCCTCTGGCCCCAGCTGACAGGCAGCTAAGCCAAAAAGCAAACAAAACTGATTAAGGAGAAAATACTGTGACTGGAAACTTTGGAAAACAAGTGTGATGAGGTTGGAAATAGGTAGGAGATGAGGGGTGGGGTAAAAAGAATATTGTGACTGACAACACAAGAAAACTGGGAGAATGGGGAAGAAATGAGAATTTATGGAGCTTATCTGAAAGAAGGCAGCTACCTGGGCTAGGAGACTTGGATTGGAAGGGGCTGCTTGAGAAAAAGTCAAAGCTGGGGTGGACATGGAGACAAGCGTGGACAGAGAACTAAGATCCAAAATGGAGAGGGAGGGACACAGCACACTGGAGACACACAAGAGACACGGTGAGCAGTTTCTGCATCCTCTAAAATATATTCCCCTTTGAACAGAAAATCATGTGCATCTTCAGCATCTCAACATATATTTGAAACTCACTGGTGAATTTTTCTTCACCCAACACTGTTGACTCAGCTGAGAAACTATTGTTGCTGTCCATCACCTTGGTAGTGCAGAGAAAGGCTGGGCAGGAGATCCAGGATTTCCCCCTTGTGATGAACTGCAACACTACATTGTATGATGGATGTATTTTTTTAAACATAGGACTTACTCAGAATAAATCAGAAGACCATTATCATGATTTGTGATCTACAGATAACAATTCAAATTTAGGGGCTGCCATAGTTTATGTTGCAGAGAAAAGTGAATGGGCTGTAATTATTACACAGTGCTTCTCCTCAGCCCAACACACCACGTACTTGGCTTTGCCATGAGGCAACAGGCTGTTGCTCACCTGCTGCAGGAAAACGCACTTTCAGGAGTCGACATCAAAATTATGCAAGTTAAATGTGGCAGGATAAACTTAGGAAAAAAGAATGAGTAAGATGAAGGGATATTGTCCTAAATGCAAGGAGGGAATATTCAACTTGCCCAGCCATAATCCTACCAGTCTCCAAGTTCATGGCTGCAGTCTCAGTATTTCTCTAATGAACTATGTAACAACATACTGATCTTAGAGGTCTTTTCCAGCCTTAATGTCCTATGATTCTATGACAAAACAGAACCATTATTTGTCAGCATATTCACAGGAGTGTGCTTTAGACTCAAACAATGAATAGGACATTTCTCAGTTGAATGCAGGATTTCTCACTGTTGCACAGCCACTGAGGGCAGACAGGACCAATGCCTAAGTTACAGTTACAGAACCTGCCTAATTTTTTTTCCTCTGAAAACGTTAAGGCAGTGAAGGTAATGGTTTAGTTTCTTAAGCATCATCTTCAAAACAAGTTGGAAGAGTTAGCTGTTTCTGTAACACTTAACACTTGTACACAATGAGCGAGAGGTTTGATACAACAGAGAAGAGTTACCTGAATTCCCCACAGTGCCATTGTTCACCAGTGAGTTTGGAGTCACGGGATTGTGCCAGTGTCCCTCATGAGAAGTGCTGGGGATTCCCATGGGCCTGGCAGCAGGCTGGGCAAAGATGATACTGGGATCATTCAAGCTTACACTGCTCTGGTTATTTGTGGTGCTGCTGCTGCCAGATCTCATAGAAAATGGAACATTTGTCGAATGAGGAGGGTTACTCGGTGCAGAGTGAATAACAGGCCCATGAATAGGCCAAGAAGTGTTGGGAAGCTGAATTTGGTGATGGTGCATCTGAAGCAGTCCCAGGTTATGCAAGGTGGAATACTGACCTGGGGGAGATTGGGCAAAGTTAAACAAAGGCAGCTGGACCTGATGGGGTGGCTGTGCACCCTGCTGTGGCTGCGGACCGTGCTTAGACTGGGATATTGGCTGTGGCTGAGTCTGGGTAATGGAGGCTGGCTGAGAGGAGCTCTGTGTGAACTGCTGAGGTTGTGGAGAGTAAGATGACTGATGCGAATCAGACTGGAGGGGAAAACAAAAGTATGTATTTCTGATTAGTTCACTAGCTATTTAATGGTGGTTTTCTTTAATAAGAACCCTCTGTAACAGACTATTCATAACAAAACCAAAACACCCCCAGCACCACACCCAAGTTCCTGCTGGTTTCAGTAAGTGCAGTTCCACTGACACTGACTTCCACCAACAAGTGATTTGGTCTGTGTATGTGACACATCCCACCATCAGAAACATCATTCCAAGCAAACATTAGCTCCAAGCTCCTATCAGACTCCTCACACATCTGCTTGTGATTTTTCATCAGTCTTCCCCACCCTACTTATTTACAATCCTGAATCTCATTAACTAATTACCTACTTCTAAATAGAGCGGTACTTATTACTACACAAAGATTTTTAAGTAATTCTGAAGCTTCTAATATTTCTTCCATTTTTTAAAAATCCATTAAATATGACATGCAAAGTCCAAAACCCCAGTTTCAGCCTTCATATCCTGATGTTAGGCCATGCCTAAAGGCATAGAAATCCCAATTATTACAGCCTTTGCAGAACTCTTACAAAGCTTTCCCTTTAGCAGCAATAGAAACAGGCATCAGGCCATTTCATCTGTTTGGAACTGCAACTAAGCCAGGAAGCCCTTTAAGAAATGGAATGTCTGAGAAAAGAGTTCCCCAATTTATCTGCCAATAGTTAATACCCATCCCTGGATTAACCAAATCTGGTTTTAAGCACTGGGACAAGATGCTGATGGCATAAATGCCTTCAAAAAGGCATTCAAAGGACAGACAGGTACCTAAACCAGAGGTCTGCAGGACTCCCCCAGGGCAGAGCATTCCTTCCAGCAGCTCGCTGTGTGTCTGTGCCTGGGAAAAAGCCCAGAGGCTGGGACTGCTCCCTGCTGCTATTCCAACTGTCCCTGTGTGAGTGCCTCCTATACTTTCTATCACACCAGGAAGAGAAGGCAAAACCTGGGATTTGAAAGATGACCACCAGTTTAACAGTTTAAACACTATAAAATGGAAGAACATGCACTGCTTACAGCCTTCCTGCAAACATGAACCCACCCCCAGCATGCACTGGACATGCCAGCTGCAGGAAGGGAGGAGTGCTAAGCTCCAGTCTCCTTATCTGCTTCCTATTCTCTCCCTCTTGCTCCACTAATATTCCCACTTCCCATTCTCCTCAAACATTTTCTGCACAGCACGTACTCATTGAGAAATCCTGGCCAAATGACAACCATGCAATGTACAGAGAGTCTCTGATATCCAGGGGACACAGGAATGTGCACAAGCAATAGGTCCAACATGCATGATGTCTGCACCACATGTTCAGCTTCACTATCCCAAGCAGAAATACAGAGCTCCCAAAAAATACTCTTGTGAAATGTTCTGCCCTTCACTTAGATCAGACCTGTATCAATCCCTCCTTAACAGCATATTAATGTAGTAAAAATAATGTCATATGGTGTCTGTTACTGGAGCCAACATTCCAATAAATGCTCACTGATCAGTTAGGAAACACCCTACACCCAAAGCAGTAACCTGAACAAAGAGCATTAGTGCTCCGCAGCCCTGATTACTATGTTTGTTTACCTGACTGCTTCATTAGCAGGCAAGTTTCTGAGACTGACAGCTTAAATTAATTTTTGCTGAATTCTGTACTCCAAAAATACTATATGCCAACAGTTTCATTTGCTCCAATACCCTCTGCTACCCATCTACATTTAGAAGTATTTTAAACATACTTTACGTAGTTTTACAGAGACTTGAACAAATTTTAAGATAAAACTACGAAAAAATTCCCCATTGTTCTGCTTGTGGTTCTAGTGTGCTCTGGCAGACTTTCAGCTGAAGTTTGATTCATCTGTGTGTTCCTTGTTTGTCCATCACAGTCCCTCCAGAGAGTTCTCTTAAAACACAGAGTCATGGTTGTCACTGACCTCAATCTCCAGCGTGCCAGCAATGAGCTATGCTTTACCTCCCGTAGTGACTCCAGAATGTTGCCAGAATAACTAAACACAAGACTCCAAAAGGCATCCTGGCTTAAATCTGGCCTTTCTGATTCCCAAGGTATCTCACACGAAAACTGACTATATTTCCACACTGAAAAGCCAAAAATGCTCTCCAGGAGACACTGTAACAAATCAGAGTTTGATTCCCTGGCAGAGCGCAGTGCTGTCACTGCAAAGCCCAGAGTCAGGAAACACGTGCAGAGCTGTTCCCAGCAGGGCTGGTTCACTCCAGCTCCCTGAACTTACACATTCCGAGGGCTGCCTCGTGCGCAGGGGCCGCTCCACCGGCTGCTGCCCCACGGCCACCAGCTGGGAATTCACCATGCCCCGGACCAGCTGGGTGCCTGAGCAGGGAACAAACAGGTCAGTGCAAACCACAGGCTGCAGGGTCACAGCAGGGAACAGAGCTCTCATGTGACACAGGAAGGAAATCACTTTAACCTCTCCTTTAAGTGGAAACCTTTCCCTCTGCTGGCAACAGACAACATTTGCAGGTAGAGCAGCTAAACACAAAATCTATTTTTGAGTAAAACAAACTCTAGCATGAACAAGGCTCACTTTGCTATCAGATTGGAGCACTATTTTATACAGGTTTCCACACAATTGCTGAAAGCAGTAGCACTTTAAATAACAATAGCAACAGCAAAGGAAGTAAAGGAAATAAAAGAGTAAAGCGTAACAGAACACAGAGAAGCAGCAAGGTTCTCTCTGAAGCTCATTTATGAGTACTTTCTCTACTTTTTCAAGTACCACAGGCACCTAAGGGCCTAATTTGAACAGATTTGCAATTAGACTTGTCTCTAGGCACTATCAGTAATTTGAAAGCTGAATTTAGCCTCCTAATTTATCTGTACACAATTCTGGAAGTGTTACTGTAAGACCCCTGATTTCTGGTGAAAACACATTTACTTACCTCTCACAGATGATGGGGGCTTAGCTAACATTTGAGAGACATTTGGAAGAGGAAATGCATTCAATTATTATTATTACTTCTAAATGCACCCAGTGTGAGTGGGAGCCAGGTAATGCAACACTCTGAAGGCCACTATACTTACTGGTGAGTACAGTTTTACCACCCATGCAAAGACTGTACCTCAGGAGACATCACTCCCCTTGAAGAAAAGCAACACTTGGACTAAAAGCAATGACTGAAAATATTATTGCAGGACTTTTTTTAGGATAATTACCAGGTCTGTATAGAAATGTAGCGAAAAGGGATCTCAGGACTTTCAGATTACACTAAAACACAAACCAGCTTACCTGGCACGCTGTTATTTCTCTGACGGGTTTGTTTGAATTCAGGACAATCTCTCCTAACGTGACCCACATCCCCACAGATGAAACATCTCTTCTCTCTTGTTTCTCTGTCATCTTCTTTGACTTCTTTTTCATCATCTTTCTCATTCTCCTTTTTCTTCAACCTGAAGAATGATTTTTATTAGCAATATCACAAAACCACACAAAAATCTCTGTAGAGTTGTTATATTGATATGTTCAAAGGAAATGGTTACATAACCAACAGCTGCAACAGAACAGGAATATCTTAGAAATCCCATAAAAACACTTCCAGATTCTGGGCTGGTTAACAACCTGTTTGTATAAACATAATGAACTCAGAAGCTCCCCAGACTTGTCCCAGAGCTGTCTGACTGTGTTAGTGCAGAACTTGCCTGCAGTTCAGCAGCTCAGCCTGCCAGGTAGCCTGGGAGTAGTTCTGTGCAATGATCCCAATATATACCCCAAACAAGTGACCTGGTAGATACCACCTCCCCCTGACTGGAGAGGACACATTTCTCTCAAGAGTTTCTGAGCCTACACAGGGTGTGAAAGAAAGCACCAAGGCTCCTCCAAACACTCTGTGCTAATACAACAGGAGCAGAACTAGTGATTGGGAACCATGACGAAATAAAGGTCTTTTTCCCCACAAGATATCTGTAGGGTTGTTACATATAAATACTATTTTGTGAGCTGGATATACAATTTGAGAGAGATCCTGTGTGACTGTGCTGTAGAAGCAGTTTGTGTGAAGAGCAGATCACAACTTCTTTCCCCAAGGCAGATGTAGGGAAAAGGTGATGCAATTCAATGTGCTGGTGCTTGTCCAGAGAGCAGCTGAAAGAAATATCCACCTGTGACCTCGGGGTTCCAGTCCACTTTCATGTACCTTGAACTCTGCTGACTGAACAAAAGGCTGTAAACAAGGACTTTGTAGAAGGAAGAGACCAAGAATCCTTTGAAGAATTATGGAGCACACAACTGACCATAAGGAGCACATGAAAAAGTCCAGACTTTAATCTGCAGTCTCAGGGCTTCAGTAGGTCTTAGGAGGACTCAAAGACAACCTACACTGAATGGGTAATCAAAAACCCAAAGCTGTAAAAAAATGTGAGGAGTGCACATTCTCTGACAATTCCTGGACAACTGACCTGCACGTACTGGGGACTCCTTTTGCAGGAGTTCTGGATCCAAAATTCATGAGTGAAATTCATGTACAAGTGTGAGATCACCAAATGACAGCCACTAAGATGATATTACAGAACTGCACCTTAATTATGTACATTTTAACTATTCCTAGAGTTCAATAAATGAACTTTTACCTGCCTTGCAGATGTATGTTATCAGATCTACAGAACAATTCAAATTGAACACTGTCTTCTGAACATGATCACTACAGGAAATCCACTTTAATACATGACAAATTGTGCAGCCAGGTAATATGGTCTCCATCTGAATGTTTACACTACAAAAAGATAATTTAGAGATCTAAGTTTTAAGTTAAGCTTTACTACACATTAGCATATTATAGACTATTGATTTTACTCTGTGTGCTTGCATAAGAACTCTAAGATTTAAAGAGATGATCAGAAACTGTCTTAAGAAAAGCAAAAATAGGCTAGGAAACTGAGGATCAGATATGAAGCTTTGATTTTCTCTTCAGCATTTTTTTTCATTTCTGTTAATTCTTCAAGTATCCAAATCTCTCCTGATTTAATCTCCAAGATGTTATGATGGCCTCGTATTTTACTCACCTCCTCCTCTTTGGACAGTCTTTCATGTAGTGACCAATCTTTCCACAGACACGACAACATCTGTCATTGGGTGCCAATTCCCCATCTGTCAGCACTTTTGAGTCAAAAAAGTATTCCTATCAAAACACATCAGACAGACAAAATATATAAGCCATTCACTTGCAACACTCAGAAAAGAAAGCATAATGGACAGCTTTCACCTCCCATTGTTCCTTAAATGTTACTACTTCTTGGATTATCCCTCGTCCTTTCCTTCCCCTGGATATTGGCAGCTTTTTCAGAGCAGTTTGAGCTAAAAAGCGGTGTTTGGTCTCAAGGCCAGAGGCTGAATTTGCAGACCAGCCCAGCCAGGCTCCAGCTTGCTGCCACCTTCCACCTCCCCAAGGCTCCTCTGAGGGCAAGGTTTTGTCTCTGATCTATTTTGGTGTCTGAGTCACTGCTTGAATCCTTTCCAAAGCAGCCAATGTCCCTTCCCAAATGACATGATTATATTCCCCTAGACAGAACAAAGCTCAGGTGGGGAACAGATGGAGCATCTGCAGACTGACCTGCATCATTCCCTTCCCCTGGAATTTGCTCAGGACAGCTGCACTTCTGAGGTGTGTCAGCACAAAGGCCACCGTTTACAGCCTCTGAGCAACATAAATATTGTGCAAGTACTGTCCTGCCTGAAAGACTGAAATGGAGGTAACAAACTCAGAAAAGAACAGATAAAGCAAGCAAAGGGAACAGAGAAGACAGGGAAGAATGATGGGAAATGAAAGCTTTCAAAGATTTGCAGAATCCTTTAGGAACACAAGCTCTGTTAAAAGTCCCTGGGACAAAGTTCTCTACACTGTTTTAGAAAACACCTTTCTAAGCTGATGCTAAAAATACTAATTCCAGTTATTTGCTCATATTAAAAAAAAACAGTTGTCTATTACACATCAAGGACTGGACCCTGGAGCACAGAGGAATACATTCTCCAATATGATGTTGCAGGTACACATTCCTGACCCTGACTCACTGTGCAAATTTTGAAGGTCCACTGTTAAAATAACCTACCATCATCCTTTTCCTTCCTTACTATCCCCATCAACTGGAAAAACAAAGAGAATGTAACATCTCTTGAATTTGTTTTCTTTAGCTACATGAACAGCCAGTGAAGTTCCTAAAGCTGTTCCTGGGTTTTACAGCCAAAGTTGCAGTTCTCTGCAATACTGAACGTCACACAAGGAAAAGTTCTATTAAATATAAAACCCAAATGAAGTTTACTTCACTCAAACCTGCCAAAAATACCCATCACCCATGCAACTACTTCTGTGAACTTTATACTGCCCAATATTAAGCTGCACATTTCATGCAGGTGAAGTGGAATTCCACATGTTGTGCATAACAAATTGTTAAATACATACACAAGAGGTTTGCCTTGGGTGCATCAATTACCTGGACAAAGAAAAGTAAAAACCATACTGAAAACTCTGAAAACTTACAGCTTCTCTTCCAACAGCTGGGTAGAAGGGGGTACCAAATAATTTCCTTCCATTGATAAATGCCTTCATTATGAAATTGGTCACTATTGAAGAAAGACAAAGTTATTGCAAAACAACAGAAAAGGCACAACTCAGTGAACATTAATCATTAGTAGACATCCATGGCTTACTTTTTCTAGAGACTCCAGCACCGAGATTATGATTCAAGTCAAAAGGATCTGTGCAAAGAAGGGAGAAAACCAGATCAGTGTTGGAAAACATATGCTGCAACGCATTTTATTTTTTTAATGCAGAGAATTAATTTTAAATACATTCACAGAGCAGATTACAGCAAAGCAATGCTTAGTGTTTTAAAAATACGTGACTATCTATAATACAGTACGAAGAGCAATTGACTGACAGTACAAGTTATGAGTCTAATCTCTTTTGTAGCTGCAGGGTTTGCATCAGTGCTTTTTAAAACACTGATGGCAGCTCCCTCACACCACGATCCTGTGCAAAGAGAGGAGATTCCCAAGCAGCAGAGCCACTGCCCTCAGCGATGGGCAGGGCAGCAGAGCAGCACCTTCGATGGCGATGCACTTGGACGTCCACTGCTTCTCAAACGTCGTCAGCAGCTTCTTCTGCCGGATGCTGATCACGTACTCCTTGAAGTCGAACTCCTCGGTGTAGAAGCGCAGCAAGCCCAGCCACAGCTCTCCAAGGGACTCGGTGTTCTTCCCAAGGGAAGGCAGACGCTTCTTCTGCAATGGGACACCATTCATGCAGCCACAGCTACTGACAGACTTCCTCTCCTGCAATACCTCTCTAATTACAAGTTTGCCTACCATGAACGGTCTCATTTAGCTAAAACAAGGTCAAACCACTACAGTTAAGACTAATTCTGGACTGGTTTTGAGAATAAAAAGTACTTTTCCTGATTTATGTGATTCAGAAATGACTTAAAATAAACCAAGACAAAGCAGACACCCATTTCAGCAAAACAGGACTCATTTGGGATAATGAGATAATTCTAATTATGGATATGGAAGTTTAACTACTCGTATATTACACTGCTAGAAATTTGAGTACTGTCCCATAAAAACATGGTTCAAGTTTTAGTGACTCTTCTGCGATTAAGAGTATTACCAATTCTTCCATGTCATCAAAGAAAAACGCATTCCATCCATCCACCATTCTTTGTGGAATCTGTTTGCCATCAAATATCTGCCAAAACAGAGCGGGCACAGTTACCACCCTAATGCAAAGTCACCATAAAACACTTGCAGTTTTGCTGGTAAAGACAATACAAAAATATAATTATTTTATCCATTACTCCTGATACAGACTGAATTTCCCATTGGTAAAAAGTTTGAAAGTCTTCCTGCATTATTGCTGTACCTCTCTCAAATTATTTGGTCATTTAATTTTACTTGTTCCTTGCAACTAAGAAAACATGACTGAATTACCTTGTCAAGATTCCAACATCCCTCTTGCCCACGGAGTCTCTAAGGAGACTTTATATGATTTCTATTACATTTTGACTTTAGCACAGCCAAGGGGAAATTCCACTGTTAGTTAAAGGCACTCTCAGGGTAGCAATAAAATAACAACCCCCAACCACTACTAAAGGATCACCAAGGAAGTCTACGAGTCTCAGCTGCGAGGCTTAAGCCAATTTTCCTCTTGCAGAGAAACCAAAAAAGTCAGCAAGGGATAATTTTCAGACGTGCCTGGGAGTTCCAGAGAGTCTCCAGGAAGAGGCAGAGAGCTGCCTAATTATATTCTCCCCACCCATACAATGGAGGTACAGAGTATTATTTTCTTAATAAAGTTTCCTGGCACATGTAAAATATTATCTTTAAAGTTATACCAAAGCATCATTTATCTTTTTTCCCTTATCAAATATTAAAATAAACTTTTTCTCTTACAGATAAAGTGCTGAGCAATAAATAATGCTTCTGAAAATAACTGGTTCAAAAGCTGGACTCACATTTCAAGAGCATCTGGTGCAGTCTCACAATTACAATTCCCTTCTCTCCAAACAACCTGTCAATTTTTTCTATCCTGTTCAGCATATAAATATGATCATAAGACCAACATCCTAACGTAAATGTAACAGCAGAACTTAGGCCCAACAGATTCCCAATTTTGTTCTAATTTTCTTGGTATGTTTTACCAACTAAAACCAACCTGCTAAATAGAAGGGCCCCATATTTCACTCGTTTCCCCCTGATCATAAAGCCCAGACTTCCCATATTTGCCTTGAAAAAAGGATGAATCTCTTTCCATAGCCTCGTTTTCTGCAAACCTACCTCCTGAAGAACTGGAATAACTGGTGGGTTTCTTTGCTGTAGGAAGTACAAAACCATAAGGATGTAGGCATAGGAGGACAGACTCCCACGGGACGCATCGCCAATATCGCAGCGCTGCACAAAGACATTGAAACAAAACACTGAATTCACATCTTGTTATTCAAGGCTAACAATGTCAGAGAGCAAAGAGAATTCATACTAGTAACAGCAAATACATTTATCTCATAACTAAAATTTGGTTTATGAAGCCTGAAAAATAAATGCCCCCAAGAGCCAAGTGCCATCTGGCAAATCCACAGCATCATCTGACTAACATAAAAACAGAAAAGCTTCTCATAGCCAAAATAACTTCTTTAAAATTTATGATGTGCCAAATTGAAAAAAAAAATCAAATCCTCAAAACATAAATCCCAAGTTTCAACACAATAAAATTTAATTTTCCTAAACTCATGTTACTCAAGTTGTTTTTATAATTCCTTATCTTGGTTTCCTCTCTCACTTTTCGTTGGAAAAAAAAAAATTAATAGGCAAGTATTTCAATGTTGTATTGGCAACTTAGGGAATAGGAGGCATTTTGCAAGTGTACACACAAATCCCTAATTAACCATGGTCCAGCCTGCACAACATAGTGTGGAACATCCCTGCCCATGGCCGGGGTTGGAATCGGATGAGCTTTAAGGTCCCTTCCAACCCAGACCATTCTGTGACTCTGTTCAGTGAACAGAGGATCTTATTACAGTATAACCTTTCCACAGCACCTGCATCTCAGATATCCTTTGTTTCAAGCCAGTGTCATAGCAAACAACACATTTTTAACCTCCTAGGTCTGGAAAAGACAGGGATTCACAAATTACTTTCACATTAGCAGCAGCAGTGACAGCTGTTCCTGGTTTTTCTGCCAATGCAAACAGAGCAGGAAGCATTTTGCATATACATGCAGGAGTGTATGTCCCACAGCTTGGAAATTGGATCTTTACACTACAATTTTTAGAACGTACACAGTAATAAGCAATGCTACCAAACCTCTGTAAGAGTCATTATTATCAACACAAGGCATTTTTATTCTGGACACAGAAGGCCATGGCATATTGTGCATTACTGTGATCACACCAAGCAAACAATCATTCCCAGTTTTGGTGGCAGAATAATGAGCATGTCCACTGCATTTTGGCACAAAGTTATTTTATTCATCTTGATGTATTTTATTCCATGAACATCTGGTAGCATGATGCACTCTCCATAAGCCATTTTTTATTTGCCCCACTCTCACTCAGCTTTCCTTGGATGTGTCTGGGGAGTGTATTTAATTCCGAACAAAAAGCAACACCACATTTCAATTATCAAAGGCTGTAAAACATTTTGTTTGAATATTCTAACAGGGTATGTGGTATTTGATCTTTCCAAAGTCTTACAGTCAGGTGTATGTCCTAGGCATGTCAAGCAGAGACTCAGGCATTCATTCATCACCCCCCACCTCCCTACACCTGACTTTTACAGTAAGCTAAACAAGGCGAGTGCACCAGAAGAAAGTTGCAGTAATCCCTGGGCTGGTCCTAGACATGGACACTGCATTCTGTTGTCTCATTTCCAGCTGGTAGTAGCAAAAGGTAAAGCTCGGTGGCTGTAGCAGAAAAACCTGTGTTACACCAATAAATACCTCCTTTTTGTATTACCTTGGCAAAAACCTTCATTGTGTAGCCCAGGTACTGCACTCTGGGATCAATGGCTGCGTAGGTAGCCAACATCCTGGTGTTGTGCTGTGCCTGGAAACAGGGAAAACAGAGGCAAACAGGTGGGAGGGTGTGGGCCACTGAATTTAAATAATGCAGGAAAAAACCACCAAGACACAAATGCATTTTAATTCTGGTTTCAAAGTTATTCCCTCAAATGATTATTTGAGGGAGGTAGAAAGAATGAAAAAGCTGCACACAAAGCAAAGCCAAGCAGATGCTCACCAGTGTGTTGTATAAACTGATATCTCCCTCTAAGCCACTCCGCCTGTGCTCAAACTTCACTATAGGCACTTTGGCTGTTGTTATAGGCAAGATGTTTCTCAGACCTGGGGAAGCAACACTTTAGTACATAAAACGTTTCCATTAACCACATTTATAGTAAATCAACTACAAAACGTGTAATACTTCAAAACACCTACCTGGATGCTTCTTAAGAACTTTTGCCAAACCTTCTATTATTTCTTTACAGTTTAATTTCTAGGAAGAAGAAATATCAGAGCATTAGACATTAAAACATGGATCCTATTTCAACAAATACCTTACTATCACAAGTATTTCACAGAGGAAGAGTCCATGTACTGGCAATGAACCAGCACATGAATTTAAAACACCTGGAGACTCACATGCTTTATGTGGACAGGTACAGTGTGCCCATAGGGCACTAAAAGTTAAACAGGCTGTATCTTGCTTCATTTGTGCAGTGTAACAAGCCAGTGTGCTACTAGCAAATCCTACCCTTTCTGTGGACAGAAATCTTAACTGCATTAAAAAGCCTTAAAGAATTCTTGAACTTAAAATAGCAGATTTCATCAATTTCAAAACTCTTACCTCTGCATTTTCATGGCCTTCCAGTGTCATGCAGATATCCAGATCGCTGTCCCGAAATCCAAATCCATTCTTTGAGGAGCCAAATAAGCAAAGCCTGGCTTTGTCTGATCAAAAGAATAGACAAAAAAAGGTAAATTCTTTTGCAGCTGAATGGTAAGTGCTTATTATGAATACTCCTTAAGTGTGATGTGCACATGCCCATAAAAATGAGCTTCAAGAGAGACCTTCCAATGTCACTTCAAAGACTTCAGCTTTGATAAAGGCGGAAGCACAATACTTTAAAAATTATTTACTGAAACTAAGGCAGGATAAAGCCCACATAATTTCTTATGATTGAGGTGTATTACAGAGTCACCATAATCATTAAATAGCATCTCTAAATGTGGTGCAAAGTTTTGTGGCATGTGACTGCACTCTCCTGTTTTAAACAAATCAAAACAACGTGCGAACCCAGTCACCAGTGCAGCTTCACCCCACAGAAAAGACAGAGCTACTCTTAAGACAGTTCATGTACTAATTCTGGTTTCACTCATACTTAATCTACGTTGTATATTTTTCCCGTGCCAAGGTAAATTTGGCCAACCAGTAAGTTTTTGTATCCATAACATACTCCTCAAGAATACACAAGCAGAAGGTTACTACCCTTCATGGAACATTCTTTCCCAACTGTTTTGTTTACAACACGATATTACAATGTCTTTTCAGTCCTGTAAAGGAAAATAAAGTTACGTAGTTAAGAGGAATTTCTTCCTACCTGCAAAGAGTGCATTTATCTGTTCAACTAAAATCAATGCTAGGGAAATACATCTAACACCTATTCACAGCTTTCTTCCTAACCTTCAACAGAGTCCAAAACCTCAAGTCTTTCGAGGCCTTGTAAGAGGACTCAATCCTCAGCTGCTGCCAGTACATGGAGGCACATCCAGTAAGTGGATGGAAGTGGAATTCACAATTCCTGGATGACTGGCCAGCTACAGCAGAATAGATGGCCTTCCAAGGACTGGACTTCAGGACACCTGGGCTTAGTACCTGCTCCAGCACCATTTCACCACCTACAAAACAATCATGTTGTATCTCTGTGCCTTGACTGCCATCACTGCAGTCAGACCCCTTTGCCTGCTTTATGTAAAGACAAAGTCATTAAGATTTCCAAGACTCTCAAACATTGGTGACTAAGCAACAACAGCCCTTGGCCCATGACCAAAGCTAACACTAAACCCAACCAAACGGTCTTTTTGTCCTGATTTCAACAGTCTTGTGCCTGCACTGCTACTCTGGCAGTTCCACCTCCACTCCAAGGACATTTCCATGGAACAGCACAAAGGGATGTTCACTGTCAAGTCTGCAAGATGAGTTTCCATGCAGAGGGAAAAGAGATGCCACTGCTCTAAGCAAGGAAAATAAAACGAGACAAATCCCATCTTCATGCTCTGGACATCACAACTGAAGAGAGCACTGTCAAGAATCACAACCTCCTGTTACATACCATTGTACTCTTTTCGAATAAATCTTTCCAAACTTGCCAGTATTTGTTCTCTGTTCTGTTGCTCAGACAAAGGAGGGGATAATTCATCTAAATAAAAACAGGTTAAAACAGAGTTAGGTGTGACATTCAGCTACCTCTAAAATCTTTTCCAGCTAATTAAAAGACTGGATATTTTTTTATGTTTACTTTGCCTAAATATGTGGGTTTGTATCATTAGAGTCTTCAGGGTTTTATTTCAATGTCTGATTTTACTGCAGTTATTCAAACACAAAGTGGCTTGGTGGGCACCTGGTGTCCAGCCAAGGTTAACCACCACAGCACCCAAAAGGGGCTTTACCCCAAAGATACCACAGGATTTGGCAAGCCCAAAACCCAGTAACTTTTTACAGGCTCTGTGAAAAATCCCATATAGCATTAGTTTCTCAAATCTGTTACAAAGTATCACAGCCAGGGATTATATAAAAATTGAAATATTGATCAATTTGCAGTCTAGGGCACTTGGAAGAGCTTCTCCCTACTGAACTGTAAATAATTACAAATAAATAATTTAACTCTACAGTTCTCAATTTTTCCAGGTTACAGATCACAGCATACAGGGGAGTTTAACCACTTTTTGAACTTACCAAAACATCTTTTGCACACTATATCAAGTATTTCCCGAAACCTGTCTGTCATTGGCGGTAGTGGTTTTAGATCAATTTTCTTGAAATCCTCTGGGCAGTCATTTTTGGAATGTCCATCCCGTTTGCAGATGCTGCATACTATAGTTGGTGGCTTTGGGGGAAAAAAAAGGTGCACAGATGCCATTTTACTTTACAGGTAGTTCAGCAGAGGTAACACCTCCAAGTAACCAAGAACATTTGACATATGAACAATAACAGAGCATCTACAAAGAGCAGAACACTTCATCATCAGGCTGCATTTAGTTCTCACAGTGCTTACAAGCACCTGGAAGTTCTACAGGTAGGGGAGGAAAGGGAGAAACAACCCACAGAACAACCAAAAGACAAAACCCAGGATTTTTCTGTGTGTGTAAATCAAAAAGCTTTGCATAAGATGGGGGCAACAGTCCAGCTAGTCCAAACGGGGCACAGGTTGGTGTTTTCCAGTCCTGAATAACAGGTACTCTACAAAGGCTATTCCTAACACAGACCCAAACAACCCCTGGGAGAATCCAGCTATCCACTCACCCTCAGCCAGCGATTTAAAAAGCAACACGTGAGCAGCAGCACCGCTTACCTTTCCTGAAGTAAAAATAAACTTATCGAACACATAATGCATTTCCTGTGTGGAGAGCCTGCCCTGCTGCTGGCGCTGCGGGGGCTGCCCCGCTGTGGCGCAGAGGGGCGAGGTAGGAGGAGTGCCGGGGGCCCGCGGGGCAGGCTCCGAGCCCGAGTCCTGCCTGCCCTCGGCGTCAGACAGGTCAGTGCTGGAGTTCGTGTCTTCGGGATGGTGCTGGCTGCAGCCACAGCGCGGGCTGAGCTCGCCCTCGGCGACACATACCGAAACCTCCAAACCCTCCCTCTCTTCAGGTGATTTCTGCTGTAATTCACAGCATTCGTTAGACGTGAGGGATAAAGCTTCTTCTTTGTCCTCGTCGTAACTAGAGTCCGATGTTGGAAGGAGCAGAGAGTCCATGTCCTTGGAAGTGCATCTTTTGGCTACAGCTTCTACCACCTCAGTACATTGAACTTCATTCTCTGGTATGTTACATCCACTTCCTATATTTTGTTTATCTACAGCATTTTCCCCTTGTGGAAGGCAACAGTTTGCTACAGGCTCTTCAGATCCTGTGGATTTCTTATTATTAATTTTCCCTTTTTCTTTCTTCTTGGTATCTGGCTTGGATTTAATCCCATCTTTACTTTGTGGACATGCAAAATATTTATATGCTGTCCTAAATCGCTCCAGGATGTACTCAAATACCATCTGGCTATTTAGACTTCGTGCAACATTCCTCTTTAGTGCAAAAGGATCTAGGAAGAAAAGAAGAATAATTTCACTGGTAATCTTTAACTTCTGCATTTCACAAAGTAGCTGAAAACCCTAAGTTATTATATGGCAGTTAAAAATAGATTCTTATATTATAATCCAGTATTGTATTTGGTATACTTAGAGAGCATGAAGCCCACAATATTGTTCCAGAATTCTTCCATACCAAACACACTCACATGCAGCCAGGAATGGCTGACTATCATAACCCATTCCAAATAGTCTTCTTTAAAAAGAAAGCCAAGGATATATTGTACATTATAGTATGAGCAACTTCTAAACTAGAAATTAAAATAAACATACAAAGGCAAAATAAAAATAGGCCTGCTAGAACCATTTTTAACTCCACTGAAGGTTTGGCATTTCCCTTAAGACTTTGGCTCATACAAATTAATCTCACCAGGTTTCATCTTTGCCCTTCCTAGTGATTTCTACATCAAACATGTTCTCCAAGCAAAAAGAGCACTTGCATAAATGCTGTAAGTTTGCCTGGGAAGCTATTACCAAACTGAGATTCTGCTACTTCATAATTTCAGCTACAAACTTAATATTAAAAAAAAAGGCAAAAATGAAAAATAAAACAACAAAGCAAACAAAAACAACACAAAGGCAAACAATAGCAGGTGTCAGAAAAATGGAATCTGTTTTTTTTTTAATTATTTCCTGTTTCTTCCTCAATAATTCATCCTGTCATCTTACATGCCACATATTGAATAAACACTATCTAATTTTACCTAACTCTAGCTAAAAGAGATTGAAGAAAAGAATTAGGAGACGAAATTAAAGTCAAAGGAGTGATCTCAAGACTCACTAGTCAATATATGCCTCAACAAGTCATTGCTTGTTTTTCTGTTTTACTTTTCCTTCTCTGTGTTCTTGTACCTTATTGACTCATCCTTCAGTGTACCTTTAGTACCTCATTCTCTGTCTGTATGATTCTCTTTGTCCTCTCCATCGCCTCAAGTGTTACAGATAAGCCACTTCAGCAACATCTCTAGAAAGTGTTCAAAAGTCATTATTTATGCTTTTACAAAAGTATCACCTTACATGGTTTCTTAACTTCCTCAAATACTCAGTTTCTGTGTTCTTAAGGTCAACGAAGAATGCCATGCATTGCTCTGTGACTCTCCCTGTTTTTTCAACAGGGAAAACTTGTCTTTAAATAGACTAAACAGCTGACAAAATATGTATTTAAAAACAGTTATTGTCCAGACTCCCTGGTAAGTGTCAGGTAAATCAAGCTGATAATGCAGGACGAACAGAGACCTGGGCAGGACTCTCCTACCTTCGATGGCTATTCGCCTTTTAGGCCAGTTTTTATTCTCTCTGGTCAAGAGCTCCTGTACCCGTATGCTGATGACATATTCCTCCAAAGCAAATTCCAGTGTGTAAAACTTCAAAAGTTCCAACCACAGCTGCCCCAGCGAAACTTGGTGAGGGGTTTTGAGTGCTAAGAGAGACTGAAAAACATGGACAAGAATGCTCAACTGCAGTAAGAAATCAATATTCCCCTTCCTCTCCCTTCTTCCATCCAATGTCAATGTTTAAAGGTAGAAAAATGGGGATAAGAGATAGTGAATGGTTTTCAATGAAATAAAGCCATGACTTACAATCCCGTGTTTCTCTTTTCCATTACTTTGGTTGTCCACTTCTGAGCTTGCTGCCTTCTTGCCACCACCCTTCTGTTGTTCAACTTTAGCTTTACTTTCTGCTCCAGTGGAGTTTTTGGCTGCCCCATTTGGTGGGGGTTTGTACTCCCACCGCACAAACTCTTCATCCTCTACACCCTTCAGCTGGTGGTCGTCAGGCCTCTTCGAGTCAAAGCCCTCAATCTAACAACAATTAAAGTGGCTCTGAAACAAGACTGTGTGTGACACATACAACCAACAGCTTCCACCAAAGCTAACACTGACAAGTGTGGTATTTATACCCCTCAAGAGCAAATGGTATTAGAGGAATAGATTCAGAGAATTAAAGAAGAAAATAACTGCCTTTTGTCTAAAATGCAGCGTGACACAACTGCACAGGCTACAGCAACTGCCTTTTCATTTAAAAAGTTTTCAGAATCATCAAGTGTCACCTGTGTGAGGATGAAATACCAATGCATTTTATTTAGTCTCCTTGGGCAATCAAATTCTGAACACAGAGATAATGCCAACAATTCAACAAGGTTACCACATTACCCAATCACTTACCCAATTGCCCAAATAGGATGGTAAAATACGTGGTTTTCTTTGTTGCAGAAAAAATATCACCATTAAGGCAAAGGAATATGAGGGAATCCCACCTTCAGCCTGGCAGTCAATGTGGCAGAGCTGTAAGAGAATAAATAATTACTTCTCTGACGTTAACACCAGCGCTTTAATTTATGATCTATTGTAAAAGGACAAATACTAAAGAAATGTGAGAAACAGAGTGAAACAGAAAGTCCTGTATCTCAGAAACTGCAGCTGTCATGCCATGCCACATACAGACAAAATACAGGCTATGGGAACTCAGACAGTGCCTTAAGTTATATTATTTTATTGTACATTATTTTCTTCAGTTTCACCACATTTTGTTACTGTGGGACATGTTTATGCCTCTAATTTCAGCTCCCAGGTCTGTGTTGCTGTGCAGGTGTTTCACGTAGGAGATGGGGGTGAACAAGTGGCATGAAGTTTGTTCTACATATTCATGTGGCTTACACATTACACTTACACATATGATCATGTGATTTATACATTACATTATTTGCACTACTTAAAAAGAAGAAATGACCATCATAAGCACTGAAGATAATTAAATAACTTACCCTAGCCCAGTAGCGGAAAGCCAGAACTAAGGGAATGAGGACAGGCTCCAGTTTCCCCAGTGCAGCCAGCAGGTCAGTTGTAAGGCAAGCCACATCATTCCTAGCACTCACTTTACATGTCAAACCACTGGAATGCAAACATAAAGCAGATAAAGGGTTATCACTCTGTGTATACAGATGATGCTGGAGGTATCACACCCACCATAATAAAAACATGCATCAGCGTCTCCCTGAATTTTTTAAACAAAAGCTACTGAGTACAATTACATTTTCTTTACTATTAACTCATCTAGAACATACAGAAGTTCATTACAGCTAAGAATTTAAAACAGCATTAAGGATTTGCTCTAAGTTCTGCCATTACTTAATTGTGCTACCTTACACAATTCAACCTCAAAGTATGTTGTCCACATTCCAAACACCGAAACAAGTACATTAATACTTCAAATATGCTGCATATTAAGAATTGGTTAAGTCCACAGAACAGCTCTCTAAAACCTTTCCTTTTGCTTCTCAGAATAATTATTTCTATCCTCTTACAAACACAGGAAAAGATATGTCCACTCTTGTTGTATTTGCTTCCCCAGAGTTCCAGGCGGTACCTCCAGCCAGTCAAGCAACCCTGTTCCATTTTGGAGGTTGCTGATTCTCAGGAATTCACTGAAACTGTCAGATGATGTGTCCTTTCTGGCAATACGTGTCTTCTAAAATGTTTTAAAGCCTTGGCTTAAACTGCTGGCAGCAATTTTAAATAACAACTGAAAACCATTCCACTTTTTCCCTGGTTAACTCCAAGCAGAACAGATATTTTCAGACTCCTACAAGCACAAAAGCTAAGGCACGTTTCTTTCCTGATCACATTTTCGTGTATGAGCAATTCCCTTTTACCAGGAATGTTACAGAAACACTTCTTGTCAGCAGTGCAGCCAAGCAGCTGCTGTAAGGAGCATAACAGCAACTGGGATCTCCTTAAAACCCCTTCAGTGACACATACCTTTTAACATCTTTGCAAAAGACAACAGGAACTTTGGCATGGAAATCTGACTCCACATCTGAGTAGACAGCTAAGCAAGGAGAAAAAAAAAATTCTGCTTCAAGGTTTTTTATCATTTTTCCAATTCTGTTTTTAAAACTATTACATTTATACCATGATTTTTCAGTACAATTCAAATCAAGTGCTGCATAGCTGGCCAGTAAACAGTATTTTCTGGTTACTTTTTGGTGCTCACCATCACTATCACACAGCCCAACTGCTCCTGACAGAACAACGAGGCTACAAGTCTCAGAAGGCTTGTAAAAATTCTCATTCATGTTCATATGCCATTGGAAAGCAGCTCTTGAGGTTACTGCTTATCATTCCTCCCACAAAAAGTTAAACACTTTGATCTGGCATCTTTTGCCATAACTTCTGGCAATCTGAACTGGACTAACTGGGCTGCCATTCCCTTGCTGAAGGTTCTCATCTCTCATTCACACAAGAGCTGGTATTCATAAAAATCACATTCATAAAACAGTTCAGATACTTTGCTGGAAAACTAATCCATTTTTTTAAGTTTACAGAAAAATTAAGCATGAACACATCTAAGCAGCAGATGGAATGTTCAATAGAAATGAGATGCAACTAAAACTCACCACTGTTCTTCAAGATCTCAAGCACCTGGATCAGAACATCTGGCTGACTCATCTACAATGACAAAATCAGGGCAGGTTACATTAGTCAGACTAACCCATTTTATTCTACACTTTATTTAAAACCACTTGGGTTGCACAGTCAGTAACTATGTTCTTTAACAGAGGTGAAATGATGTGTCAGTGTTAATGAAAAGCTGGCTGTGTCTGTCTGCACCATGGGAACAGGTACATAAACCTGTCAGCCAGCTTTCCTCCAGCCTCCAGCTTTTCCACCAACACTTCTGCTCCAGGTCCCTATTACCAGACTCCATGAAGTTAAAACAAAACATTTGCCATACGCTAAACAATTTCAATGTCAACATATGCCACTAGAAATGCACCACCACAGAATTTAATGCCAGTGCTTTCCCCCAAGGGTTTTTTAAAGGTTGTATTTTTAAGCATGTTTTCTTCTCTCCCCAGAAATCAACTGAAGTGCTGTTTCAAAGATGAGCACAAATAAGTCAAAGAAAGGTTAAAAATTAGCAGCACCTTTGAGCTTTTGAGAAAAAATTACATATGCAACTGTTTGAAAAAGGGCTCAGTTCTGCTTCCTGACTGCAGGGTCATTTCAAAATGCCATGTGTAAGTGTGTACCCCAAACAGCTACCCTGAGTTTCACTGTAGCATCTACAGTCAAAAAACAGAGCAAGTTCAGCAGTTGTGCCTCTAACAAGAACGTGCTGCCAAAATCACATACTAACCATGAACCAACAGCTTCAATAAAGGTAAATTACACTGGTCTGCAGGACTTTTGTACTGTGAACTGTAAACTGGGATGTGATATTTAATTGCAAGTGTCTAAAGCATAAAAGGAACAAATGTCTCTTCTAGCCCCAACTTTAAAAGGGGGGAATCAATACCCACAGGAATTTACAGTCTGAATCATGGTCATGTGGAAGTACATTTATTCAGAGCTAACTATTTTCAAACTGCTTCAATGCTTATTAAAAAAAAATTAGAGAAAGGCTGGCATGAGATTGTCCAGAAAAAAACCAAAACAAACAAGAATTAAAGTTACCTAATAAGCAATGAAAACTTTATCCACAGCACAGCTGACACCAAATCAAAGATCAGATGCTTTGTAATGCTCTAACACCATATGCCCAAAGAGAACATAAAGGCAATGGAATAGAAATAAAAGTTGATGGTCTTGATCTAAAAACCAGTCTTAATTAATAGAAGATAACATGTACGCACCTTGGGGGGAAATTTGATATCAATGTTAACATCACTGGTCTTGAAAGCGAATCTGGTTAAGCAGGAGCCATACATCCTCAGGGAACAGTCTGGGGAGAGAAACAGCAGCATTTAACAGCCAGTTCATACATTTTTCTCACTGGATGATGCAAACCCTGCTTTAGATGCTGCACCTCACAAGTTCACCCAGATGGGTGAACACTGAGCCCCTTTCTCTCTCCTGTGAAGGTCAGTCACTTCCACAACACACCACAGGAAAACTAATAATTCAAACACTGTAATTACCAAATGGCCAACAGTTTGCAAGCTGTTTTCAAGTTGGTGTTTTGTGGGCTGTTTTTTGTTTGGGTTTTTTTTTGCAATGTGGCTTTAGTTTTGTTTGTTTTTAATATAAAACTACACATGCAATAGTAGTAACTGTCACCATCCCAGTGCAGGATTTTGTGAACAGCTTTTGTTAACCACAGCTCGCTCCCACTGCAGCAGAGAGCCAAGTCTGAAGTTCTCTGGTGCCTCTCACCAATCTGTTCATCTCATCAGCAAGTTCCTATGCACAACTCATTCTGCAACATGCACAGAAAACATAACTTCAGTACAACCCCAGGCAGAGTCCAGGATCCATTCAGTGGGTCTGGAGTTAACACAGCTACCTGCAAAGCTGTGGAACGGATCCAAACTAATTAGAAAGCACCTACTCAGAAATAATGTGAGAAATGTCATTCCATTCCATAAACGATAATTTATCCCATTTCATGAGATACTTTTTGTAGATGAAAATTTTCCTGTAATATCTATTAGGGTCCCATATATCTAAATCACCTGAAAATGGAGACTGTTCTCAGTCCCTCCCAAATCCAACACTTGCTCAAGAGGGTTACCTAGAGCAGGTTGCCCAGAACTGTGTCCAGTTGGATCTTTAAAATCCCCAAGGGTGGAGAGTCCACAGTCTCTCCAGGCAACCTGTGCCAGTGTTCAACCAGCCTCGCAGCAAAGAGGCTTTTCTTCTATTCTTAGGACCTTTGTGTGTGTTCTGACCAAACTCTCTCCATCAGAAAATTATTCTTCAGAGAAAATAAGTCTTACACATACATAGCTTCAAACAAAATCTATTTTACACTACTTAGAAATCAGTCCTCTCAAAATTAATGGCTGTATGGTTAAATAATAATAACAATATAATGATTTGAAATTATTTCCAATGGCTTTTAATAGTAGTTACAATCTTTGCTTAGTCCAGAGAAAATCACAACAGAGCATCCCATGTTCTCTACACTGTGCATGAATTCATTTTTTCCTAATTTACGACTTAGGAAAATATATTCAGTAAAATATAGCTGGCTCTGAAAAGGAGAATAACAAACTGTAATTTACTATTACAGACTCCCTTTCCACTATTTCTGCACCTCCACAGAAGCTCCTCAGTCCAAACAAGTCAGCCAGGCAAGTAACAGTAAGTTTTCCTGAGCATTTATGTTAAAATGTTATGTAACAAAGCTTTGTCTTGTGCTAATACACTGTCAGTGGAAAACTCCATCAGAACAGCAGTTTGCACGAGGAGCCACATTCACAGAACCAACAGATGAGCAAACCTCTCACCTTACAAGCCTGTTCTACTCAGCACCTTGTGTTTAAGTACATATTTAACAGAGCACCTAAAACCAAAGCTGATCATCCTGCAGCTAAAAAAGCTTTCCTACTGCTGCACTTTTGTAGAGCAAATGGAAAAGAGAAGGTATCTATAAAATAAAAAGGAACAACACCCAGTTCCAATACAGAAGAAATAAAAAGTTTGAAAACTTTGGCAATGAGATTAGTATTTGCCTCTGTTCAGATGCACTGAACACCAAACCACTGTTACCATAATGTCAACATCACCACAGCTCCAAAAACCTGCTCTCAAACTCCCAGTGTATTGACTGCAGGAGATGATGGGAAATCAATGCAGAGAAGCAAATGCCACATATTACCTTCTTGTTATGTGATCCCATCACTTTAAAGAGGATCAATAGCTTCAATAAACACACATCAGAAAGGACAAATAAACACCATTATATTTTCCTCTTTAGTCCATGTGTTAATTCCTTTAAAATCAACTGTATATATTAATAGTGTATAATATCAAAATATTTAACCCCAAATGCATTAATCCCCCATCAATGAAGGTATCAAAATAAAGAAAACCTTTCACCTAAAGAAAATGCAGAACACTGAATACCTGGTAAGGGTTGTTGAATGATTTTCTCCATCTCCTTTACAATTTCTTGGCGAATCCTGAAATCCTCCTCTGAGATGCCTTGTTCATGGGCTGCCTCAATGAGGGTGAAGCTCAGAGCAGCCAACTGTGCAGGCGAGGGCGGTGGGAGGGCCCGCAGCTCGTTCTCCTCTTGCTTTTCCTGTAATTATTGGATGATAAAAGTAATAACTGATATTTGAGGGAAAAAAGGTTATCTCATAATATTAGAACACACTGTTTGTGTCCTCCTATTTAGATGGTGTCCTGCCCAAACACTTCCAAAGGCAGGAGCTCTGCCTGGCCTAACAAATCCAGCTGTGTGGCTCACAGGAATGGCAGCAGATGCTCAAGGTTTAACACAGAGATTGTTGTTTCACAGGAAATCTGCTGTATTCCATTCCTGAACCACATTTTCTGACAGTTCTGAAACAGAATTCATCCAGGAGAATAAAAAGCTGTAATTGTTCATAAATAATAAAAGTAATTGAGCCACCGAGGTCACACAGATTTCTTCAGAGTGGACTGTACTTTAAGAAGAGGTATCAGAGGCAGAGAAAGTATTCCTAGCTCCAAGAAATTTCTGTTAGGTCAGTCACATTGCTGCTTAAACAGCTGGTGCCAGAAAGCACTGGGTGTAGTGCATCTCATCCAACAGCAAGAACATGTCAGATGCACCAAGTCATTCAGGACTAAGTACAACAACCCCTTGTTTCATACATTCACCAACTGAATGAAATGTGTGACTGACAACAGAAATAAGCAGTAATCATAACACAACGCACTGAGAAAACACAGCACAGTATGAAAGTGTTTCCTAGGCTGCACCTCTCAACTCTCCTGTTCTTCTCTAAACAGATTTAGCCTAAGAAAGAATATGGGCATTTTTAAAAGGCTCTGGGGGTTTTTATGTCACTGATTTAGGATTTTTCTTGAGTTGTGGAGCCACAGCTACTACTGAGCTTATTGGACAGCCGTGTCCCTCCTAGGGCTGGAAAGAGGTGCACTTTATGAAGCAAAACTCAGCTACACTGTATCACTATTAATGTGGCACAGGACAAAGTGCTAAAAATTGAAACTGCTCCCTGTTCTCCAGTGTTCCATTCGGGGGCAAAGAAACATCATTCCTCATTGTTACCTTCATGCGGTAAAAAGTGGTTTTATATCAAACATGGGGCCGGTTCATTCTTTTTTCCATGATGCAATTTGGCAGACAGTAAGAGAACCAGAATCCTCTACCAACAGTCACTGAACATAACACAGGTTACTCTCTGAGATTTAATGGATTTCTGGCATTCAGAGCTCTCTAGGTGATGACTTGCATACATTATGGAATTAGAGCATTAATTGCAAACACGACTGTGGTAAAAAATACATTGGAACAGGAGAAAATAATTTGACTGAATTTCGGGGAATGGTTGTAGAAGAGCAATTTCAACCATGTAAATCACAAACCCAACATACTGGGGAGTTTGCAGCTCTTATAATGAACTGCCCACCACTCAGAGACACTAATTCAGAAGCAATGACCAAAAATGTTCTTTCCTCTCTGCCTGGACAGATCATCAAGCCCTTCCCCTCAAAGAGAAAACTGAAATTTGTGGATCTCTGCTCAGCAGACAAAACTTTCACCTAAAGGAACACGACCAAACAAAACAAACCACATAAAAGGTATTTTTTTCATTAAAAAAAAGGGGGGGAGAAAAAATAGCCAAAATCTGATTTGTTAACTTACCATTATGTTTTTCTTATGCCGTTTCTCTTTAATATGCTTGTGAGCTCCCTGGATATTCTCAATGTGAACTAAGCAGAGCTTGCATAGATACTGACAGTTGGTGTATTCTGGGGAGCGCTGGGGAAACAGGGCCAGAGATTAACAGATAAAGTTTCTGCCAAGAGTGCCTGAAAAACTCAATTCTTAGAATAATAAACTGCATTTAACAATTTTGTAACACTTTTAATGTCAAGGTGCTTTGCAAACATTCAGTAATCTTCAAAAAACACGGGGGAAATGGTTTTGACCTGTAGGACAAGTGGGGAAAGCAAGGACAGGAAGTGAGACAAGCTGAGTATTACACTTCTCAGCACATTTCAGTGAAGGTCAAGACTGAAGAGTTTATGCTTCCTAAGGCTGACCTAAAAGCCAGTAAGCCATTCCCCTCTCAGCTCCAGCTGACACTGACTGGATTTATTACATCTCAGCGTTTCTCTGATGAGATAATGGCAGTGTTCACCCTGCTCTGTGTGTGCTGCCAGCACGTGGTGGGGTCTGGCAGCACATCCCCAGCACATCTGGCCAGGGCTGCAGGTCCTGCCCCATGAAAAGGGGCACCGTGGCCACTCCCTGATGGTGCTCTGGGGGGTGATCCCTGACAAGGGTCGTGCTGGTGCAGTTTGGTGGATCTGAGATGCCCAGAACTGGAGACACGTGCAGAACAAGAACCTTTTTGTGCAGACAGGCTGGGAGAGATGGAGCTCAAATGGAGAGTGGCCACCTGGGAGAGCCCAGTCTGCAAGAAGCAGCCAGACCTCCAGAGGTGACAGGGAAGGAGGGAAATCACTGTTTTCCTGGGGAGCAAGAGAGGATGCTGCAGAGTTCATACAACCAGGAAACAATGAAGAACTACAGGACTAAAAGGCATAAAAGTGGAGGGGTTGTTTGCAAATACTCCACTTTATCTGCCTCATCCTGCAGTTGTATTTTCTAACCCTACTTGGCATTTTTATCCTTCTTCTAATACACCTGTACTTGGTACAACCAAAAGGTATACTGAAAACACCAGATGTTTAAACAGGGACAGAACAATGAATGAACAGAGAGCACCATTTTAAGACACTGAGGTGGACCACAGATCAGTTAAACAAATTTCAACTTACTGTATGGAAAGTTAAGGCATTGTTAAATTTGGGCAGGTTTTTCCACTTACTGAGTTTGATCTTTTGCTTTTGGAAAAAAAAAAAGTCTGATACTCTCCTACTGCAGAGTAAATATCAACTTAAAGTAACATGGTCATTATGCTTTTATTACTAATTCTCTTTACCCTTATTTTCAATGAAACAAATACCTAGTAAGATAAAATTAGGCATCCATTTGGAAAACAACTGATAGTTACAACTGGATAGCTCAGAAGATTCAAGTATTTGATACCTGATGACTGAACTGGATGAAAAATATTTTACTACTCTTCTATAATAAAATGAGTACCAGCAATAAAACTATTTTAAAACCTTGTGTATTTCTTTACAAAACTGATCTGCTATATTATGTCAATAGATGTTGATAGAAAGGCTGAATTGTGTAATAACTTTTATATTGCCTTTATTGTAAAGGGTTTTTTATCCTCTAGTTATGCTTAACTCCATAAAAGGGGCAAGAACTCAAAATAGCAAGACAAAAAAGTTACAGATTACTACTTGTGTAAAGACAGATGTATCCAAGTACACCAGGCCTCATGAAATTTGTACTTGGATATTCAAGGAGCAATTCTGTAACAGAGTCAGTTGTATTTTAAAGAATTCACAGAGAATGGGAAGGTTCCAGACCACTAGGAAAGAGAAATTTATGAATATCTTTAAAAGGCTAAAGAAGATGAGCCAAGAAATTAGAGACTAGCCAGAATTAGCATTCAGAAAAATACTGTAATAAATTACTAGTAAGAACACAGGGAAAAAATTACAACCTGATCTGCTACAAATTGCATGAACCCAACCTTAGGGTTGCTTTTTTAAAGATAAAAGTCACAGTGCTTGAAGAAGCTGCAGCAGATGTTGTATCTTGAATTTTACAAAGTTTTTGTCACTTGTCATAGATCAGTCTCCAAAGGAGACCATAAATACTGTTTAAATGGAGAACAGTGAGGTGGGAGCCACACTGCCCAGAGAACTGTCCTCAGATACACACACCTAACAGCACATGCCAGGTATTTGTCAGCAGAGGTCCTTGTGGGTCAGAAATACCCACATCTTTGTTAAAGGCTTGGGAAATGCAGCAGAGGGTGTGCTGGCTACAAATGTGAAAGACAAACTTAGGAGAGGATACAGAAAATATAAAATGACACAAATTCGGTGATCACAACAAATTAGAGAAAGAGAATCAGAGAGTCATAGAACGGATTGGGTTGGAAAAGACCTCCGAGATCATCAAGTCCAACCCTTGGTCCAACTCCAGTCCCTTTACCAGATCATGG
>JAWWEV010000004.1:5344839-5363385 GCA_035583235.1 Hafferia zeledoni | reverse complement strand
AGTGCCTGGGAGAAGAGACCAACCCCCACCTGGCCAGAACTTCCCTTCAGGTAGTTCTAGACAGTGATGAGGTCACTGAGAATAAATAATATGAGAATAAGTAAGAAGCCACTAATTAATACCCAGCAAAGTGTCATTCATCCCTTGGGACTGCCAACTGCAACAAATCCAGGGCTGGGAACCCCTGATGGAGCATTCCTTAAGGAAAGGCTATGGGACCACTGCTGGTCAAACTACAAGCCAACACCCATCCAGACAGATGGAGTTCCCTCTTTCCATGCAAGGCTTCAGCTGGAATGGCATGTCCAGTTTCAGGTACCAGAGACGCGATGGGTGTCTGCAGGAAAGCAACACGAATGAACCACTAAAAATGTCCCCAAGACCAATGAACACTGAGAGTCTAAAGAAGGGAAGAGTGCAGGAATGGTAATGATCTTCCAGTGTGCAGAATGGTGTCAAAAAGAAGTAATAAACTTATGGTTATTCTCCTAGAACAACATAGGAGGGATTAAAATACTAAAAGAGACACTTGAATTAGACATTAGGAAAAACTTCTGCATTGCCCACACTGACTTGGACTTTTCGTTTCACTGGAGATAATAATTATTAAGAGCAGCTTAGATCAACATTTGTAAGAGCCATATCCAATACAGGTGACTGGGTCTGGGGAGAGGCTGATATCCCAAAGATAGCACAAGGTTCTTTTGCAATCTGTGTTCTGAGCTTCCAGGGAACCAGACTTTCCAGAAAATCCTATGTAAATAATGGAACTGTAAACCTTTAGACCTGCAGAATTAAAAAATACTGTTCTACAAAGGCTACATGTCCCACCAGAGGAACCAGAAGTTTCCAATCCAAATCATCTGCCACAATGACTGACCAGTAAATCTCAGACTATAAAGTGACTCACTATGAAGAAGAAAGAAAAAGAGGCAACAGGCTGTAGCAGAAATACCACCCAACCAAAACATGGTGATGATAATGAAAGAGGACACACATTTTCTTCTTTATCTGATAAATAACCCAACCTACTTTTTCAAGTTGGCAGATATAATCTCTTTCCAGACGTTCCTCAGCTTGTTTCAATCCCAGTTGCTGTTCAACTGTCAGATTAGATTCATCAATAACACCAGTGTTTTCTAAATAATCTGCTTCCAAAGTATGTTCTTTTGTTGATTCAGAATTCTTGGTTTTACCTAGAGAAAGAAATAGTTACTCTCTCAGAATAACTCACAGAGAGGAAAAGTGAAAATTAGATAAAAGCCAAACACAAATTAGAGCTACATTACAGGGTTTTTTTTCCAAAGGCTGACCAAAACCACCTTAAATGTCAGAATCTTTTCAGTATGTTAACCAGTATTTTAGAGAGACTGCTGAGACCTAGCCTGCTACTAAGAGTGCTATCAAAAAGAGAGTAAGAAAGAGTAGTTTAATTCTGTGTTTCCATCATAACTTCATAGTCTTTTATTAGGGCAAAAAAAGGGCTTGTTTTGCCATGCAGAACAGAGTATGCAAGATCCTGATGCCCTGCTGTAACAGAAATAAGAACTATTAGGCATGAAATTATTTTTACACAGCACATTTGAAGGGAGTCAGTGACAGAACTGCCCTAAAGCCACTGACCCACATGCCCTTACAGGGTCAGTCACCAGCATTCCAGGCCCTCAGTTTGGAAGCTGCTGGAGCTGCACCTGAGCAGGGACACCTCACCAGCCACAGCTCTGGAACGCTGCTGCTCCCAAACACAGGCAGCTCCACAGGGCCAGTTCCTCCACATGCCTATGGATTGGTCACAGGGCACTGATCTGCACAAACATCTACAGCAAATTATGCCAGTTGTTTTTACATAAGCAAAAGTGAGGGTTATTTGTGTGTTGGGTTTTTCCTTTTCTTTTTCTTTCCTTTCAGATGAGATCTGTGCCCCCAGACTAGCAAGGAATTAAAACTGAATAGATTTCCAAGTCCTGGTTTTCCAGTGACAGATGGTCCCCACAGTGTATGATGGGGGTCCACAAAGAGCTGGCTGATCACAGGATGCTGCCACTTCAGCTTGGTTTTCCTGTTCAATTTTATTAAGATGGCTTAAAAAACATGCACTTTACTATTTTCCTACTATTTCCACACAAACAACTGCTGCACAGGCAATATTCACAAAATTGCCTGTAGCTGTGGCAAATACTTCAAACAGAAGGTCTGCACTGATGTGGCATCTTAAACCAGCATTTTTATTAAAGAAAGAATGGATTCTAAAAAAGTGAGAAATTCTGAAGTATGGAATTAACCTGGTGAGACAAAGCCTGATCAATATATTTAATTTTGACATTGAAAAATATGTATAAGCTCTGCACACTCCTAAGGGTAACTGCTGATGGATGATACATATTCCACAGCTTCCTAAATCAAAAAGCCATCTGCTAAAACCTATTTTAAACAATTTTAATAACCAAAAGAGCACAATAGTCATAGGGAAAAAAAAAAAAAGAGTATTTTCCCTCTACTTACAATAAAGAACTTTTCTTGCTGATTTTTTTCCCTTGATCTCTCTGCAAAGCAGTAATAACTGGCATTTCCATAAGTGGCAATGATATTATGAAGGGTTCCCCCTTCAAAAGGCACTATATTCACAAAATTGCCTGAAACCCACACACACTAAGTAGCTTATAAAGATGTTTAGGTCTCAGGCTAAGAAAAAAGGACAGCTATTATCATAATCTCTTGTTCTCCAAGCAAAATGCTTGTATTAACAGTATGTTCTCTCCAAATGAAACCAGCAACTTACTCTGTGTGAAGAAAATACGTGAACAGAAACATTTCAAAGCCCTTTTCAGACTGTTCCAAATTGCACCAGAAGAAAATGGAATAAAGCAGTGTTAAATAATACTCACTGAAGTCATCAGGCTTATGTTCCATTTTCCTCTGATCTGCAGCAGCCTTAGCAGGATCCCCACCAGCCTGATCAACACCAGCCCTCGAGGCAGGAACTCCCAGTGGATTTTCCAGCACCAGTTTCCCTTTCTGTGGAGCTGCTGAGCTTTCCACACCGGCCCCATTCCCTGGAACTGGGGAGCCGGCAGTGCCTTCTCCCACTGGCTGAGCCTTTGTCTGTTTCAGGTTTTCCATCACTGATGATAAATTAGAAAATTTTTTTGCTTTTCCATGACTTCGATCCTGAACATTTGATGCCATATCTTTAGTTCCAGGAATACAACTATTTACTTTGCATGATTTACTTTCTCCTTGTTTTTCAGGACAAACATCATTTTGTTTACTCTTTTTGCTGCTATTCCCACTTGGAGAACTTCTCCCAACATCCTTCACAGATTTGTCATTTCTATTATGTTTATAATTTTGATTAATGGTAACTTTGACTGATTTGCCCTCCTCACAGACAAGACGGACAGACTTCCTTGGGTCATGATTTCCATTCTTTGAACTCTTGGCCTCTTCCATTATAGTGAAGACCTGCTTCTGCTGCCTCTTGAGACCACCTGAAGTGTGATTCTTCAGCAATTTGCAGTTAATTTTAAATCCTCTGTGCAGGCAAGGATCGTAGCTGATTGTCTACTGAAGAAATAATGATAAGACATTTTTAAATTGAAAGAAAAAATTAAATTAAAAGAAAAAATTCACTGTAGACAGCACAGTGGATAAACTCCTCTAAAGGAAGAGATAACTACAAATTATTATAGGAAGCATATTCCCCCCACAGGCATAAGTGAATTTTCAAAATACATTCTGTATTAAAGTAAAACTCATGAAAATTTTGATCACCCTGATTTGTATTTAAAAAAGGAGGGGATATGAAGAGACAAAAAATGGCAGAACACTGCAAAAAGCACTCAGTGATAAACCTGCCAACAGCTTGCTTTTTTAATCCCTTCCTATTTCTGGCTTTCTGAACAAAAACAAGAACGAAGATGTCTGCAAGAACATTGGAAAAAAAAAATTAACACATCTAAAAAATCCCACTCAATAAACACACAGCTCAAATTAGCCACTAGAGAAAACTAATTCGCTTCCAGCAAGCAAGCTCCATTTTATTAACTGATTTCAAAATGCATTTAGAGATTTGATGCAAAGTATTAGTAATAAACCTGACTGATCACCTGCATCCACACTCAGCAAGTTTTTGACACATCCAACTCTCATATAAGTCAAGTGCCAACAATTAAGTGAGACTTTGCTTAGCAAAGAAACCTGACAAATAGTAAATATTTTGTTTAGCTGAAGATTAACTTTACTCATGTAAACCTCAGAGCTTTAGGTGGTATGTCATCATCTGAGCTCCCTGCTGGCCACAGCTCAAAGGCTGCACTTCCAACAGGAAGTTAAGCAGGAGTAAGTGGGTCTGTTAGTAAGAAATTACTCTTATTTATATAGAGAATGAAGGGGGAGAATCTGTAACAAGAAACTGGAATTTGTTTTTCAATAACCCTGAGACAGCAGTTAAAAATTATGAGAAAGAAGAATTAGACATACAAGAAAATAAATTTCATAAAACTATAGCAAGGTATGGAGAGCAGAGTTACTCTCTTCCCTGTCCAGCTGCAGATTTAGTAGATAAATGAATGATCCATGGAAACATCTGGGCTTCAGAGACCCCACGAAAACAAGTAACTCATCATTCAGTGAAGAAAAGGAATAACAGAAAGTCTATAAATTACAACTATTAAAAGTATCTCAACATACTTTTGTATTTTAATAATAAGAATCAGAAGCAAGAATCAGACTAAAATGTCTGCTTAAAAAAAACCCACAAAAACCTTTCTGAATATTATCAGTATAAAAAACTTTTTTTTTTTCAGACTACATAACATAGTTACTACCTCTCTCTCACTTTAAAGAGACACAAATCAGAAAACACTTCAGGACACAAAGCACATACTAAAATGGTTATCTTAAGCCTCTCTTGAGATAATTGAAAAGACATATTATCTTTCAAAAATGAAAGTCAAAGAAACAAACAGAACCCACAAGAATTTTCCTGAGGCTGATGTTAGCACCACAGTATTTAGTAAAATACAAAACCTGAAAAATAAAAAAATCTGTATTTCTGAATTTGTTCCAATGGCTAAGTATTTTATCTCAGAAACACATTTAGTTAATAGCATAACTATTTCCTATTAAACACTGACTGCACCTGGCTCTTACTTCTAGATCCAAAATCGAGCAGATTACACAGGGTTTGCCTCAGGACTGCAGCCTCTGTCCCACACCATTCCTGTCACATAGAGGCAGGTTCCTGCTCCAGCCCCAGGGTGGGGAGGAGAGCCCAGGCCCCCCAGGTTGGCTGAATTCCAGTGACTCCAGTCCCTGAGCACAGAGCAAAGCTCTGCCCTATGGATGAGGAGCTGCTCCAGCTCTGTCCGGGATGGCACTGTCTTTAACTCTACTGTGGCTTTGGGGTTTTAATGTCACCAAAGAGAAAGGAGAGTAGGACTTTTCAAACTCCAAACTATTTCTAGTGTTTCACTTGCTCAGCCTCGAGAGGAGGAAGAAACATCCAAACCAACAAAAAGAAAGCCACACACACACATGGGATCAGCTCCATTTCTGCCACCCACACTCCACACCCACCGAGGCCAGCCCAAACCGATCCCCTCTCCATCCAGCGCGGCTACTCACGGGCACTGCCGGGGCTGCTCCTTCCTCCGCAGGAACCACCCACCCGGGACAGCCCGACTAAAGCTGGCACCGGGAGCAGGAGGAGGAGCACGGCCGGTAATGACAAACAACGCGCAGGGTGGGGACAACTCTGCTGGCACCACTTCCACACTGAGGCCGCCACGGAACTCCGGCAGCGCAGGAAAAGGGGCCTCGTTTGCTCCGGTTCTTGTGTGTGCCAAGGTGCTGGCGTTGGACCCGGATTGTGAAAGAAGGTTTTAAAAAAACCCACAGAAATTATTCAAATTATTTTAGCCATTCAATAAAATACACGGTTATATATTCAAAGAGAATATATAATCTTTAACCAAATGTATGAATGTGATGGGAAAAAAAGTAAGGAGCTTGTAAGTAAAAACCAGAACCCAGCTAATAAACTGAGTACTGTGATGACACTACACGTCAAGAGAGTGAGTGGAATCAAATGCAACTCGCTAATGTTAAACAACACAGATATATTCTTTATTCCTGACAAATACAAATAAAGAGAGGTCATGACATAAGAATATTTTGTACCCCCTAAAAAAGTTAAAGAGTTCCACAATGAAATGCAGAATCCAAAATGCAAGTGCAATAATAATATTGGGGGGGGGGGTTGGTTTTTTTTTTTTCCTTTTCTTTCTCTTACTCTTTAATCCCGAAATGGTTTAGCAAATAAAAAATAATTTAAACTGCTGCACATACACAATATACCAACTTACCACCCCCTAAAGAACTGCAAAGGAAACCAACTAATAAAATTTAACATGAGAAACAAAAAGTACGAGACCACTCCTAAACCCAAGAGGGTCTCAGAAAGATTCCTCTGTCAGATATTGGCCATCTACATACGAGAGAGGGGAGGGAGGGAGAGGGAAGAGAGAGCCTCTGAAAAAATAACATGGTTGGAAACAAAACACTGGAGTGGAGTGAATCAGTGCTGAGGTGGCATTTTTCTAGAAACCTGGATGGCACAGGCTCAGGCCATACCAAATGGCCAGATCTGGAATCAAAGAATTTTTTTCCCAGACAGGCTGGCAACAAAAACAGAGCTTTTCACCTGTGTCTGCAAAGTGGGGTGTGATTAACCTGCTGAAAGCATTTGAGCACATTTCATTTATTCACTACCCTGAGTTCTGGGGGACTTGTTTCCCTTACTTTCTGCATGCACAGTGCCAGGTACTCCTCTGAAATCAAGCCCAGCTCTTGACTCTTTTCAGAAAAATAATCTGGCTGAAACACAACAGCTTGAGGTCAGACAAGATACCATCTGACCTCAAGCTCTGCAAAATTATTAAATCTATACTTACCTAGAGCAACCAAATTAAAAATGTTTCAAATCCGATCAGAATTAGTTTTAGGCTCATGAAATGAAGGAGGGAGAATGTTTCACTTTCATTTCTGCCCGTTTCAATTGTTTCCTCCACTTCTCAGATTAGCATTAGAAAATTCTACATTTGAATTGCAAAACCTCAGGGTAAGGCTTACTTCCAAACTGGGGGGAAAAAGCCAAAAAACTTTCTAGAAGCTATTTCTACCCATTTGCCCTTCCCCTTCTTCTTCCTCTCAAGTTGTTCCACTGTATTAACCCCCTCAAACACATACATTTTGGGTTGAAATTCAGCGTAACAGGCAGGGCCTCTTCAAACATAAAGGCCAAGCTAAACTGTCAGCTCTTGCATTCTGAGCTGCTCTTTTTAATCATTTCATTAGGAGCAGAACTGACTCTACCTGGTTTCCTACCCATTCATTTTGTGCTCCTCAGTCACACTGGCTCACAGCCCTTGGGCAAGCAGAGCAGACGCGCTGGGGAAACAAATCCATGAGCTGGTTTGCAGCTACTCCCTGTGAGGAAATGTAACTTCCTCCTGCTCCCCCCTCAGTAGAGCCCTCTCCTCACCCAAGCCACCAGTTCCAGAAAACACACAAAACTCGAGGATCTTTTGACATTACTTCAAATATGCTCTAAAATGTGGTCCCAACTGGCTGAAACGTCCAAGAGTAACAAGAGTGTAGAAGAGCAACTAAAGGGAAAGAGAACAGCCTTGCAAGTTTTGTTTCCCCAGGGAGTACTCGATTAAATACAAACAGCGAAAGTACTACAAACATCAGTGTTATCAACCTCCTCCTATAAAGCATTCCCTCCTTTGAGATAGGGAGACTTGTGTTTTATCCAAGACCTGCTTTTATCTGCCCCATTATGGCTGTCCTTAAGCTCCAATCTCCCAGCCAGCCTTGCACCAGTAAGTGGGGTGATTAACCTCAGTGCCCCCCCCACCAATATAACCCAGCTGAACTTCCTCAGCAAAATAAAAGGAAATTCTGCAAACAAAGGTTACAGCCACAGTCAGGAACAGCAGGAAAGGTTGTCTTTGCACTCTGTTCACACTGCAGCACAAGTAATGTCCACAATCACCCCTAACGTGATAAGAAGAGGGTCTTTCCAGGACTGCTGGCAGCCTTAGGCCCACTTTTCTGTCTGAGAACTTGTACTAATCATTCAAGCCTCTCCCACATTCTGTGTCAATAGTTTAAAAAAGTTACCACACACTTATGTTTGTTTTATGATGAACAAGACATAGCTTGGTACAAACTATTACCAATGCTTGATATTTTTCCAAAGCACTTGAAACTAAAACTACCACAGATTACTGGCCACTAAAGCGCCTCAGGCTCCACCAGCACTAAACCCATCGGTATTCTTAGTAACAAAGTGCTACACAGTGTTTCAGATCTCCCTGTTACTACAGGCTATAGAAGTTATCTTAGTAAGCACAATACTACCAAAATCTACCTAGAAGGATGTCAGTGCAGTGCACAAAAAAATGAACACACAAATCAGGGATGCAACAAAACTAGGACTCTGGGCTCACTGAAGATGCAGAACTGAGTAGGAAACTCTTGGTGCTGTATTTACAATGAGAAAGACTGAAAAGTTCTAAGGAGTGATCATCAGATTAACTGTGTATATATAAGTAAAAATACACAAAACTGTTACAGGATGATACTAGAATTATAACAGTACTGCTGAGGAACTAAAGTAACAGAAAGGCTTTGCTCGATACAAAACTTGTTAACATATGTAGGTGCAAATCTTACAATTACATTATGAAGTGAGCACAACATACTGGATGTGAGATCCGTAAGGGCCGTGCTTGTTACAGATCACTCTCTGCATTGACACTGTTTTTCCTACAACACAGAATGACTCAGAGAAGGTGAGAGAGAGGCACGTCACCATCACCCAATGCCAAGAACACACTTCTGACCCTACTACTGCTGCTGACTCCCATTCCAAACTGGGGACAGCCATCCTGTCACAACAGCTGTGTAATTAAGCTACAGCAGCTTCCCCTACTCTCCATTTCATACAGGCTTCTAATGCTTTAGTCCATTTTGGTTCTGATACTGGGTTTTACTGTCTTAGTCCTTTAAACACTTCACAATGGATGCATCAAGCACTGGAGCCAGGGGGGGCAGCACCTGCCTCAAATCCCCCCGTGTGCTGTGACCAGACCAGGAACTGCTCCAAGGTGGCTCTGACTTTAAAAACAAACACACACAATATTTGTATCAATGGCCTCGAGGAGGCCAGAAAACACAGGCCAGCACTCACAGGTTTAAAGCCTTTCAGAGGTTACACTGGCTTGCAGGGGCCTGAAATGATCATGAAACTGGCCTGAAGGGGAGCCACACACTGAAACTCAATTTATCCACCTTGTTCTTAACCTCCACTTACGTGGTCCTTATGCTAAATAAAAATACAGCAGTAAGTATTCATGGCATTGAAGTCTATCTGGATCCTGTAATTAAGCAATAAATGATCTCTTCACCCAAACTGGAATCCCTGAGGAAGGGATGGCCTTTGAACTACTTCATACCACGTGCAAACTTCTTGCTGAAAACAGTATATCACATATCTACAGAAATGAAAGTATAAAATCTATGAATATCTGATAAATTGTTTTTTCCCAAAGATTTGCTGAAACCTTAGAATCAAAACTATGAACCAAGGATATGGTATGAGTACATATGCCTGTGTGTATGCATTTCTAATGAAAAGGGAAAAAAAAGTAAAAATTAGATTCATGTGCATTGTTACTAAATTTAGGTAATTAGTTTTTAGTACTTCTAAGTTAAACAATTTATCAAATAACATTCTTAATGTGCCAAAAGCACCAGAAATGTTGACTTCCACTGGATTGCTTCCATTGTGCGAATTAATCCACTAAAAAACTGCAGGATCCTTCTTTCTGTGAGTTCTCAATAAAAGTCAGTACCAGTATTACATTATTTCATTAGGCAAGTGACAAAAATAAAGTTAATTTAGTAGAAATGCTTTGTAAAATTTCAAAAGCCAGCACTACAAGTAGAAAACAGGATATACTCTCAGTCAAAATTCTGAATTGCCTCATGCCATCAATATGAACACACAATCCCAAACCATTATCCTGACAAGCAGATCCACAAGACATTTTACAGGAGCTCCCTGGGGATATCTTGCTTTCAAGCAGGACATAGGGAAATTCTGTCCCCCTTTCTTTCTCCCCACGGCAGCAATTCCCTTCAGAGGAAGAAGCAGGTAAATGCCCTGCACCGTGCAGGTGTCCCACAGCATTCAGCAGTCTCTTTTCCACTGCAAGCTGAGGGATCAGAGGAAAGTCCCAGCCGTCCCCCGTGCAAGAACAGAACACTGAAGGAACTTTCTGATCCCTCTATGTTATCCTCTGGGAACATATTCCAATATGTATGTTCTGGGAAATGGCAATTTCATCCCAACATTAATTTCATGAAGGTATTTTCACTAAAGTATAAAAATGATTAAAAAAAGCTCAGTGCAAAATTGGTGTTTGCAAAAGAGACCTCTTCCTCCTAATATAGCATCTTCTGCCAGATACTGTAATTAAGTCACACTTCCATGGCTGGCTTACTTTTCTTGTCACGGAAATCATTATGTCATAACTACCTGGAGTCAGACTGTCCCAAGCATCTACTGAAACTAAAGCACAACTCAAACAAAACCATGGACAACATGTATCCCCTATTTTAAAGCAAATGCAATGACCCTTGGATCCAGGACACAGTGCCCAGCAAGCCAAGTGACATAGAGGTGGCAGGGATATAAAATAAAATTACTAGATCCATACTTAGAGACAACTATCTTTTTAATGTACTAATCCCTACCTTAGCCTAAATCCGATTATATTGTTCCTCTGCATGTTACGAGCTCATCCTCCTTTGATACACCCAGAAACAACCTTAAAAGCAGAGAGGCCTCAGGTAACATGTCACATTCAGCCAGCTGGCGAATTGCAGCACACTGCGAAAGCGGCAAAGTCGTTCAGCTGTATTTGTACACAAAATAAGCCAACAAAAGCGCGCAGCCCCGTGTGCGTGCCCGGGTGTCACACGGAAAGCAGAACCCCTCGGGGCGGAGGGGCAGGGCCGGCCGGGGCAGCGCCGACACGGGGCACTTCCCCGCGGGCCCCGGGGGTCTGTCCCCGCCGTATCCATGGCCAGGGCGTGCCAACAACCCCCTGCACGCCGCGCCCCCGGCCCCGCGCTGGCCCCGCGCTGCCCCCGTGTCCGCCCCGCTCCCCCTGCGCCCCCCGTCCAGCCGCGGGCCCGGAGCCAACACCCGGCCCGGCGGGGCAGGGCAGGGCAGAGCAGGGCGGGGCTGGGCGGGGGGCGCGGGCAGGCCCCGCCCGGAGACGCGGCCGCCGCCATCCCTCGCCCCGGCGCGGGCAGCCCCGGCCCCAGCCCCGGTACCTGTGCCTGTGCGCGGCGCTAGCGGAGCCGGCGCGGCGCCCCCGCCATGCCCGGCCGCGGCTGCGGCTGCGGCTCCTGCAGGCCCCGACGGCAGCGCCTCAGTCCGGCCCGGCCGCCATGTCAGCCGCGCCGCGCGCTGCATTGTGGGGCGAGGGCGGGCGGCGGCGCCGGGGGCGGCGGCTGAACACACACCCGGCACGGCACCCCCGGCCCGGCCCGGCCCGGCCCGGCACCCCGGGCACGGCAGCACCCCCACCCCCGGCACGGTATCCCGGGCACCCCCGACATGGCACCCCCGGCCTGGCACGGCATCCCGGCCACCCCCGGGAGCACCCGCCGCCCCACAGCTCCCCCTTGGCGGAGGGGGCGACCCCTCCCCGTGCCACAGCGGCGAGCGGGGATGGGGGAACGCGCAGAATAAGCAACATGGTTTAAGTCCCCCCCCCGCCTACAGCCATACTAATTTCCCCCCGTCGTTTCTCAGGCCAAGCCTCCCCTGCGCATAGAATCATAGGAGTCGTCAACGTTGGAAGAGACTTTTAAATCATCGAGTCCCCTGTAATCCTTAAACACTCAACCACATCACCCGGCGCCACATCCAAGCACCTCCGGATGGAGGTTCCACCACCTCCCTGGGCAGCTATTCAATGCCTGACCATCCTAACACTGAAATTTTTGTCTCATCTAGTCTGAACTCCTGGCTGTGCTCAAAGCCATTTGCTCTCACCCTCTCGCTGCAGGCACAGCAGAGGAGACCGGCCCTCATCACCTCACCCCAAGCTCAGCAGGGCTGTACAGAGGCACCTGCACCCCAGGAGCTGCAGAGCTGGGCAGGGGTCCCTGGAGCCCCACGCCACAGCCCGGGCCTTACTCCCCCTGCCCGGGGCTTCCCCTCCTCCTCCTCCGAGCCTGCCGAGCCTGTGGGGAGCGCAGGTGTGTCCCCAGACGCTGGGGACAGGGCTCCAGGCTCGCTGCCCACGGCCATGGAGCTGCCCCTGCCAGGGACAGCGGCTCGGCCGGACCGGCTGCAGGCACAGCCCCAGGGCTGCGGGGACAGGAGCCAGTCTGCCGGCCCTTGGCAGTGCTGGACGCTGACATAAAGGCACTGGCAAGTGCTTATCTGAGCCAAGTTCCTCTGTGATCCACCACTACCCCTTTTTGGCAGTGAAATGTCATGTTCTGGCACTTCCTAGCCCAGGATAAGGAGGCCTTTCCAGAAAAACAAGACATGTAAAAGATTAGTGTTGAACTACTAAAGGGGTTTAAAGAAAAGTATTAAAAATACCAAAAACAGTAGTGCTGTAAACACTGCCTCAGGGAGTCTGTGCGGGTAAACAAAAGTTGCAAAATCTGTAATAGTGGATTCCATAAATACTGACGAGACACACTTCTGAATGTATTGTGAAGTCAGGACAATCCCTAGAGGTAACCTGCTATTTTTTAGGTTCACTTGAAGTTCACACTTACAAAATTAGGCTTGGCTAGCTCAGGGTATGTGCTGTAGTGGTTTCACCTTTAGGAACGAGGGCCAGTCCAGGGCAGCAGTGACAGAAACAGCAGTGCTGCCACAGGGCCAGCTCAGGTTAAGTGGGTGGTGGCTTCAGTCAGTCCTGTTTGACCACGATTTTTATTAGGTTTAGTAGGCCAAAGAGTAAACTGCTGCTGGATACAGTCCTCCTAGATCAACATTTAGACATGCTAGTGAGCAAACATGTCAGTTTGCAAACCTGACTGGCATATTTCCTTCAAATAGTTGGATAGACTTTAATATGAAACGCTAGTGCAGTTTGGCTCTGAAAACTTGAAGCATTATAAAATAGCCAGTGGTCTTTGACACAGTCTCTCTCTCTCTCTCTGTGTTCAGAAGCAATGCTGCCTTCTTTGCTGATGTTAAAGAATGTTTTATTGAAGGGAGCAATATAGAAACATGGCAATAAAAGGGGAAGCTGAGTTCTACTGCCAGCTGGCCATTATTTAAAGAATTCCCAGAACTGCCAGTGATCAAAACCTTACAGATTCTGGGCTCAGTTTGTAGGATAAAATATAATCCTAGAAGCCACTAAATTTTATCATGAAATCAGATACAATAATCATAAAGCTGTAGGAAGCAGATTTTATGAAGCCCCTTTCCAGAGCCAAAACTTGCTTATCTCCTGTTCAAGTATGACATCTCATTTTCAGTCCCATACCCAAACCACTATAATATTATGCCTCCAAAAATGTACAAGTGTATTGTAGATTTTTTTTTTCATTTTCTGGCCAAAAAATGCTTATGTTGATCACTGTTGGAATTATCTTTTTAATTATTTTTAGGATTTACTAGGTTTTTAACATCTATTTAAATGTATCTACTATATTAAAGCCCTGTTCTGCCTCTAGATGTGTTGGAAGAAACTCTAAAGCTTCTTACATAATTTACTTATCCAATGAGGAAATCACACTTGGTTGTCATCTGAAGGAAAGGATCCTGGTCAATATTACATTATACAGAAAGATTAGAACTTATCTGTGAAGACCTTCAGGCTCTTAGCATAGTGTATCTTTCCTGTAGACAGCATAATAGATTTTCATCCATATATTTTTGTAGCATATTACGTTACTTCTTGATCTTGGATGTCTACTTAAGCTGAAATACATTAAAAATATGTGAAAATCTGAAATGCTTAAAAACTATAATTAAATTTTTCAACTAGCTATACATGTCTTCTTCATTTACCATAATGCCAGTCATGCTTGAATTACCAAAGCAAATTTAATCAAAATGTCAAAGATCTACCAAAACTCAGTTGAAAAATAAATAAATAAATGAGATTATAAAATGTAATTTGCTCTTCAAAAGATAAAATTTCCAATATGCCTTGGAGGTTCTACTTAATTGTTTTCTGTAAATCACTGCACTTTGCTTTCCTTTGCCAAGAACTATCAGAATCCTAGCCATGGGTGACCAGTTTCTCAGGCCAAGAAGAAATCAATGACCATTTAATGCTTTCTATTGTTGTTACTTTATATGTACTAATCCTTTTCTTCCAGCAAGCATGGCAGCACACTGCACAAATGGCAGGTTTTTTGTTGCAGACAACCCAAGAATGACATCAGTGCACTGAAGCAGAGGTTTGGCTCTGTATGTCTGAAAGCTTTGGTACCAAATTGAGCTCCTGATGCTTAATGCCTCTTGCTTAGAAACCCCTTGGTAACACGGTTTCTCCCATATCACACTGCAAGACCAGTGGTCTGGCCGCTCACTTCTCGCCAGGTGAGTACAGAGGTGAATTTCCTTCAGGCCTGTCTCCTGTGGGGCTGTTTCATGTGATGTTGGGAACGGAGTGTTTGCAGCTCTGGTTTTGCTGACTGTCAGCTGGGACTCCTGTTCAGAGCACTCACATCAGTAACCACTAGCAACCAAGCCACTGGTATCCTTTGACATTACACCGTAGCTATTAGATGCTATACTTAGTACACTAAAACCCCCCACATTTGCAAATCTGTCAAAAAGAACAACAGCTCTAACCCTTATTTTCCCAGGACACAGTTAAAGCAGGATCTTTAATTCTGACTGGTATCCCACAGACCCGTTCTAGCCAACCAGTACTTTAATACCGTATGCAGTACTCAAAGCACCAGTTCCACAATGAAACGCTCCATGTCAGAGCGCGTGGATCCTCCATGAATCCAGGCTGTTGGTTTGGTGCGGACAGGGCTGGGAGTGCTGCAAAAGGCCGGTTTGCAGCAGCCGGTCCTTTGCGGCGGCGCGGCGCGGCCGGGCAGTGTCGCTGCGGCCGTGCAGCATGCTGGACCCGGAGGGCAGTGTGGAGCACCAGCCTTCCCCCTCCTTCCCCAAAGTGCTGCTCATCCCTCTAGCCATGCTCCTCGCAATTGCAGCGCTCCTGCTCTTAGCCTTTTCCGCCTCGCGGCAGAAAGAGCCTGATTTTTACACTTTCAAAGTTGTAAACATCAGGGGCAAGTTAGTCTCCCTGGAGAAGTACAGGGGCTCGGTAAGTCCCGCGGCGCCGGGCTCGGCCCGGGCTCACTAACAGCCCGTCCTTGCATGTCTTTGAAGCTTGCGGGGGGACAGAGAGCACGGAAACCTGGGGCACAGTCGCGTGTAGATCTGGGTTTGTCCCTCTCTAACTCACCACTCCCGGGCTGATGGGGAGTGCTGCCCGCATGTTGCCCGGGTGCCGCTCCCCAGATCTCTGCACTCCTATTTAGCGATGCTATATAGTTAGTACAGGCTCCTTTTCAATAAAAGTTTGCAGCCTAACCCCTGTGTGTGTGTGTGTGTGTGTGTGTGTCTCCGCGTCTTCTCCCGCTGCGGGCTGCTGCCTGTAGACGTGGCAGGCAGGGAGTGCTGCCCGGCCGCCGTTCTGCAGCAGGATGGATTGCGCTGGAGCGTGGCTGTTCACTTGGAAGCTCAGGAAGTTTGTGTCTTTGTGTAACTTACGTTTGGAGCTTATTTCTGCCTTTTAACTGCATGACTTCTTGTGTATTATTTTTACTTAAATCCCATTCCTTTTTAATGTTCTACATTTAAAAAATAACAATGGGATTTAATGAATGGCTAGTGGAGTAAACAGATTTCACCGTAGTTAGTAAAAACGTGAGAGGTTCTAAAGTAATTACAGTAACATCAGAGCATAGTGAAACTGTAACATGCTATTCCTCTTTCTCTTTTAGTGAATGAAAAAGGGTACGTAGACACACATATACTTTATGATGTCTTTTAAATTCTATTTACATATTACATTAAGGAGTTTTAGGCAGAGCTTCCCATGCCATTTTAAAGTTTCCTTGACTATAACCTGATTTTAGTTCAGTTTAGTTTTTTTAGTGGTTTAATCATCTAGGAAAGTTGGTCAGGGTTCCAGAGGGCTTAATAATACAAGCTCTTATAGCCCCATTCACAAGTTACAGAAGATAAAATCAACATAAATCCCACAAGTGCACCCCTTAGCAGTCAGGTGACACAACTGTGATACAGCCAGGCAGTCCAAGAGCTTATCTGCTGCCCAAAAAAGCAGCACCTCTTCTCACCTCCCCCTCAAGCTCCAGTGTTGTGCTTCCACCTTCCTTTTCCCCCTCCTCAGGTGCTTCACTGAGGTGTCTGAGCTCTCTAGTCTGCAGGAATAGAGACAGGAAGAAACATTGGCAGAAAGACAGAGAAGGCATATGGAGAGATGCACATTTTCCTGAGCTCAGCACAAAGGGATACTGGTGGATTTGGAACAAATGACAGATCTGAATCTTACCTGGTTAAAATCCTTGTCCCCCTCCATTCACAACTGAGATACAGCAGAACTGGTCCCATGCCCACTCAATTATCTCTATTGGAAAAAGAACATGGAAGCTATTTAATATTGAGGAATATTTGTGCTTTTTTAATGAATTATTTCCAAAGGCTCTGTGAATAAATCCTGCTACTGGAGCATGTCTTGTCTGCAGGCCATTGCACATCTGAATAAGCAAATGCCACCTGTAGCTTTTCTACCTCAGGGGCAGAATCCACATGGAAAAGACTTAAGGGGGAACTCAGAATTCCTTACAGCCACCCCACAGACAGCTGTGGGTGTTCATCCCCTCCAGAACAAACTGCAGAGCCAGATCTGGAGTCTCCTGAACAGGCAGGTTGGGGGGGTGTGCCTGTATCCCAGTGCTGTGATTCCAGGCCATCCTGAGGCAGGACTGGTTTCATAAGGGAGAGCCATAGAGCTGTACCTTGGAAAAGGGATCACCACTGGTGAATTGTATTCCTTGATCTCTGCTAGGCCACACGAAATAGTTTATTCCAAAAAAGTGGCAACCAGCCTCTGTATGGAATAAAAAGATTTGCATTCAGAGATCCTATTGATGTTCAGGCCAGCTGCTCTTTGATAATGCATGTGCACCATATTAAAGAAAATTACAGCAATAAAACACATCCCTTTCTGTCATTATGTTGTCAGAACTCAGTATTAAGATAGAAAAAGTTAATTAGAACTCCCATTTACTTCTTAAAATAAACTTGCTCAAATCTGCAGTTAGATAAGTAATGTTAAGGCGTAGGTTTATCATAATATTTTAAAGCTATTAAAAGCAAATAATATTAAAGTACTACATGTGTGCTGGTGGTGTTTCTAAAGAGAGTGAGTCACTAGTTAGCTCCTGGAACAATAGTCTGCTAATTGCCAAACCAGCTTTTAACAGCCTTAAGCTTTCTGGCAGATGTAGGGAAGACTTTTTCTTCAATTCAGCCACTCAACTAATTTATTTAAATAGCTACTTAATTGGTAGTCAAGAAACTAACTTGGAATTGAAAAAATCCCAAAGCTTCCAGACTATATATAAAAAAAAAAGTGTGCTAATTCTAAAACACAAGAGCCAAGCTAAGTATACACAATCAGTGCAATTCATGACTTGCACAATCTTTCTTCAATAACTCATTATTAATAGAAACTTTTGTGTGTTCAGATCATTGAAACAATTTTTTCCTAGTAGGAAAAAAAGACTGATATTAATTCAATTTCTATTCGAGTGCATCTTAATAAAAAAGTGCCTTCTGTTATGTAGTAAAGAAGAAATGTACTAGCAATTCTGCGATAACAAAATTTAAATATAGTAGGGAACAGATTTGGTTTTTTTTTTCTGAAATAAGTGTGCACAGACGTAATCTCCACTTTAAGAAAAATACCAAAAATATGTAAGGGAGTACTCCCTTTTTATGGGAACATAAGACATTATTTTGCCAGAATGCTAAAACTTTGGCAAACATGCTACAAAATCAGGTATTGTTTGACATCTACCTGGAGGTGAGGAGAGAGGTGACTATTCCAACTGAGGAAAGAGTACCACAGGTGGAATAGAGCCCAAAGCTGTCAGGTTTCCTGTGTCATGGAAGAAGGCCATCCTTCCATGGTTTCTCCAGGCTTCCCTACTGGTGTTGACCCATCTGCATTAAACATGAAGGGCAGTGATAATGTGGCTGGACAAGAATCAAGAGGATCCAAACATCCAGGGAAGTTCCAGCCAGGTGGAGGTTGGTGTCTTCTCCCAGGCACTCAGCAACAGGACAAGGGGGCACGGACTCAAGCTCTGCCAGGGGAAATTTAAGTTGGAGATCAGAAAAAAATTCTTTCCAGAGAGAGTGCTCAGGCATTGGAA
>JAWWEV010000004.1:5302302-5344739 GCA_035583235.1 Hafferia zeledoni | reverse complement strand
ATTCAAGAATCTTATCTTTTACTTTATGATCTGTATCAGATAGACTGTAGGATATATTCTTGCCAGAAATAGGACCTATTTGGGAGCCAGAACTCCGAAGCATCAACCATTTCCTGCTGTGTTTATACCTGTCCTTGATACAATAGTCCCAGCCTACCACTGAGCTGAGTGCAGTGTGCTTGGGTGGAATTAAGCACTGTCAGTGCAGTGCCTTTGGGAATCTTGAACCAAAGGTACTATAATCATGTAAAAGCATTAGGCACTATAACAACCTAAAGTGTTATTTGACTACTGAAAGTACTGCCAGGCACTGGCTCAGAGCTCCCTGCAGGCCGCGGGTGTGGCAATAGGAGCGTGGAGAGCAGCATTTCATTACTGCACAAACACTGCTGGTTGTTCCTTGAGGGGAACAGCTCTGTGAGTTGCTGTGATCTGACTCTTGTGGTGGGTCTGCCATCAGTCACGAGCAGCCAGTTGAGAATCTCCACGTCTGAAAACTCAAGTATCTACTGTCTCTGCTGCAAGATCCACAAAGGGTTACTTGAAGCTGAGACCAGGGACTGTTACACGCTGGTGTAATCATTAAGTAAGCCAAGAAGTATTTTTGAAGCATTAAATAAATCAGTTCAGTACTGGAACTCATGGGTTCCCTAAGGAAGGGGAGGATAAGATAGTGTTTAAGAGGTCAGACAGCGGCTAGTAGAGAATTCAGCTTAAATGAACTAATTTTTGTGAGGTCCATGGTGAACTCTTTGCACTGCACACTAGGTGGTGTGCTTGACCTGCACTCTCAAGAGCCTTAAGTCAGGCATACTGAACTTTATTGAAATTATTAATAGTTCTAAGAAGTCAAAGTACAGCCTCTACATGAGAACTCTTATTTATTAGAAATAAAATATAGACCAAATAAACACCACATTTAATAACTTCCTAGTACCAAATACTTGAAAGATAATTTGGTAAAGATTTATAAAGAAACATTTTAAACATTCCTTTATGAAATACTAATAAATCCTTAAAGTTTTTATTGTATGTGTGAGTTACACTTTCAGGAGGTTTGCACTATTAAATTATGGAGTTCAATAGTGGAGAATTCAGTTACAGGGAATGCATTTTTCTGAGGATAATGTGTGTGCTACACTAAAAAATGCTGTATGTAGATTCCTTCTTTTATATGGGAGTATGTTTGGAAGTTTGTATTGTTTGCACTGTGATCTCTCAAGCCTTTCACCACCACAACAAGTAACCACTGGTTCTAAACAGCTGTAAATTAAAATTATTTAGTTTTGAATGAATTTTTTCAAGCCCTCCTTCTACTTAAAATCAGGTAAAAGTTATAAAAACTTGATTGTTTTCATCTTTCTTATCTGTTTCAATATAAACACAATGCCTACACAACTTTATTCCCCCAAACCTCCAATGATAAACTCTTACATTTCCATTCTATTTGTGATAAAGTACCAATAGATATGAATACAATAAAGGATGTGCATAATTATGCATCATGAAAGTGTCAAGCCTTAAACTATATTTTAAGAAACTTCTAAAATTTTATATGAAAGAACTACATATGACTTCAACTCTTAGTGGTACAATTTGTCTTTACTTCATACTAAACTGCAGTTATCTTTATGCTTGGTAAATAATATTATTTGAAAACAACAGAACTGCCAATGGTTATTTTTTATGGCCAATATTAAAGTCCCATTTGAAATGCTGACAGTCTGCAACAGGAATGCATCATGAAATTATTACCTCTTCTCTCAGAAAAAATCTACTTACATGCCATACCTTCGAATGTTTTAGGAAACTGAATTTAAAATTTCAGGCAGAGCTTTTAAATGTCTGAATGAAAGTGATGCTTTGGAGGTTGGCTGGATGGCTGCAGGCCACATTTTATATACAAGTGTCCAGGGAGTGCTTAGATTGTATTCTGTTGACACACTTCACCACAAAGGAGATTACACCATCCTGTGCTCTGTGAGATTACCTGTCTTCCAGGGAAAACAGTGCCACTCTGAAACTACTTTGAATTCAGGGGTGGAACCTTGTGGGTTCCTTCCAACTCAGGATATTCTATGATCCTCTGATAGCAATACACCTATACAAGGTAGAACATACACAAAGTGTTAATATTTAATGTAAGAAATTATAAACATCAATATCCCCTTAGCTTTTTCTTTACTCATTAGTGTCCAAAGGGCAGAATGGAGAAATACATTTCTCTGTAAACTGAAAATTTAGATTGCTTAGAAGTTTATTGATTATTTTCATGGTTGCTAAATAGGAATATATAAATATTAAATCTTCCTATTGTGAACAGAACTCGATGCATTTTCAAATATGTATTCAGTCACAGTTCTCTAGACATTCTTTCTCTTTTTAAATAATCTGCAACCCAGCCTGCCTGTTGGAAAACTGACATGTGCAGCACGTTTTGAAATCTGTCTTGTTCTTCAGGTGTCACTGGTTGTCAATGTTGCAAGTGAGTGTGGCTACACAGACAGCCACTACAAGGCCTTACAGCAGCTACAGAGAGACCTGGGCCCCTACCATTTCAATGTGCTGGCATTCCCATGCAACCAGTTTGGGCAGCAAGAACCAGACTCCAACAGAGAGATCGAGAGTTTTGCACGGAAAACTTACAGTGCCTCCTTTCCCATGTTCAGCAAAATCACAGTCAGTGGAGCCGGTGCAATTCCTGCCTACAAGTACTTAATTGGTGAGTAATCTGGAACGCTGGAGGGTTGTTTCTGTGGCACAGAATTCCTCTGATGTAAAATACCATCCAACAGAAAAAAGATACCTCTGATTGTGTTCACAGAACTGTCAGGCTCAAAGAGGTCAGAAGTCATGTAGCCCTTCCTGCACAAGGCAGGATTTCTCTCTCTCTCACTTCTGACAGCTTCATCTTATGCTCTGAAAAGATCTCCAGAGATGAAGATACTTCAGTAACAGTTGCCCTCTGAAAGCTCATCTAATAAACCTCTACATGAAATACAGATCTTGAAATATTCCCCTGTATGCATCCAACACCTCACTTTCCTTTTCCACTTGGCTGCCTCGTGAGTGCTCCTCCTGTGACTCCAGTGCTGCAGGCTGGATTTGTAAGATTCAATCTCAAGAGCTGTAGTGTAAGTGGGAGCAAAGCACCTCATCCTTTACTTCAACAATCAGAAAGTCAAACTAGGCACTAAAGGATGTCCTTGAATACTCCCTGCTCATTCCTCCCCAAGCACTGGTATAGCCCCATTGTCCAGTTCCTCCAGTTCCAATCTGCCTGAGCGATGTCACTGAAGCCTGAAGAGGTTTTGCAGGTTCTCAGCAGCCAGCTGACAGAATACACTATAAGCAGGATATTTCTCTATCAAGGCACTACTTTTCTTGCATTGAAAAATGCTCTAAATACCATTTAAATGCTAAACTAAAATGTCAGTCTTAACCCAATATGAGGGAAATGTCTTCCAGCAATGAAATACAATAAAGCCCAAGTAACAGAGTCACCTGAGCTCCATCCTGCAAGGACCATGTGGCTGCCGCCTCTCTGCAGCACCGCAGTGTTCGCCCACATACCATGAATTTAGATGAGTGTGAATAATATTTTTGGCTACCCCAAGCACACCTCCTCCAGGTGTCTGTGATGGATCTTCCTGCTAGCCAAACTTTCCTTTAAAATTCCTCACATCCTTCCACTTCTGTTTTGCCCGGCAGGGTTGTTCCTGCAGACATCTCACATGACACTTGCCAAAGCTGAGTCTCCCTATTGTCCCTCAGGAAGGAGGAGGCTGCTGGAGGCAGCATTTAAGCAGCACAATGACAAGATGGTCAACAGTGTGGGTCTGCCTGTCTATTGATGATGCTCTGAAATATCTTCTGATTCCTTAGGAGGTTTTGCCCAATGTATAATCAGTGGGAAAAAGACGCTAATTTGCCTGTAGTGTCTGTACTTGTACTTGTGCTTTTAGTGGGCTCAGGTTCCTGGTCTAATGGAAAATCCTGAAAATGAATGCAACTGGTGTGAAATGAGTATGTAACCACAGAAGGGAAATCTGTAGTTGATGAGGATGTGGGAGGAAACCTGGAATAATTACTTTGTTATTTCCTCGTGTAGCATTTGTGGAAACAATCTCCTGAAGGACATTCTGGGTGCTTTTGGAGGGAAAATTCTGGTCAGGCAAGTAATCAGTCCTGGCACAGTTGTGCTGTTATGCCAAATTCCATTTCCCTATCAAAGTTCGGCAGTTTCAGGTTTATCTGTGTGGCACAGACACACAGATGCCCTCACACACTTTAACACCCATTATGGTGCTTTCTCCTGTCTGAGCTTCCCTGTTCCCATTTGCCTCCAGGGGGCTACTGTCTGGTGAAAGCTCCCAGTCTGTCAGAAAATTAATCTTATTCAGTCTGAACTCCCTATTAATTTTACATTTGTTCTTCCTCTGGGAAGGTAATCATCAAACTGACATGAACAAATGTCAGGAATTGGCCAACGTGGTTTTCTAATATTTCACTTTTTTTTTTTTTGCCTGTAGAGTCTACAGGAGAAGAACCAACCTGGAACTTTTGGAAATACCTTGTGGACCCCAATGGGAAAGTAGTAAAGGCCTGGGACTCTACTGTCTCTGTGGAAGAAATAAGACCTCATGTTACAGAACTTGTAAGGAAAATCATCCTGAAAAAGAAAGATGAATTATGACTTTCAAAAATCCCAGCATGCCAGTTACATCTCTATTGAAAATTAGGGCTGGACCTTGTCTTTTCACATTCCAAAAGAGAAGATACGGGGAAGGGATATTAGGACCAGTTGAATCATATTCTCCACCCTAAGGACGTAGAAAAGAGCAAGTTAGTGTGGTCAAGGTAATTTAAATTTTATCTCCAATTGAATTCAGTTTGACCTTTCTGGGAAAGAAGAAATCCTCAGCGATTGTTTCTTCCCCAAACCGAATTATTGATTCTAGGTGACACTATAGGAAGTCAGTTCCTGTACCTGTAGGAAGAAGGCTCAGAATAATGATAATTTCCTAACTGGGATATCTACCATTTTGTTGTTATATTTTGATTGCAAACTGAATAAAATAAATAGTAAAAAGTGCATGATTGACTCTTCTGTGCTAAGAAGAGACACAAAACAGGTATCTTCAGAGCAGGCAGACTTACATGAATACATCTTTCCAGTTACCACAGCCAAACATATTTAATTTCATCTCTCTAGAAAGCCAGTTAAGAAGGAAAATACATGTATAAAACTTCAACAAAAGAAATACACAAAGTCTCTGTAAAAATTCTCCACAATCCATGAGAAGAATTGCTGCATTTTTCACCAAGTAAAGATTATCAGATGATATTTGAACACCTGTAGGACCAGAGCCTGTATGAAATGGCTGTTTCTTTCTTCTAATAGCATTTTGCCTTAGAATTACTCTCTCTCATAAAACTGATGTTAAATTTATTTTTCAATTTATGACACCATCCAACTTTGCTGCATTTACAGACAAATATTAGACAATCAACATTTTTTCCCATGGAAGTAATTTTTACAAATATTTGATTCTTGCATAATGTTACACAGTTTAGTACCACATTGATGTTTCAAATGTTTAATGGCACTTTTTCCAAATGTAGCAGTCAGGCATCTGCTCAGCGTTGAGGCTGCAGAACTCCTTAGCTGATGCTAAAATAGTAACTCCAATAATTGCACCTCATTGTTCCTTGACAGAAACCCTTTGAAAATCTTGTCAGAAGAGCTCTTGTATCTCAACAAAAACACAATGTTCTTAACCTCAGGATGCTTTAAGAAGAGTCCAGTCTTGTCCAGTTGCAGTATTATTGACAAGTGAAAGCTTTTTTGTGCTTTGTAATGGTTTTTCAGGTAGCACAAACAATGTTTGTCCATATAGTTGTCAGGGCCCAAGGGTACAAATAAGCTTTAATTGACCTGACCACAGTAAGGACTTTTTCCAACTCACCACTGCCATTAAAGTTCTGCAGTGTCCAAACAGGCTGTAGGGGAAATCAGAGGCAAGTGTTGTGGCCTGCACTGGTTTGCAGAAAAAGAGGGGAACAAAGAAACTTGTTGTGTTGAGCTGTCTAAGGAAGTAAGAGCTCGAGACACCTTAGGATTTCCAGGAAGACTGTGAAGGGCAGAGATTGTACTGCACAAACAATCTCAAATTGCCTGGAAGAAGCTGAGAGCAAGATTTTTAGTTTTCAGTGGAAAAATAAAGGTGAGGGGCATGTGGAAGAGAGAATAAAAGGAAGAAGTATCAGAAGACCAAAAGAAAAAATAACTCAAGTAAGAAGGAAGAAATGAGAAGGAAATGAAAGACAGTTCGCAGCCAAAGAACCTTTGGGACAAATGGGGCATAGAAATGTTCCAGTCTGAACACTGATACTAATGGGTATGTTCCAAGCTATATCAGCTACTTCTTACTTGGTCTGTAACTTAAGAGTGCAGGAGATTGGTGCTTGTGGCAGTGAATGTCTGTATTTTCCTCCTCTGATGGTGAGAAAAGTGATCTCTGTGCTTGATTCAGTCATTTAGCCTGTTCTTACAAGGATCACTCTAAAACAATGATTGCTAAGGATATCACATAAAAGGCAAAACCAGGCCCAGCTGATGCTGTGCTGGGACAGAGGATCCAACTGCTGGAAAAGGAGATCTTGATTATCCATCCACTGTTTCTCTCTGTCCCTCAATATTGATGCAGTGCCCCAACCTGCTGTTACCAAGTGCTGCAGGGCTCAAAGCTTTCTCCTTAGAAATTGTTCTAGTTTATAACTGAAGCCTGGATGAGCCCACATCAGGCTTTTAAAACTTTTTAAGCCCTTTCTATTTCAATTTTGTGTGTTCAACTTCAAACAGAACTCTGGATTTACGTAGAAACAATGTCCCATTCCCTATAAGACAAATTCTACAAGTCTAAGGAGATATAATGCCAAGGATCAGTTGGGAAGGTTTTGTACTATCTGGACAAATACTGTTCGTGCTGCTTTTAAAGACATTATAAAGCACAAAGAAAAGCTTTCACTTGTCAATAATACAGCAATTGGACAAGACTAGATTCTTCTTAAAGCATCCTGGGGGTTAAGAGCTGGAGCTGTGTGTTATGTTCTTGTTGAGATAAAAAGAGCTCTTCTGACAAGATTTTCAAAGGTTTCTGTCAAGGAACAATGAGGCTGCAATTGTTGGTGTTATTATTGTAGCATGAGCTAAGGAGTTCTGCAGCCTGAGCAGATGCCTGAGTGCCAGGAGTAACTTGGATTGATGGCTGGTACAACTGGGGTGCCCACCAGGCTGGCCATGTAAAGAGAACTAAGGTAAGTATGACATATGCAAGTCTTGAACAAGAACAAATTTGAACAGGCACATGATTTTAAGCACATAACTACTCTCTCTGAAGTTAACAGAGATGTTTTCACTGTTAAATTAGGCATGTGGCATATATTCCATCCTTTGTTGCACTAAATCAGTTTGTAGAACAAATGTTTTGGTCTTTTAATCAAAGTTATGGAGTAAAAGTAAATATTCTCAGCTGTAGATTAATTCCTGTTTAGTCATGCTGTAAGTCCTTCAGGACTTCCTGCTCAGAAGAATTACAAATGGCATTGCACTGGGTCGAATTTGTCTGCTGAGATTGGATAGAGAGCATGCAGAGATCAGAAATTACTTTTTTTTTTGCCTCACGAGTTCCAGCACTGTTTTAATCTGACAGAGATACTCCCTGCAGCAAGTCCTGAAAACTGCAAACCACCTCTGAATATTGAGCAGGAGACATTTTTCTTTGCCACTTATCTACTTTGCAGAGAAAATCTTAGTGTGCGTTAACAGATGAGCACATTGATGCACAGAGAGCAATCACCTCTCTTGATCTCCCACAGTTTATGACTTTGAAGGTGTAAACTCTTGGCATATTCATTTAAACCACAAACTAAGCACCTGGACGTGACTATCTGCAGCCATGGGCCCCCTGGGACCTGCCACAGGGAGAAGAAATAACTTTCAAGCCTAACTATAACTTTAAAATTAGGCAGGGCAATTTTAATCTTTCAAAACTGTCTCATAAGGAATGTAAAATCAGACCTACGTGTATCCAGAGCTCTGTTTGAAATGGAATCTGCTTCATTGAAATAGAGCAATTGAATGAAGGGATAGAGAGGGGTTTAACTCCCTTTCTTAGCATTATAAGGAGAACAAAACCAAATAGTGTGGTTACCTTACACCCACATCTAGTATTTTAGTTAAATTTTAGTTACACACTAGGGAAGTTTCACTGGAGTTTCTATTGTGATTTTAGTCCAAAATCTCAGTGGCAAACCAGACACAATTTCTGTTTATCCTTTCCAACACATCAGCAACTCATTCACTAAGTTGCTGGCCATAGTCAGGACTTTCAGAAGACTGGACATCCCTTTGGTTAAGCAAACAAATTTTATACTTCATTTATTGGATCAAGCAAATCCCTTTTCTACACATGTAAATCTATACTGCACCTACTCATAGAGCCAAATTAAATTTAACAAGCTTTCTTCTGACTCACTCACAGAAAGACTCAAGCAGAGAAATCAGGTATTCTGTTACAATTAACAGATCCTGAAATAAAAACATCACTGACAAAACGCAAGGGTGTTTACAAACCTTTTGATGGATGAGATACTGAAAGCACCAAATTTGAGAACTAATTCTTAACCATATTAAAGCTCCAAGCAGAGGGCAGAAGGAAGTCACTGAGCTGTAGCTGAACATCATCTCAAAGGTCACTCTGTGGTCTGATGCTGCACAGCTACTTCATCTGCCCAGGCAGCTCACAAACATACTGATGGCCACAATAAAGGACGAGAAACAGCAAACCCCAGCTATGTCTTTTAAGCCAACTCCTGGCAGGGGTAACAGTGGGGCCTGTCTAGTGGCAGTGCTGCCCTTTGCCAGCTGTGTCTGCACAGGAGCTGAACCAGCCCTGAGGAACTTTCCATCCTCAGCCCAGAAAACTCGATCCCAGCTGTCAGTCTGCCTGCCTGAGAGATAAGACAGGCTGCTTTATCTCCAAGCACTGCAAGATTCCTGCTCCAAGAAATATCCTCTGAAGTAATTCCAGAAAATGAGCACAGTTGAGGGATCATTGAGTTTTAGGTAAGCAGCTCTGCATTCTGGAAGTTGAGCACAGGCAGGGAAGTTTTTAAGGTGATTCTGCTGATGGAGATTCTTTTCCCCTCCTCAAAGAGAAGTAAAAGCTCTCACAGGGTCAGGGGCAGCTTCTGTTCTAAGCAGCAATTGGTGGAACAGTGTCAGTAAAAGGAAATAACAGTATTTTAGAACAACAGAAAGGATTGAAGTACAATTTGTTGGAGAACAAACCTGTGTAATGCCTGATCTATAAATGCAGTTGTGTGGAACAACTTCCCCATCAGACAGAAGTCACAGAAATTCCAGCTTCAGGAAGCTGTAGTTTTAGTTTCCTTAAGTGAAAGGTGCACTAAGAAAGCTGTTATTGTATTATATAAAATAGTCCTCTGTCTCTTTTGTTCCTCTTGCCCTAAAGGCATTGCTATTTCATCACAGTTAGTACTTTAACCTGATTTATATGATAAACCATTATACTTTCATTTATCAAGCAAGTAAATCTGACAATGATGACTAAACAACACCTGGCAAGAAAAATATCCATAACCCACAAATTGTTCATCCATCCTTTAAAAAAAGGCATAATGGTCAAACTGTTCTTGCAATCAAAGAGCTTGCTGAATTTCCTACTTAAATTATAAATCAGCTTGTCTAACTCTTAATTAGAGCCACACTGCTCATTTTGATTTGTCATTACTTCTATATTCAAAATACTGTTTATTTTATTACTGGTATTTTACTGTCCTCTGGAGAGACCACTAAGCACTAGAGATATGTAGGGAAATGCTTTTCTGACATATAAGCATTTTATCTTTGAAATCTCTCTCAAACCCAGACACAGTGTTTTAAGTTTTCAAGCAAAAGTAACCCCCAAACCATCAGTTTGGTAAAGCTGAAACACTTAGTTGGACAAAATTGATGAGAAACATTTCAAAGCTGAAGTTCATATTTTCAAATTTTATAAATAAAACATTAAAAATTAAAATAATTTCAAACCAAGAAACAGAACCTAAATGGCTTTGATGGTTTTAAAACTTAGAAAACTGATTTTGTGAATTTTGTCAGAACATATTTTTCTGCAGGTTTCAGCTTAGGGAAGAGTTTGGTTTAAAAAAGTTGACAATTCCTGATATCAAAATGTCCTTTTGAAAAAGTCTTGCTTGCTTCAGAGGCTGCCAATCCATTCTGCCTCTAGGTAGACTGAAGTGGACAGGAATATATCATTGAGTAAAATTGCAGTCTCGAGTCTCTCAGTGATATGAATCATTCAGTTTTATTGAATCCTGGGAATTGCAAGACACCCTTTCTAGTTGTTAACTGCATGCTCAGTAAATGTGTTTGTCAAGCCATTACCAAACTGGGAACAAAGAGTTCGCTGAAACAGTTTCAGAAAACCAAAACATTTCAAGGAACAGACTTAAAATACTATCATGTGAATAATCCATGCATTAAACATGTACTCAACGTCATTTTAATAATTAAAATAGAAGAAAGGATGTAATACAGATGTTTTTGTAGGATTTAGGAAGTTAAGAGAACACTAATAGGCAGCCAGCTGGTAAGGGATAAACTTCTCCCAAGGCTCCTATGGGAAGTTGTGTGCCATGGAAAGGTGTCTTTGCATGTACAGATGTTCAGGGGAAATGATTTCACTGCCAGAGGAAGATCATGGAGCAGAGGGATTCCTTTGTTATCAAGCACTGCTAAAAAGCTGAGTTACTGCAGGTGTGCAAGTGCCTGTATTTTGTCATCTATCAGGAAATTTCTCTGCTCTGTGAATATTTACTCTGCTCTAATTTAGTTCTCTGTCAGTTTAAAGTTCGTTGCTCTTCTTGCCTTTCACTTCTGACCATTTCTTTTCATGCTTTCCCTGATGTCTCTTTCTGTCATAATTAAAGTTGAAAACCTCACTCCACAAAGTATCACCACACCTATTAAAGAGTATTCTTAAAACATCTGTTGGTAGGTCAGAACACAATAGATGAAAGGAGGAAAAGGGGGCCAATGGAAGGTGCACTAATTTGAAGGCATGTTATTTTCTCTTCAGGTTTAGTTCATAATCAGTGCTGATTTTCTCCCTTTCTCTGGCAACAGCAGGACAACAAAGGATAAAAGGATAAAAGTTTAGGATCCTTTTGCTGGTGATGTTTTGAAAGGGGAATCTTGGCTTCATACAGGATGGAGGAGGATCATTCTAGTTTGGTGCCAGGACTACTAGTAATTAGATTTTAGCACAAGGGACTACTCTTACTTGGTGGAATCATTGTGACTTAGCTCTCCAAGAATGCTCTGGCCATACTTTTGTGCTGTAAAACTCAAAAGATGAGCCTCACCCTCCTTCTGCTTCTGCTTCTGCTAGAAAAATGTCCAGGATCAAGGGCAACTGAGTATCTCTGAAAATCTCTCTGGAAAAAAAAAAGTCTCCTGTGAGTCTGTCCTAAGATATGCTCTCCCTTAAGTTCTGTACCAGATTCACAAGCTCAGTAACTACTGCAGATGGCAAGATCAACAAACAAATGTTACCTGAGTCTACTGTGCATCCCAATCTGGCAGTGAATACTTGTCTCTGTTTGTTTTATATCCTGCAAAACATCATCTCTAAGTACTTCAATATTAATTGAAAATCCTCCTGAAGAATCCTTGTTCAAAATCCTGTCCACTGGGCTGAAATGCACCTGGTCCTTCCAAATAAGCTGCTCTGAACTCCTTTTTGGAGACGCAGTGCATTGTCAAAGACAACATAATTTTATTCTTCCTTCCAAAAGCATTTTGTGTGCACTAAAGCATTGCATGGGAAAAACCTGCTGCAGATTTCTGCATCATGTGGTGTTCAGACTGAGTGCTATCAGTGCTGGACTTGGCTCCTTCCACTGTAAATGCCCCCTTTCTGTTATTAAGCATATGAATTAATCTGTCCACAATCTTATTTTCCTCTCATTTAATAGAGTTGGTAATACTACACAAAATACTTGTGATATAATTAACAAGTGAATAAAATAACTTCCTATGTGGAGGCTGGTGCTTAAAATACACCATATAATATGAACAGAAGTCATAAATCAAGAAACAACTCTGTCTACCAGCAATAGCTACATAGATGCGAGGGAAGGACCAAGTGTTCAGCATCTATAAAGATCTGGCTTTTTTGTGTTTATTACATTACTAACAGCCAGTTATAAACTCAGTTTCTTGTAGATCTGTTGGCTTGAATGTCAGAAATGTAGGAAATCAGCTCTTCTCAGGAACCAAACCCATCCTGAGCCACAGTAACTGGGGAATAATGAAGTAAAACCACTTGAAAAAAATCAGTTGTGCTTCTAGCACATCACTGTCGATGTTGTTTGGTTAGCAATCGTAGTTCATGTACTCTAGGAGCTCCCAAAATAAATTAAAACCCCCCTCAATATATACACCAACTCTCATAATTACATATTCCACTTACTGGTCCCCTTTCCTGTTCACAATAATTATCTTTAGGGAAGAGCAGGATGACGTCTCTGGGACTCGATGGTGACTCATCAAAAAGTGACCTCATGGCAAGGGACTGATTTTGTTACCACTGCTCTAAATACATTTCAGCCCCTGATTTATGAGCTGAATGGTTTGTTTCCTGAAAGGAACAGACAGAAACACATCCATTATTCCCAGAAAAATGTTGAATACCCAGCACTCTCCTCACAGTCAGGCCAGGTTTGCTTTTGCACAGGCTTCAAGTGAACCAGCACAGTCATTGCTTCTCTTCCTTTCACATTCCCATGTGGGAGAGGACTACTTTTAAATTTATTATATCTATAACAATGGGTGCAAGACTTCAATACAAGCAATGAGATGACAACACTGCATTATTTTGAAAGAAAGCTCACAAAGTTCTTTACAGTTAATATCATAGAACCACAGAATATCTTGAGTAGGAAGGGACCCATAAAATCATGGATTCCAACTCCCTGCTCCTCACAGGATGACCTCACTCACACTGCCCAAAGCCATGGACAATTTCATAAGGGCTACTGCTGTAGTATTGTTAGGTTTGAAAATTTCTACACCCAAGAAATAATGTGGAAAGCCTCAAAGGTAAGGAGGATTACCATTTGTGTTTGGCCTTACACAGGATGTTGGGTTTAATTGTTTATACAGCCATAATTCTTCATCTTTTGGGGTTTTTTAACAAGACCTTAGACCTTCTGAAAACAAATTGCAATAATAAAAACATTACAGATTTCCTATAGGCATTCTGAAACAGAAAAGAGATTAGAACTTAGTGGGAGATTCTAATGTAAAAATGTCTGGTGTGATAAGAATTCTGAATTTAGACCTATAATGAGATAAAAATTCAAATTTCCATCGGCATAGGCAGTGCAGTGCCTGTGTGTCAGCCTGAACATTTTGGATGTGAAATTTAAAATGCAATTCAATTGTAAAATAGCAACCAGTGAAGCAAATGCAAGAATTAATGAAATTTCATCTTCTTTTATTCTTATCTTTCTTTACTTTGGTACAAGTGCTGATTTAAAGTCAAATAATAAAAAGAAGCATGCAGAATCACATTCGTATGTGAGCACTCCCAGCTCAGAGTTATGGCACTGGTGCTGAAGGAAAGAGGCTTCAAGCCATAAACATGTGTACAAAGCTGTACCTGTGAGATGGAAGCACTCCCCAACACCTGAACCAGCTGGTTTGGTAACACATCTGGTGCTGCTTTAGAGAACTTGTTAAAATTAAGTGAATCAACATGGACTGCTGGGAAACATGCATGACCAAAAGTGGTATCAGTCTGTTTTGCAGCCTTTTTCCACTGACTGCATGGCTTAAGCAGCCACACAGAGCTCTGCTCATAGGCTCGAGCTTCCACGAGTCCCTCCAGAATCCACAGCTCAGGACAAGCTCCTGCAGCTCCTCCTCACCTGAGGATCCCTTGCTTTTTACAGTTCAGATTATATAATTGTGGTTTAACACTGACCAGGCCTTGGCTGCCTTGCCTTCATAAATTGACACTATTTGGACAGTTATTCTGTGAATAATTAGAACTTGACTCTTAGTCCAGTAGGGTGGATTCTTGTGCCAACGGAAAAGCAATTTCTCAGCAGATCTTTTTGTTAACCTTCAAATCCATCCCTAGTTATAGCAAACAAAAAACCCCCAACCCAAACAATTGTCCTTTTTTAAAATTTTAGAACACAGTGTTTACAATTTTTAAAGAAATGTTAAGTGCCTTGTTCTAAATTTAATCAATACTGAATGTAATGAGGTTCAAAACAAAACATGAAAGGTTTTAGTGAGATGAAAAACATGAATATTTGTTTCTGATGGAGGAACTAAAGCAATAGTAAGGATGTAAAGTGGAACATTTTTAGCCAAATCTGGTAATAATTCTACCCTGTTACGGTAACTCACAGAAACCTCAGAGCATCATTAAAAAGGGCTTGATATTGATCTTCTATATGAAGTGACTAAGCCTGTCAGTGACACCATTTTCCCAAAACCATGTAACAAGTCAATGAAAAGAAAAGAACAGAATGAATTTAATCTCCTTCCAAGCCTGTACAGATGTATCTATCACCTTCAGTTAATCCAGCTGGAGAAGGCAAGCTACCAGGTAAAAGCTGAATAATTTGGCAGCAGTTAAAGTCAGAAATAGACAGCAACAGACAAATGAACTATATTCCCTTCCATAAGACAAAACCAGTGCTACTGTAAATTAAGATAATTTAGCTTGATTCTGCTTTGACTCCTCCTGTTGAGATGTTCATCATGTCTGACAGTGAAAAGGAAGAGGGACAAGCAGGAAACTTGGGCTCTATTCCAAACTTCATAGGGAGAGCACAGACTTCTGTTACTCCGAAGACTGATCCTCTTTGCCTTGTCTTTCAATTGGCCTCTTTCCTACTCCCATCTCTTCATCCCAGCCCCTGATCCTTACATTTATCATGCCAGTTCCAGTTTGTTACCCCAAACCTTCGGCCTTAACATCTTCCTTCACACAGGATAGAAAACTTTAGTCCCAACAATAAAGCCTGGTAGGACAAGCAGCAATTGTAAATAGGCTCCTGTAAAAAGCTTCTCTCCTGCTGCAGAACTTCACCAATAGATGATGTTACCCCTACACACAAAATATAAAGACAGTTGTGTGGGAGGGTTAAAGAGGAACAGTTATTGCTGCTATTGATATCTGAATCTCTTTGAATTATAAATTAGAACCAAAGTTATCTATGATGACCAAGTGAGAGAAAGGATTCTGAGCCAAGGCACACCAAAATATGTAAGAAATATTTATATAACAAGTCAGGTTTTGATATTTAAAAGGACCTAATAGAACTAAATCTAAATTATTTGCCTAAGAGCTTGAACAAAATGAAGAAAATAAGTTTCAGTTCAAGTTTACAGTGGAAATGGTGAGAAGATGTTTTGTTGTATTATTTATTCACTGATATACAGAAGTCAATACTTCAAACCTGTTTTCTTAAGTCTTTTTCTTAAATCTTCTGTTTCAGACAAGGTAAATTCAAACTGTGATAGAAAGTGACAATTCATTATGAGCCTATGAATCTATAATTTTCTATTTTGTCTATTAATGTAGAAAATGCTGAAAAGATCAAGCAACTTACATGTTTTACAAGTGCTATCTGGTGGATGTCTTGCTTAAATGGTCTGAAATAATAGGCCCATCATTTCTAACTGTCTTGTCATTGAGTAACTCAGTTTCAGAATTATCTGCATAATTATCTCCCACATACAGAAACCACATACTTGGTAGAATCCTCTAAAATTTGCATCCTCCTATTCAAGTAGAAATTTCATTACAACATATAATTTGTCTCTAAAATAACAAATAATTATATTTTACAAGCAGGGTAAATAAAAGCAAAGTGTCACATTGTTATTTTTTGTAAGTAAGGAGCATATAATTTCTGTGCCTTTTACTCAGAAGAGTAAAAAGAATTTTCCTCTCTGAAAAGGGAAGAGAAATGCAAACCACTCTAAGAAGACAAACTGCAGTCAAGACTGTTTGGCCAGGTTCATTGCTGAAAACTGTATTATCTACCTGATTATTCTATTTCTAGATAGAAGAGTAAGTGTAAAAGGGTGAGAATTGCTTAAGTGAGTCATTATTCTGAAATATTTGCCAATTACAGCCCATAAAGCACTGGAGATACTGAGGCCATTACACATATAAACACAAACTACCTTTCAGAGCTCCATCCTCACCTCAAAATCACCAGTGTCAACACTTCCTACTTCAGTGTGTTTCACTGATTTTCCCTCTTCCTTAAAATTTTGACTGAAACCCCTTCTTCCTGATGCTCAAAATCACTTTCTCCTTCTTCATTAATTCATTCTGTGAACCAGAGACAGTATAAAAGCAAAATCTATATGATATATTGACTGGAGGAATCATTAAAGAATAACTGTCTGTTCAAATGACTAGAAAAATTAGTAGGCTCTACAGTGACATGAAAAACTCATGACAGTGCTTCATACATGTGTTCACTTGCACAGAGAGGATCTCAAAATACAAATACTTTTGGATACAAGTGACAGACAACTTCATCACTATCCCAAATTTACAGAGTTGAAGTGATGCACACACTGGGAAAACAACTTGCTTACAGCTGTGCCTTGGCTGAAGTGACAGCAGAACCCAAGATGTATCATCTCCTCTTGTCAGATGTCAGTCCTTTGCTAATGCACAGGAGTGCCAAAGCAGACACTCCCTTTGTAATGCTCCTCTCATCAGTCCTTTTTTAGTCCTCTGAGTGACAGCATCTCACTGTACTCCAAGTGTGCACCACTTAAAACTTCTGTTCCCCTTTCTGTTCTGAACCTCATGCTGTCACCTGCCTTTCTGAATTGCCTACTACTCATGTCTGATAAAACACCTTGTCCACTCTAACCCTGATGTCAGTTTAAGCTTTTACTCCTAATCAGAGCTAGTTATACCATCTTGGCATGACAATTTTGTTTAATTGCATAATTTGCCACCAGATTACTTTTGAAAGTAATTTACGCACCTCTTTGCCTATTAATAATTAGGTTATGCTCTTCAGGAAAAACTTGCCGTGTAGGTCTGAGGATTGATGCTGAGCTCACAGCTGTAGTGGTAGTTCATAATTAATTTTGTGTTTAATAGAAGGTTGGCTGGTAGAAATGTGTCCCACAGCTGTTAATGTGAATGCTTGTTGTCAGCTTTTCTCAGGGGTCAGCACAGGCACAACTCACTTTGAGCTGTCTCTAAATGGAATGGCTACATCAGAAAGTTCAGCTTCTCCCTCAAGCCCTCTTTGCTCTAAGCTGTATCAGCCAGAGGAACTCTTGTAACTTGCTGGAAAACTAAACCAGCCCAGTTCTGCTGGCCAGTGTATTGTGGAGTCAGGATAAGTAAATAAGAGGCTGTATGCTTTTCACATTAGTTGTAGTGTAGATGAAGATTACAGTTATTTTGAATGATTACAGAAAATGCTGTTGTTCTAATCATTGCATGGACAACATACATATATTTATGTTGATTAGTTAATTGGGAAGGCTTGAAAACACTCATAAGAAAAATAAAACCAAAGATGCAGCTCCATGGCACCAAGTGTTTTGGAAAGGGGCTTTAAGCACAGCCAAAAGAATCTCTTGGAGGCCAATATGAGTGCCAGTGAACCAGGTAAAGACTTGCAGAAGAGTCTGGGTTGCAAGCATTTGAGAAATCTGACACATTTTATCAGACCTACAGGTAGAGCTTCACTGCAGAAGAGACTCTTATCCACAAGGATGATCATTCAGCACTCAGGGAATAGAACTATCGTGTTTTGATTACAGTTCTGAAAGCTGCTCCTGAATTACCTACATAATTTGTCAGTTACTGACACTTATCCTGCAAAGGTCTTTGATCTGTGTTATTCTGAACGCTGGATGATCTCACTGTCAGGTTGAAACACCCTCCTCACTCAGCAGAGGGAACTGCTGCAGGCATCTGTGTAGTAACTTACACTGATATTGGTGATAGTGAAGAGAGAGCGAGGGCAGCATATTTGATGAGGTCCAAACCACTGGCTCTTCTTGCAAGAGGTTTGTATTTTGTAATTGGAATGAAAAAAGAACTTGATTTGGTTTTCTTCTGACATAAAAGATGATGCACATCATCCACTGGTCAGTGGAAAGCTTCCCACTCCCACTTCAAATCCTGTATCTTAATGTTATCAAAAGAGAAGGTTTTTTATTTCAATCCTCCAGCAATCACATGGTTAATTCAGTCACTGAGGTAAAGTCAATTTCTAATGTTTCATATAAATCTTTCCAAATAATTGAAACACCAGAGCACACTAATTATTGTCACCCAATAATCACAGCAAGTACAAACTGATTGCATGATATAAATGAGTATACTGATTGAGTAAAAAAAACCCCATATTTTGCCACTTCAGAACATTTTGAAACAAATTTTCATTAAGTTTGGAGAAAGAATCCACCCTTACTCCAACTCTGACTCAGATCTGCCTTCTTAAGTATGAGTGGAAGTTTGTGTAAGACTGAGCATAAAACTGTGATAGGTAATTTTACTTGTTCCAAATCACTGCAGTAATAATTCTGAGAGGAAAAGAGTTATTTGAGTTCTGAATAACAGGAGAAAAATCTCCTAAAGTCAAATAACAATGTGAAACACAAAAAACCCTGAGAATGTTCTATATTCCTAAACATCTCTTGACCACTTGATTTGGGAATACTCACTTGAAAAGTTTAATTGAATGGCTCCTGGATTCAATTCTCTCTGCCACGGTTGTTGAATTCTGGTATGAACAGAACCTTGGTGGAAACAAATGGAGGATAAGCTGAGGGAAAAAAAAACAGAGGTATCAAAAGAAAGAAAAAGAGAGAAAAACAAAGATGGGAATTCAGGTTTTGGAAGAAAATAGTTACTAGCAACTGAACAAGGTACATGAAGATATTGCAAAAGACTAATAGCTATTACTGGAATCAGATGTTTCTCCATCCTGGGAAGTTGCAGGATTTACTTAGGTCTCTGTTTTGAACATAGTATTGGCAACCTCATGAAGTCTTGAATCAGTCTCCAAACCCATGACATTTATCACTGTACTGATTGGTTTCAACCACACACACCATCTGACCAACCAGCTGATGGCTTTTGAGCTGAGATTCACCCATCCTTCCCTCCTTAGAGACTCCCTTTAATCACAGCAAAACAGTCCTCAAGTCATTGTGAATCAAATGACCAGGAGACTCGTCTCTAAAAAAAGTCTCAAGTAACACAAGAGACAATTAAATCCTAACACGTACTGACAGCATTGACATAACTGTAGTAAAATGGCTGCCTTCTGCTCTTTGACAGATCATTTTCCTGTACACATTTCAAATCAGTCAATCCTCAGTTCTATCACAAAAGTAATTGATCTGATTATATCTGATTTCATCTGAACAATACAACTGATGAAGTTACAACTCTCACAAAATCTCATAGTTATTTAGCCTTTTTCTCTGTTGATGTTCAATACTCACTGATTCCTCCTGGTCTCCCCTTTTCTGGAGTCTTTGCACCAGCCACATCATTGTCATTCATCCTCTCACTTTGTCCAGGGCATCATTAAGTGTTGAGCCTCATTTTGAGGTACCTAAAGTCAAATTCTCAAATTGCTCAAGCTTAACATTTTAATAATTTGAATCTTCCCTGACTCTTCATGTATACATCTAAGTACTAGCAAGGCAAATCTGTAATTCAGCAGAAATACTCTGACTGAATTTCAGAATTCATTTCAATTGATGACAAGTCAGGCTTGATTTCACAAAGTAAAACCAACCAAGCAACTGAAGAACATTTATACTTTTTAGCAAGTACGGTCTAATACAGAAGAACTGTATGTAGTAGTGGAAGAGCTCAGTGTCAGGGCTCTAAGGAGCCACGAACGGGTCCTGCCCAGCATCGTCTGGGTCCTCACCACACCCTCATCCTCTGCCCATCTGTCCAGGAGCCACATTTAAGCTCTGCTAGGGCAGCCTGACCTTCCCTGAGCTATGCCAGAGGTTATACCTGTGCTCAGTTGGGTCTCCTGCTGACATGGATGGCACGTTGGTCCTCCTGAATGACCTTTAGACCTATGCTGTGGGTAAACTGCCTCCTGCCCTGCCTCCTGGGTGGACTCAGTGGCTTACCTGTCCTGGCTCAGCTGACGGTGCCTGTCACAGCCTGTCTGTGTCCGGATCCTGCAGGACTGCGTGTCCCTCGGCTCCCAGCACTCCTGGCTCCCGCTGTTGCCTGGCTGTGGAAGTCATGACACTCCCCCTCGCCTGGCGGTCATCTCAAGGCAAGGCCTGAATTCAAACTGTACAGCGTTAGCTGACTTAATGTGGTCTTATTAATTCAAGTCAGGCTCTATTGACATTGCATGACTTCCCTTTCCCTCTAAACCTGAACTTCTTCATGAGGAGGTCACTTGTGTGGTAAAGCTTGATCCAGGCTGTCCTGGATCTAGAGCACTGACTGAGCACTGGGTCCTTGGATGGGGTGGTGTCCCCTTCCTCTCCCAAAGGCTCTTTATTACCCTTCTTCCCATCAGCCAAATCACATGCAAAGGAGCACGACAGGCAGGCGTGCCACCTTGAGCTGAGACCTGCCTGCCCTTCCCTCAGGAGAGGCTCTTTCCTACTGGTAACAGAATGACTACTTGAGTCACAGTTTTTCAAGAGAAGTGGCCTGAAAGACCCTCTGAAACCAGCAGGAGACTGATCTCAGAAACATTAAATTTTGTGTAGAGCTTTTCCCACAGGAGTCTTGAGTCCAACAGAGGTGTGACCCCTCTCCATGACCCCCTGCTTTGCCTGTCCTGAGACCCCACTGAGGCACTGGGTGAGGGTTGGAGCCCTGAAACCTCTGCCCGACCTACTGTTGAGGTGAAACCGAGCGGTGGGACCCGAGGGGAGCAGTGATGGACCCTGACGGCAGCAGTGATGGGCTCTGAGTGGAGCAGTGCCAGCAGTGCCAGGGAGCAGGGATGGGCCATAAGGGGAGCAGGGACGGGCCCTGAGGGGAGCAGGGACGGGCCCTGAGGGGAGCAGCGGAGAGCCTTGAGGGCAGCAGAGACAGGCCCCGAATGGAGCAGGGGCGGGGCGGGGCGGGGCGGGGCGGGGCGGGCCAGTCTCACACACCCTTTCCCTCCCTCCCCGCAGAGCCGGGCGGTTCCCGCCGCTCCCGCGCTGTCCGCCCCGTGGTGTGTGCGTGTCTCTGTGTCTCTGTGTCTCTGTGTGTGTGTCTGTGTCTCTGTGTGTGTGTCCGTGTGTCCCTGTCTGTGTGTGGGCGCGGCCGTCCCGCCGCCGGCACAGCCCCGCGCTGTGCTCCGCCCGCCACCGCCGCCTCTCCCCGCGCCCCGGCGGCTCCCGCACCATGAGCGCCGAGTGCAGCAGTTACCTCAACGCCGACAAGGTGCTGGTGAGCGGGTTCAGCTGCCCGCGGGCGGGCGGCGACGCCCGCGCCGTGTTCTGCTGCGGCTTCCAGGACGTCAAGTACTGCTGCGATGACCCGCACAGCTTCTTCCCCTACGAGCACAGCTACATGTGGTGGCTCAGGTAAGCGAGCGGCCGCCCCTGCCCCGGGGAGGCTCTTGCTGAGGTACTTGTAGCCGGGCACTTTAAGGCTGCCTTTGTCCCGCCGAGAGTAGCGGGAGAGCGGCATCTTCAGCCCAGAGAGACTTCTACTTGTGCCACGGTGGTTTCTGGTGGAAATAACTCGTGGTCTTCCTAAAGGAAGTGCTGTGAAACGCTCGGTGACTCTGGACAGAGCATGCCGAGCGTCCCCCGCCCCGCGGTGTGAGGGGAGCGGCTGTCCCGCCGCCCGAGCGGGCAGGACGCTGCGCGCGTAAAGTTCGCACTGACTTCAGCTACTTTTCCGTGTGTGGTGAGGTCAAGCACTACGTGACTTTCCACCTGGAAGGTGGCAGGTAGTCAGCCCGGTGCTGTCCCGGGTCAGTGCCAGGTCCGGCTGGCAGTGGCAGGATGTCCCTGGGCGGCCGGAGGGCTGTGCCCAGCCAGCCCCGCTGCCCGGGGCTGCCCTGGGGCTGCCCGAACCCACACCGGCACTGTGAGGATGCTGGTGCACCTCCGCATGGTGCTCTCGCTGTTTCTTACGGGCTTGTTATCCTTGATTTTGTCAAATCACTTTCTCGGCTTGCTTAAGCCGTCTGTCTCTGCAGCCCTGGTGGCAGCCTGCTGTTTGAACATACAGCCTTTTATGTGTTTTATGCTGTTCCCCTCCGGTTTTCTGGAGTGCTCTCTACTATTAGTATTGTGAGATTTTGTGAACAGCAATTGCATGTTCAGTTTATGCACAATAGTAAAAATTCTGTAAGAGTTTGCTGCATCAGTTCTCAGCTTTCACCTCTCTGAGCTGAACAGCTTTAGTCCTTTCAGATTATCATTGAGCCAGGTGTAATGTCCCACTGGATGTTTTAGTTGCATCTCATCCATACTGTTTTCACTCCACAGTGCTGATCTTAGAGGTGCATAATCTGGAGCTACATGCTCAAGATGTGGGTATGGCAAGGTTCTACAGTGTCAAAATGCTGCCTGCAGCCTTGCTCTCAGAATTCTTCCTCTTGGTGGCCAACTTTTTGTTGATGTCTTTGGCTGCTGTTTTGCATTGACTCTGATGTCAGTGAGCTATCACTGCTGACTCTAAAACTTTTCTTGAGCTCAGAACTGCCAGTTCTGAGTTAATTGCCATGTAGGCTTGGTTTTGTTGTTTATATATTACATTATGTACACTGAAACTCATGTACATCACTTTTGCCTGCTCACTCAGTTTTCCTCAAGTCTTCCAGCTTTCCTTGCCCTCATAGCATTTGATTGTTTGTAGGGACTTAGGATCATCAGAAACTCAGATTTCACTCTTCACCACGTCATAGATGAAGATAAAAACGAGTCTCAGTGACTTTTCTTTATACTGAAAAGAGACTGCTTAGCCTTATTCTTTTAGGCAGCCTTAGATCTGTAACAAACCTTTCCCTAATCCTGTGTCAATTCAGGCTTTTTAGCCCCACCTTCAGCGTGGGGCTTTGTCAAAAGGCTTTTTGAGACTCTGCTGAGTTCCTCTGCCCTGCTTCCTATTGACATCTCATAGACTCCAGCAGGTTAACAAGGCAGTGTTTTCCCCTCGTAGAAATGCTGACTCTTTCATTAAAGATTTTATGTCAGAAAGCTGCAAGTGCCAGCAGCTTCCTGTGGGCAGAGCTGCTAACAAGGGGGATGGGAGTAGTAGCTTTGCCATCAAGTGATCTGTCCCTCATATTCAGGTAAGGTGAGTGGAGGAATCATGGTCTGGGAATCACAGCCAGGCTCAGATCCAGCTCTCAGCACCCTGATATTGTGTTTACCTCTTGGCTTGGTGATAATATTTTTTTACACACCTTTCTGTCATGCAAGAGGTGGAATTCGGGTTTACTAGTCTGTAGGCCCTGGGTTCCCCTCTAGAGCCCTGTTTTAGGTTGGAGTTACACTCCCAGGCTGCCAGACCTCTGTTAGAGTGGCCTTATGTGATGATGGGGTGCACCTTGGCCAGCAGTTTTGCAGTTTCACATGTGAATTCCTTCAGGGCTTGTGAATGAATGCTACCCACTACTGTGGGTGTACTCATTTAATTTATCTTGTCTTATATTTAATGTATGATTATTTAAAATCTACTTTGTCTGGTACAAAGGGTGGGTTGTTGAATGTGGGGATCTCCCAGCCATCCACCACTGTGATTGACACAGAATTACTCAGCTTCTCTGATATGAGAAAACATCTCCAAGGGTCCTTTTTTACACTTACTGCTTTAATGTTATGTGATATTTTTGCATAGCCTTTGACTGTATTGATCACAGTACACCTTCCAAAGATGGCAGAACTACTGAAAGATTAAGTGCTCTGAACTGCAACTTGAACTTTTCCAAAAGTACCTCCAAGAACTGAATGCCATGAGAGGCTTTAACGAAGCACCTCTTGGAAGGATCTTCCTTTACAAATATTCTCTAGGGTCTGAGAATTTCTACATCAGAAATTTGGGCCCAAACTTTGAAACTTAAGGATATTTTTTTCTTCTTCTACAGTGGCCCCAAACTGCTAAAAGGACTCAAGGAAATTGCCATTGGTGGGTTTTGAGTTGTGCTTAACTTCTGCCATAGCTGTCTATATCCATTGCAGAAAAGAAGTGAATAAATACCATTTACCTCTCCAAGCAAAGTTACCTAGTGGTGAGAATTGAAATTTCTGTTTTCATGAGGTTTTCAGTAGCAAATCAAATAGTTTTTAGTTACTAACACACTGGAAATGTTACAATATTGACAGCACTTTGAAAACTGTATACATTTGCACCCTATAGTTGAGGAGTTTGAGGAAAACATAACAATAACATTTTCTGACCTCTCAGAATGTTTTGGTGATCACTGCCTTGCTTGTCTCACGCTTCTTACTGCCTTTAAGGACACACTTTTAAGACTGGAAACCCTTAAAACTATCCAAGAGTTAGCCAAACCAGCCAGGGTTAGTCTGGTGATGGATTGTACTGAGGAAGGGAATGGAACGGGGGAGTTTGTTCAGGTGTTGCTCTACTCCAGAGCAGGGCTTTAGGTTTCTTTTCCTAAATCTGCATTTTCTTGACTCCCCCCATGAACTTGAAGGCAGTGACTGAATGCACCAGAAGTGTCTGGTGATATCCCAGGGATTGTTTCAGTTTGGTGACACACCAGTGAGAATTTCAGGAAACTGTTGCATATTCCTGTTGTTTTTCTGCTGCGTGGGAGAGGCATTGCCAGAGCACTTTGTAGCCAGCTCTGACGGAGCAGGCCATGGAGAAGCAGCCTTGGCAACCTAAAGCAACAGTCACTTGCAGGCCTATGCTGTTCCTTTTCTTTTTTGGCCAAATCTCTACTGCCTGTACTATGTTTAGAACAGACACTGCCCTATCCATTAGCAACATGGAACCTTCTTTTCCCATGCCACTCCCCCAAAACCAGTGGTATTTGACAAGTGCATCCTAACACCCACAGTACTGGGAGCTGTTGGGAAATCCTAAATAATAGACATTGGAGCAACTCTGACACATTTCTTATTTTCACCAGAATTTATTATATGTAACTAATACTATTCTTTTCTTATTCTTTCTTGCTTATCCTTTTCCCCCCTCGTATTTAAAATCAAATAACATAGCAGGGAAGGCAATATTAGGAAAAGGCAGGGCTATGCAGATTTCATCAGAAGGTTATGCAGTGTTTGAAACAACAAAACACAGATGCTGTAAAACTCTAGTGAACAAAACACTGAGCAGCTCAGCCTCCAGAGCTGTGTGCTGTGCATGCACGTGCAGTCATCACATCTGCTGCACCTCCCAAGCTGAGTGGAAGGGGAGAAATGCTGAACATGTGGTGTTTGTACTCAACTGCTGCAGTCAAATTCACTCAGCCTTTTGAAAGGATTTTAGAATACTTTTGTCACTCTTCAGTTAAGGCTTATTTTGCAAATTTATTTGCATCTTTTGATATCATATAGAATTATAATGTCCATTCCAAAGCTGCATCTTTTAATTTTCATGTAGTAATACATATTTGATTAAAATTCCGTCAGGCCACATATGGATGTTATTCAAAATGCTTTATTCATTAATACACTTAGAGCCATGGTGACTTAATGCTGAGGCTAAGCTTTGCTTGGCTGTACAGATCTCCAGGAGTCTGTTTTGGCTCTCCAAAATAGCAAGTCTTTTGTTCCTCAATGCCCATTCTTCCAGTCTCTTGAGGATATTTATCTGTTTGCTTTGCAAATGCAAAGGACCACACGTCACTGCAACAATGGCATTAGGAACATTTGATTCACTGGGATCCAGATGACTCATGAGCTTCCTTTTAGTGTATCAGTGGGCAATACTGCATCTGCTTAGCCAGTATTTAAATTTTCCCTAGCTGTTGTTGGTGTGGATGGACTAATTTTATTGACTAATTTTATGGTGTGGTGCTGAGCATCTACTGACAGAAATGTCGATGGCCCCCGAAGCAGCGCCCTGGGCAGCAGCCAGGGGAGCCCTGGGAGGGGTTGCTGACAGAGTGGAGCCTCTCTGAGCAAAGTCTGGGTGTGGCACTTGTAGCAGCTGGAGGAGGGTCAGTGAACTGTGTGGTGTGGCTGCATCTTCCCTGTGTGTGGAACACAACTTGGGAAAGTTCTGTTTGAATCTTCTACCAAACCTAACATTGCTCATGTTCAAACTATTAAGCAAATACTGCCAGGGTTACCCCCAGGTCCTCAATGCCATTTTTGTGCTAGATCATTGTTTTGGGGCTGGGTGGGTTGTTAACACAGGGGTTTTCACTTGCTAAGGAGGCCACAGCTGTGGCAAAAGGGACTTTTTAGTTTGCTTGTTTAGTGTCTCTGCTGTCAGAAGACAGGTCTGGAAGGCACACCCTGAGACCTGCAGGCTGTTACCGTGTGGACTGCTGAGTGGGCTTCAGACAGTTTAAGGTAAAGACTGGAAGGTGGACAAATGTTTTTAGCAAGAGCTAAATTTTCTTCTGCTAACAGCTTTAACTGTTAAAATAGAAGGAAAATATTCCAGTTGAGAAACAGTGTTCAGTGTTCAGAGCTGTGGAAGACATATTAAATTCTTCTGAATTAAATAAATCAAGAATCAACGCCCCATTCCCAAACTTTAACCCAAAACTGATCTTAAAGTACTTCATCACACCTTCTAAGTGGGTTAGTGGCTTCAGCACTTTGAGTACAATATGGTATTGAAATATTAGTTTAAAGAGAGTAAGTACAAATTGAATCCTGATTTCTGATTTATTTAGGAAGTGGAATCCAGAGTGCCTCTTTGGTTTTGTGATGTTTGGGTGAGATCTTTTCATGTTGCAGCTGGAGCACGACAAATACTTCTGTTTTCACGTACTCTCTGATAAGTCTTTGACCTGCAGAGTTCCTCAGGAGCTGTTTTTCTTCTTTGCCATTTGTAACTCCCCAAGCATCTTACACCAGATGATACTGAGGGTCCATTGTGCTGTACAGCACACAACTGTGTTGTTAATGTCATCTTCTACAACTGCATGGAGGAGGGCTACAACTGAGAGGTAACAGATGCCTGAAGAGAAAAACATGTAATCACGAATATGTACTTGATCTATTCAGCTTTAGGACAGCTGTCTCTGCTTCAGCAGATAATGGTTAGCAACTTCCTTAGTCCTGCACTGCAGACTGTAATTCAAATGGAATCTTAAATACAGCTTTTACTGTCATGACAAAAAAGCACAAATATGTGTTTGTGAAGTGCCTTGTTTGTATTACTGGCTGTGATGGCTACTCAGCCTCCCGTAGTGTTGTGTATTTCTTCTGTTTTGTCTATTTGGGTCAAGGTGTTCCAAGTGAAAATGCAAAAATGAGGCCAGAACTCAGGTGAGATCTCTGACTGTAGGGGTCATATTCAGATTCCATAGTAAGCAGAATATTGCTTGCCTGAAGGTTTTGTTGGAGCCAAAAAACAATAAGGAAAAATTTGCTTAACATGTACATATATGCACAAACACATAAGGACACCTCAGCTCATGCAGATGATAAACATCATGACAAGTCTTCAGAAGGGTAAAGCTGCTCTTTCCAGAGCCAGTCACTTTGCTGATAACAAATTATTTTAGTTATGCTACAGTGGAACTAAATGTTGCACGGACTTCATTAACAAATCTGACCCATAACTAATGAAAACCACACATTAAATCATGCTGATATCTGCTGTTCTCATCCTGCTGGTTTTAAGAGTTTCTCCTGTGGACAGATCTTTCTGCTGGTGCTGTGGGAGCTTGTAGGGAAGCTTTGCAGTAGCTTGAATGTAAAATTCATAAAAACATCCTAGAGCACAATTCTTCTCATCCGCCTGCAAGGCCACAGTAGAGTTGACTTCTCACTGAGAGCAGTGATATATAAAGGCATTTTTATGACTGGAGGCTGGAGCTGGTAGAATTCAAGACATTCATTTCTCTTCCATCCTTTTGACGTCTGTCCAAATTGTAAATACAGCAGGGCAGTAATAGAAGGATTCTCAATCCTCAGACCCTTCATCTGTGACCAAAAGGCTGCTGTTCCATTTCACCAGAAGTCAGGGACTTTGGCATGGACTGTAGAACAGAGGACTGGAACACTAAAAGCATCAAATGGCCCAGGAGAGGATAGGAAATGATAGCTAGACTGTATTGTATTGGGTCCTTTATTTAACCATTAGAATTTTACATTAGGAAAAGACTTGAAAAGGAGAGTTGGAAATAAAGAGAGATTTATGTATATACATACACTGTCTCACTGTGTGCCCGTGGGAGATGTTATAAAGTAACTTTGATCCTGTAGGAATTGTATCTTTAATAAATCTACATATACTACTGTATTTTTCTCTCCTGAATAATTAAGTTCCTGCTTCTTTGATGCCTTTGATATTGTGTGTAAACTAATTTAGCTTTAGTTTTCCTTTTACCATGACAAAGATCATGGGAGAACTTCACAGGCCTTGAGTGGAGAGTTATTGCATTAACACAAAGGCACACCACTGATCACAGTACTTTGCCCTGCTCTACAGAGCTGCTGACAGAATTGAATAACATGGCTTGTGTGGTTTTTATAATATAAAAATGGCATTTCAGACTGAAAAGACAGCTTAGATAGTCATGTTGTTTGAGCTGCCTGGAGCCCTAGAATCCCTTTCTGTGTGTACATGTGGTATTATGCTTTTCTAGGAATATGCTCTGCACTGAAGAACTTTTTGATCTCTGATGTCAGTCCCAGCAGGAAGTTACTCCTGGTTTCCATAAACACACTTTCAATGAGGCTCGGGGACAGCGTGCACAGGGAACGTGAAATGTCACCGAGGGCCAGGTGTTCAACCCCTGAATGATGACATTGACCCTTCGGAGGGCAGTGAACTAACTGCAGTTTATGCAATTTAAGTACTGAGTTCTGAACCTTTGTTTACAGTAAAATTCAGTCACTCCCATGCCTGAGTACCAGTCAGCTCCAGATGTCTTGTTCACCATTGTTTAATGGGTATCCCAGGCGTTTGTGGACTTAATGTCTCTGTTTTTCTCTCCTAGCGTTGGAGCGCTGGTGGGCCTGTCAGTAGCAGCAGTGGTGCTCTTTGCTTTTATCATCACTGTGTGTGTTCTCTGTTATTTGTTTATCAGCACCAAGCCACGCAGCAAACTGGATACTGGTTTAAGCTTACAGATGGCAGGTAAGACCTGTTGTTTTTGAAGTACATTATCACCTGCAGAGGAAAAGTCTTATTCTGTCTTTAAATGGATACAGAGGAATCCAGCAGTGTGTATTTTCTTTCTGATGAGGACCTCAAGATGTTATCACGCCATCCTGCTGTTTTACCTTCTGTGTGAAATCTGGGCCGAACTCAAAACATTTAACATTTGCTCAGCATGTTTATTTAGCAGTAGGAGGAGTATAAAACTTGGCAATACTGAGTAAGGGTGCAACAAATACAGCCCTTTATCAGGAAGAGGCTTACTGAATTAGTTGCTCTGGATTTTCTGTCTAGAGTCATTTCATTCTAAGAATAAGAATCTCAGAAGAGACTTTAAGTGTATAGGACAGAGATTTTTTTTTCTTTGTTCCTGACATAGGATCCAGTCTTTGGGGTCTAAGACTCTTTATTTCAGTACCTGTAGTCCATACCTTTGTGCCCAAACTGTGCTGGCAGATGCCTGCAGGAACAGTGCATGGAGTCAGCACTGACCCACTGGCATGGGAAAACCTGCTGCTGCTGCTCCAGTTTGCTACACTTGTGAAATCTGCCTCCAAGTCTTGAAGGCAAGAAGGGGTGTGATGTTTCACCCTTTGTCTTGGATTTCCGAAGTATCTAAATGTGTCTTCAGGAGTTCAAGCAGTAAAGTTGTAGGAAGTAAAGGGAGTGTTGTACTTAGGCACTGGAAGTTGAGCAAGTTGAAAAAGGTGAATAATTCTTGGAAAAAAGTCCCTTCACTTCCAATTTTTATTTTGTTATTTTAAGATACTTCTCTACCTGCATGGCAGTAAATGACTGATGAGTTACTGTAATCATGGCCTATTATACAGCAGTAAGGCCCCGCCTGAGTGCCTAGTTAACACAGTTCACTTCATACCAAGCTTCCTGTGTCTTATTTTGTTCTCCAAAGAATGCAGGCTTTGGTCTAAAAGTGGTTTTTGGGAACATCAGAAACGGCAAAGTCTGCCTTCGGAGCTATATAAGCTGAGCAGCTGCTGAAATGAAAGTCACACATTCAGCAAACTGCTACTAATCTGCAAATTGGAAACTTCACACTTGTCCTGGAGAGAGTGGAAATAAGACCTGCTACCTAGAACGGGCTAAATAAACTCTTGGGTGGGATGAACACAGTGCTCTGGTGCTCTTCTACAAGATGCTTGTATTCTAATTATAAACTGGCATTGTGCTTTTGAACATGTTGCTGTTCAACCTCTCCCCTCGGGTTTTGCTGCTCTGGCATCAGCTCCTGATCCCTTGCCAGGGCAGCAGTGCTGTGTGCCTCGTGCCCGGTGTTTGTGTGCCAGGCATGTTTGGCGCACGGGGGGCTGGGGAGGAGGCAGGTGCTGCTGCACCCCTGCTGCCAAGTGATTCCACCTTCCTGTACAGACTGGAAAGCTGCTGCAAACCCACATCCTGCCTGGCATTAGAGACCGTTCCTCTCCTCCTACCATGAGGTGCACAACATCCCAAGCTGCCCCACTGGTGACTCAGCATTCATGCAGGCATCCCGTCTCAGGATTCCAAGTGCTACAAGTCCAGGAAGCTGGGAGATCTTTGGCTTTTCCCAGCCATCTCCTGTGTGGTGTGGAGTTTTGTTCAGACTGCATTGCTCTGTATTTAAACACAGCTTTGGCTTTGCTCTCATCCTGAGTTTTTCACTTTTGTTGTTCTGCTTCTTTGGCTGCTCTGCATGACAATGATTTCACATCTAAACCCTTACAGCTTTAGCTGTTCATGAGTTGGGCTGCTGGAAATTGAAAGCCAGTTGCTTTGCCAGGCTTGAGAGATCTCTGGAAATGCTGGAGGATTTCACTGACAAGCTTGAGTGCTTGTCTTCATCATCCTTGAGTTTCTTTTTCCTGGGAGCCATGCAAGGTCTCTGTGTCTGATGAGATGACTGGTTAGCTGCTTTCAGGCCTGGGGAACAGCAAAAACAACCTCTCTTCTCCTCTTCCAGTTCTTCTGAGATTTGAGCATCATCATATATAGGCAATAAAAATGAATTAAAAAATTTAAACATTTTTTAGAAGCTCCAGGAAACTGCAGGCCTGGGGATCATGAGTTTTACCTGTGCACTCAGTTCAACCCAGTTTTTTTGAACTAGCAGAATCTTACCTTTAGATGAAGGTTGTGTCACACATTAGGTGTTGTACAACACCTGTATCCCTGGAGCATTCAGAGAGCATTCATTTTTGAAAGCAGTATTTATTGTGTTCAATTTCACACATAATACATCAGCTCAGCTGGAGTTTTGTAGTTCATTAAAAGTACAATTGATTATTGTATGCCTTTCCTGCCTCATGTAACAGTCAAAGTCGGTCATTGTTCTCTGGGCTCATCCAAGGTCTTCTAAATAAAGAGGTGGAATAGTTGAATTTTTACAGAAATAATTTTTCAAGATTGACCGTAAATCTAAAAATAAACTGTATGTGAAGTCTTTATCAAAGTTACTGATTCAGAAAAGGCAGATCTGCTGGAATTTGCCTCTGTTTAGCCCTGAACAAATAGTCTTCAACAGCATCAGGGCAGATATTACAGACTGGGTTCTTGAGTTAGCTAAGGATGTCCTAGCCCTAGCAAAAATAACATTTTAATCTGAACAGTGGATTTCAGGAAAAATTAGCTCAGTCACTGGTATTGACAAGGAAGAACTACTTAAATGTTACTGAAGCTGCACATTTCTATTTGTGTTGTCATAGTGTAGAGTGCAGAGTGGGTCCATGATATGCAAGACAGTATGTACAGGCAAATGAGAAGATCCTGCATTTCAAGGAATTTACAGCCTCGTGTCTTCTCAGATAGAGTATTTCCCAATAAAAAGCAGCAATGCACTTCATTACTCTTTCACTGAAATCCTCTCCTTTTACAGCAAAGTCTCAGCTCTCTATACTTTGCTTTTTTGTTGTTTGCACTCTATCTGTGAGGCTCACCCAGGCTTTGGCTTGAGAGCTGATCTTCTGCCCTGCCCAAGTGTTCAGTTTTCCTCCCTCTCCTCAAAGCTGCCTTTCTGCAGCAGGGAGGTGTTGTTGGCCCCATCTCACAGGAGACAGAACTGCAGGGAACTGACATATTTTTAATGCTTTATGTGTCAGTTTAGACATTAACTTTGAAAGGACATCCCCAACCAGAGGACCTTTGTCCTTTTGCTTACAATACCTCTAAGACTGGCTTGTCACAGGAGTTGAGCCCTGCTTTTTGAGACCAAGACTACTCAAAACATTAGAGCATACGTCCTCTTAGCACAGTGAACTTGCTTTTTAATCATACAAGTTGCTCTTTAGGCTCTTTTGGAGAGAAAGGATTTTTCACTGAACTCATTTTACATGGTTTTTTAATCCCATTTGAAGGCTGGAGAACTGTAACAGTGGTAAAAAGAGGCCCCAAAGAAACCCAAGCCCTGGGTATGCAAACACTATGGATTTATCCAAGGTGAAAGGGAATTTGGCCATATGATTTGTTCTTCTAACCTAAAACTCCTCTTTGTTCAAAAGGTTTATCCTCTTCAACATGTAGGGAAGTAGGAAGTCACAAGATTGCAAGTGTTTTGTTAAGGCTGAGTGAATTATGCTGGAACATCCTCCCAGTGCTGGAGATAAGAAGGAGTGAGGAAATAATTGTCAGGAGAGGAGGTAAACAGACAGGAACGGAGGAATGTAGAGGCACATCTGCTCAGCTCTGGGAAAAGGTGCACATACAGCTCCCTTGGTCAGGCGGCTGATGGGAGAGGTGGGATCATCTCTGCTGGCCCCTTGGAATGGGCTTTGCCATCAGAGGTACAGAAGGGAGATGGAGACTCTCCACCTTGGTGACCCAGACAGTTTTAAAACACATTTTCTGAGTTGTCCCTGTATTCCTTCCAGCTCAGGGAAGACCTCTGAGGTGAGCTGTTCTGTACCACTGCAGAGCAAGAATAGCAGATTGTATTTCATGATGGTAACGAACACCTTCCCTTAAAACACAGCACAGGAAGATCAGTGGAATGCATTCAGTCAGACAGCAGGGACCTCTGGGTTGGAGTGTGAAGAGAACTGTGGCCTTGTAAATGAATCAGAAGTGCTGGGGAAAATGTGCTTTAATAGAAATTATTAATTCCTTGTTCTTGCAAAGCAGGGACATCATAGTATGCAAAAGTTCACGAATTCTTTTCATAATAAGTTAAAACTCAGCTTGAAAAATAGCCAGATGACCTTCCTGTCCCTGTTTCTCTCCTTAATTAGAGATTCCTCATGGGGCATGATTCAAATATTGAGTTATTCAGACATTTTGATGAGAACACCAAAGTCTCACACATTCCTGTTTTTAATTCAGTAGAATTATCTGCCTATTGGTTCTGAATGCAGGTGGCTGCTGAGTTCAGACAGACTGCTTGGCTTCTGGAGTGTGCATTGATAACTTTGCTTTCTGGGTTTATCAATAATTGCAACTATATGGTCTTCTGGTAGCTGGCCTTGAATTATCCCCAGTCAGGCTATTTTTATCTTTGCCAATCATCTGCCTCAGATTTATATATGGGGGAAAATCATCCAAATGGGATCAACTTCTTTAAAAAAAAATTAATTTTTTTTCTTTAAGAAACAAAGAAACTTCCTATTTGGTAGCTGGGAATTCAAATTTAGTGGAAGGGTACATCACTAGGAAAGATTAAATTTGGAAATGTTTTTATTGGACTCCTTAGCTTTTAGATTTCTCAAACTTTCACACAGCAGTGAGGCCTTTGCAGCTCATTAAGAGTCAGGTTTTTTACTGCAAAGATACCTGTGGCTGCTGTAGGCTTCAAAAATAAGGTGCCTTCCTCTATAATTGAGTAGAACTTTTTTCTTTCTTTCTTTCTTTTTTTTTTTTTTTAACTTGTTGGATTTGTTTTTTAACACAGCTGAACTAAATCACTTAGTTGGTTTCAGCTAAGATCTTGGCTTAAATGCCCTTTTTTTGGACAGTTTTGAAACCAAACTGCAGCTTTTTCAATTCAAACAAAATAAAATACGACTTTCAAAACACTTCAAATAATTCCTTTTTCCAATTTGCTTTGTTTCAGGTTTTTTGTTTGGTTTCTTTTTTTTTTTTTTTATTAAAACACTAGAATTCTTGAGTCTACATCCCTTTTGTATTTAGGAAACCTGTATTTTAATCCCTCCTAAACACTTTGTTGGAGAGAAGTACCCTGCCCAGTTCAGTTTATCTGTTCCTTTCACTTTGTTCTTTGTGTTGGCCCAAGCACTGCAAAAGTGGAAAATGAGGTCCAAGACAGTGTTGGGCTGGAGGGTAATGGGAAATACAGGGAAACCTGGCTTGAGAGGAAGATTGATGAGGTCCATAAGGAGACTGAGATGAGAGGAGGGAGCAGGGAGAGGTTTTGGAGCTGGTGGATAAAGGAGAAAACTGCAAGGACCTGGATGTGCCAGGAGCCTGTGGAAGAGGGATGGGACTAATGGAGCTGAGAGCAGGAGGGAAGGGAGGCAACGGTGCCAGAGGGGATGGAGAAAGGCTTGGAGGGCCAAGGAGTCCTGTGGTGGGACTGGGGAGAGGGAGCCTGGTGGGTGGGAGCAACTAGAGATTTAGGGCAGGGAACAGAGAGAGGAGGGACTCAATTCCTGTTGTTCATGGATAGGGGGATTAGCAAGGGGAGCATACTAGCAGGAAATTGGGATGGAAAACAGGAGGAAAGTGGGAAAGGAGTGAAAGAATGAATATCAGGTAAGAAAGAAAATAAATTGAGTTCAAAGTGTGGTCAGGAAAGTCCTTCTAGAGCATTGTTTTCCCAGCTGTCCGCAGGTATCAGTGAAAACCACTGGCACAGTATCTCTCTCCTCCCTTCCTGCTGGGCTCCACTGCAGACTGCTATTCCTTAGGTTATTCTGAGCTGTTGGGCAAACTGGAGTTATCTGCACTGAACCTAAAGATTCCAGCCCTTCTGCTCCAAGCAAGTGCCTGGATCAGCCAGACAGAGGAATTTTAATAAGCTATTACTTTAACATGTGAAGGTGTGCTCTGTATTCAAATGCTACTAAGCTTCAAAACCAAAGGCTCAGAACATGGGAGTTGTCAGAACTAAAAATTTTCTGGGCAACTGGTGAAATGCCTAACTAAAAATGGCTTTACTTGCTCCTGTCATCACTTCAATCTTTGTGTCAAACATGGGTAATACTTCTTTATGCAGAGAAGTGTGTTGAGCCTCACCACACACACAGTGCTTTGGGCTCACTGGATGGGAGGTGCAGGGAAGGCAATAGTGATTGATCATCTTTGGAAAGGGATGGAAGTTTGACATTTCTGATTTCCTTTCTTGAATATGGGAATTTTTCCTGCAATTTCTTGTAGAAGACACTGATTTCCTGCTGTAAGTCCTACTTGTACCACAGTGCTGCTACCTTAAACTGCTCTTCACTTTGATGTTTATTCCTTTTTAACACAAGCTAATAATTGCAGCCACCTGGAGGCTCAGGAATGGAAAGTGGAATGGTTTTGATTTATCCTCTAAAAATTGTAGATGATTCCAGGAACTGTATTTTTTCTAGTGCAGTGGGCACATCTGTGTATTACAACTTGCAGCTAAAGGAAGAATAATGCTGTTAGTTCTACTAAAAATTCTTTTCTTTTATAGACAGTGAAACCAGAGGGAGTTCAATATGTTAAAACCAGAGAGACTGGGTGGATTCTACCAGTGCTGCAAAGAAAGTAGGTACTGTGAGAACATTTCTTTTCATCTTACTCTATTGTTTTTGTATATTCTTTACTCTGTTTCATATGAATTTTATAAAATGCCATGATTCCTTTTGTGTGTTTTTAACTTTCTGAGAAGCACTGGCAACTGTGTCTGATTTCTTTGCACACTGCCCTGATGCTGTCCTTGCCCAGGGATGTATCTGCAGAGACTTGGACACAGTCCTGCAGAAAAATCTCTTCTGGATTTACTGGTACATGAATACTGCATCATGGTTATGTGTCAGAGAAGATGATATTCCCCTTATGCTGTGTTTGTCCTTTCCTGATGCTGTCCTGGATGCACCAGAGCTCACTAAGGAGGCAGACACTGGAACTTATTCAAAAGAATTTCTTTAGTGATGAATTGCTGGAAAGTCTCGTGTGTGACACAAGTGAGAGCAGTGAAGTGTCTGAGGGCAGTTTAGTCATGCTTTGCTTCTGGGGGATGCTGCCTGTGAGTGCTGAGTCAAGGCTGACAGAGACCTGGAGAGGGTTATCTTGAGAGAAACTTGATTTTTATGCTGAAATCCTGTTTAAAGGTCAAACTGCCTATGGCACAGACCGTGCAAAATAGTATTTAAATGTATGCCAGTACAGATGAGTTGTGCTTCAGACTCAGGAGGAATTTATGAATAATGCAAAAGGCTTCAGGTGGCATGAAACATGCATTTTACTTTCTGCAGGGGAGGCAAGCTCATGGCTGAGCAGCCACAGGCTGTGAGAACAGCTGCAGGTCAGCAATGTCTGTCACAGGGAAAAAAAGTGGTCCTGTTTGCTTAGCAGTTGTTCTCAGATGAGCAGGAAAGTGGATGTGTCAAGAGTTCCCTGCTTCAAGTATTTTCTCTTGTACCCTTAAAAAAACCCACCCTGTGCATCCCAATTGACAATGCATCTCTCTCAGTGCTCTTTATTAGTATATCAGCTTGGTTTGGGCTGCTGGTCTCATACAAATACTTCATTCAGCGTAACAAACCTCATTTCAGAACTCCCAACCTCCTCCACGCATTTTTTTTCTGCTGATGCAAATGAAATGGCTTGTGGGAGAAAAATGCCATGGGAAGACTAAAATGGATCCTGCAGTCAGAAAGCCGTCTGGAGTGAGAAAATCCAAAAATACCTGAGGCAGGCGCCGAGTGCTGAGATGAGCTGAGGTCTGTGAGTGTGGCACTGCTTTCTGCAGGTCAGGAGCCTCTGTGTCCTCATGGTTCTGTTTGCCTGCCTTCCACCATGTGGAGGGGCTCCTGTTTACAGGGAGCCTGAAGTGCAGCCTGCAAACCACTGTTGCTTACAAGGAGAGAGAGACTGGAGGGAAGGAAAGGCCAGCTGCAAAGGGGCTGTAGGTTTTGAATGCATGCATTATATAAAGACAAATAAATTTAGAAGCTTTTCTTATGGATGAATTACCCAACTCTTTTTGTTGGCAAAATGAGGCTGGCATTATCATGAGGACACAAAATACCTGAGACTTCTTTTGGAGCTAAATCCAGGAAAACTACGTGCTTAGCCTGTGTGCCTTTTTGCTTCCTGATCCACAATGGAGGAGCTGGGAACTTCATGTGAAAAAGAAAAGGGAGGCAAGGGGGTTTTTTTAACTTCAGCAGATAATATGGCTAAGTGTTGGAAGAAATTCCGAGTCTCTAATTGTTTTTTGTCCTCTGCTTTTCACCTCTGCTGGTTGCAGATTCCATGCCTGCACCTGTCATGGGGAGCCCTTCACACTGCAGTGCTGAGCCAGAGACTCCATCAGTGGCTACAAACTTTGCACTGCTGTGAGAAAGCTACATGTGCCAATTAGATTTGATTTAGCAAGCATAATTCCTCTGCCAGATTCTCACTGGGTTTTAATTAGGAACAGGACCTCTTACAATGGTGTGGTTCAGCACACAGTTCAAGCTTGTTAGTGTGTTCTTTTCCAGCAAAAGGGCAAACCCAGCTCTTGGCTTTAAAAATCAGAAGGAGAGGAACTAGGCAGCTGGAGGCATTGCTTCTAACTTAGATCGATAATATATTACGTATTAAACAATTGAGTTATGCACAAGAAAAATCTGACACAGGTTTCACAAAGACAAATCACAACAAGCCGGTCTAATTTCTCTCTTTGTCAAGGTAATTTGCCATCAGATAAATGGGAACAAGTGGCTGTGACTGCAGATCTTTATGAAAAGGCAGTCAGAGAGAAGTTTTCAGTGAGTCATTCTCAAACGCATTTTGGAGGGAAGAAGGATGTCTTGGTGCTCTATCCCAGTTAAACAGCAAGAGCTTGGCTGAAGGACTAAAGAGCATATGTATAAAATTTGTGAATGACACCACCCTGGGAAGGGTTACAAGACTGGGGTGAAACAACCCTTCAGAGTTACCTCAGTGCCCTGGAGAAGTATTCTGAAATAAAAAAGGTGAAATACAATAAAAAGCAGAGTACTGTAGTTAAAAAGGAGAAACCAAATCCTCAAATATACCTAAGGGAGAACAGTTGACTAAGTAGTCAAGAAATGCTTCCCCTGCCCTGATGCAGCTTTGAACTATTTCCATGATCCCCGTCACTGGACACCAGGGAGAAGAGGTCACAGAATCACAGGATGGTTTGGGTTGGAAGGACCTTAAAGGTGATGCAGTTCCAAGCCCCTGCAGGGGGACAGGGACACCTTCCACTAGCCCAGGCTGCTCCAAGCCCTATCCAACCTGGCCTTGGACACTCCCAGGGATGGGGCAGCCACAGCTTCTCTGGGCAGCCAGCACCAGGGCATCTCAAATCTGCCACATTCCCCTCCTCAGGAAGCTGGAGAGAGCAGTGGGGTCACCCCTCAGCCTCCTTGTCTCTGAACTAGACAAGCCACTACTCATAGGAGATCCTTCCAGCCTTTCTCTATCTTTGTTGCCTTCCACTGGATGCTTTCTGAAATTGTGGAGCCCAGAACTGCCCCCTGTGTTCAGTGTGAGGCCTCACCAAGGCAAAGTGCAGTGGGATAATCACTCTCCTGACCGGCTGGTTAGTCTGTGTTTACCACACCCCAGGCTGGGGTTTGCCCTCTACTCATCCTGAGCCTGCTGTCAGCCAGGTGAGGAGGGGACACATCTGTGTTTATGTGTGTGTCTCCTGTTTTCACTGAAGTTGGTCAGGAATGTATAACCACCCTCAGAGACTTAAGCAGAAAAAATTCTACAATCTACAAAAGGCATCACTGATGATTCAGATCAGCATCATTCCTCTTAATGAAGCAGTACTGAAGTGATGTCCTTTACTGGTTAGGATGCTCTTTGCTGCTGGTTGCCATCTGCCTTGAATGCAAGATTTCGTGCTTCAGATCTTCTGCAGTAGCTGAATTAGCTAAAATTTTCCATCCAGACTTCAGTGCATGTCCATTTTTTTGCATATCCAGAGGAGCATTTGCTTCTAAACCCATCTGTACCAACAGCTGTTGTGCCCCACCTCAGAATCAATCCTCTTTTGATGGCCAGTAATGTATTTGTATAGAAATTCCTCAAGTGTAGTTTGGAATATATTCTGCTGTCTTTTGGGATTAAAGGCACACATTATGAGTATGTCTATCATTAAAAATAAAAGAAATGTGTGGTTTAATGTAGATATTAGTGGTTCTTTTACCAAGAGGCGCTGCTTAGAAATGTTAGATGAATGACTGTCTGTATCTGCTGAGCCTTTTTTGTTTTGTTTTAGCACTGTTGTGCTAATGCACCCTGTCCTCGAGCCCTTACCGCGGGCCAGGGAAAATCCTCCCTGGCACAGCAGAGGAGCAGCAGCAGAGCTACCCATCCACACACACCCCAGAGGAGGCATTCATAGCTGTAGTGATGCCCTTCAGAGGTGTAATTCTTTACATGATAAAGGTTAGAAATATGAGCTACTTGGAAGGAAATAATGCCAGTGAAATGGGCTGAGCATTGTGGGTTGCTTTGAATTTTATGTAGGGTCTCCTTATCAACTCTGTTTTCTCAGAAGAGAAAACTTTTCCCCTGTTCAGTCTAACTCTTAACTCTGATTGGTATTTTGCAGATAGAGAGCTGCATCCTTCACAAGGCCCCCACCAGAACAAGCTGCTGGCCAAGCCAAGTGGCTCCAGGAGGTTTCCTAAGCCACAAGGATGGACTGTGACTGTGAGGCACGAGACCCTGGCTCACTCTTCCAGAGGTGTTTCCTGGCTATTACAGCCCCTGTGATAACCAGAGCCCAGTTTGAAGCTGTGCCTGGATGTGTTTATGTATGGTTTCTGTACTGAGAAATAGTATGTTTTGATTTGCACATTTCAGCTACTGCTGCCAGTCATTTTCATGCAGGTCGTTGTCTTTGCCCTGTGCAGTCCCAGTGAGGTAACAGAGTTGTCAAGCAGAGCAGAATTTGGCACACCATGTCAACACATTCCCTTGTGTGCCATCTTAATGTGGTGTCTTCATGTCATGAGCACGGTTGTCTTTAGTCCAGTGTGACTGTTCAGTGCACAAACCAATGTGAATGCAGTACCTCAATAAAATCTGACACTTGTGTTGTATTTTTCTTAATTTATTATTTCCTCCCACCTTTGTTTCCTCAGAAGATTCTCGTGAATCTTGACATTATTTTGATGGGAGAGTTTTCCAACAAAAGGTGAAGTTAGTAAAGAGTGAATTTTTGCAGGGAGGTTCTATTTTAACAGCTGTTTTCACTGGAAACTGTATACACCGAAATGAATTGGGATAAACATCCACAAGTGTTTTGCAGATTCTGCATCAAAACATATTGGAATGTTTATTGTGAAGCAAATGTAAAAATTTTCAAGTGGTATTTTGGTTTACTAGAAGCACTAATTTGTGAAGTGTTGCACCTCCTTCAGGTAATGAAAGAGCTCTAATTGCACATTTTATTTCCCCAGAAGCCTTGGAACAACAAACATAGTCTTATCTGTCATATTTAAGTTTTCAAGTCTTTCAAGCTTTCAGTGCTGAAATCATGAACATTAATGATAATGATTTCTTTATATCTTGTGAGGTTTCTTCAAGGTGAGTGTTCAAAAGAATTTCAAAAATATTTAACCTGCTGTTGATGTTAAGGCAGTAGACAGATTATATCTTCCATTTGGAGGTGAAGCCTAAAATATTTACCTACCATGTCAGTTTTTTCTCTAATTATACTTCAGCTTTTTAGGATAAAATCCTTGTCTGCTCTTTGGGAGTGACATCTTTTTGTGTGGTAGTACTTGAAATTTAAATTGTAGCTATCTGGTGTTATGCATCAAAGCCTCAAAGTGCTACTCTTGTGTGAAATAATACACCAGTGCCTCCAGAAAAACAGAGAATATGGTGTATGTTCTTTGAATAGCTGTTTGTATATAATACCTCCCTAAACTGGCATTTGCCACTGTGGACTTCTGGAAAATTGGAGCCACACTGGATGCACCAAGAAAGTATTTTTATAACACCAGAACATAAACCTGATCTTCCAGCCTCATCCATTTCTTGATTTGGGCTGTCAAGGAGCAGAAGGGAAAAGGATTTATGATTTTTGCCATGTGATTTCCTTTGAGGATCCCAGCCCTGAGATACACATTCTGGAAGCATAATATGCTTCATTTTGAGCCATCAGTAAAAGGCTGAAAATGGAAGACAAAATAGAGGATTGAAGTTCTTTTAACTACATACAGATTTGAGCCATCACTCCTTTAGTTTTTAAATTTCAAAGTATTAAAGATACTTAAAAGTAACAAAACACACTCTATTTTGAATGTTGCAGACCAAAATATCTTTTATTTTTGTCTCTCAGGTAATTTCTAAATCTTTGATTCCTCAAAGAAGAAGATTATTTTCCCTTCATGTATTGGGCTTTTTATTCACTTTGAGTATCTTAAGATACCAAAATAACAGAAAAAAAACCAGAATGCAAAAAAAAATGCTTCCAGTTCTTTGCCTATGTCTAATGCCTGTTTTTGTTTTGTGTTAAGAAAATGCATTTCTTTGCCATTTTAGCAAATTATTTTGTAATTGTGGGATTCTAAATGTCACCAAAAAGCACCTCCCACGCTGATTGATTAGGGACTCAGTACACTGCCCGTAACAGCTTCCAGTGTGCAGTCACAACAAGGGTGACTCCCTGTGCTTCACAGCCATAATAAGGCTTAATGTACTTGTTAGGCATTGCCCTAGTTTTAGTCCCGGAAACATTTTAATCTCAAATTACTTAAATTACCACAGTAAAGCAAATTCAGGGCTGTTGTGCTGCCATCAGCTGTACAAAAGCTACCAAAGGCAGTCAGCAATAGGACAAGGGGGTACGGGCTTAAACTCTGCCAGGGAAATTTAAGTTGGAGATCAGAAAAAAATTCTTTCCAGAGAGAGCGCTCAGGCATTGGAATGGGCTGCCCAGAGAGGGGGTGGATTCCCCATCCCTGG
>JAWWEV010000004.1:5268457-5302202 GCA_035583235.1 Hafferia zeledoni | reverse complement strand
AGGGACTGGAGTTGGACCAAGGGTTGGACTTGATGATCTCAGAGGTCTTTTCCAACCCAATTGATTCTATGATTCTAAAGCTCACAGGAGCATTTTTTATTGTTTTTCAAATTTGAGGATTTTTTTCTAATCATAGAGTCAAAATAAAAATGGGAGGATGGGGTAACAGTGTGGAATGGGGTGTGGGACACAGAAGGTGTGTTTGTCTCTGTGCACTGACCGGTGCCAGCAGAGCAGCTCCAGCAGCAGCTCCTGATGGATTTCCCTGGGCACAGACTGATTCCCACTGGCACTCCCGGGGCTGGCTGCCTTTCCTTGGAGCCCTGCTGGCTGCAGTGACAGCTCACTCCAGAGGGAGCTACCCCTGCCATCCCTACCCTTCTCCAGATGTTGCAATATTAACAACTGGCTGTTCTCTTGTGTTATTTAATCTGACTTTGGTCATTACCTAATCAATGGTCCCACACAATCAAGTATTTAATGACCTTCTTAATGAATCACTTTTTTAGAGTATAATTCCTAAAGGCCTTATCTTTTTCAATTTCTAAATTAGAAAGACCAAACAAAACTCACAGTTTTACTGAATGAAAATATTGTCTGTTTTAGTTAATTTTCTAATATGACAAATACTAGAGATCCTCAGGACTGCTCCATCCTTCAGGCTGTGGAAAACATGAGGCAGGAAAAGCATAAAGATTCAGCTGTTTCCCAGGAATACAAATGGGAGGCTTTTCAGTTTTATTCTGTTAGCCTGAAACTCACAGAAACCCTGTCTCTTAATTTGAGGTAAGGAATTTAAGTTTTTCAAATGGATTTAGAAGCAATTATAATGTTACAAGGTCAAAGGAACAGTCAATTAGGATGTGTCTGTGGATGATCTGCTTGTTCTTTTCATAGCCATTTGTCTGGAAGTTTAGGAAGTTAAGAAAAATTAAAAATAGAGTTCATATTTTAACAGATACTGAATGAATAGTGGGGTCACCATCGATTAATATATTGCATTAAAAGCAGAGGATGAGAGAATTCTGCAGTGGACCAGTTTTTGGAGAGTCAGCTCTTGGCGATATGAAGCCATTTCTGGTTCAAAAAAAGACATCTCTGCTATTCTGAGAAACAGAAAAAAAATGAAAACCTGATCTGAACAACCACCACCAGGATCTGTCCAAGTTCCCAACACCATTTATTTCTGGAGGAGATCTTTGGAAACAAGTGCTGGTTTCTAGGGCTCAGCAGGATTAGTGTCCTCAGCATCCCCTTTCTGCCATTCTGTTGGTTCTTGGTGACCACAGGAATGTGATCCACAGGTAGAGATAACTGATTTATATATGTGTGTGTTGTGTATAGGACACATTTGTATAAGATGTCTTTATATGGGAAAAATCTACCCAGGCATCTCTGAAATTCCTATGACCAATATACTGAAATTCAGATTTTACGTGTGTTTTACATTTGCTACTTAAAAACATCTTTTCAGTCGTCTCCAGTATTCCTGATGCAATCCCCATCCTCGAGAAAAGCTGTTGAAGAGCCTGGCTTTGTACACAGAGTGTATTTTGATGGCAACAGAAACACAGAGTGGTGGAATCGATTAGTGGAAACAGTGTAAGTACAAAGAGTTGCATATAAGCACCTTTTTTGCAGCTGATGTTTCAGGATACTTTAAGGTGAAGAGTATCTTGTGAAACCACAGCTTCCCTTTCCCCTTGGTTAAAAAGAAGCTGCTGGCTAGAGGATGGCAAGGCCTGTGATTTTTCCCTGCTCCATCAGGTGTGCTGAGCGTAGGTCACACAGTGGGACCTGCAGATTTGGAGGGAAAATGGCTTTGGCTTTGGCTGTCTGTGGCTGAACTGCAGAGGGGCAGGGGGTTGATGGGGCAGCATCCTGAGCCTCCTGAGCCCTCATCCAGGCAAAACCTCTACCAATTCCCGTAGCAAGAGCCAGGGTTTGTCCCCAGCATCAGAGGAGACTGAGCAGCTGATTTATGAACATTTTATGTTGTTAATTCTCCCAGCAAATCCTTGTGGAAACCAAGTCTTGGGTCAGAAACATCCCTGCCCAAAGTTGTGACTCCTGCAGGGAAAGCGAGACATTCCTCTTGTTCCTGATGAATGACTGCTTAGTTCTGCAAACAAATGGAATGGAAGTACATTTTCCTTAATGAATGCACAGCGAAATTGAATCAATGTTTTTGAATCAGCCACAGAAATTTCAGTAAGTGGGGTCTGCTCCTTTTACAGTGCTGAATCAAAATGTCAAACCAGCACAACTCAATTATAAGAGAGGAAATAAAATAACATGCTGAACACCAGCAAGTTACTTCAAATTGCCAGTGCCATAACTACCTGTGGGGAATGAGAACAGACAAGGCATAGATTCAGCTGGGGGAAAATTGACTCAGAGTGGCTTGTTTGCAAAGTTTCAAAACACGATTTTTCATGCCATCTGAGTTTTATAGACTGGATGCACCCTTCAGTCTGTTACTGGTTTTGCTAAACAGAGTTTTTCAGCTGTGCAGAAGTATGAATCCCAATCCTGCAGCACCTTCAGTGTGAAGGCAAAATGTAGAAGAGTTGAAACTATAAGGAAAACAAGTAGCTGTGAACCGACAGGTGACCAGGAGTGTGTGGCATGAACTAGTGTTTGGCCACCTCAGAGATACAAGCTGCCTTGGCAGAGCTTGGAACTTGGGAGCAGGAGGGTGTTGGGAAGGCATCCAAAGGGCACACAGAGAAGAATGATGATGGCACGCTCTGTGGAGCAGATGATCGTGGGCTGTTTTTGAGTGTATTTACTGCATTTGTTGATTAAGGAGTGATCAGATCATTTGGGAGCAGGGGGGATGGAGTCTGGGTCACTCATAGGTCTGGGTTAATTATTAACAGCAATTTGGCCTGTGCTAGGAGAGAGAAGGGAAAGGGAGGTAAAAGATGGGGCTGCAAGAGAAATCTCTAATTCTTACCCTCTACCCCCCTGACTCCACTTCTCATTCATGAGTGGTAATTCACCTTTGACTCTTACTATTCTTTCTCCTGTGTATGCATTTAAAGTGCCCAGTCAGCATGGAAACTACATCTCATTTAAATGTCATCTGCTCCATGGAGACAAACCCAAATGGATCATAAAGTTACAGCAAATCTGTGCCAGGCTCACTGGTGAGTTCCATGCGAGTGATTTCCTTCAAGCTTTGATGCGATTTTGGGGTTGTGGTTTTGCTGCTGATTAGCATGTGAATGGGTGGCAGTTGGCGTAAAGATCCCTCTAATACGTCATAACTGGAGTGTTTGTACCACTTGAGGAAGATGATGTTCCTTGCAGGTTATCAACAGGCAATGTTTCGTATTTATCAGCTTGGCAACAGCAGGGAGTATGAGCAGCTCAAGAGTCCTCAGTGGTAGCATGTAGCAAAGTAAAACAAAGCAATTTTCTAAGTTATTCAGAATATTGCAGTATCTTAAATAATTATAATAAAGAAGAAGTTGTAAAGTGGTTGCACTGAGCAGTCAGTCTGTAGAGTCAGACAAGGGATGTGGAATAATACTTTATTTACCTCACCAGCTAACTGTTAATTATGAGCCAGCCAAAAGTAAAACTGTCACAAAACATGATGCTTTGTGCAGCTGTTTGTGTGTCTTTATCGAATAGTACGAGGAAGCACAAGAAATCCCAGCACAGAGAGACATGCAGGTGCAGAGTTCTGTTTTGGTGATATAATGGGACTAAATTAAATCTGGAAGTTACACTTGGGGAATTCGAACACTCACAGAAGGAATATGCTGGCAGATCATTGAGCTGTATCTGAACAGTGTTCAGCATCCATTGCTTATCCCACATGGTAACATACAGGAAAAGGGAAATAGGAGCAACCAGACTGCACAGTGGGGAAGGATGGAGTTAGAAAGGACTCTACAGCATGTATCAGATAACAGGAAGCCTGTGGAAGGCATTGGTCTGTCTGGTCATTTACACCAGAGATAAAATCTCTGAAATCTGTGGATATGCCCTGTGGAGGACACTGGCCAATGGACAGCCAGGCCCAGTTTCATTGTAACCTCCAAGAAGTCCTGTGGTCCAGGCTCGTGTGGGACAAAGGTGTGAGGTGCAGTGCCAGGGATACACCGTCTGTGTTCTTGTGCTGTTTGAAAAGCACACAAAGAGGAAAAGAAAGACCAGGAGACACAAAGGAATTCCCCACCCTGAGCCTTTAGATCCAGAAGGGATGCAGGTGTGCTGCTGCAGCCAAAGAATCCAGGGCAGGCAGCTTTCACGTGTCCCTGTGTACCTGCCCAGCTCACCCTGTGGTACCCAGCAATGCCTGCAGCACAGTCACCCTGGGATTGCTTTTAATGCCAGATCACAGACAGGTGACACATTGTCAAGTGCTCACACCCAGACCTTCACACATATCTGTGCTTTTCCCGGTGTCTTACGTGGCAGCAGAAATGCAAGAGAAAGATTTTTGGGAAAGTTGTTTTCAGCCTTACGGATTTCAAATTCTTCCTGTTTCTGCCTCAGGAGGAAAGAGTATTTGTGCAGGTTTCAATTCTCACAGCACTAATATGATTCAGAGAAAAGTATTTGAAGTTTTGGCTTCTGGCTCATACCTCCTCTAACATTTACACTTTTCCAATTTGTTCTTCTCTTTCAGGAGCACTGTGTTCAGTTCAGTACCTAAAACTCTGGGGTCTGGCTGGAAAATATTAGACTAACCCCTGGTAACTTTCAGAATCTAAGATCATCTGAACATTTTAAAGGTATGCCTTGAAATCAGTTTGGAATATGATTATTTGAACAAATGTTTGGGTAACACATAGGCTTTTCCAGTCTAATGACTAGGAAGAATAGGATCCCCCAGTACAAGAGACACAGAACAGCCTTTTATGGAACAAATATTTAGGAGGCAGAAATGCTGCACATGCTTAAGAAATTAACTGGAAGAAACATCCAGGAGCCCATGCTCTGACAGTTAAGGAGCAGACTTAATGTATCATTAAGCATAAATTGAGCCTGAGAATTAGATCTGTGGGTGCCCATTATTTGGTGCTAATGAGAACCATAAGTTAAAAAATAATAGTATTTCTTAATAAAGCAAAAATATCATCACAATCATTGTTTCTTATTTTAGCAGAAGGAAATACAGTAGTTTCATGGTACAATTATATTAATAGAAGCAATTTAAATGTCATTGTATTTCTCTATAGACCATAGTTAATACTCATCTAATAAACCAAGAATGTTGGCTCTTGTACTAATTTTATTCTCAGAACACAAGACCTTTAGACATAGAAATCTTGAAACCTGAAGTGGCCACTAGTTCTCAGGGTTGGAAGTTTTACAGAATATTGCTTGTTTTCCTTGCAGTGGTCACTTTTCACCTCCCTGCTGGGACTGTGGTTCCCAGGAGCTCTGAACATCATATTCCTAAGAGTGCCATGACTAAGCATTCCCTAGACTTCTGCTGTCTGTACTGATCCTCTGCTCCTTCCCACACTTCAAAATCCTTTGCTCCATCAGGAGACACTGAGCCTTGTGGCTGGTGGAAGTGCCCGGGGTTCTTGGTATGCAGAAGGACGCCCAGCAGCACCATAGCTGGGAGTGGGTGGGAAAGAAAGAAAATACACACAGGGTGCACATAGCTGGTGTGTAACCAGGGACTTGGCTGGGCAGGGACTTAGAGAGATTGAGCTGAATGTAGACTTTGGTGGCACTGCTATCCCAGGAACTGCTTTGAGGGGAGGCAGTTGTTTTTCCACTGCTGAAGCCCCATAGCCACTTTACATCTGTTGACTCCCTTTCTGCTGCATCCCTGCATCCCTGCAGATGACGTCTGTGGAGCTGGATCTCCCTGGAATGATCAACAAGCAGGTCACTAACACCAAGAATTAGGCAGGCTGGTATGGCAAGAGAGGCAGCTGCTCTTCCCCAGACAGCAGCAGCCCCCTCCAGCCAGTCATAGATTTGCTGCCAAGTGCGACAAGCAGAGACCTGAACCCTCCATAAACATGTCCAGACATTTTTATTTCCTGTGTACTGGGGCTGAACAAAATACTTAAGGACTGCCTGGCAAGCATCGTATGTCCCAGCCAAAATCATTTCCTCCCTTTTCTATAGCATTCCAGCAGCAAAAAGTAATGAGAATTACTTGGCTCCTGGCATTTTCAGCTACACCTATTCAGTGTTCCAGAGCTGAATGGTTTAGCTGGATGCTGGAACATCAGAGTGAAAGTCTCTTCATCCGTTAGTGCTCTGAGAGCAGCCACACTGGGCTTCTGCCTCCAGTAGGAACTCCTGTAATAGCCATCAAACAGTTTTCAAGTCTGTGCTTCAACTCCTAGGGAAGTACACACTTGACTCACCCCTGGATGATGCTGTATGGTCCTAAGCACTGCATCTGTGAGTCAGGAGTGCTTTTGTCAGCTCACAGCTGTAAGCAGAAGGGGCCTGATGCTGCCCTGGTATGTACTAACCCTCTCAGAGCCCCTGCTCTGAATGGCTCCAACCAATATCAGAATTAGGTCTTGGGTCTTAATTGTAATCCTTCTCAGTTAGTCACAGCTCTGTCTTCTGTGATTTATTTTCTCAAATAACTCCTAGCATGTATTTAATTACTTGTACTGTGGGTGTGCATCAAGGTCAGGGCCAGAGTGTGTGTTTGGCTGTGCTTGGTACCTTTCCCCACACTGCTTTCCCCAGCTCTTCCAGCATGTTACAAGAGCAGACAGAGAAAGGACTGTATGGTTTTTATAAATCCACCAAGTTAGGATTTTCTGTGGAGAGGGAAAATAGAGTTAATTGAAGTACTTTCATACAAAGGAATAATATTTTTCTCACCAATGTTTGATGCATCTACCACTATTAATGTACCAATGTCCCATAATTAACAGGGAATGTAGAATTATAGTAATATTTCATTATTTCATTATATTTTCATTCAAAACTTCCTATTCATCCAGGGGCATCCTAAGTGCCTACTTGAAACTCCAAAGCACCTAAGTGATATAAGTGAACATGCAGAAGGAGAGATCCACTGGGACATCCACAGTGTGTGAGTGTTTCACTGCAGCTGACTTTGTGGCAGTAGCACTTGATGCCTTGAGACAGCCTTAAGTGCTTACCTATGTCCTTCCTGCCTCAAGCATTTCTTCAAAAACTCCTCTCTGTGGGTGATGTGATGGTGGGAAATCAGGGGAAGAGAAAGTTTCTCAGGTAGCTTGAAAACTGGAATGGGAATGCTTCTTACAAAGGGTACCCTGATGGTGTTTCTGTGCCCCAGTGTCCCCGGTTCTGAGCAGCAGTGAGTGGCTGGAGGTGTGCTGCAGTGGCAGCATTTAGCAGTCAAGTACTGCCTGTTCCAAATTGCTTTGCTCCCGAACCCAGTTATGGTTGCTAAGTGACAAAACCCTAATTGTCTCTCATGACTTTGACTAAGCCAAGCATTTAAAAGCAAGAAAGTGAAGTGTTACGTCTCTTGCTGTCCATATAACAAACCGGGTTTGGTACTAATCTGTTTCCTAGAGCAGGCAAAGGTGTTTGTTTGCTGTTCTCCTCCAGTAACTTTATTATTCCTGAGAGCATTATAGAGAATTACATTAATTGCTATGGTAATTGGAACAGGAAGCAATTACTTTCAGCAAATAGCAATTACTTCACCTTCACGAATTTGTTTGTGACCACACCTGGCCTTAATCCAAGATTTATAACAAACATTTTTTCTGAAAATTAGAAAAGGAAAAATATTGCTGTTCTTCGGTGTGTAGGTCATGCAAATCTGCACGTTAGGGATCTTACCCATGGCCAAACCTCAAGGGCATTAACCGATACTTAAAAATCTCCTGATTTTTGTAAGCATCTCATTTTATCATCTGTGGGGGCTTGAGTGCTTTTAATTGTGATTGGTAGCTTGGTATAGACAAAAATGAAAAATACCTGGGAAAAGTATTGAGTCCATGTTAAAACTGGGACTAGCTTGGTTTCACTAAAAGTGATCCATGATGTTGTGAATATGGATTCATGAAAAGGAATTAGGATACAAAACATTACAGGTCATGTGTTTGCTCTGTTAACATATGAGTGTAGTGATGAAATATCATGGCATTAACAGTACTAGAATGTTACTGAATGCCTTACAAAGATATTAAATTATGTCTAGAGATCTAATTCCATAAGTTAATAATGTCCATAATAGCTTTCCCCTGTGTTTCTTTTGTTTTTTTAAGCAATGTCTGTTACCCAATAGTACTTCATAAACTGTTTTGGCCTTTTTTTATTCCACTGTGCCTGATCTTGATTGGAAACTCATTGGTAAACAGCTCCAGCAGTGATTGGCTATTCACAGCAGCCTTCCTCAACATCACTAATATTCATTAAACCAGCCAGAATGGGAACCCCCCAAACTGCTAATTACCGAGGTGCTGTGCTGTTCACACAAGTAAACTGAAAATGTTTAGGCCTTGCTTTTACTTGGAAAGAATGGGTGGCATGTTCTGCTCTGTTTGTGCTCTCTGGTGCAAGGTCAGCCCTGGAAACCACCCAGGGGTACCTTAGGAAGGGATGTTTTCATCCAGCCAGGATCCAGGTGGAGCTGGAGGGTCGATAAGGATCGATGCCCCGTTTCCCACCTACCTTCCACGTTCAGAATTGTTCTCCAGGGGCTCCAGAGCAGTACAATCTGTAGCTGGAGGCTGGAGTCAGTACAGCAGGCTATGGGAAACAGCAGGAAGCTCCCAATAAGTTGGCTCTTCTGAAATCTTCCATATGTGCTTGGTAGCCCAGGCTCGGTTTGCCATGGCACAGGCACACCCCAAATCCCCAAATCCCCTACACTCCATAGCTGGAGGCTGGAGGCAGCACAGCAGGCTATGGAAAACAACAGGAAGCTCCCAATAAGTTGGCTCTTCTGAAATCTTCCATATGTGCCTGGTAGCCCAAGTTCAGTTTGCCATGGCACAGGCACACCCCGAATCCCTCAGCTGTGGTTCACCCTCATAGAAACTGTGTTTGCTCTGGAGAAAGAGCTCTGCAGTGTTAAATAATGTTGATGTTTTTCACTGCTCCTTACTTCTAGTGTAATAATTTATGGTCCTGGGCCTGATGGGCAGAGTAAGTGGGTTCCCTGAGGGTTTGCTGGCTGAGAACACTTGCTGAGCCCTGAGCAGCACAACTCACAAACAGCATGTTAAGGCCATATTTGCTTTCAGTTTCGGCATCACTGTGTGCCAGCAATTTGGAGCAATAATTGACATTACCTTGAGATCTAACAGTCTGCCTGCACTTTTCTGTGAGCAGACATGATCTCACCCAGTGCTTGGTAGGACAATACCCTCTCCAAACAATGGGCTAGCAAAGCAAGCCCTGCCTCTCTGCTGATAGCAGCACGTGCTCGGCTTCAGGACTGTGCCCTGCGGCTCACAGCCAGCCTGGAACACAGGCTGGGAGAGTGAGGAGAAGGGACAAGAAAGATGGACCAGTCTAAAGGAAGCTGAAGTGAGGCTTAGAAAACAGACTGTAGCCTAATTCTCCATCAAACCATGTGAATTAAGCATCTCCAGATACCTGGATGTAATTAAAAATCTTGCTTGGTGTGAATTAATGTGATTGGAGTCAGGATTCATCTTGCTAGGTGCTTTCTTTAAATGAAATATAACCTAATTTTACACACCAATTATCAAAGAAACTGTGTTGTAACTCCCTTGGCACAATTCCAGATTATTACCCCAATGGTTCAGTGTTTTGAATAGTGCAATGCTGCAGGTTTAGACACCATGTGATTTTTAAGGGATGCACAAAGTATGTGACCCCCATTATACACGTGTTGTCTTCCAACATGCAGTTTTCAAATAGCTGTTCAGTTTTCCAGCTTTAGTTTTGTGGCTCAGAAGGATAAAGGACTGAAATAAAACAGCTTTTCCAACAAAGGCATGTAATTAAAATCTGACATTCAGCCACTAAAGAATTCCCTGAAGGCTGAATGAAAACTGAAGAGTGTTGAGGGATATCAGTGACGTGCTAAGCCAGATCTGCCTTCACCTTCCAAATTAGAAACAATCAGAATTAGCTGAGAAAAAAATTGCTTCAGTCAAGTCAAATTTTAAAAGATACTGAATTATTAGAGTGAGATAAATTCACTGGGAGTGTGAAGAGCAGCTGGGAATGGGAATTTATGAGCAATGTGGATATGTAGATCATGAAAACCAAAGTGTTTAACAAAATTGTAGCAATGTTGGGTTTTTATCTGTTCCCAGACAATTAACAAATTAGATCATCTCTCTGTTATACACTGATGAAAAAGCTGAGGAAGTCCCATTTTGATGTGCCAAAGGATTGGAGGAGGAGGCATCCAAATGTGAAGTCTGGGTATTGCCACTGCCTTGTGCACAGTGGGAGCTGCTCTCCAGGAGCCCCCTGAGCACACCAGGCCATTGGCTCTTGGTGCCTGAACTCCCTGGCTTTGCTGGGATTTTTGATCAACCCTGTGGTTTTCACCAACAAGACCAAATAAAGAACTCAAAGAACAAATGTGTAAGATACTGTACCTGGTATTGCTGGGCAAATAAGAGAGTGAGCGTTTTATTGCTGAGTTTATAAAAGCAGCTCTAATTAACAGGATGTTAATGGTCCTGCTAGACTCTATACAGACCATGTGCAGTCCACCTAAGGGACTGACCCAGCACCCTCCAACAAGACAGACTGAGCTGTTGCAAGTTATGTGAAAATATGACCATCTTTAATGTTGGGCATAAAATTTTTATCCAAAGGCACAAGTAAGCTAAAGATACTGGAACTAACATCTGACTAGGATACTTCCAGATAACCCAGACTCTTACTGGGAGAAAAAAGCATATCATTTCAGTAGCCAAACAGTATAAATTATAATGAATTATCCTTTGAACAAGCTACTTATCCTCAATGTGTATGTGTACATTTTGGGAATATGGGAATTTTAAAAATGCTTCCTAAGTGTATATCAAGACTCCACTGAAGTGCTTTCATCTTTATTCTATGCAATGCAAATGTAATTCACTTTTGCTATTCATATTCCCAGTTTAAGTGAATAAAAAAACAACTTAGACTTTTAAATATGATATTATCAGCATGAAGACAATAGACATGTTTCTTTTGGCACCAGGGGAAAGCTGCAACAACCATTTCTTTAAAGAAAATACATAAATGCCATTAATTTAAATTACCAGGGAGCAGATGTGGAGGCTGGCTAACAAATCTTTTGCTATTATAAAATAAAAGCATCCTTTTATGCATATGAGCAGCAGTGGTATTGGGGTGGTTAAGAAGTGGGCATGACCTCTGTGACTTTTAGTTATGTCATCATATCCATGTGGTAACTTTATTACACAATCCTGCTCCCAGTCTCTCCTCTCCCCTTGTCTTACCATCTTCTTTTGACACAAGGCTTGCACCAGTCTCAGCACTTCAGTGCTGTGTCCTTGCTCCCATCACAGCCCCACAGTTTCTGGCAGCACTCACCTGCTCCTCCTGGGGCTGAGAGCACTTTGGACTGATTTTCCCATCAGTGCTGAGGCTGGATAAGATGATCACTAAATGCTTCACCATGGATTGTCTCCCAGGAGCTTGCACAGATCTGGGAGGAGACTCCGGACAAGAGCTCCACTGACAGTCTCCTGCTCAGCCCTGTTTGTCCTTAGGCTTACTGATTCAAACTTCTGTGATCACTTCCATGAGTTGGCCTGATGGAGCTGTCACCCTCAGTGGTCATTTAACTCCCTGTATTTTTTCTTGGAGTACTTCTTAAATCCCACAGTTCACCGGGGAGACAGTAGAACACTTGAGCAGTTTTGGCTGTCACTTCTCTGCAGCAGAGAACAGCCCTGGCACGTGTGGGTGCTGCCCCTCCCTGTGTGCTCCCCAGCTCCCTCCTCCTGCCTGCAGCCAGGAAGAGGTACACAAGTGAGAAGACAAGGTGGATAAGGTGTTCAAGGTTTTTTTTTTTAAAAAAAACCCTCCCACCCAAACCATTCCCCCCAGCCCAAGTCTTGCTGTGCAAGCAAATAGTTACAGGAAATATGTGTGTTTTTAGCAGGAGAAACGTGCAGACCCCACTCTCACCCAGGGCTCCATCCAGTAGTGAACTGCAATGAGCAATGACCTTGCAGGACTCTCCATCATGGATTCCTCTGCAATTAGTCTCTCATGGTTAAAAGACCTGACTGGAAGCAGTGATGTTCATGGACAGGGCCCCCTTGCTGTCCTGGTGAGGGACTGCTGTGGATTGCCACATGGATGGAGCCCTGGGTGGGAGTGGGGTCTGCACATTTCTCCTGCTAAAAACAAAAGCCAGTCAAGGGAACAGCCCAACAGGAGTTTTATACTGCAGTGTAGGCTGGTGGAACAGAACTACTAATTGAGGAAGAGCAAGGACAAATGCACACTTTTCAGCAGCCTGCCCGTGCATGATTGAGTATTTATTTCAAACATCAGCACTGCTGAATTCAGGATCGCTGAATTCCCATCCTAAACCCATGCAAAGGTTCCTTTCAATATAGCAGCTGCCTCAGTGCCCACTACCAGGTGCTTTGAGGGAAGGAGCTTAAACAGAACAGCAGTAGATGGCTAAAGAAGAATAACAATGTGCCAGTGGGGGAAGGAAGTTTCTTTAATCTTCCTGGATTTGTCCTGAAAGCAAGATTTCTTGCTTATGTGTTGTAAAACCAAGCAGATCTTTTAAAAGCAAAGCAAAACAGATACAGCTGCAAAAGGTACATTTGTCTCACCTTATTTTAACAATCTAAAAATTAGCTGGTTTCAGCTATTTGTCCATGTTTCTCCTGTAGTCAGGAAAATAACAGACACCAACAAGCCCCTGGCAATTCATCCTGGCCCAGGAGAGAGATTTCACCCTGTAGCAACATGTGTTCCTGCATTTTCTGTTGGAAAGGATCCACGTTGCTGTTTTGGAGCAGAGACCAGCCTTTCAGATATTTATAGGCAGGTGAGATGAATCCCAAAGGCAAGACTGTGTGATGTGCTTACCATTAACCATAGGGAAACACTGAAAAGCAGAGAGATCCCTAAAGAGCTTTGTCCATCTCTCACAGTTCCCACAAATGTTTGTGGGAGATACCAGATGCAGATTAAGTCATACTTGGATTAATATAATCAATATAATTGATCCTACCCCAGCAGAAAAACAGACAGGCAAACACACACTGGTACTGACATGAGTGAACGAGGATCCGAAGCTGCCCATCATGAAAGCTGCTGGTCACTGTGCCTCAGGATGCTCCCTTTGTTCCTGCTGCTCTCCAGCAAAGCCAGCAAACCTTTGCAGAGTAGCAGGAGGGAGGTGGCTGGTACATGGTACATCTCTAACTGAGAGGAGCTGGGGAGAGGCATTGAACATTCAACCACCAGTGGTGTGTGACATCCTAGCAGAGCATCCCTGCATAGAATCACAGAATCATTTAGGCTAGAAAACACCTTTATAGTCATTGAGTGCAACTGTTCACCCAGGACTGCCAAGCCCACCACTAGACCATGTCTCTAAGTGCCACATCTACACATCTTTTCTGAAAATCTGTTGTGTAAGGAGGTGCCTCAGGCTCAGAAATGTTGAAATGTTCACACAAACTACATAGTGATTTTAGTGGAAGGTAATTCAGACACTGCATTGATTAAATGTTGGGGGTTTTTACCTAGTCTGAAAGGAAGAAATGCACTGAACCATTTATTCATTTCTGAAACATACTTAAAAAAAAAAAAGAAGGAAAAAAATAAGAGAACCAGTTAATTTATTCAGAACATAAAAAGTCAAGAGAAACTTGCTTTTTAAAAATTGCTATTATCCTTTACCTGTGAAGTGTTTCTCCTCTTCTCTAGAAATGTTTTGAACATGTCAGAAGTTTAGGCTGCTCTAAGCAGTGGTTATGAAATGCAGAGAGCGTGTAAAAAGGAATGTAATGGTTGGCTCAAAGAGAGAACATTTTGTCTTCCAAGAGTCAGGTCCTGACCACGCTGATCAGAGCAAAGCTGTCCTGCTTCACTGAGTTTCTTTTACTAGCTCTTGTCCATGGCAAATGGACATTTTATTTTATAGCTGCACATTACACTTGTTCTGACACACCATCTGCAGTTTTCACTGCTTCTCCTTAGTGATTATTCCTCTTGAAAGGAAAAGATGAAGCAAATTAATGGACAGCATTCACCATGAATCCTTCCTCCTTCTCCTTTAGGACATTCCTGAAATGCGAATGTTGGGAACAAGAAATGGTTCAATACTCTTTAAGGCAGGTGTCTGTGTCAGGGTTAATTAGATTCTGTCGGGTAGCCAGATATTCCTAGAGAGAAAATCTTCATTAATCACAAACATCTGGCTTGGATTTTGTAGCCCACAGTGCAGTAATATCACAGAATAAAAGACTGGGAGCCTTCATGGCCTTTCTTCCCAGCCAGATTTGGCTCTGGCATTTGAAATGCATTGAGTGAATTTGTCTTTTCTGACAGCTGAATTCTAACTGGGAACAACCTGTGAGCCAGATCCCCTTAGGTCAGAGCCTGGATTTGAATGAGATGGGGTGATCAGCAGCCACTGAATAGTTTATGGCCCCCTACTGAAACTATTGGTTTGTCTTCAATAATTCAAAATTTGAAGCATATAAATTATTGTCTAAAGCCCAGAATGAAAATGGGTTGAGCATAAAGCCTGATCTTGAACAGGCACTATCATGAACAAGAGTGATCACATTGGGATGAAATCTGAGCTAATGGAGCAGGTTACTGCTCTGAAGGGCATGTCTGCTTCAGCTTTGCAGTGCAGCATCTCTTTCTCTCAGATGATGCAATTCCATCACAATCCTAAATCCTGATGTTGTGTAACAGGACCATTGCATGCAGGAGGAAGCAGTGGGAGTGTCAGTTTGAGGAAGGGAGTGCCCCAAGGGCCTCAAGCAAGAGCAGACCTGGGAAGGCACCATGGCTGCTCTCAGCCCTTCTCAACCTTCTCCCCTGTGAGAGAAGGTCCATTTTCCATGTAGGACAGGAGATAAACCAGGGAAAAGAATCATATCCACAAATGGTTTGAGTTGGAAAGAACCTTAAGGCTCATCTTGTTCTGACCCCCGGCCATGCACAGGAATATATTCCACTATCCCAGGTCTCTCAGAGCTCCATCCAGCCTGGCCTTGAGCACATCCAGGGATAGGGCACCCACAACTTCCCTGGGCAACCTGTGCCAGGGCCTGCCCACCCTCACAGGGAAGAGTGCCTTCCTAACATCTAATGGAACTCTGCCTAGTATTTAAAGCCTTCTGGGAGAACTGGTGTGTCCATTACAGGCACATTGTATTTCAGGAATTCTCTTTCTGACATGTCCTTCCTTAGCATTGAGATGTCCCATTCTGGCATACCCAAAGGGCACAGGATTTATGCAGGATGAGCTCTTCACCAACTCTGTAGTTCCCAGAACCACAGGCTCAAGGTGGGTGAGAAGGAATCTGAGGCTTTACTACAGTTACTACAGTAATAAGTAAAACAGTGTAGCTTAATCAAACAAGGCCTCAGTCTGGCCAAATCCATAAATTCCAGGTGCTGGGAGAAGATTTTTTTCTTCCATAGTGCTTATTCCTTCCCTGGCTGCACAGTTTTAATCAGTTTGTTTAGAAGATGCTCCTTGATCAACAAACCCCCAGAGAACTAGTATGTATTAATGTCCTTCAGTGCCAGGAATTGTCATTTTGTGTCACCCACTGCAGATCCACCCTGGGAGGAAGCAGCTTTAGCTGGAGTGGGACAGAAGGCTGTTGTGATGTAGAGGGGTGCAGGGAAGAGTGGCTTGTGCAAAGGGCTCAGCCACTCCAGCCAGCAGTTATGGGGGAATTAGTCTGTTGAGTAAACCCACCCTTAAATGGCTTTGTGGTTTCCATGGAAGGGCACTGCAACTCCTCATCTGCATAAGCAGGAAGAAAGTCACGTCCTCTTTACTGAAGGCCATGTCTAGCAGAATGCTATTATCAAGTTGTTATTTATGGAAAAGAAGAGCAAATTGGGTTTCACAGCCTGATTTTAGTCTCATAGTGTTTTCAATTTCCCAGACTAGGGATTCAATTTGCAAGAACCTCTGCCCAAAGTCCTCATTTTCCCCTTGCCCCTTTGCTGCCATGCCCAGCTGGGTGCTGGTGCATTGTTCAGACACTGCCTGTGATTACAGCCCTGCAGCATTTTGCAGAGAAGTGTGACAATACTCTGTGTCAGGCTGTGATGCGATGTAAAAAGGCTGTTTCAGCTCAGGTACTTGTGCAGCTCATTCCAGTGGCCTCAGCTACAAAATAACACCGTGCCACGTCCTGAAAAGTTTCTGAGAAAAGGCAAACTGCTCTGAAAGCAAACACCAAGTTGTTCTGGACAGCTCTAACACCACAACCGTTGAGATGGACCAGACAGAAAGACTTTGAGATGGACAGATGAGAAGTCCTGATGGTGTTGGGACTAACCTAAATTCCTGCATCAGAACCCTGTGGAAATGGGAGTTGCAGAGATGGAGCCAGAGGTGCTGTGCAGCCCCTGCCACTACTGCAACACCCTCCAGCACAGCTGGGGCAGGGAAATCAGCCCTCCCTGCACTGCTGCAGGGAGCAGGGGCTGCTGCTGGCACACCCAGCTCAGAGTGCTGCAGCTCAGGACAAAAACTCCCCCAGCATCGCTGAGCTGAGGGAGATCCTGCAGCTTTGTGTGCTCCACTGTAAAACATGGCCAGCTTGTTGGGGGAGAGGTAAAGGATCACATGGTGGGCAGATTTTGGAGCAGTGAAGAGTTCTTTGGTTGGTAATAAGTAAGAAAAAGAGGAAAGGTTGGAGCCAGCATTTAAGTGGAGGTGGAATGGAGGGAGCAGAGTGGCTTTCCCAGGGTGGGGTCTCCCCTTTTTGCTGGGAGCCATGGGCTGAGGGGATCCATGTACTGTGTGCCATGGGCACTGCACACCCCGGATCTGGGGGTGGAGGCCTCACTGCCTCAAACTGGAGTGTCCCTGCTCACCTCTGCTCTTCTTCCACAGCCTGGGCTTCTTTCTTGGAATTTGTCTTTGTTTGGATTTTAGTTTTTCCATCTGTTTTTCCTCTTCCACAGTGCAGAGCTCGTGGGCAGAGCTGCCCCTCCACTGCTCATGGATGTCCCTTCCCACAGCAGCTCTGTCTTAAACAGGAATCCAGCTGAAGCAGCAAGTAGGTCTTGAATTCTAAAATCCAGAAACCTCCTCAGTGATTCTTCCCAGATCTCATTTTTCCCTGTGTTTATTTGTATATGTGTGTTTTCCAAAGCACAACTCGCATAGAAACATGGAGCATTTTAATTTGGACATATTCTCAGAGCTTCTTTGCTGCAGACAGAACTTTTTCAAATGAGTAAAGAAATATATTTGATTCTTTGAATCTTCCAGCGTTGTTTTGTTAGCCAGAGACATCACCCACAGCAAACATTTTTAATTAGTGGCTCTCCAGCAGTCATGGTACCTTTCTCACTTGCCTTACTTTGAGAATAGCTAATTTCTGTGTTTATCTGGTTGACATGTACATGATGTGCTAATGAAGAGAGAGAGAACAATAATGATGCTCAGCACTTACACAGCACTTACTCCATTTTGCTGCATAAATATTAGCTGATGAACCTTCACAAAAACCCCAAGGAATAGGTTAATACTATTATCTTTCTATTTAGAGAAATAGAAGCAGAGATGAGAGACTATGAAAAGGAAACAGAAGTGCACAGATGTACTTTTCTAAAGTTTTTATAGCTTATGAAAGAGGCTTGTAGATTGTTTATAAATCTGATTACAGTTTATATTTAGGTGTTACAGGAATATTAAATCTTGCCTTCCTCTGGCTTTACTGGGAACCTGACAAACCAGGAGCAGAAACATCCTTAGAATTTAACCAAAGAATGAGGAAGTTAAACCACCAGAGACAACTTTTCTGACAAGTGTTTTATTTCAGCAGGCATTAAAGACAGTAGAGACTTGGGAACAACAAATAAACATCACTTCTCCCTGTTAGGCACTGCTGCCCTGCCAGGCTGCTCCCTCCAGCACTGATCATCCTGCTCCCCATGCACTGTCCTGCTGCAGTCCTGACCAGGGGCAGGTCCCCACACCACCTGCCTTTTGAACCTAAAATTAACAAGAAAAAAGATACCTGGTTTTGGACAGAAGATGCTCTCTGGCTGTTCTGTCATCCAGCCTTTGAAAAGCTCCCCAGTACTTTTTTAGTAGCATTGAATATATTTGGTTCCACAGAGCAGAAATTAATCTCTCCAGCAATTAAGATACTTTATTTTATGATAGCATTACTGTCTTTGAAGAAACATAACATATAAATTATTTTTACAGCTTGTATTCCTCGAAAGATGCATTTGTCCTTTCAAAACAGAGACATTATATTCTCAAAATCCCTTTTTAATTGAAAAGCCTCCCACTGTCTCCATGCAGGTGTGGATGTTTCCTGATTACCACTAATCAAACTTCAGGGCTGATGCATTTCCCATTCAAGGGAGAGCAGGATAAACTCATGCTAATGGAAGAGAGGAAGCAATGTTATTCTCAGGGATTAAAACAGATGGGCTTGCTCCAACTTCCATTGAGTTTGCAGGGAGTGAGCGAAAGTTTCTTTTAGATAGAGCACATTGAGTGAGATGCAATGTTTTATATACAGGATATGTAAGGAAAGATGTGTTTATATCCTTTGTGATGCCTACTCTGCAAGCTGAGCTGTGGGTCCCACCACATCACTTGGCCTCCTCTCTGTATGAGGAGTGGTGCTGCAGCACTTTGTGGATTAGCCCATGAGTGGCACAGCTGCCCCTGGGGCCAAACGTGCAGCACAGCCCACAGAGTGGCCAGGGCAGGGGACAGGAGGGCACTGGGGGGCCCTGGCCTTGCCCAACACACACAGCTCACAGCCCTGAAGCTGCTCTTCCAGCACACCCTGGCAGGGTGGCCAAGGCACGGGGTTAAAAATGCCATGGCTGCATAGGAACCAGAGCTAAAGGCAGATTGAAGAAAACAAAGCACCTGATTTTTAGTCGGTTATCCCTGATTTTAACAAGTTTTACAGGATTTTCTTCCAAAGTACCACCAACTATAAGGTGGATTAGACTTTCCAAAGCTGAAGGTGGTGCTGAGGACCCCTGCCCTCTGCTCTGAACATCAGCGTGTGCTTGTGCTCCAGGTTCACTGCAGCAGTCTCATGAGAATAGGAGATTTTCCTCCCCAGAGTCTTTTCTCTGAGACATCAGCAAATGCACAGGTATTACTTTGACATCATAGGTAGGCCTGAATTCCTCCAATCTTCCCTTAATATACACCTTGTGTTCCTTAGTTAACATATTTCTGCTTGTTTTCTCTCAGGGCTGCCGTGACACTTTGCAGATCACCTCTCATGAGAGGCAGTGCTGTGCTCACACCTCTGTAGAGTTGTGTCTTCCAGCTCACTGAACTTGGCAGTGAGTCCCTGCTGGTGGTTTTGCTGCCTATAACAGGTAGGTAGGTGCTTTTTCTCAGGCTGTGTTCTTCCCTCCTGCTCACTTACTGTTAGTGCTGTAGTCCTGTCACCGCAGACATTCAAGGTGCTAATGTCCAGAGCCACTGTGAGCGTTGTTTATTTGCAGTAAGAAAATGTGCCATTTTCTCTTGTAGCTGTGGCAGCAAACGTTGCAGCTGATTTCTTTTGCCACTCTGTGATGAACAGCTGTTTTGGGGAGGCTGCAGCCATGCAAACCTGCACTCACTGGCCTGGAGCCAGGGTGGTGTGTGCCACTTGTGGGCTCCTGTCGTGTCTGCTGCCGTCTCTGACAGAGTTTTGCCTCTGACCAGCTTAATGCTTTGCACATTTTGGTTCCCAAAGGAAAACAGTGAAATTACTCAGAGTGACGTCCCAATAAATTTTCATTTTAGTAAATTAAACCACAAGTGGTTGCAGGACAAAAAGGCTGTTAGTGACTCACACTATTTCTTTTGAGTTGTTTTTGTTTTAATTTTATTTTACCAAGGACATCTGCACAAAGCAATGCACTTAAAATTGTTCATTTGACTGAACTGTTACCATTCAATTCCTCTGGCAAGCAGAGGAACCACAAACCCCATCAATGTAATTCTGTTTTTTAAGTGAGAAGATGCAAGTGTGTCCTGTGTCAGTATGGACAAATTGAACCTCACTGCATCTTCAGTCCATTTCATCTACAGACCATTCACAGGCAAAAATCTTCCTAAACCTTTCTCTTCTTTGCAGACCTCCAGCTATTTTTTGGAAAAATGCCTCCCCAGCAAGGCCATGAGTTTCCAGGGGTCAGTAAGGGCAGGTGGATGGGGCTGATCTTCTGGAGGAGCCCACCAGCTTTTGAGAGAGAGGTTTAAAGCAGAGACTAAAGCATGTTAAGAACCAGGGGATTCTAGAAAGCATGAAGAACATAACTGCCTCATCCCTTTGCTTTTTAACAGAGATTGCTCCCACTAATATATACAAACATATTGATTTCTCTTTTGAGTCACAGATAAAATGTGCTTCTGCAGCTTTGCCTCTCCTTAGGCTGCATTTGTTACTGGTGTCAATAAATCACGATGCTGAGCTAAATGGAAACACTGCTCTGCTGCCCCTGGTGCTCTGGCTGGTCTGTTCCATCTCCGTTGGGCTGTGGCATCCTCTGGGATCAGCCCGTGGTGCTCCCTAAGGGCACTGCTGTACCCAGGAGGCCCATGGGAAGTGGGCAGGAGCCACAGAGATTCTGCCCATCCTTCCTGGTGCTTGCTGGAGCTACCAAACCAGCACTTGGAGTTTTAAACTGTGAGCTCTGAGACATGAGGGATGCAGTGAATATTAATTCTGTTATATGTGTGATGGAAGCTTTTCTGGGAGAGGTGATAAGGCAGCACTGACCTGATAAGGGCAGCTCAGCATTTTAATGCAAAAAGGAAATGGCAGGCTGTGCAAATGGGGTCTGGTGTTTTATTCCTTGGAAATCTGAGAGAATTGTGCCAGGGAAAGTGGTGTGAGGCCTTCTGCTAAATGAGGTGCTTGAAAGGAAATGATCTGAATCCTCAGATCAGGAGCCTTTTTACTGAGCTGGGGGGTTGGTGAGTTCTGTTTTCACATGTTCCTCACTGGGCTGCCTCTGATTTCCTTTGTCTGAAATGGGAGGTTTTGGCTGAAAAAGTGATCTCTGAAGCCATCTTTGCAAAGGACAATGTATTCTTCTCTGTTCCATCTCATCAAACAAACCTTTAGAGGCACGTTTACCAGATTAGGGCTGGAAAACCATCTCAGGCTGCTTAGTCAGATCAACAGCTTTGGCTTTTTAGCTTTGCTTCCCAGGGAGGTGCCAGAGCAGGGCTGTCTGTGCCAGCAGTGGACATGCTGCCATGGATCCTCTTTGCTGGGGAACTGGACCACAGCCATTGGAGAGCTCTCATTTTCCAATAGAAGCATGTTAAATAAAATCAGGATTTAGTGCAGTTTATGGCCCCTCTACTAGGACAGAAACTGAGAGCAGCAGGTTTCCATTATTTGCCTTTCCTCTAATTCCAGGTATTAGTCTGCTGGCTGAGACTTCTGATACAATCTTTGTACTGGCATAAAAATATCATCAGATCACATGGCAGGTAAATCTCTTTTCTTATCAACAAATAAATAAAGCAGTTCCTTTCTAGCATATTATTGCAATGACAGCACTAACAATAAAAACTGAAGAGCAGTTACACTTTGACACAGTTGAAAGATAAATCTGGGATGATCCTTATCACCAGTATAAGAAGCTACTCTCATTTATTCTGCCTCTCTCATGGCAATGAACTGCATTTTTACACTGCCCCTCTGCTACTTATCTTTTGTGATGCTGAAGAACCATATCTTGTCTGCACCTCCCAGGATGCTGAAGGGGCTGTTGTGCTTCCCCTGGTTGCAGACAATACCCTACTGTAGGCAACTTGAACTAAGTGCTTGAACCAAGTAAGGCTTCCCTCAGGCTGCCAGGGCTCCTGCACCTGCAGGGCCCTTCTTGCCTGCTTGTATATTGTTCTTTTACTACAGTCATTCATTGTATTCGTGGTTGTTGAGGAAAGCAGGAGTTTTCTGCTGGGAAGATCAGTAAACACAGGATGAAATTGCCTGCAGTGACTGTGGAGCCCCTGGTAGAGGTTAAGCAGGGCAGAGAGCTCCAGGGATGATAAATATAAATACAGGTAATTCTGGCTTGGGACAGAGGAACAGACTGCATAACCACAAGGCCCCTTCTAGCTCAATTTGCCCAGGTTTGTATCTAGCACATACATTATTAATCTGTATATTAGTGTTCCATGCTGATGCATTTTCGTATCATTCATACTGCAGTAAAATTGATTTTTCCAGGAGAACATTCACACAAAATTACCTAGTGCTCTCTGCAAGAATGAAAAGAGTATGACTTTTGCATCTAAATACAATGGTGTTTCCATGACAGAAAACTGGTGAGCAGTGGCTGATGTTCTGGAGAGCAGTGCTGGGGTGAGGGTGCATTGCTGTGCCCTGAGCAAGGCTGGAGTGGCCTGCAAGGGCTGCCTCCTGAAGAAACCAGGAAAAGCAGAGCCCCAGGTCAATCCCAAAGGATGGGACCACTGGGAAACAGCTACACTTGAAAAACAGACAGTGAGAGGCTTTGTAGAAATAAAATTGAGAGTTCAGTTTGTTTCATAGAAAGATAAAAGCTGTCATGGGCTGGGCTGGTTGGCCAGGTCGGTGGAGCCACTCAGTGGTCTCCCAGCACTTCCCTGCTCTCAAACTCAGGGCAGTTCTTTGGTTACAGCTCCTGGATGCCAGAGTGAAGAACTCCAACACCTGCTGTGCAGTGAGACCCTGCAGTTTAACCTCTGCCTCTGAAAAGGGAGGCTTCAGCCCTCACATCTGCCCAACAAGAAATGCAAAGCAGGTCACATAGGCTCAGCAAACCAACCTGCTGATCACCTTCCCTCTGTTCCTGAGCTAGGCAGGAACACTGCAAATTCCTGTAAAACAACTAAACACTGAGTGCAGCTCCTGCAGCAATGCCTTCCATGTTCCTCCTCCCTTTCTCTCTCCTCTGAGCCTTTCTGCTGGGCAAAGCCTGGAGCACCAGGCGTGTCCCTGAATCCTCAGATTTGCTCGTAATTGTATCTGGTATGGCCACCACAGAAAATATGGGGGAAAGTAATGAAAGCAGTAGAGCCTTTCTGTATCTGACTTTTTTTCTCCCAGGACAGATTAGCGGTGTCCTTATTTACTTTAGTTGTGCCTCAGGATTTGGTGGTTTTAAGTCACCACAAATCCATACCATGTTCCCAGCTACTTGCTGTACAACTCTTCATCCACTCACCACATTTACTGCCTTGTTTCCTCAGGTTCTGTTTGTGATATGGTGCTTTCTGTTCAACTGATGGACCTGTGTTCTTGCTTTCCTCTTCTGCTCCTGCCATTGCACTGGTCTCGTTTCCACAGACATTGCCAGGCTCACCTTGCCCCCTGAATCACAGTTCCTTTGTTGCATTTCATGACTGCAGAAGGACATTAGTTTGCTCCAGCAGAGGAAAAGATGTATTTGATTCCCTTCATATAAGAGTGATTTAAATAAGAGTGGCCTCAGACTACGGAGGGACTACAGAGAGCAGGTTACTGAGCAAAGGTCACTGTGTGGAGGCTTTAATGAAACGGATTCATGGAGCACTTAATGGCAAATGAAAGCAGGACCTTGAGGTCTCGAGAGGAGACAAGTCTATTCTAATTCTTTTAATGCAAAAGCAACATTGTCCTTAATACAGAAAGCCAGAAAGATTAAGAGACACTGATTATAGCAGCCAGGCATTAGCTGTGACCTGCCCCTCCTGCCAGCCTGAGGCTGCCTGTGCATGTTCTGCCTGATGAGCTGCTGCTGCTGCTGCTGCTACATGTGGCCATAAATACATACCTGTGGCTGGAGCAGCTGAAGGGAGTGTGTGCTGCCTCCTGTGCAGGAGGGTAGAGAAAACAAGCCCCACACTCACCTCCAATTAGCACTTCTCTGACAAGGCAGTGACCAGCAGAAATACAGAGGTGCCCTGGAGCAGAAAGGTGCAGCAGGGCAAAATCACAGAACTTGATTCAGCAGTGGCATTGGAGCTGTTGCCTACTAGAAACGTGTCCAGTTGTGTTCCCTGTGCTCCTGCAGGAATGAAAGAAAAACAAAGCAATGTTTTCATCCTGTGCCCAAATGCCAGCTATTAGAGGCCAGCACTGGTAGCCAAGGGAACAGTCCTCTCAGGAAAATAAGCACAGCTGAGCAGCACGTAGAGAGCACAGCACACAAAGGCTTGTCCTATCCTGAGAACATTTGGGGTCTGTTGTGGGGTTGGTTTTTTTTATATATAAATGTCTGGTTCTAATCTTTTATCCATTCAGAGCACTTAGACTGTCTGCAATCTGAAGTGCTGGGGCACTCTCCAGCCTTTAATGGCTTTTGGAAATGCTTCAAACAGCTATTGCAATCCCATCAAGTAAATGCACAGGTGGGTCTGAACTCAAAAACTTGCTCAATTTCCAAACCGCAGACCTCTGTGTGTGTGTATGTGTGTACCCACCCCGCTGGTTCAGCGCTGGTTACAGATGGCAAGTGAAGAAGCCTGTGAGGAAGACCACATTTCTGTCCCAGCCCTCACCCTTCTGCCCCACAGGAGTTTAAACCTGGCCCTTATTTAATAAGTGCACATCAAAAGCCAGGTGTTGGTGCCATAGGGGCAGGTTTCTGCTGGGAGTTTCACTCCTTATGGATTGTAGAGGAATTAACATATGAGATCTTGAACTGTGAGAGATTTCTGTTTCAGGTGGTCCAGACACCTTGCATATATCTGAGAGCTAATTTGATCTGATTTGGAATTATCTGAACATACCATAATCTGGATCTGGTTCCTTAGTTAAACCAGCAAAATAGGCTTTGAGTTGCGATGGTCTCCTTGGGGAACACTCATAGCTGGGTCCAAGCTCTGGAAGTCACCATCTGTTTATCTCCAGAGCTAACAGGTAGTCCAGCATCTCTAGGGAGTCCTAGAAGGCTCCCTGTTGCACTCTGGAGACAGCAGGGAAGAAAGCAGCTTGATATGATCCTTTCCTGGGATCAAGAGATGCTTCAGTGGCCACATTGAATTACTTGTCCTTTTACTGACTGAGCAATGAGAAGAAATAGAATTCACTTTGAATTAATTAATCTGCTGATCTCGTTTTGTATAAGGATGAGTAACTTCTAGCTAGAAATAATTCCTCTGCTATGAATTTATTCTGGATCATTTTTGTTGTGAAGCTGCCTCTCTTTTCAGACTCTCAAGTATTTTGATCCTGTTTTCCTTCACCGGCTCTGCTGTGAACTGACTTCTGGAGTGTTTGGGCCAAGCTGGGTTGCACTCCAGCAGTCCTTTAAAGCAATCACACAGGTCCCAGGTGAGGGAGGCTGATGCCCACTGTGCTGCAGAAAGTGTGCAGATCCCTTTGGTTTTAGCTGGATTCATAGGCTGAGCAGTGTTTTGCACAAAGCAAGTTCGAACAAGAAACAGCTTGTTTGTTTGGTTTTTTTTGGACTTCTTCGTTCAAGCCTCCAGGCACAGAGAGTACCCGATCAATTCCTCTCCACACATTCATCTGATCAATTTGCAGTGGCAGGACAAAAGCAGAGAAATAGCCCATACCCCCGACTGCACAAGGACCTTTCTGAAAGAGAATTTTCAGGCATTAAGGTTCAGTGGAATTAGTTTGCAAGGCTGTGTCTGCCTCCCAGCCTCACAATACCTCTGGTTCAGTCTAGTGAACAGGAACTGAATCAAAAACCTTTTTTCTTTTATACTTACACATCAAAAGATGTTTACCAACTTTCTTTTTGTCACCTTGTGTATGTCCCCAGACACATTAATGCCTTTTGAGAGCACTAAGTGAGGCGTGAGCAGCCTGAAGCTTCAGCAGTGTGGGCTCCTGAGCACCAGGTTCCTTGGCTCGCCTCTCTGTGCCATTTTCCCAGGTGGTGTGTGGGATGCTGGCACTGCACCCTGGCAAAGGGCCTCGCCTTTGGCTCTCCAGAGGGCAGCATTTCTATTGGTGCTTCTAAGATAAAAAACTTTTCCACAATCTGGCTCAAAGCTCTTGTCAATTGGTGCGATGTATCTGCTTGGGGATGACAGCAAGTGTTCTGCAAAATGCTGAGGAGAAACAGTCATTGAAATCAAGTGGTTATTTATTTATCCAAATTATAGATCAAACCCCTTTCTTGAAATTGTTCCCCAAAGATTATAGTGGGGAAAATTGTCTGTCTGTCTGTCTATCTATCTATCTATCTATCTATCTATCTATCTATCTATCATCTATCTCTATATCTCTATCTGTATCTGCATATATATATATGTAGTATTTCCAGGGCTCTGCTATGGTATAAATACAACCTTAGGTTGCAACTTGTAACTGCACAGTGTCCAAGGGAAAATCATCCTGGATTTGAAAGAACTGAATGCTTTGCATTCTTACCTAAAGATCACCAGGGTACAGGTACAGCATAAGAAAATGCTCTCTGACCACAGACTTTAGTTTAACGCACATATTAGGATGGTATTAGATGAGGAAAGAAAGTTCTTAGAGAATGAGAAGCCTCACTAGACATCACCTGTCTCCTGTCATTTATAGCTCTGTGTTAACTAGCTGTTAATTTGTGTTGTAGCTCCAGCCACCAGTGCATCAGCGCTGTCTCTCCAGTGTGATGTGTGATCTGGGAATGTCCATGGCCTGCTGTGGGAGCAATGAACACAACAGTCAGCAAACATCACACTCCCCTGCTGCAGTACACAGCAAACAAAATTACCCAGCCAAGTACACTGCAGGGATGTTTTGGTTAACTCTTCAAGGGTGTGGGAAGGTTTTAGTGTTTGTTGTGACAAAGCCTTCGTGCTGCTCCTACAGAAACCATCGCCTGTATTGAATTTGTTCACGTATTCTGTGGCTTTCGTCACTGTGTCAGTACCTCGCATTCTCTGGGGTTCTGAGCAGTGTGTAAAACCCACAAAACCCAGCAGAAAAGAACTTAGAATAAGCTCAGGGTTTCAAAAATATCTAAAGCTTTTTACCTCAAATTCTATCTAATCTCTCTGAGGGCCTGTGTATGTTTGTGAGCACCGTGGGGTGGGAGCTGCCAAAATAAGCAGGTTTGGGTCCTTGGGACAGCAAACGTCAGTCTCTGACAAGAATCTATATATTGCCCTTGGGCCAACTGCAGAACAAATAAGTGAAACAATGCTGTAGAGAAATCTCTTCACTTAAGAAGGCACAGAAAATAACTTCCCTGAAGGTAACTCAGCAAGGCTGCTTGTGGTGTTCAGTGTCACAGCTTATTTTCCCTTCAGCAGTTATTGACAACACTTGTGCCGAGGTGCCTATCACATCTTTCTGGAATAATACTCCATAAATATTATCTGAATAACATTCAAGGGCCAATTTCCCATCTCTGTGTTTCTTGGCTTGTAAAGAATTGACAAGTCCTTGCCATGCTAAATATAATTTGGAGAGTAATCAGTTTGGGCCCCTCCTGACATTGTGTGACCTGCAATGAGTCAGAAGCCACTCAGAGCCTTGTCCTTCTTTCCTGAACTGTAGAGATAATCCAGGTTTCCTTCTCAGGGGTTTGCAGGGAAGATTGTGGCAGAGCAATGAGAGTTCCCTGGGCAGGAAGCTCTATAGGAACATGGCGTGCTTCCAGCGGCAGGAGAGCTGGAAGGAGACCAGCCCACTTCTTCTCAGTGCTTTTTGTGACACTGAAGAGCTCAGACCAGGCCATTACATGTCAAAGGAGGACTGTCAGAATAAGGAACTTCTAACAAAGATTCAGATTAGCCTCATCTTCAGATTGTGAAATTGCATCATGGCCAGACAATTAGCATTTTTCTTTGATGTCTTTCCTACCCCAGCTCCCTATGGAATGGCTCTGGGAGCTGAAAAGGACTCTGTGTTTTGTGGTTTCACTGGGTGAAGGGCATCAGAAGGCTGTGGGTGACAACTGCTGTACAAACATGCCAGGTTTTCATCTTCTTTCTTCCTTCTCTTTTACCAAAGCCTCTCAGTTGCTAAGAAAAACTCTCCAGGGTATGTGTAAAGCAGTGAAGTTCAGTTTTGCACAGACAGAATGAGATCCTACAGAGAACTCCCACCATGCTCATGAATGGGAGCATGTGCACACACGGCAATTATGCTGCTCACAAATCCCCTTCTGAAATCACCACTCCAAAGTGGCCTGAATTCTATAATTCCATTGCACACAAATTTCTTACTAGTTGATTAGGGTGAAAAAACATAACAAAAATATTAGGGTATTACAAACAAGACTGGAAAAAAGTGTGTCTGTAAGAAGTATAAAACATATTTGGAATGAATACAGCAATAGTAATTCTAAGTAGTGTTAGAAGTAGAAGGCAATAACATCAAATCAGAAATGTGTGATATAGTCTGAAATTAGTATAATTAGTGGTTATTGTGGTTGCTTTGAGTGTGGGTACTGAAAAATGAAAGCGCTGGGAAGATACAGACGTGGCAAACTACATCAGACACTGAAAACTTGGCACAGAATTGATCCTTAAAGTCTTATGAGTCTTGAGGAAATCTGTTTTATGAGGATTCTGGGCCATATTGCTGATACAGTGTCTGGAAAACCAGAGCAGGATACCAATGTTTACACTGAAATATGTACAGGGGACTTTGTGCAATCCTGCGTAGTCTCAGCCTGTGCACCTCTGGATCAGGGTTGTCATTGCGGGTACACACAGATAGCCTGAGACCAGGGCCTGAATTGAGCTCCTGGGTGTTACCCCAGCACAGATTATTGCAGTGATGATACACCAGGTATTGCTTATTTTCTGTTTCTTGCTGTGCCATGACTCCTTTTCCTCCCTCTCCTTACTTCAGCCCCAGAAAGGCCAGCCCTGAGCAGAACTGTATCAGAGGTCTAGTGATGAGATGTTGGGAAGCACAAAGAAGGGAGGAATCCTTTGTTCTCTGTCTGTCAGAGGTGAAGAGCTACTTGAGAGTTCTTCTCTCTAACATGATGGGTGAAAATTGCCAACAGAATGAATTTCTTTCTGTACTGAACAAGAAGTTTGTGCTGTAACCAGAAGCACTTATGTGTGGCAGTGTGGCAGTGACACCTTGGTGTGGCAGTGACACCTACACAGCCCCCCAGCCACGCTCTGGGTGGGTGTGCAGCCACAAGAGCTCCCTTCACACACACACTGCAGAGAGGAGCTGCCACTGACTGCTGAATTAAAGGTAAGGAAGCTGCAAACCTGCTTTTAGTACAATATAACACAGAAACAGAGCCACCAGAACAGAACTGTTTTTCTGTTCCTGCAATGTCACGTGGCTTCTTTACCCAACAGCATCTTTTGTCCAGGATCAATCCAAATGACACTTAATGACACAACATGATGTGGTACCAGTGTTTTTTAATCTCAGTACGAAGCCAGCACTCCACTGGTGATCTTCCCCAGCTGCAGGAAGCATCCTGCAGAGAATGCTTTCATCATTTACAGACATGCATTCACCAGCCTATTTAATTAATTAGAGTTGGTCACCATTCCTTCTGAAGTGTATTGCTGCTTTTTTAACGGAGGTCAGCTGTGAGCTGAGATCAGTGCAAACAAATGAAAGGGAAACCAGGCAGTGGTTTAGGAGCTGTGAAGCTGTGACAAATTCTTTTATTTCTTAGAAAACCCACAGGTCCTGAAGAGATCAACAGGTTCTTCCATATTTCCAAGCATGCTGCTATGATCACAGACCTGTCATTCTTTCTTTATGACCTCAGAGGCTTTGAAGAAAGTTTTCTTCCCAGGAGAACATAAAATTTAGCCTTTGTAACACCAGGTAAAAAGAAAAAGCAGGAAGATATTGGCCTTTTGGTAATACCCTCCTAATGCCAGAGCAAGATGGTTCTAAGCCAAGACTTGCAGGACAATTTTCACCTCTTAACAGATTTTGATTATGTCCCCTGAAAATAATCTTGAGGCTGAGAATAGACTGCTATTTGCAGAGTCCATACCCTGCTACAGATGCATTAACCACACAGGATTTCTAATACACTGAAATAAGACTAATCTTTTTTTTTTTTTATGCTTTGTCATACAGGAGAGGACCATACCCAACTAATGCACCTGTTACAGCATCATCAATATCTGTGTAAAAAAGGTTTAGGTGTGCCCTGAACAGGCAGCAAACTATTCAGAGACAGCCTGAAAATACAAAGAGCCTTCCATAATTTGGGTCTGTCTTTTCAACCAGTGGTACAAAATTGGGTGATACTTCATAAACTTATCTTACTAATACACTTGACAGATTTTATGAAAATGGTTCTTTTTATAATTAAACTCTGCAAGTCTGTGAGTTCTCAAGTGCTAAGAAAAGGCCTCCCCACAGCATCCACTTTCTACGTGGCTTTAATTATCTGAAACGTGTTGCTTTAACTAAGGATGTTCCAGGTGCCTTTGTTGACTGGAAGTTCCTGGGATAACACTTATTAGTCCTGGTGGAAGAAAGCCTGCTCTGGTTCACTGAGGATGTGAACAGGCCACTCTGTGGCAGAGCATTACATGCTCAAGAAAAAATCAGGGATTAAAATGTCACCCAATTCTCCCGTGCCTTGACCCACCTGTAATTGCTTAGTCCTGAACTCATGGCTTCCAGACTGTTATTACTAGTGTTACCCTCCATGGAGGTAGCATTTACTGACCTTTCCCAAGTTCAACAAATGCCCAGAATAGCGAAGAATTGGGCAAAGTGTGTTCCTGTAAGAGCTTTACCTTTTTGAACTGTCATAAAACAAATTGTTAACAAGAAAATTACTTTCACGTTTGTCACCACTTCTGTTTGCTTTTCAGGCTGCAGAGTACAAGATCCACAGGCCTGCACCAGTCAGTGTGCAATAATGTTTTCATACACTGCCATCTGTTGTTACGGTGTGTCCATGTCACTGCTGTGTGCTCTGTTCAGCAGGAAGCACATCCATTCCAGGAAGGATGTTATAAAGCACAGTTAAGTTGGAAGAGCTGCTTTAATTCATACATGCAGTGAGAGTCTAACAATTCTGCTTTCAGTTGTGGCAACAGCCAAGTAAGTGTTGCTTTTAATACCAATTAATTTATTTCAACTGTAGTTTTTCTCTTTATTCAGAGCAGAGCCAGAGCATTCATGTTCAGTAAATTTTCAGCAAAATATACACATACGTATCACAAACTTCCCATGCATTTACGCACACCAAAATTAGAAAGGATCCTGTCAGTGCATGAATACACTTACACAGACTGACTTGCTTATTTAGACAGCTGTTCTGGAATCTGCATGTTTAGTTACAATCTGGATAATTGAGCTATGGATTTGAGTCCAAGCGCTGATCAATTAGCACCTTGTTCCCTAAATCTGTATTATAAAAAAATAGAACATGATGTTTCAGAAGCTGTCAGGGAAGTAAAACAATTGGTGTGTGATTGAATGAGGGGCAATCACATGTGCCTAAAGCCCCAGGACACACAGTCCCAAACTAGCTGGAGGAGATAAGGAAGTGAGCCAGGAATTGGCTTAATCCTGTGGTTTACAGATGAGTATCCCTGCCCTGGAGCAGCTCACTCAAGGGTGCAGCTATCAGAGCCCCACACGTGCTTGTGTTAGAGGTGGCACAGGTCACACTGCCTGAGCTGGGATTACCTACACCCCATTGCTGTGTGTGTTAGAACTGCCCTGAGCACAGGCCTCAGTACTGGAGCACTGGACACAAGAGAGCGCCTTTGTACTTGACACCATGGGGACAAACTCCCAAAAGGCCACAAGTTTCTGGCTTCCTCAAAAAGGAGGATGTATCTAATCACAACACTTGAAGAACTGGTGCATTCAAAAACATAGAAAGACACAGCAGAGTTAATAATTTATTGCATCCACAAAAATATAAGTTTATTTGCATATCCAAATACAGGATATTTATTTAAGTGAAAAGTGTATGCTCACAATAGCAAGTTCACTTGCCATTGAATAAAACTGCAGTCTTAATAACTGCAACTCACTCCCCAAACACTAAACTTGAAGCTTCTTTCTGTTCTTTATGCAGCTGTTTTGCCCTGTTTTTCAGCTCCTCTGCCTTGGCATCATTCTTCTCAACACCATCTCCCAGTTTGTACATGCGACTGGCGTTGGCACAGGCCCAGACGTGCCCCAGCTCACACGCTTTCAGCGAGTACTTCAAGGCACTGCCCATGTCCTTGGGGACCCCAGGAGCTCCCTGCAGGTATATTACACCCAGGTTGAAGCAGCTGGGAGCAAAATTGCCATCACAGGCTTTTGTGTAATAGTCTCTGGCGACCACGGGGTCGGGTTTGTCATTGTTCACTCTCCCATCGTGGGCCAACAGCCCAACGTTGTGACACGCGTTCACTGACTTCTTCCCTCCTTTCTCACAGGACTTCAGGAAAGACTTGTAGGCAGCTTTCAAATCTGGTTCAAGTCCACCTGTCAGCCAAGAAACCACAACATTTCTGTAAGGACATCCTAGAACAGATGGGAGCTCTCTACTTTGCAGTATGCTTCCCTTCCCACTGGAAACGGAGCATCCCTCACTTTAGACACAATAGTCAACATTTAGGACAATCATTGTCTCAGTGACAAAGGTTTTGCTAATGTCTTTGACTTAGGAACTCGCCTCTACTCATGATAATCACAACAGCACCTGTAACCAAGAAATAACCCAAACCAACTAAACACTCTTTCCTCCACTATATTCATGGATTTCGTAATACTTACATGAGGCAAATATTATTTTGCCAGTATACCTACATGTTCACTGAGATCGTTGCCAGTTTTGAGCTACAGTAAAAATATTGTTTCTTAATGGTATTGTGCTTTGGAAGATTTTAATGCTTCCCATTACCGTACCAGCAAACAAATTTTGGGCAGACATGGGGACTACTTAGACATGCTGTGTTACCAGTCTCTGACTGTCTTACTTCTAAAACAGAACAGTCTGATGAGAAGAAATCCACATGGTAAGAAGTGAACATGCTGCAACATTGAGCACTGGCTGTATTTACCACCTACACAGATGTAATTTTAAGGTTTTCCACCCTTCTCCTGCTTTTATGAGGTGACCGTGAAAGGGGCAGGGCAGTTTTCTCTGTCAAGGTCAGGAGGACACGCAGGTGTTCGGGTGGTCAGGTTCTGGAATAGCAGGAGGTGGGGGAGCCACCACCCCTGGAGGCGTTTAAGTGATGTGTCTTAGGGGTTACAGTGGCAGTGCTGGGTGGACAGTTGGACTTGATCTTAAAGGTCTCTTCCCCCCTTGGTGATTCCATTCTGACTCCAGGTGTTCAGCTCCTGTCCCAGCAAGCCCCCCCCGGCGCACCTTTGCCCATGGCCTGGTAGGCGCCCAGCTTGTAGCAGCTCTCGCTGTGTCCGTGCTCCTCGCAGTTGTCGCGCATCACCCGCGCCGCGGCCGCGAAGTCCTTTCTCACGGCGTCCAGGTAGTCTGCGAAGCGCTGGCAGCCTGTGGGGCAGGGCAATGAGTGCCCCATGGCAGCCTGTGGGGCAGGGGCAGGGCAATGAGCGCCCTATGGCAGCCAGCGTGGCACGGGCAGGGCAATGAGCGCCCCATGGCAGCCAGCGTGGCACGGGCAGGGCAATGAGCGCCCCATGGCAGCCTGCGGGGCACGGGCAGGGCAATGAGCGCCCCATGGCAGCCTGCGGGGCACGGGCAGGGCAATAAG
>JAWWEV010000004.1:5246936-5268357 GCA_035583235.1 Hafferia zeledoni | reverse complement strand
CCCATGGCAGCCTGCGGGGCACGGGCAGGGCAATGAGCGCCCCATGGCAGCCTGCGGGGCACGGGCAGGGCAATAAGTGCCCCATGGCAGCCTGCGGGGCACGGGCAGGGGGCTGAGGGCTCGCTCTCCCCGCCGCGCCGGCCCGGGGGCCCTTACCGTCCGCGTCCTTCTCCTTGTAGCACTGGTAGCTGTACTCCACGTGCAGGTTCTCCAGGTACGCCCGCACCTCCTCCTCGTCCGCGAAGTTGATGAACCCGGCCATGACCGCGCCGGGGCACGCGGCGATCCCGGCGGCCACTCCCGCGAACACCGAGCGTTCCCTCCGACTCCGCCCCGGCACCAGCACCGGCCCTTCCCAGGCTGCTCCGCCCTCTCCTTCCCCTCCCTCCCCTTCCTGGGCTGCTCCTTCCGCCCCTTTTCCTCCTCCCGCCCCTTTTCTTCCCGCCCCTTGCCCGGCCTCTCCTCCCATCACCGCTCCATCTCGGGATCTCCCAGAACTCTGGACAGTTCAGCTTCGTTAAGCGGTAACACGTTGTTGGTATTTTACTCTCAGAGTTTTGCACCACTGAATGCGGATTCCCGAGATCTGATTCAGGACAACCCAAGCCACAGGCTGAGACTTGACGGAGACAATTGAGACCGTGCACATTAATGCGTTCTGCATGGCCCGGGAGCCACGGCTGCTTCCCCCATACCCCAGCCTGCCTCCTGCATGATTTTGTCTGGATGTTTGAGTTAAAATGAATTCCAGAGAATATTTGCAAATGTTTTGTCCCAAATTATTTTAGTAGGATAACACTGGCTTGCTAAGTTTTAGGGATAAATCAAACTCAGCTAAATCCCGTGAAAAGGCTCCCATAGGAAGAAGCCTGATCATTTATTAAGGGCTTGAGCTAATTGTGAGCAACCATCATCAGCCAGACTGGCAGCAAACCCTGCCAGGCACAAGGCTGAGACACCAGTTACAACTTCTGAAGTATTTCCCTAAAACTTTTCAGACTGCTCAAAAGTTGGGTTGAAGTTAAACCACATTTTCCATAGGAAGTTAAAATCTTGATTTCAAAATGTATTGACCAAACCCCACTCCCCTGCCCGTGAGAACACAGCTAAGAACATACACGTCGTTTGGCCCGTGCTGACTGTGAGCAGAGAATGTTTGTGGGCAGCTTGAGCTCTGGAGAGGGCCTTTGGAAAATGAGCTGCTTTAGTACCAGCAATTCTGTTTTTCTGAAAATCTGGCCTTGAAAACATTCCAGTTTGCACAGGCTCGGAAGAAATTCCTTGAGTTGGTTTAAGTCCTTGGAGAGTCTGCTCTTGCTGGGACTGTCTTTGCAGTCTCTGATGCAGATGTTGAGCTGGTGCCAACTCAGCCATATGGCCCCTCCAAACCAGGAGAGGAGCAACACAGGAGTCCCAAATACAGCAGGGCAGGCCAAGAACTGGCACTGGGAGCAGGGGATCAGTCTGTCACTGCAAAGCTTGCACTGTCTGAGCCCATGCAGGAAAAAGGAAGATAGTTCCTATCATAAATCCATATGAAATGAGAAAGAGAAGGTAAAGAGGAGACATCTGGTGATAGGTTGGAGTGAATCAGTGAATTTGTTCATAGGTATCGAAAGAACAGTCTGGGAGCTTGCAAAGATATTAGGAAGTGGAAGAAACACATAGTGGACCAAGAATAGCAGTACTAGCTCCTTCCTAATCTAAGATAATTTCTATGTCCATAATTGTATAAATTATTTCTTCTGAGATTTGATTCTTTAAGTTATATTCAGAACTTGAAGACTTAACTCTGCTCTTGTCAGATCTGGAGTACACAGTTTATTTTCTCTACGTCCACACCCCAATCTAAAGAACTGGGACTATAGCTACCCTTGTTATGGAGTCCTTAAACAGGCAAAACGGTGCTTCACAGTATCTGCAGAGTAATTTATCATCTTGTAATGACAGAAACACAAATTATTTCAGCAATTGTTCCTTAATTTATGTGTCTTGCTGGTTTGCAAATAACAGGTATTCAAACCCTCTGTATGTAGAATCAGCAATTCTTTGAGAATTCATAAATTCATTTTACTTACACAGGGTGCTTTTATCACTCTTTACTTTGTATCCTGGAACAAAAAACAAGGTATTCTCCTCACCAGCAATGCATTGCAGTATGTGCTGGTTGGCAGACAGGTTTTCCTCACTACTGCTGCATCTGAAATCTGAAATTACTTTGTATTCAAGTTTGTGCTTATGGCAAAGCTCCCCTCCGAGGTGCATAACCTATTGCACTGGTGCAGGCTGCTGTTCACATCGCCAGAATAAAGGCGTTTGTGCAGCAAACTCTTGCATTACAGAGGGCTGTGGAGCAGCACGAGGTGCCACCGCCCGCGGCCCGGGCACAGCCCCGCACAGGCAGCTCTGCTCCTTTAAGGGAGGCGGGCTCGACCGGGGCGGAACATTCACTTCCAGGTCGGGAGGAGGCAGGGAAAAGGAGGAAAAAAAAAAAAAAAAAAAAGAGCAGCAGCGCAGGGTCGGGACCGGCTGTCTGGGCGCTCCCCGGCGGCACCAGCGCCGCGATGGTAAGCGGAGATGGGGGCGAAGGAGGGAGGGGAGGGAAGGGAAACAGGTAGGGAGAGAAGGAAAGGAGGGAGGTAGGGAAGGGAGAGACGCAGGTAGGGAAGGGAGAGAAGCAGGTAGGGAGGGGAGCAGGTAGGGAGGGAAGGGAAGCAGGCAGGCAGGCAGGCAGGGAGGGATGCTGCCTGCAGGCAGGGAAGCAGGCAGGCAGGGAGGGAAGGAGGCAGCGAAGCAGGCAGGTAGGCAAGCAGGGATGCTGCCCGCAGGCAGGGAGGGAAGGAGGCAGGGAGGGAGGGAAGCAGGCAGGCAGGGAGGGATGTTGCCCGCAGGCAGGCAGCGAAGGAGTCAGGCAGAGAGGGAAGAAGGTAAGCAGGGAGGCAGGCAGGCAGGGAGCTGCCCGCCGCAGCGGCCCCGGCGCAGGGATCGGGGGTGCGGGAAGGGCCACCATGGCGGCGGCGCTGAGGGGGCAGGGGCGGCCCAGAGGGGCCCTTCGCTCCCTCGCTGAGGTGCCGCGTCCGGGCCGGGCAGCGCCGCGTTGTGTAACCCCCGTTATGTAAAAGGGCGGCCGGCACCGGCGGGCGGCAGGGACGGAGGAGCAGGGAGGGAGGTCGGTCCGAGCGCTGTCCGGTGCGCCCCGCCGAGCGCCGTGAGGGCAGGCCCGGCTCGGCTTGGCTCGGCCCGGCCCGGCCGTGAGGGCCCCGCGGCCTGGCCCGGCCCGGCCCCGGTTGCTCCATCCCTGCGGCAGCCCCCCTCGGGAAGGGAGGGCTCTGTCCGGCAGCCCCCCTCGGGAAGGGAGGGCTCTGTCCGGCAGCCCCCCGAAGGGAAGGGAGGGCTCTCCCAGCCTTTCCAGAGCAGGACACAGGGAGCTGTGGGGTTGCTGCTCTGCCCCAGACATGAGTGTGCGTATTTCCTTGTAAGGGACTAGCAGGAGGTTCCTGGGCGATCTGGGCTCATCCCTTGTCGTTAAAAGCTGTATTGCAGACAATCCCCTAATATTCTTATTTATTGTTATTTTTAAAGTGGGTACTTTTGTGCCTGCTGTTCTGATCAGTGAGCTCGGTAGAGCATCATTGTGTAACTATGTACCGACATCTACATTTGTGGCACAAATTCCAGTTCGTGGCATTTCTAAGCACCTTTGTTGCTGTGCTGGCACTCTGCTTCTGCTTAATGCCTTTTCCTTCTGTAGTGTGTGTTCATGTGGTGTATTTATAGGTGGCATTTGTGTGTCTCACCTTTTGATCTGCTAGGCCAAGAAAAGCTGGGTTATGTCCTATTCCCAACATGCTTTTTCCCCCCTCAGAGCATTCTAGTATGTTATGTTTAAACTCAAATGATTCAGGTGTCACTTAACCTAATTAACCCTGTGAGACCTCCAAGTGGCTTGAAAATGCCCTAATCCTTATTTTTATTTGATGCTTCTCCTGACACCTTCTTTGGCTGCTTCACGTTGGTTTCTTGTGCTTCATCAAACTACTCAGGTTCTTCTCTCCAGGGTTTTCTAACTCATGAACTCATATCTGAAGTTCTTCATACTGCTCTTGAGATGCATGGCCTATGTGGTTCTAATGTGGCACTATTTAATTTTAGACCTCTCGTGTTCTCTGCTGATTTTGTATCACTAGGAACTCCAGTCCCGCTTGCTGTGCCAGAATAGTTAATATTAAATTTCAGTTGTGATCATAATCCTTCCTTGAGTCTGATTAACAAATTCCCTACATCTCTTTTATTCAATTTAATTCAATTTAAGCAGGACAATCACAGAGCTTTCTTAGTAACATAAATCATGGAACTGTTTATTTTTCACTGCCTTTCCTTTATTGGCACTCAGAAGAACTTTGATGGCTGTTGCTTGTGTTGCTATTTCTTAATCATTTTAAGAAAGTAAGTAAAGTTGTGGGGCTGGGGAGAGGTGCAGAAGAGAAACATGATACATCCAACACCAAAGGCTGAAGCTCTAAATTCTCTTATGTTCCTGCTGGTATTTTGAGAGGAAAAACTGCCACAAACTCACAGGGACCTTACACGTTTGAGGTTTGCCATGCTGAGTCTGCAGCTGGGTCTGAAAATTGGGGGGCACATCACAGACCTGCTCCTGCTGGAGCTGAAATGGCTGTTTGTCTTGAGTGTTATATACTGGTTTATTGAGGGGAGAAAATAAACAACCAAAACAAAAAACTACTTATGGGAAAAACGAGTTTGGTTTGTAATGAGTGTGATCCACAGAGCCAGTAGGAACTGAGTCTCCAGGCTGGAGTTGGAAGGGCCACAACACATCCAGTGAAAAAGGCCCACACAGCAGTGGAATTTACTTTTCTTGCAAAGTCAGATTGTAATTACTCACAGAAAACGTCAGTTAAACCTGTTTCTTATTTTTTTTTTAGGTATTGTATAAGCAGGTGCTTGCTTGGTGGTGCTTCCCCACAGGAACAAGATTTTGTTTTCATACACTCAGCCAGTTAATCTAGGCATAATGTTGGGTTTAAGATTCTCTAACTCATTCCAGGTACTTCAACACATCCCCTTAAGCTATTTTTTTCTTTTTAACTGCATTTTGAAATATATGTTAAATATATTCTGGTGGTATTTAAGGTTGATCCAAGGATTTTTCAAAAGAAAGTTTGGAGGATAATGTTCTTTGTGAGAACCTTTCCAGCTGCCCTGGTGTGAGCTTGGAGCTGAGCTGGCAACATCATGTTGAAGTTGGTTTTGCATTTCAGTTCCCCAGAGTATTGGATTACTGTCAGAGGCCAGTTTGCCCCCATCCCCCTGGACACTTTTGGTTTGCCTGGGTTATACTAAGCACTTAAATTGTTGGTTTGTTTTTAAATTAAGCCTTAAAAAAGCCCATCTAAATGCAGTTATTCTCCTTTTTGTACTATTCCATAACCTAGCTGGATTCAGGTGTGACATATTACTCTTAAAATATGTTCTTTAGCTGATGAAGGCACCCAGGCTTGCATCATGTAATGCATAATTTTGTGTTTTGTGGAATATATTTTTATATTTATTTCCTGGCCATTTAATTAATATGATAGGATGAAAGAAACTGTGAGGTTAATGGAAATATCACGTAATTAAGAGGACTGTGAAAAAGCAAAATGGCATAATGACAGTTCAACTCAAATACTGCTGGATTATATATTAATTAAAAAAATATCAAAATTTAAATGCTGTGCTATGGTTGACACACATTTATAGTGTCTCATCTGAGTGTTAGAACCAGAAAGTGAAGTGAACTGAATACAAATGCCAGGTTTGTTTTCAAGCTGACCTTCAAAAGCACAGCTAGAGGAAGGAACCACTCAAATTCTGACCTTCTGAGAACATAAAACCAACTTTAACTGGGCAATATTCTCTTTAGGTAAGGAGCAGTTGAGATAAAGAGTGGCACCAGCTCACATGGGATGTTTGCTGACTGAGCTCTCGCTGTGCTATTTCAGTAGCAGACAGTGTAAGAAATTGTTTTCATTGGGCTTGTCAGAGGACTTTATTACATACAGATAAAAGTGTTTTGCCTCTGCCCAGGTTACCTCAGGACCCTTCCCTGGGGTGTGTCCTCAGGCTCTGGGCAGCAAATTGAAACATTACAGATGTCTCCTATAATTGGGGTTAATAACAATGGTGCTGTGTTGTTTGCAGGGGTAATTGATTCCTTCTTGTTGGTTTTGTTCCTTTGGTGTGTGGAGATGCCCCACATGAACTTCTAAAGGGATTATGTAAAAATTCAAACATTATTTCTAAATGACAGATTGGCCACTTGGAGGTACTGGTTGAAAAAAATAGTGTTCTGAGTCATCTGCTGGTGGCCTGTCTGCAGGGCTAAAAATTCTCTTTGGAGATGAAAGTGTTTGAGCTCTTCTGGCAGAAAGGGTGGAATGGTGCCAGGAGGAGTGAGGGGAACCAGCATTCTGGGTTTGTCACAGGGAGCATCCAAGTGGAAACACAAGATCTAATGGGAGATGAGGATATCTTTGCTTCAGTGGGAATAATTTTCATAGGCCTCTGAGTAAAGATTCTGGATTTGACTTGAATTGTCATATAAATCCTGGGTGTATGTATTGATTTTGAGATAAAAAGAATTTTTTTCCATTTCCCTTAAAAAAACATACTTTAAAAAAATAATTGATTGTTTTTTGTCTCTTTGGAAGTACTTCAGGTATTGTTACACATTGCAAAGAAACAGAAGATGTTCAAGTTCCAAATTCTGTCCTTTCTCTCCTCTTCAGTTTAAGTTTGGGGGCAGCCAGAATTGCTGTTTCCTGGTAATGTGGGGAAGCTGCACCACAAAGTAATTGCAGTTCTGCAACAAAGAAATGTAAAAATCGACCCTAAAAGAAGTAATAAAAGTTAAGTGCTTAGCAAAATTGTGTCAAAGGAGTTGGAAGTTGCAAGTCAAAAGCTGCAGAAAGAGCTTGCATTTGAATAATTTTGAGCTTTTAATTCCCAAGCCTGTACTTAAGTCTTCAAGAGCTTTTAAACTTTGGTCTCTTATTGTTGTCAATAAATGATTCATTAAAGATAAGCTCTGTTACATCTTTGCCCTAAAGTGGTGCCTCCCATTCTTCAAATATGTGCACCTTATTTTAGAACACTTATCTCTGCAAACTTACTTATATTTCTTCTGTATAACCTCTTCTGTATTGCTGTACGTCTGTGATGAGCATTTTAGGCAAATGAAGCAGCAGAAGTTCAATGAGGTGGGGAAGAAAGGTGAAATTATCCAGAACTTTCAGTGTAAAAGGGAAGCTTTTCCTGCAGATGGGATCTGGCAGCAGTTGATGCTGTTATTTTCAATATTGTCTGGGGGAGTGTGTACCAGTCACTCGGCCCTTTGTGTGATGCTGGGGATGATTCACAGCACTGCAAGTCCTTCTTTATGTTGATTAATCTGGGTGCCTGAAAACAGTAGGTTATTATTAGCCTTCTTTGACATAGATTAGTATGGAATAAAAAAAAACACTGTGAGATTTTCACGTATCAGTGAACAGTCTCAAAGTCTGAAGGAAAAGCTCAGGTTTATATTCTGCCTTGTCCTTTGTACCCAGGTCATGCTAGAGGTGATTTCCAGGGGCAGAGTGTGAAAAGGAGGAACAGGACTACTGTAATAGCTGTTTATTGCTGCACAAAATTTGGAATGAAACCAATTCTTTTTGAGTTTCTTTTTCTTGTTCTGAATCTTTAGCTGCCCTTTTCAGTGTCAAAAATGGCTTCTATATGTGAAATTTATCTGCAATATATGAAATTTATTTGCATTTCCAATGTAGGTTGGTAGTAGACTTCTAACATGTGTTGACTAAATGAAAGTTTAAAAGGAATGGTTTAAATCCAGGAGTGAAATTTGATTTTAAAATCTTTCAGTCTTTCTTGACTGATTAATTCCCAGTAGACTTCCTAAATTAGAATTATTTTTCAGCTGTTACTTTTCTTGCTGTGGGAGCACAGGAGGGTTCCAGCCCAGCAGCCCTGAGTGGTCCTGGGGTGATGGGGAAGGAGCTCCCAATACCTGGACCAGCTGCTTATTGTGTGGCCTGTCCTTGCCTGGCTCTAAGGGGGACATTTCCCTTTGAAATATTTGCCAGGCTCACAAAAAAAGAACATTTTAGAGAGATGGAAGAGTCACAGACAGAGAGGGTGATTTGACTAAATCTCCTTTGTTTCACTGTGTTTTGTGTATGACAGGAGGAAGCTTCTCCTTACTCTTTGCTTGATATCTGTTTGAATTTCCTGACTGCCAACCTAGAGAAGTTCTGCACAGAAAGGCAGGATGGAACTCTGTGCCTGCAGGAGCCAGGGATGTTTCCTCAAGAAGTGGCTGATCGACTGCTGCAGACAATGGCATTTCATGGTAACAACAGTTACTCTGGGGCAGCAGGGAGAGTGTTTGGCTGCAATGTGACGCTGCAGTTCTGGTGTATTTTCTAGTAGAATCTGCTGTTGGAACTGTTAAAACTGTGTTCATTAATCTCTTAATAGAGAATTTTTGTTACATTCGGTTTTTCACTATTTCAGCAGAATTTTGCATTGCTGTGTAGACAGTTCCAAATAGGTCCTTTGTCTTGTGTTTATGATTTTAATGTTCCTTTAATTGAACATTCTTTAGTCTTCTTTAGTCACTTCAGAAAAAAATAAATATTTGATTCTACTACTTCTAGCAACACTCCAATATTTCATTATCTCTCACAGAGCAATTCAATTTTCTTTAGTGCGTGCCCTTGTGATTAAACTGAAAATGATTCATTAAAATAGTTTGTCATCTCTTTGAGCACTTTTATTGGAGTGGAATGGTTTGCTCAAAAGCAAAAAGTAGCACAAACACCTTGTGGTGTTCTCTGTCAGCCCAGCTCTGCTCAGGGCTGCCCTTGTTTGCTTGCTTTGAGCAGGACAAAGGAAAAGTTGGGCCAGTAAAACTTCCTGCCATGGAAAAATGAAGAGAAGAGACAGGAGACCCATTCCTGGAGACTTTTGTTAAAAGATGAGACATGACACAACAAAAATGACTGTAAACACATCAAGTGCCCCGTCCTGTAGGTGCAGATTGGTTTGGGTCTGGCTGTGCAAATGCTGGTGTTTAGTTTTCCCAAGTTGTCCTGGTCAGAAATAACAGAAGGAATGGTCCTAAAAAAAGACAGGCTCAGAAAAAATTAGTCTTTAATGCACATTACTTTCTGATGAGTATTTTCAGATAGTCCCAAGAAATCAGAGTCAAGAAAACTGAATTACCAGAAACTTATTGCCAGTGATGAAGGCAGTTCCAGACACCAAAATGTCACAGACACACAGAGGGCAGGAGGGAAAACAGGGCATGGCTGAGAGAGCCTCAGTCCTCAGATGAAAAGATGAGCAAAGATAAAGCAGTAATTTAGTGATACTTGAACTAAACTACAATTATGTTTATTGCTTCTAATTTTTCTGCTGTGTACCAGTTGTTTCACCCCATATTTTTGCTTTCCCAGCAAGAGAGGAATGCCCTGACTACTGGGTCAGAAATGCCCAGTTTGCTCTTTAGAAAGGTCTGCAGATCTTACTTTTACTTTTCACAGAAGTGATTACCAGCTGATGACTTAAATCCAGACTGTAGTGGCAATGATGTTATTGTTCAAATATATTGCATTTTTGTTTTGCATGAAGTCAGGAGATTGAAAACCAGGAGTGTTGACATTTATAACCCTGTAGAGTGAAACCAGGACATGTTCTTCCTCCTCCTTTTGTGTGCAGGGTTGTGCAACTGTCCCCTTCTTGTGGCTTTTTATAAAGCAATAATCCTTCTGTTCATAAGATACCATTGTATATCCAATGCATTTTGGATAATTCCATGTAGGGAACTCAGTGTATTGTTTCAGTGAGGGTATTGCCAGTGGGTTGCAAGAAAAGACTCCTTATGCATTCTGCTTTTTACAGAGGAAAAAGATAATAATTTCAAACCAGATTTTGCATTTTCTTTTTTTTCTTTGCTGTCTTTTCTTCCCACCCTTCGCTTGCCCTCCTCTTTCTCCTCTTGGAATCACTTCTTAGGTTTCTGTCTCACATTCAGCTTGTTTCTGAGCAACACTCCTACCTTCTTCATGAAGGATATATAGAACTTAATTAGCTTAATTTAGCATATTGATCCTACTTACAAATTCAATCAAATGCTGAATTATTCAGTTAAAGCAAGATGGGAGCAGGTCACTGAGAGGTGGTGCAATCTTGAGGTTAATGGGACCATGGCCAGGGAAGAATTATACTCAGAAATTTTGAAATTCTGTTTTTAGCACATTTCTAACCAATTCAATGAGAAAATCCAGGAGATGCAGGGAGCAGAGTGATTGTTTTTGAGTCAAATCTGTGTTTTATTTATTGCATGTTCCGTGTTCTGAACCAAACAGGTAATGCATGTACACTACTCGCTAATTTATCTGACCCGTTCTTAAACCTGGACTTTCCCAAAAGTGAGATCATAATCTGAAAAGGGGAATCTCAAAGATAAGATTTTTAGGATCAGTGGCATAAAGATCCAAAACAAACTACCTTGTAATTAATTTTCTTTGTTAACACTTTGTGTTCCTAAAGCAGACGTGATGTTCTGTAACACTGGAGCCGAACACTGATGCTGTTTTCCCACAGGGCTTCTGAATGATGGGACCGTGGGGATCTTCCGAGGCCACCAGATGCGTCTGAAAAGGGCTTGTATCCGGAAAGCCAAGATCTCGGCCGTGGCCTTCCGGAAAGCCTTCTGCCACCACAAGCTGGTGGAGCTGGATGCCACGGGGGTGAACGCAGACATCACCATCACAGACATTATCAGTGGACTGGGCAGCAATAAGTGGATCCAGCAGAACCTGCAATGCCTTGTGCTGAACTCTCTGACTCTGTCCCTGGAGGATCCGTACGAGCGGTGTTTCAGCCAGCTGTCCGGGCTCCGGGCGCTCAGCATCACCAACGTGCTGTTCTACAACGAGGACTTGGCAGACGTGGCCTCGCTGCCGAGGCTGGAGAGCCTGGACATATCCAACACCTCCGTCACGGACATCACAGCGCTCCTCACCTGCAAGGACCGGCTCAAGTCGCTGACCATGCACCACCTGAAATGCTTGAAAATGACCACGACCCAACTCCTGGACGTGATCAGGGAACTGAAATACCTGAACCACCTGGACATTTCGGAGGACAAGCAGTTCACGTCGGACATCGCCCTGCGCCTGCTGGAGCAGAAGGACATCCTGCCCAACCTGGTGTCTCTGGACGTGTCTGGGAGGAAGCACGTGACAGACAAGGCTGTGGAGGCCTTCATCCAGCAGCGCCCCAACGTGCAGTTCGTGGGGCTGCTCTCCACCGACGCCGGATACTCTGAGTTCCTCACAGGAGAGGGAAACCTAAAGGTTAATGGGGCAATTAATTCCACTGGAAGGTCGGGATGTACAGGAGAAGCAGAACTAATCGTTTATAACAAATGCATGTGGGTGTTTCAGAAGGAGGCTGGAGGTTCACTTTTTTAAACTGTGCATTGCAATTACTGTCTTCATGGCAAATTCCTACTTAATTCTGACACAAACAGCTAAATTTGCATAATACTATTCTTGTAAGAAGCACCTGTTTTCTTTTCAGTGAACCTTAGATCCTGATTTAACATATCTGAGAGAGCTGAGCTTTGTCTAGTCTGAAGTCATTTAGTGGCATAACATTATCTGGATTCCAGCACAGTGTCTCATATAAGTCAGCAATGTGTAAGAGGTGGAGGTACAATTTGCATAACCTTTGAGCAATTCATGATTAACACAGCAGATAAAATAAAACTGAGTAACTCAGCTGCTGTTATACTCCGCCACCACTGCCATTTCCTATTACAATATTTCTACCCAACTTGAAAGGTCTTCTGGTGAGGAACATGTAAGAAAAAATTACTTGGGGTGGAGAGACTTCCTCTTCTTGAACAAACCCTAAATTCCTTAGCCTCTTAGGAGGAGACTGTTTGCTGAAGTGCATTTATTTATCTTTTAATGCCAGGCAACAAGACATCATTCCCTGTTCTGTAGAATATGGGTGCATTTATTGGAGAATGAGCCTGTCCTGTCCCTGCTGTGAAAGGATCAGAATTAATGAACGAAAAAAGAGAGGTTTTAGATGTGTCAGTGGTGTATCATCTTTGAGTTTTCTTTCTGCTATGCCATGAGAATGATGGGAACTGCAGAGGGAATGAGGAAAAGTGCATGAAGTGTCCATAGTTCAGTCTGTCTCCTGTGCAAGCTGAGTTTTTCACTTCAGTTTTGAAGTTCGGACTGCTCTTGTTATAGGCAAGTGAAGCAACACAGCTACACAATTTATTTTTTCCCCTGAAACATTTGACATGTGTTAGTGGCCAGGTCTCTTGAGTACTTAGTTGTCACAGCTGAGAGCAAAGTGTGTCAATGTTGAAATGCCTGGTTGGAGAAAGCAAATTCCCCTTTGGTATCATGATGTACAGCACCAGGATGTTACACCTCATGTTTGGTATAAGATAATTCAGTGTAATCCTCCTATTTAGAATACACACTCCACGGAATTGTCTGTGCTGTGAAGAGGCAGGAAAGAAGAAGTTTCTAGTAATGTGAAAATCATGAAGGACTTGCAGCAGTATAGTTAGCAAAAAGCAGTTTGCATTTTTTTTTTCTTTTTTTAAGACATCGTTGTCAAACAGAGACTGGGCTATGATTGTTTTTATTTCCTTTTTTTTGGTGACCTAAATTCATTAGTAACTGTACTGAAATATTCAGCTGCTTAGTTGAGATCCAGCTAAAGAATAAACGGGACACAGCACGCCTGGAAGAGGCAGAGGTAAAATATTACTGTCTTTGCAGCAGTCCAGGGAAATCTGATTATGGATGAGGCAGATATTATAGTTGAGAACACGAAGCCAAGTGGAAATACTTCATGTAGGGTGTAATTGGCTGCAGAATGTGTCAGTAAATATCATTGCCCTGTTCTGATCAGTAGAGAATATTAAACAAAATCCAAGATGCCATCAGCTCTCTCAAGGCTGTAATATATTCTTGGTCTCACAAGTTCCAAAAAAATGTGTCTCTGTACAATCCAGGATGCACAGATTGTGACACCTTAATGTATGAACTTTGCTTTCCTGTGACATGTTAAGGAGAACAAGCTCTGCATATCGCCCTGGGAATTTTGAAAAACTGATTGCAGCAATGATTCATTAAACAACCATTTACAGTTACAAATAGATAAAATATAGTTAAATAGACAATATAACAGACTGGGCAGTGGAAAGCATTGCAGGTAGTGCTGATTTAATATTCTGACCTTAAGCTCATGTTAGTCAAGAGCTCATGGCTTTTGATGTAGTCCTTGCCCAAGTTAGCTCATTGTTTGGTTTTCAAGTGTATTTCATGTCTGGTTTTAAGAATTACTTCTTTTGCAGAGAGCATGAGTTAGTTCTCTAATACAGTTCTGGAAAGCCTTTGCTACAGATAAAGTTTACAAGAAACTTGATTTAGACAAAGAATGGATTTTTTTTATTGCTGGAACAAAAACCCAGGGGCAAAAAGTTACGGTTAAAATGCAGTTTATCAGCTGCATTGACAGCATTCAGGTACAAACAGTGCCTGTAGGCATTTGGTGCCTCATACACAGCTCTTGTTAGCCATGAAGTGCTGCTTTTCCTTAGTGGTTTCATACAGTTCTGCTTAAAGGCACGACTAAAGCCTAATTTTGGCATACAACGTGGTTTACTCCTTATGGAGAATGAAGGTTGTGTGGTTCTGGGCTAGTATGGCCAGACAAAGCACTCCAAAAATATCACTGCCTTTGAAAGGGCAGCTTTGCACTTTTTGACAACAAAATTTTGAAAGTAAAATGATGCCATCTTGAACTAAAGGTTATTTCTGTGCTCCCAGGTGTCAGGAGAGGCAAATGAAACGCAGATTTCCGAAGCTCTGAGGCGTTACAGTGAACGGGCCCCCTTCGTGAGAGAAGCTCTCTTTCATTTATTCAGCCTGACACATGTCATGGAAAAAACAAAGCCTGAAATTTTAAAGGTAAAATAATAGTTTTGATGGTTGTCATGCATTGTTCCTTAAACTGACCTCATCCCCAGAACACTGGTGTAAATTATTTTACAGGGTTTTACATTTTTGGTTGTGTTTCTTGAGATTAAAATTGTAATATTAGATAAAAATTCAGAACTGTTTAAAAATAGTGATGTAAAGACACCCTGTAGTGCTTTATGTTAGGTAAAATTGAGCTGGACTAACATACTGTATTTAAAATAATTTTTTCACATACTTTGGAATGTGATATGAAGTTTTCTTTAGATGCTGAGTTCTGTCATTAGATCGTATCTGTACTGGGTCAAATCAAAGGTCTGTCTAGTGTTTTTCTCCAGACACACCAGTGCCTTCTGCTGAACAGTAATACTAAGGAATAAGTGATAATAAGTGACAATTTTCTTTACTGCCACCTTCCAGTATGACAGCAAGTGAGTAAATATCATTAGTGTTCTGTATTGGGTTCTAACATGGAGCCTGGAAACTTCCCTACAAATCCTTTCTAGGCATTGGCTCTCCCTGTCTGGAACACCAGGAGTGGTTTAAGTGATCATAAAAAGAGGCATCAGTCAGACACATGATTTTTGTTTTTCCTGTCCCCTTTGATGTTAAACAAGTGGCTTTCATCTTGCTGGCCTCAATAGCAGAAAGACTTCATAATGAACAAGAAAATATTCTTAGGTGAGATCACAATCAACATACATAGCCAAAAACATAATTCAGGAGGAAGCTGCAAAAAAATCTGCCCTGACCTGGCAGCTCAGAATGTGATTGGCAATTGCTCATCACTGAAAAGCCACGACATCATCATCATTGCACTGCAGAGACTCTGTCCTACCTCATTCCCCTCTGAAAGGGTTTGGGGATTTTATCCCAGTGTGTAAAGCAAACCCTGGATCTTTCTAGGAATTTCTTCTGTTCATGCAGCCTCTGCTTTGAGAGGTTGCTGCAAGCTGTGCAAAAGGATTTGGAGGAGTAGAAATTGTCAGGTTTGAATCACTGAGCAGAAGGAAATGTTCCTTCCCTTCAAATCCCACCAGATGGATTTCTCACTTAGGTGAAGAGGAGGCAGAAATGGGGTGCTGAGTCATGGCTGGGGCCTCAAGCAGCAGCTGGTCATTCCTGGGGTCTGTGTGCAAGTGTGGGGGTAACTCAGGTGGGCACAACTGTTGTGTTTCAGCTGGTGGTGGTTGGGATGAGGAATCACCCCCTAAACCTGCCGGTGCAGTTGGCGGCGAGCGCCTGCGTGTTCAACCTGACCAAGCAGGACCTGGCGGTGGGGATGCCCGTGCGGCTGCTGGCTGACGTCACCCACCTGCTCCTCAAGGCCATGGAGCACTTCCCAAACCACCAGCAGGTAAAAGACAAAACTTCTCTGTGTTCTTGGAGCATTGTCTGTGTCACTCCCTGCTCCTCAAGGCCATGGAGCACTTCCCAAACTATCAGCAGGTAAAAGGCACAACTTCTCTGTGTTTTGTAGCGTTTCCTGTCCTGTGGACCTTAACAAAACGTTTCCCCACATCTCATGACCTCATGGAAATATGTTTAATGATTCATAGCAAGAAAGTATTGTGAGATATGTGTGCTTGTGATGAAGTAATTCTGTTCCATTTCTCGTAGCTGCAAAAGAATTGCCTTCTTTCACTATGCAGTGACAGAATCCTTCAGGATGTTCCGTTTAACAGGCAAGTTTTATGTGTCAGTTAAAACGAGTTGTAGCATTGTAGAATATTTTTCTTTGTTCCTTCAGGAGCTTTGTTTCTGATCTCAGTTTTGTGCATCTTAAATCATCACAGTGTGCTGAATTTACCTGCCTCTGTTACTTTGGGGCTGTTGACCCAAATATATACCATTGAATGTAGGTCTGAAAAAATCTTTTGGTATACAGGTGTTTTTTCCTTTACCTGGATGGGTCTATCACTGATTGCACTTAACAGAAGTCAGGATTTCTCTGGAAATTTCTATGGGATTGCTTTTTGCAGACATTTTTCTACTTAAATGTTTTGTCCAAATGCTTTCAAGTGTGCTGATCTGATGTTTCAGAAGGTTGTGCCCAATTTTTCCTCCTTCTTTGGAAGCAATTCCTGTATACTTAGATATGTAATTAGAAGTAAGAGGCCTAAGCAAACAGCTCAAAGCTGACAGAGGCTCGTGCAATACCTGCAATTTGATTGTGTATTTCTACTTTTTTATCATGGGGCATTCTTCTTCCAATTTCTGTTGTCTGTGTGCATCTTTCTTTTAGTAAGACTTATGAGACTTATGAAAATTAATTTTATTTTTAACTTCCAGGTTTGAAGCAGCCAAACTTGTTATGCAGTGGCTGTGTAATCATGAAGATCAAAACATGCAAAGGATGGCTGTAGCCATCATTTCCATCCTTGCTGCAAAGGTATGGAGTTTAAGCTTTGAGATGATAGGATATTATTTCTAAAGTCTAAAAAATTGTTGATATGGTTTTTGTTTGTTTACAGCTTTCCACAGAACAAACAGCTCAGCTTGGAGCAGAACTCTTCATTGTTAGGGTGAGTCAGATACTTCCCTGGCATCCCCTCCTCTCCAGCTGTTCATGCTGACAGTATTCCTGAGATACAAAGTAAACAGGAGGAGATAATCTGTCCTTAGAATTCTAACCTGTGTTCAAGTGAAAATTCTTTAGAAGGGAAAAGCCTGGACAATTTGTTAGAGAGAATACCAGAGCCAGTGGCAAGGAGACAAGTTAGCATAGATGAAAAGAAGGTAAAGTGAAAAAACTTGACACAATTCATACGAAGTAAAATAGCAAGATTGGAACTCCATTGTGTGAGGTGAAATATGCTCAGAGGGAGAATATTTGAAGTAAATGCTTCATACAGTCAGTGTTCATGTGGGCTCCAGAGTCCTGTGGCATCCCCACATGTAATTACTGTGAAAACAAAGGAATTCCTTCAGAAGGCAGCTGTGTTTAGAGGGGGGTAAAAAGTTTAATAGCTGTTTCATTTCACTGAGTTTGACCCTAAACATGTTGTAGATCTTTGCATGTAAATGACAGCTCTGCATTACCCCAGTCAGTGCAGAAGCAGCAGAGGAGCTAATACATACTTTGATAAACAATCATAACTGGTATTTTTTTTTCCCTTCAGCAACTTCTACAAATAGTTAAACAGAAAACCAATCAGAACCTTGTAGATACGACCCTCAAGTTCACACTGAGTGCACTTTGGAACCTCACTGACGAATCTCCAACAACGTGTCGGCACTTCATTGAAAACCAAGGGCTAGAACTTTTCATGAGAGTCTTAGAGGTGAGCAGGACAGTGCATTGTCCACACAGGGGGTGTAATTAACACTGTTTCAATAATAAACATAAATGGTTACCTATTTGTTTCATTTTTCCACAGTCTTTTCCATCCGAATCATCCATCCAACAGAAAGTTCTTGGACTTTTGGTGAGATGAAAAACTAAAAAGAAAAGTCTGAAATATATGCTTGTAAAATTTAATTTTGAAAGGATTATTTTACCCTATTTTAATCTGAAAAATTCCCTAATGTTTTTATGTCCTTCTTTAATCTTTCTAGCATGTATTATTCACAATTGACATGTTTTTGGACTGTTCTATGAATTCTTCACAAGTTACATTGAAATTGGTGGTTACAGTAAATAAAAGGAGCTTTTAAGAAAGGACAGTGAGTGAGGCTTCACCTGAGTCCAAATGCAAAAAGTAGGTTGAAAGTCAATAGAATTCAAAACTGCTGAACTTTACTGAAATTGTGTTTGAAAATGTTAAAACCAGCCTTTAGTTTAGTGTAATCTGCATGTTAAGGGCCTAAAATTACTTAGGGGAAACCCTCTTCATTTTAAGATGAGTTCCTGCATTAGGCTGGAAAAACTTTTGAAAGCAAAAGTTGTATTTTGGCATCTGTTGGTCACTTGGATGTTTGAAGATCTCTGCATTAACCAGCTCAAGTTTATGTTTATCTCCTTCATACCATATTCTCTCTGTTGATACTTTCTCTTTCTTTGTTTTTTCCCCCCTTCCAGAACAACATAGCTGAAGTTAAAGAGCTCCATTCAGAGTTGATGTGGAAGGACTTTATAGACCACATCAGCAAGTTGCTGCACAGTGTGGAGGTGGAGGTCAGCTACTTCGCAGCGGGGATCATCGCTCACCTCATCTCCCGCGGGGAGCAGGCCTGGACCCTGAGCCGCAGCCAGAGGACGTCTCTGCTCGAACAGCTGGTACAGAAATGATGGTGAATTTTATCAGACTCTCTTACATGTTCTCCAGTGTTTGTATTTAACAATCAGTGTTCTTGGTTCTGTGTCTTGCAGCATTCTGCCATTTTGAATTGGCCAACCCCAGAATGTGAGATGGTGGCTTACAGGTAACTGCTGTCCTGATCTAGAGCTTGGAAAATGAACTCAGCTAGGTTTGAAACTTGTTCCCAAAGCAGAGTGAGCTGCTAGTCAGACATGCTTCCATCCAGTGGAAAAACATCTGTTGCCTAAAAATATGCAGTGGGTTAAATATCCCTTTGGGACCAAATAAGAGTAGGGTCTGGTAAAAGAAAAAATCCATGTTGTTCTGCTCCTTTTCAGACCTAAGAGACTGAGACACAAAGATTACCCAGTAAGGTTATCTTGGCTCACACTAGGTCAGTGCTGTCTGCCCTAGGTAAGAAACTTCAGGCCAAAAAGTACAATTAGGTAATTGCTGGAGATCCAATCCTTTTATTTCCCACTGATTTTACTCCTGTTTTTAAGGAGCAGGAGGCATCCAAATGTTATGGTAAAAGCTTACCACGTATCCACTAGGTCTGATTTTTGCTAGTAACTGTCTTAAACTGGAGTTTTAGATGCATCAGGCCAGTCTCTTAATGTGTATCAGTGTCTCTCCTAATTAACCAGTAGCTGAATGAACAGACAACATGTGACCTCTGAAGTAATCATACCTAGAAGCAAAGCAAGTAGCTGTTTCTCTCTCTGTTTTTTCATAGGTCTTTCAATCCTTTTTTCCCGCTGCTTGGCTGTTTCATGACTCCTGGTGTGCAGTTATGGGCAGTGTGGGCCATGCAGCACGTCTGCAGCAAAAATCGTATGTATCAAGATCATATCACCCTTAGAATTCCCTTTTCTTAACATATTCACTAGCATCAAGTGAGAAAAATAGGAATCTCTATCATATTCACTCCTAGTCCTCTGGAGAAACTACATTTGGGCCTTGACTAAATGGATCAGAAAAGAAAGTAGTAAAAGTTCCTTTCATCCTTTTTATTCCCTGGAATTTTCCTGTTAGATGCACAGTATTAATTCCAAAATTTGAATGTATTCAGATGAACTACATTTTTTGCTCACATGGGTGTTTTTATTGAGAAATATAAATATTAGCAGTGGGCAACAAGTTTCTTTCAAGGTGAGGGCAGGGGCTGTAGCAGTAGCAGAGTCTCTGGGAACAGAAGCACGGGGTAATCCTGCCCTAATCGCCTTTGGGCAGTAACTTGCTGGGACAGAAAGGTCATTTCCTTAATCCATCCTTCCCATCTGCAAAACGAGAACACCAGTGTCTGGCCCGTGAAATGATTTGTGAGCATTTGGTGAAACACACAAGTGTTGGGAAGGGAAATAAATCTCCCAGCCATGTCTAAATGTAAGAGTGGGCAAACATTCCTGCTTTTAATGCTTTTTTTGGATTGTTTTCTTGATATAAATTTTTGACGCAAATGTGTGTATATAAAGCAGCTTTCCTCTGAAGTATTAAAAGTGTTTTCTGTGCCAGTTTTTAATCTTCTTGACAGCAGTGCTAGGCTTGTTTATCCCTGCCCCATAAATCACTGTTTCTGCAGTGATAAGGCATCTATTCCCGACCAACCAATAACAAGGCACAGGATATAACTGCACACAGAATACTGGTTTTCTGCTCTTTATAGAGCTCATCAATAATAGTGAGCCACTGTTCCCAGGGGCCTGTCCAGGAATCTGTGAGGGCTCTTCGTGTTGAAGGAGGACTTTCCTGACAAAGTTCTCACTGGTCAGACTCTCGATAACAGCTTTTGATTAAGACTCTGTAATTTCTCTCTGTCCCTCAGTCCTGTTAATTTAGGATTGTCCTATTTGTTCTATTTATTTGTAGTATTTATTTTGTGCTGCCCTAACCCCTGAGCTTTCAACATGCCACAGAGGTTTGTATTGGTACTCCTGATTTGAGATCAAGGCAGAGTTCCTGAGGTTTAGTTAGTTCTGGTGGTAGCTGATGCCAGAAGCTTCTGGACAAAGTTACAGAGAAGCCAAACATTTGGTAGAAAATGTAATAACCTACTCTGAGGGAAAATGTGTTTAATTCTGACATATGAGGAGTTATTTTGGGGGAAAACCATCGGCTTTTGGTGGTGGGCTCCAAGAAGGCTTTTTATCCTGGAGAGGAGATGCATTTTATTTTGACCCGCCCTTACAGATGAGGCTGGAAAGCAGTCTGGAATTAATGCTTTTAAAATTTTTTTCTGGTTTATTTTTTCTCCTTTTGCTGTTTGTCTACATCATATTCCCCTCAATGAGCTAACTGCACTAAAATATTAGTAGCACTGCCGTAAATGTGATCCCCAGGGAAATGCTGAACATCAGCACTTAAATCACTTGGTGTTGCATCACTGAGGTGAGTGGTGAAATTGGGCCTGGCTGAGGCAATTCCCTGTGGATTGCATTACAGCCATCCTGACCTTTCCATAACAGCTCCTGGAGCCTGCACATTGCAGTCACCATGCAGCTCTATTTATAGCTGTCCCTGCTCTCAGTGACACCAGAGCTGCTGCAGGAGGAGTGCTTCCAACTTTTTGACACCAACAGTGAAAACGCAGGAAACCCTGGAAAGGGATTTATAGCAACTTTATAACCAGTTAAAGGCCACAATCAAGAGCATTTAGCAAAGTGTGTTTGAAGGAACCAGTTTGCATTCACTCGCCAGGCCTGTGCAAATGGTGTGATGTGTCTTGTACCATTTTTGGTAAAGATGCTGTTTTTACCTGGATCCTCACAGACAGTACAGTATTTCTGATTCCCATGTTTTATAGACTGTGTGTGTGGACTTAAAATGCCTGCAGAGGAGGTAGGGGATGAGAGCATACTCTGCATATTGCAGGGCATTTTCCAGTCAGCTGAGACAGACTTTGTAACAGACCTGATTACAATCAGAGTCCTGTCCAAATATCTCTGTTGTTGTGTTGTCACTTGTTTAAGTACCAGTGCAATTCTGTGGACGTTTTAGGGAGTGTCCTAAATATTGCCTGGAGACAAAAGTGGATTTGGATCAGTGTTTACAGTATCTGCTACCTTTGCTCTAGATAATTCTGTTTTTAACTCCTTTTTT
>JAWWEV010000004.1:5202549-5246836 GCA_035583235.1 Hafferia zeledoni | reverse complement strand
GATAATTCTGTTTTTAACTCCTTTTTTTGTAATCCCATTACAGCTGCCAGATACTGCAGCATGTTAATTGAAGAAGGTGGTTTGCAGCATTTGTACAACATCAAGGAGAACGTGCAGACGGATCCCCATGTCCAAAGGATTGCCATCGCCATCCTGGACAGTTTAGAGAAACACATTATGCGTCATGGGAGACCCCCACCGTGTAGGAAACAGCAACAGACCAAACCAAACTGAGAGCTGAGGTAGAGGAGTGTAAAGTATTGTCTCTGTAATAATCCCTTCCGATGTGTGTGTAGTTGGAGTAACCTGTAATTTATTGGTCACCATTAAAGTGATTTGCCGGTAACTGTGGTACCCAGAACCATGTGTGGAAACCTTTGCTGAACTCAGCTTTGCTGGCAGCCTCGTGTGTGACCTGTCAGGGGTCACAGCTTGAGCTGGTCAGGAGGTGGGGGCAGTGCTGGCTGCCAGCAGGTGGGACTTGTACAGATCAATGTGCACATCTGAAAACCAGACTTGAAGGAATATCCTGCTTTGTGACTCCTGGGAGAAACAGCTATTCCATCCCTGTGATTGCTCTTCATAACACTGTTCTCCACTTTGGTGTTTGAGTAGAACTGTGTGTGGTTGTGAGATTCACCACTCCTACAGACTAAAACAGAAGTACATGCATGCAGGTGCCAGTGAGACTTGTAACTAAGGCGACCAAAATGTCCTTGTCTCATAACCCTGTTAGGCACAAATGGGGGCTCCAGCTTCCTTTTCCTTCTGCCTGCAAGCCATGATCTTTTGTTTTCCTTGCTGCTGGAACGATGCCTTTTTGCAGTTCATTTCTCCAGTCCTCCCTGCTCTCAGCAAGGTGGGGACCACATCACGTTCAGGGAAAGAGGAAACTCACTGAAGTCAAGCAGTAGGAACAGGACTGAAGTGAGACAGTATAAAAGGGTGAGCTAAGATGGAGATTTTGAACTTTATAACAAGAAGGTGGTTTTGTTGTGTGACTGCTTTTGGTTGTGTGTGATACCTTTTTTTTTTTTTTCCAGAATACTGATAGGGAAAGGAGAAGGCTTATTAGAGCAAAATACTGACTTGACTTCATTATGAAGGGGATTGCATGTATTTATCAGAGGCCCAGGATATTTGGTCACCTTATTTATAGAAGACTAATGATTGCTCTCTTTTTATGTAAATACTCAGTCAGTATTGTGCAGTGAATTATATTTCTAAGTCATCACAGTGAGTGCAAAATACACCCAAATGTTCTGTGTAAACCCTGTGTCAACTGCGTTGTTTTGTGGAGTGTGAAATTTTACATAAAGATGCTAATTGTAACAACTTCTTTCTTTCTTGGTTACCTCTGGGTTACAAATGAGTGAAACATGTTGCACAGCATTCAGATGCCTGATACAATGCAAGGGATGGAAGCAAACTGAGTGTCCATTCAAATTCAGTTTCATTTCAGATATTGTTTATCTGCTTAGTCTCCATATTTCCATGGCAACTGAATGTTATTCAGAGACTCTTCTGCAAATACTTGGGAATTGAGTTTAAAAAGGAAAACTTATATTTGATAGCTTATGAGCAGGGGTGGCTTCTTCATGATGACCACATATTACTATTTTTAACTCCTTCCTTCTCCCAGCTCCCATCCTTCAAATAAAAACAGCACCTCTAATCTTCAGTAACACAGTTATTGTGTATTTCAGCAACTTCAAAAGGTACTGATCCTGTAATTTAATCAGTGTTGTGTAGTGGTTTTTTGTACAAAAGTATAATTTGGCCACCATCGTTTTCATGTGTGTATCTGGTTATATTCAGTTTTCTCAATTCAGACAGGAATTCAACTGGCTGTAGCTTTGAATTATGAAGGTGGTTTGAAAATTAAAAACTTACCCCCCACCCTTCTGAGATGTCTGCTAAGGGACTTATACAGAGTTTCCATTACCTGAAATGGAACACAAAACTTACCAAAATTGGTGTTAATAGAATAAATATAAATCCATTGCTACAAGGTTTTAAAGATGACAACTCTTACAGTCACTGTTCTTTCCTGTAACAGGAGAACTTCCTGAAGCATCTTAACTAAAACTGTGGGGAAAGTAAAAATCTACTGCTCCCTGCAGCACAAAATGCATGACATGGCATCAGGCCACAGGTCTGGAAGACTTCATGAAGTTCTGCAACCAGCAAGCACAGAGATTCTAAATGATATATAATACCCTTTTTCTTTTGCTCCCACACACTTCAGGTAAACTGTGAGCAGAAGTTTTTCAAGCTGAAAAGTATGAATGTCTACAGGGTACAAATCCACTAAATTTACCACTTTCAGAGAGGTCTCTTCATGTTCCTGTGCAGCTTCAGGAGTTTCTGCCAGGGTAGGATAATTCTGGAAGCAACTTTTAAACTCCTATATTCCACCTGCAGCATTTGCCATCTTTTGTGAAGGCTGAAGATCCTGACTCTGCTTTACCTTTGCAGATCTTTGCATAGACAATGTGTATGTGTATAATTTGGTAAGGTTACCTCACCCACAGAACTGCTGGGGTAACTTCTGGCACAGGTGAAACAGGTTTCCTTTGAGACAGTCATAGCATGAAGTGACAGCCAGTTCCAATGTGGTAAGCTGCCTTTTGTAAGTATATTTTGATAATCTTTAAAGTATTTACTAAAACCACGTTTGCTTTCTAGTTCACTTTTGCTTGAAAGCCCAGTCCAGGGAAGTAAGCACTGATATATCTTTGTGAGTTGACTTTCTCTTCAGTGTTTGTTTGTTTCTCCTAGCAGTGTTTGGATGCAGTGTGTTTTCTGCCCTTTTTTCCCCTAATTATTAATTATGGTGAGCCAGAGCTTCTCCATATTCCTTACTTTACATCTGTGTGGGAGCCACAACCAGTGACTTAACAACGTACACACGTTCCAGATCAGGTGTACAAAGTTAAGGCTTTATTTGAAGATTCATACAGGAAAATGATCTGGTGGAATACTCAGAAATGCAGTCCAAGGCAAGGAGTTAAGTGCGCAGAATGGTGTCATAAAAATAATCTTCAAGGCATCAGTGGGTGCTCCTCAATCCTACTTTACTTTCAGAAAGTTAAGGGGAATCTGGAAAGCGTTATTTGCCGATGAACCGCGGTGGCCGTTTCTCCCTGAAGGCAGCCATCCCCTCCTGACGGTCCCTCGTGGGAATATTCTGCATGAAAAAGAAAAGCAAATGGTATGTTTTCCTCTGACAAGGAGATGTGTTTTTAAGTCCTGGCTGATTGGGCAGTAGTGCTGTAAGATGAAGATTGCCTTTATTTCACTGGTATGTCCCACCTGCCATGTTTTGCAATGAGGAAAATAGAGACTGGCTTGTAGAGCGACTCACAAGCAAAGCATTTAACACAAAGAACATAGAACCATATAGGAAAACAGTTAAACTTTATACTTTACCATCTTAAAATGCACTGAGAGGCACGTTATATTGTAACATGATAATACACTGTCTTGCTCCATTAGCTGAGAAAGGTGCATGCTCTCAAAACTATCACAAAGAATAACCACAGGAGGAGTTGTTTTTAATTGTTAAAACTAAAACCACTTGTAAAGCTCATCCTACAAGTGACACACAGCTGTTCCTTTCAGGAATGAATTCTGAAGGTAACCCACCTGGGCATAGCACATCCCCTCAATAGCCATCCCTGACGCGATGTCGACCTGGGGATGAGAGGGAAGGGTGAGATTGGGCCCAAGTACAGCCCTCAAAGCTCTTCGTGGCTCTCAAATCAATAAACACCCACTCCTAGTGAGTGTCCTTCACTCTTGTATTAGAACTGCAGTGTTAGTGACTAGAAAGTAAGTCCTGCCCTATTAATTTTATCTTTTAAAAAAACCCTTTAAACAAGGATTATAACTCATTATAAACATTTTTACTGTAGTATTTTGTAAGAGCTGCTCATCTGCTTCACTCAGCTCAGTATTTATATATTAAAACCAAAATTACCTCCATTCCTCTGTTTATTGCCAGTTTTCCCATTTTCACAGCAAATGGAGCCTTTATTAAAAAAGAAACAAAAAACAAACCACAATAAACATTTTAAAATAATTAAAGTCATATTAATTCATCATAGAGGAATTGTTATGTCATTATCCCAGCTCCAGAACACCTTCTAGTCTACAGAAACTTGCAGAAAGTTTTTAAGTATTTAAGAAAACCCCAACAATTTGGTGTTTTCTGCAGTTCACAGATGTTCATGGTGCAAAGTCTCAGTGTGTCCTGCAGGGCTGCATGACTGCAGCTGGCGGTAAAACTGCCCTATGGGTTAATCAGCTGGATATTAATGCTTCTTTCTACAGAAATTGTACTCACAAAGGACAGTTATGAAAGAAACAGCAGGAGCCAAGACTTCCATAATTCACAGGAAGGAATTTCAGTTGTTTGCTTGCTCTCTCCCTAGTGAAGCACAAATGCCACCTTCACCTTGCCCACACTTACCTGGGGAAGGATTTCTTTAGCCAAAGCCAGTGCTCTCTGGTAAGCGGCGTCTCCCTCGCTGTTTTGTGGCACTGAGTGATTCACCAGTCCCATGGACAAGGCCTGCTGCCCATCGATCTGCCTGCCAGTGAAGATGAGTTCCTTTGCCAGGCCTACTCCCACACACCTGGGCAGGCGCTGGGTCCCACCTGAGGGCAACAGTGAAAACACCACTTTCATCTCAGAAATGCCCCAGTGGTGCTTTGTCTCCTTATAAACCCAGGAGGTTTGAAAAACAAAGGCATCATATATTTCTTTACTAATTGCTGTCTGACTATGTCAACATTTTCAAGGGCATCTCAAAAGCTTCAGCATCCCTTTTGACTAATTTGATAAACAAGAAAAGGTGTAAAGGGACTTTCCTAAATTCAGAGCATGTCTGAGACAGGGTTTGGGACAGAACTCTTGATTCACAGATCTCCTGTGTCACTGTAAGATGCTACTTCTAATTTATGTTCCAAACCCTCCAAGTGCTCTAATGGCAAAATATTTACTGTACAGTTGAGAAAGTGAGACTGAAGATTTAGCAAAGGTCACCTGCTCCAGGAAGAAGTCCTCGTGTGGTCTCAATAAGGCCCATTTTAGCTGATGAAGCTTTTAAAAAAATAAATGCGTGGTTAGTTACTTTTTGATTTTGTAAAACTACAAGTTTTCCATCCTGAAGTGATTGATAAAACTACAGACTGTCAATACTGGGCTGGAACTGCACTTTTCCAGGTAGCTAGAAAGTGAATACTACAGTGCTTAACCAATGTCCATCTCCAGTCCCATGGGGGGTTGTGGTATGGCTGCTACCCCAATGTAGGAATTTTATCTACAAAAATGAACCTTGGGTCCATACAAGGTAAAATGTAAGGGATAGAAGCACAGAAACAGAACAAGGAAATCTTCCAGTCCAAACTGATTTAAATCTGGAAAGTTAGATCTAGCCAGAGTGCTGATCCAGTATTACATTAAAATAGCTTTTTAATTCTACTAATAAATAGTTTTCTAAAGAAATCCTAATCTTACCTAAAAATAGGCTTTACTTTTTAAGCAGAGAAACTGCTTTCCCAAGAGTAACTAAATGTGACAATTTCTGTAAAAATGCTTACTCGTTTCCTGAACTGTTTTAAGTTCCTCTCAAGCTCTGGATTCCGTTAACAGTCCATTCTCAAGCATGAAAGTTCTCTTTAAAATACAGTCACTGACTGCAGGAAGGTCCCTGTGTGGAGCAACACCAACCTGCCACTCGGAGATCACAGGCCAAGGCCAGTTCCAGTCCCCCTCCCAGCGCGTAGCCATCGATGGCAGCGATCGTGGGCACAGGCAGGGCAGCTGCAGAGCACAGCACAGGTCACACACTTGTCTTCCACAAGTTCTGGAATTTAAATCCTTACACTCTAAAGCTTTTAATTCAGAGTTGCCCAAGAACTCACTTTCTTCTACCCCTCTCAATGTCTTGAATTGGTCTTTTTGCACTTCTCTCTTTTTTGTCAGAATGGAAAACCTGCTTTTTCAATGCAGCACAGAACAGGGTGAACTGTCTCCTTGCAAATTTATCCCATGCTGCAGTTAAACAGTCAGAGCAAAGACACCATCCCAAGTCACTGTCACAAGGATCAGATTTTCTGGTGCTTCTGTGGACCAAGGCTCCTGAACTTGGTAAACACTATTGTTACCTCACAGTTGAGGAATGTGATGTATCTGGAGATTAGCTGCCTTACACCTTTCTAAATACTCTGTGAGCTGGATGCAAACTTCAGACATGTGCTAGTTCTGTGCTGTAACCACCCCTCCCTAACTGCTCCTGTGTTTTAATTACTGCAACTCTCACTGGTATTCAAGTTAGATTTCACTTTGGTATTTCTCTCTTGTGAGAGCAGAATAATTCATAAATAGGGGAAGAAAATCAACTGCAGAAGCCCATAATCCTTTTGCAAAGAAATAAAAAAGAGGAGTGGGGAAGTTGTAGATAATCCCCCCAACATTCCACAAATCCATTTAGCAAATCCATTCAGAGATTCAGATCCATGTTCTTAAGTCATTGCTATATCATGAGTGTTTCTGAGCATGTCCTGGAAGTGGGACAGCCAACACAGCTCACGTTGCCTGGCACTGCCTCCCCAGGATTCCACAGAACTGTATCTAAATGCTTTCCCATATAGCAGGTATTTTATTTATTACATCCATGTGTGTGCACTGCCCTTGCTGTGGGTAAGGGAGCACTGAAATGCATCTTGTCCTGGGAGTGGCAGCAGGAGAGCTGGTGTTTAATCGGATCTTTGTTTCAGGCATAAGCTGGAGCCATTTGGGAAGCTACTCTTAGATTGATTATCCCCTCCTACAGCATTTCTACATCTTTCACTACAGATAGTCTAGGATAAATCTTCCAACTGAAATAATCCTTTACCTATTTCATCCATGAGATTTCTCAGCCTTCTAACAAACTGTCCAACTTCTGCATCATCCATCTTTGCACGTTCCTTTAAGTCTGCTCCTAAATAAAGGAGAGACAGGTTACAATCCAGAAAAAGACATCCAAACTGTGTTGCCTCCTGTCCCTTTTGGAGGTCAGACCATTTCAGAAGTGTTGAAATACAGCGTTCTGGTTAAGGAAGGTCAGAGGCAGTCAGTGTAGACATTTGGGCTGCAGCAGTGGCAGGGGTGCTCCTCTGTGCCCTTTCAACAGATTCCACAGAGAAGCACCAACCACTGTATGTAAGGATGATAATCCGTAAAACTGGAAACCAAGGACTCTAATACCAGAGGCACTTGTGCTTTAAGGAATGGAAAACAAACAGTAGCACCATGCAGCCTGTGTGGCTCACTGTCACACACGTCTTCATCATGGAATCCAATGTCAGACAGGTGAGAGAACAACATGGTTGTTATTTGCTACACAAAAAATTGCCCATTTTTCTTTTAGCAGACATTCCCAACTGCTTTTCTGCTTGATCTGCTCACAGCCTAAGAGCCATCACGTTTTTTGAGAACAGTTTGCAGAGCCTTTGCTACTCACCTGCACAGAACACCCCTTTCACCTCGCTCTTGAACAGCACCACACGCACCTGCTCATCGAAGCGGAGCTGCTCCAGGGCACTGAACAGCTGCGAGGGAGGGAGCACAGACAAGACAGGAAAACCTTGAGGCATGTGGATGTATAAACTTCCATTATAGCAAGCTCCTAATCTACAATACAAGTGTTTTCATTTTTCCCCGCAGGTGCCAGGAAATTCCTGAAAATCACATAAGTGGAACCAGCAGGACCCTTCCATGACAACCTCAGAAGGGCATGTTTCTCCATCTCTTTTTAACTTCCACTCAGAGATGAACCTTTGCTGTACCTTAAACTCCCCTTCCTGTCCAGGCACAAGCTGGACTTTCTCTAGGATGTATCATCCTTGAACAGATCATCTGCTAAGGTGTGACAAAGAATATGTTTTTGTTGTAATTACACAGGTAAGGACATTAACTTGCATCTGAGTTACCTTCAATTAGCTAACTTAAATGACTGCAGTGTCTCTGTCCAGTCCACACCTGAGATTCTGCAGGAACTATCACAATCCCTTCTCCGGGCTAACCTGCCTTGCTCCGGTGCCATCTCCCACTGACCTTCAACAAGAGGTAAGTTTTTGTTTTACATTTCCCACAACCATTCTTACTGCAGTTGGTTATTGGCCACCATTCCAAACACACAGGGCAGGCCCATACTCACTTCATCTACAAACACTTTTCCCAGGGAGTTTCTCGCATGGGGTCGGTTCATTAGGATTTCAGCAATACCTGGGTAATAGGAGACAGTTTCAGTTATACTTCATTTGGTTCTCTGACACAGTAATTCAACTGGGAACAACATCTGCATGTGCTGCATCTCTCTTTCCTGAAGGTGCATGTGAAGTATACTCTAAACCAATGAGTTATTTTAAAAGTACAGATGGCACATCATGTCTACAAAACCCAGTTATGCAGAACTGTAAAATTCAGCAGCACTGTAAATACTGTAAGTAACCAGACTTCTTAAAAGTGACCATTATATCCAATAACATACATCTTAGAATCACTGCAGAAATGGGGAAAACTCCCCACAAACCAAAACCCAAAAGATCCATCTTAAGTTTCTCTTTTGAATGTTACTTAGTTTAGTTTTTATTGTTCGGTCTTACTGTGTTCAAGTACATTTCTTAATGAAGAAAACAATCCTCCTGGGATTGCTGCTTGCAAGAGAACAGCACAGACTAGTCACTCTCAGTTCATGTTCCAGAACCATTTTGAAACTGTAACTCCACTGAATTTAAACTTAGTAAGCTCATCAGTGGAAAGGACTCCATTCAAAGTTCCTAAGTCCAAGCAGAAAAATAAGACCACAATATGTACTCACTTCTGCCCTGCACTTGTGATTTGTAAATTATTATCCAGTGGCTTTGGAAAGAAAGATCTCTCCTCTTTCCTTGGCTGGACTTCTGCTCACTTCCCAGGCATGAATGTTCTCAGATGCTGTTGTTGCTGTAGACACACAGCTGTACCTTGCATGTGTCTATTCCTCTGCTTATGCCAGGGGCCAGCTGCTGAGCCAGAGATGTGTCACACTGGAACAGGGACACAGGTGACAGTGGCACCAGCAAAGGACGTTCACAACTCTGGTAGCTGTTCACGTGAACGTAACCAGCAAAACTACCGAGAGCTGTTGATGAGCTCTTGCAATAGTTACATGGAAAGCAAACCCGTTGGCAATCTGAACTAAAACTCAAACTGTTCAGTGGCTCTCATGCATAAATGTGCACAGGCATGCCCAGGTCCTGTCCTGCCTTTAGCGCTGTAAATTACTGCTGTCAGAAAAATCTAAGCTATGCAAACCAGAACTTCTTGCATTGAGCTCTCCTGCATGCTAACTTTTAAAAACTGCATCTAGCTATTTATTCATTTGGCAGGAGTGTTCTTGAACGCGAAAAAGTGTTAAGGTATAACTGAAAGCAAAGATACTGTGAGCGGACCTGGCTTCAACCCGCGCCCTCCCTGCAACACCAGGTCGCTCCGCCCGGCCCGTGCACTGCCGTGCGGGGAGTGCCGAACCCGGGCTGGTCCCCGGGCACTCATCGCCTCCCCCCTGGGCACTCCTGGCCGGTCACCGGGCACTCACTGCCTCTACCCAGGCACTCATTGCCCCTTCCCGGGCACTCTCCGCCGGGCCCCGGGCACTCCCCGCCTGTCCCCCGCACTCACCGGCGCTGTCCCCGCCGGCCGCCCCCACCAGCACCTCTGCGCCCCGGCGGGGCCCGGCCCGGGGGATGCCCGCGGGGGTCCCGCTGCGGGCCCCGCTCAGCACGGCGGGCACGGCCCGGCACAGCCGCAGCATGGCCGCTCTGGGGCCGCTGCGGGGCCGCTCCGGGGCCGGGCTGGGGCCAGGCTGCCTTTAAGGAGGAATGGTGACCTGCAGGAGGCAGCCACACACACTCGCATCCCACTGCCGGGTTACTTGCAAGTGAGGAGCCGGGCGGTGAAAACAAGGTGGATGCCACCAGGGAATCTGAGCAAGGCGCGAGGTGACCTCCTTCTGCCCCGTGGCGGAGCCGTGGGGATGCTCATGATGGCACCATGAGGGAAGGGCTTGGGTGGATGGAGGTCAGACGTTCAGCTTTCACCGTGAACCCACCCGTGCGCAACAAGCAGCATTTCAGAAAAAAAGGATGATCCCTTCAAGTGACGATCCTGAAGACATCTGTAGAGGAAAAGAGTCAAATAATGACAGGATCAATTAAGTTGGAAAAGACCTCTGGGATCATCGAGTCCAATCTACGACCCAACACCACCTTATCAACTAAACCAGGGCACTGAGTGCCACGTCCAGTCTATCCTCAAACACCTCCAGGGATGATGACCCCACCACGTCCCTGGGCAGCCCCTTCCAGTGTTTAATGACCCTTTCTGGGAAGAAGTTCTTCCTAATGTCCATCCTGAACCTCCCCTGGCGCAGCTTAAGACTATGTCCTCTCGTCCTATTGCTTGTTCCCTGGGGGCAGAGCCCGACCCTCACCTGGCTACAACCTCCTGTCAGCGAGTCGCAGAGAGCGAGAAGGTCCCCCTGACCCTCCTTTTCTCCAGCCGAGCGCCCCCAGCTCCCGCAGCCGCTCCTCACAGAACACGCGCTGCAGACCCTTCCTCAGCTCCGCTGCCCTTCTCTGGACACGAAGAGACTTGCTTCATTCCATCTCCGCTTTGGGAAAATGTCTGATGAGTCAACAAGATGGGGAGATCCGGGGGAATGAGCAGGGATAACCGTGGGAATGGCCATGGCCGTGTCACGGACAGGTCCAGCCGCGGCGGGGCCGCTGCGCCTTTAAGGGGCGGGCCGGGATGCCCCGCCCCGTCACCGCCCCCGTGTCGCCGAGGGCCCGCGGGTCGCGACAGCCGGAGCAGCACGGGGAGATCGGGGCAGGGGTCGTGTCCGTGCCACCACCACCACCACCATGCAGCGCCGGGTGTTCGTGGTGGGCGTCGGGATGACCAAGGTGCCGGCACCGCGTGTGTGAGGGGCTGGACGGGGCGGGTGTGCCCTGTGGGCACTGAGGGGCCGGGGAGTGTCCCTGTGGGCGCTGAGGGGCTCGTGGGTGCCCTGTGGTTGCTGAGGGTCCGGGGAGTGTCCCCTGTGGGTGCTGAGGGGCGGCGGGTGTGCCCGGTGGGCGCTGAGGGACCGCGGGTGTGCCCTGTAGGTGCTGAGGGGCCCGGGGGAGGATGTGCCTTGTGGGCGCTGAGGGGCCGGGGAGTGTCCCCTGTGGGCGCTGAGGGACCGGGGAGTGTCCCCTGTGGGTGCTGAGGGGCCGCGGGTGTTCCCTGTGCGGGTCAAAGCCCTCACGGCACACGGCGGGGCAGAGCCGAGCGGGGCCGGCCCAAAGTCCGCCCGCGCTCCTTGGATGAGCGAGGAGCCCATGGGGGCGGGCGGAGCGCCGGGCAGGGTGAGCGGGGCAGCCCATGGGGCGGGTCCGTACCCAGGCCCGCGGCGGCCGCCCCTGCCCCGCACCCCGCGGCGGCCCCCCCTGCCCCGCACACCGCAGCGCTGCTCGGCCCTCCCAGCCGCCCCGGGCCGTGCGGGACACGCCGTGGGCAGCGGTCCCTCCGCAGCAGCCGCAGAGCGGGCTCTGGCCGCGGGTGGGCGGCTCTTCTCCCCAGTAACGAGGGATAGGACAAGGGGAGACGGCCTCAGGCTTCTAAAGCGGGGGTTTGGGACTAGAATTAAGTAAAATTACTTCACTGAAAGGATTGTCAAGCCCAGACACAGACAGCCCAGGGCAGTGGCAGAGTCAGCATTCCTGGAAGGACTCATAAAGCATGTAGATGTTCGGTTAGGGCCATCACTTAGTGGTGAATTTGGCAGTGCTGAGGTAATAGTTGAACTTGAATTTAAAGTTCTTTTCCAACCTAACTGATTCAAGGAGGAGAAAAAGCTAAAGGAACCATTGTTTTGGTGGATGAACCTTACTACGACTTCAGTATTTGCCAGACTTGTCAGAAACTCCCCATTCCCCCTTTTTAAAAATCTTTTTTTTGTTGCTGCATGGGTATTTCTCTGACATGTGATGTGATGTGATAGGGGAGGAATTGAAAGGTTAAAGACTTCATTCTGTTAGTTGTGTTTATTGGAGGGGATCACAGAATGTAGTTTTAGAAGTCACTGAGTCTCACCTTGAGCTCACTTGTGATGTGCTCATGGAAGGAACAATAATAACATGGAAGAGACAAGTAAAACCTGTCAGACACCATATTGTGTCTTAAGTATTTTACTGTGAAATCTTTTAGGACTGCACCTTTTCTATTTTATTAATCTTAACGATGTAATGACTGCTAAAAGTCACTATACCTTCCCAAAGCAACAGTCTGTGTTTCCTCTGTGTGTGTCCCTCATTTTCACACAGTGCCACTCGTTTTCACAAGTGGATCACCTCAGTTACCAGTTTAGTGTGTTTTGAGAAATTGTCTCTACTCTCTTTCCCTCAGTCACTCATAGAGACTTTTACAATGATCAGCTCACCAACTGATTTTTCTTACACCTTCAGTATGAAGGTTCTCTGTCTAAATTAAGGACAGGAAGCACTAAAGAAAGTACAGCAAAGTGTTGCAAAAGGCTGGAATTGGGGAGGTAAGCACAAGGAGCCAGCAAATTAACTTTTATACACTCACAGGGAACTTCAAATAATTTGTAGAATGAAGATACTTTTTTAATAGTGACACTTTCTGTTAGTGATGTAGAAATGCAAACCACATGTGTTTGTGGTGGAGTCTAATGTGTCACACTGCTAAGAAAACAGGAATGCCTCCTCTGCTCCAGTGGTGAGGGGTAAGGTCTGATAAATTCTGTACAAAGAACAAGCATTTTTCACGTTACAAGTAGGATAAAGTAAAGTGGAAGAGAAGTATTTATCAAAGCCTTAGTCAATATTATGTCATGTATTATGATGAATCAGTGACAATGACAGTTATTCTCTGTCTCACCCACAGGCTTTGCACAAGGTTATTGTCCATTTCACAGTCATGGATCTTCTTTGAGCATAAAATGGCTCTGTTTTATCTGGGTCTGGCAGTGGCACATGGGAGTTATGAAGATTTTGTGCATGCATTTTTGGATCAATTAAATTACATTGTTTGCATTCTGTATACTGATTTCTAAATCAAAGCTTTTAAATATACCAATTTGAGCAAAAGATATATTAAATCTCACTGTGATTTTGTTTTGGTTCTTTTTTTTTCTTGTCAGTTTTCAAAGCCTAATGAGAATAGTGCTGATTACCCTGACATGGCTAAGGAAGCAGGTAATTTAATAAAAGCCCATTTTGTTTGATTGCTGATGCTTATTTTAAATCTTACAGTTAATATTTTTATTATACATATGAAGGAACAGCTGCTGTTGAGTAAATAGATACATATAAAAAGCAGATCTAAAACTGATAAAGAAAAGACCACTTTCACCAGATCCATAACTGGCCTGCCCAGCTCGCTGCCTCTAGTGCTGCAGTCAGCAGGATGTCTTAAAATGGGGTTGGACACTTAAATAATTTAATACCTAACTATATTATTCAAAACGTACTTTATCTGGGATGAACAACCTTTGTGCATTAACACAGAACTGATTGAATGAAATTTTCTGATAAAGGAGCTTGTTCAGAACTCAAAACACTGTGAAATTGTCCTTATGACTATTAAGATGCAAGACTATATTAACCATTTGCATCACATGATAAGGAATTTGTACAACTCTCTTTCTTGTTTGTTAATGCAGGGTTTGTACATTCTGCTCTAGGCTTGCTTGTTATGGTTGTGAGAGCTGATTTTTTTCCCCCTTCGATTTTAAACTCTTTATTTCCCCTTTGTAACTGTGTTTTAGGCCAGGCAGCTTTAGCTGATGCTGGGATTCCTTACTCAGCAGTGAAGCAGGCGTGTGTGGGTTATGTTTATGGTGAGTCATGTTTGGTTGGGATGTGACATCTGTGACATTTGCTAACATCTGTCTGCATAAAATGTATCCACATCTGTGTGGATAAAGTATGGGGGAATCCCATCAATACACTTTCTACTACTGGGAAATGTATTTCCATTCCAAAGAGAGTTTTCCATTTACTTTCTCTCTGGTTCTCTGTTAATGACTGTCTTGTGGCAGCTGAAGTAGGGTCAGTCCCCTGTGACACCTACAGCAGCTTCCAGGCCACACCTCTCAGACCTTTCTGTCCCTTTGATTCACAGCCTGTTATCACAGAAACAGGACAAATTTCTGTCTTTAAAATCTGATGAGCTTCACCTTCTTTCTGAGATTCTTTACTGTGGGTACCCAAGAGACACACTCAGGGTGACAGTTCAGAAGTCCAAGTTTACAGTTTAAGGGGTAGCATTGAACAGACACAGCAGAACTTCTGTTTTGTGGGTGAAGTTTGAGTTTGTACCTTGTTCAAATGTTGTGTTTCTCTCCAAAGGTGACTCAACCTGTGGACAGCGGGCCATCTATCACGGGTTGGGTCTGACTGGCATTCCCATCATTAACGTTAACAACAACTGTGCCACGGGATCCACTGCTCTGTTCATGGCCAGACAGTTAGTAGAAGGAGGTGAGTTGTTTTGCTCTGGGACTGTGTAAAACATATTCTCTATTTCTATAAATATCACTTGAATGAAGATTGAATGTAGTGAATGTGGAAGCAGTTTGAGTTGTGAGTGTCCTGCCCTCATGGGCAAATGGTGCTTCCTGCCTCACTCAGTGAGAGGGTTGGTCAGGTGTATGTACAAGTGTAAGACGAGGCTCTCTATGAAGTGAGACTGTCACTGTGGACTTGGGCATTGTGTGTTCACCTGAGAGACTGTCTGGGATGCAGTGGGATGGTGTCTGTGGATATACGTGGCCTTTCCTGTGTCCTAAGCTCTATGAACCTGGTCAGTACTGAGTCAGTGAAGTGTTTTCTAGAGAAATTGTTTGGAGTTGTTCAGAACAAGTTGCATTATAACACTACAAGCACCAGATTCTGCAGGATGAAGAGGAGAGAAGAATCTGCTAAAAAGCTTATCCCTTTTGTTTCTCCCCCCTCTTCCCCTTTTTTTCCCCTTTTGCCTTTTCCCCTTTCCCAGCACAGGGAAACTGTGTTTGACTAACACAGTTTAGGAAGGGATGGGGGGAGCAATGCCTTGTGACAGACTATGCTTTGAACTGAGTGATTAATTTGTTTTTGCAGTTCCTTTGTGGACTTTGATACTTTCTTGCACTTAAATGCTGATGTTTCTGAAATGAAAACTATAGTAACACTGTATGATTATTTTAGTATTTGTGGCAGAGACTTAAGTGCTTGGTTGGCTATGATAATTGCTGTCAAACAGTTTAAAAATAAACCCAAAACCTGCACTGATCTCTCATTCTCGAGTATGAATATGTTTGTATCAATACCATTTCCACTTTAATTTGACTGTCTTTCAAAAATGAAGGGAGGAGGAAGAGCATCTGGTAGGTGTTTTATGTACGTATCTTGTAGTCGAGTAGTTGTTAGTACATGGTGTCATTTATAATTACATCGTGCTTTAAATAGCCACAAATTTTATTTTAAGGTTTGGCAGACTGTGTTCTGGCACTTGGCTTTGAGAGAATGGCAAAAGGATCTCTTGCTACAGGTGTAAGTGTCTGAAAGACTTCATATGTTTTGTGTTTGTAGGTGAGTTACACCTCATTCTCTGACACATTCTCATGAAGACCAGTTGCTTCACAAGGTTGCTGTAGATGATTGCAAAATAAACCATTATTTTGAACCACAGAAACTTTTAGTGAGTTCTGTGATTACAAAATAAACCATTATTTTGATCCACAGAAACTTCTGATGAGTTTTAGGATTCTGATGACAGCAATGACATAAAAATTTTGCATAGAGTGTTTTAGAATTAATTTCATGGAGTATGCCCTGCTTCTAGTGTTTTGTCAACTATGCTAAAGGCTGGGTTAATAGGGAATAATGCAAATACCAGATAGAATACTGAAGCTTTGAGTAATTGAAATGTCTTTCTCAAAATGACACAGCAAATCAAAGAAAGTATCTGGGTCTTCTGGCTTGATGTTTAGTCAGTTGACCTGTTAACACACTTTCCCAAAACCTCAGGGCCTCTTGACTCTGTTTTGTTTTTACTGGAGAAGCCTGTGGGGGTTTGTTTGTATTTTGCCTTATGGCAAACAGTATTAGAGCCCATATGTCATTTAACTACAGAGCTGCCAAAATTGATAATGTATGCAAGAGGTTTGGGTGAGAAATTTTACGTTTAACAACTGATAAAAATGAGCAGGAGTTATCTTTGAACATGCTTTACAGTATTGCATCTAAGCCTCACTGAATATAATAATACAGTATTAATTGTATAACTTGAAACTGTATTAACTGTAGGGTTTTAAGTGAGGTGGAAACCACCCAGAGTCCTCTGCTGAAAAGAGTGCCTGTGGTGGGAATCACATAGCAGTGCAGTGGGTATAATGTTTAGCATTTTCTGCTTATTTACTCTTTGCTATAGTGAGGAAACTATGAATTCTTCTAAACATGTCAGTGAAGTGCAACATACTGTCCGAAAAACCTCCATTTGCTTGAACTCTGTGGCACTTTTGTGGTGCTGTTAAAGAAAATGAGATTATTACTTGTTTTGTAACTATTTCCCCTTGTTTTAGTTTGCAGACAGAACTAATCCAATGGACAAACATTTGGAAATTATGATAAATAAATATGGCCTAGCAAGTGCTCCAGTGGCACCTCAGATGTTTGCAAGTGCTGGCAAAGAACATATGGAGAAATATGGTATGTTAAAATACATATTTTCATTGTCTTCTTTTAATAAATTGATTTAATAGATTGGGATTTGGTATTTTTTTATATTTAGACCATTATATGGAAAAATGTTAGACTTAAACTCTATTATTTCACTGCAGCTGTTTTGCACTGGTGGGAAAATGAGCATTCAGGTTTTAGTTATGTGATAATAAATAAAATGCATTTATTTTCTGTATTTTCCTGTAAGTGTTAGATGTCCAGGTGGGTTGTTCTGTTAGCTAAAACTCAGCCATGCTGAGTAGTCTTTGTCTGATTTTGAGACCCAAGTTGAGTTCTAAGGAAAGCATTGAATATCACTTGGTAACAGTGAGTCTCTTGTACAGATGCTTGTTAAGGTCAGATTGCTGTGACACAATATTTAATCTGCTATGTTAGCACTGGTTGGGTAAATAGAGTATTTCAACACAGCTTTTTTTCCCCTTCCAGGGACAAATCCAGAGTACTTTGCAAAAATTGCGTGGAAGAATCACAGCCACTCAACGAACAACCCGTGAGTTGTGCTCTGCCTCTGCACTGAACCCTCCTTTTTGTTACAAAAATCCGTGCACAACCAAGTATTATTTTTAGAACTCTTTTGTGGAGTGTGTTCTTTATTATGGAATGAGAATTTTACCCAGCATAAATTCCATATCCTTTATACATTGTAAGAACATCTCTATAGCTGCCTAAGGGAGTGACATGGGTCTGTCTGCTGCTGACACTGAGCTGCCATCTCTGTGTTTGCCTCAGGTATTCCCAGTTCCAGAAGGAGTACACGTTAGATGAAGTTCTGCATTCTCGCAAGATTTTTGATTACTTGACTGTCTTACAGTGCTGGTAAGGAGAGGACTTTGCATTGTGAAATAAACCTTGATGTTGAGGCAAATATGGTAGGACAGCTGTTTAAATAAAAGTCTGTTTGTCTGGAAATTAAAATTTACAGTGACTTGAAGTAAAATTTTTTTATAATTAAAACAAATGTGGGAACTCTGTAATGACCAAACTGTAGGCACTTGTTCACAGTGTAATACAGTGAGCTGAAATATATTTTTAATTTGGGGTTCTCAAGTAGTTCTGTATCTTATTGGTGTGCATCCATTTCTGTTAAGTCTTATTTTTTTTCTCTTGAGCCTCTTGACATATTTATAGCCAAGCAGAAGCTTTGATTTTTCCTAAACTGAAAATCCTTAATGATATGTTTCTATTTTGATGTTACGATTTTCAAATAATAAATATTACTGAAAGTGTCCGGTAAACACTGTTGCAATTTATAGTTTCAGTGGCATCAGACAAAGAAAGTATCTTTCCATTTGTCCTCTTTGGGTTTTTGGTTTGTATTAAGGGATAAAACTATTGAAGATCTACATTAGTAATTCAGAATAATGACATCATTATTTTTCCTTCAATCAGTCCAACATCAAATGGTGCTGCAGCTGCAATTTTGGCCAATGAGGAGTTTGTGAAAAGGCATAAGTTGCAGCCCAAAGCTGTGGAAATTCTAGCCCAGGTGATGGCCACTGATTATCCGAGCACATTTGAAGAGAACAGCTGTATGAAGATGGTAGGTTTGGAATTCCCTATTCCCTGAAACTTGTGGGGGTGCTTTTTCTGGAGTTTTCGGTTTGTGGTTTCTTGTTGGTTTCTCTTTTTTAGTACCTGCAAGTCCTAATGATACTGTAGACATTTTCATGTCAGTAAGCAAACAAATTATACTTTGTGGTGAATGTAAAAGTGATTTCATTTGGACAGGTATGGGATAAGCCAAAGGATGTGGTTGTGGAGTGGCAGTAAGAGATTTTTAAGCAGGCTATCAGAAACCCAGTATTTAACAAATTATTTGCAGGCTACTTTTTAAACAGCTTGGACAGAAAAAAAAATCTGTAATTTTTCTGTTTATAATAGTAACAAAACTTGAAACAACGTTACTTATTCCTGCATAATACTGAAGCTGAAATATTTGGTCAGAGTCACAATTACTTGCTTAGGTAGAATCAAGGAAAGACCTGAACTGCAAAATTTGGATCCCACTGCAAATTGACTAAAATAATTGGATGTAAGTTAAACTATTAGAATACACAATAGTTTCTGCTGCTGCAGTCATGTTTTATTTAGGTTTCAAATCCAGTCCTAGTCAGGTGGTTGATAGGAAAAGGGACCAAAGTTTGAGGATTTGTTTCAAGGTTTTGGCCTGAGTCATGCAAAGGAGCAATTTGGCTCAGAAAATAGAAGGCGTTCCCCAGAAAGGTTTTGCATGCCAACAATGAGATTTAGAATGTATTATTTCTTTCCATACAGTTCACATGGTATGAATATTAAACTCTGTTATGTGATGCTTTAAAACAAATCAGGGTACTACCTCCTCTGGATTACTTTCACTGGGTGGATACATAGAAGCACGTTTAAAATTAGGTGTAGAAATGAAATGGCTGTGTGTATTTCTTTAACAATATTTTAACATACAGTTTCTCCTTTTCACAGGTTGGCTATGACATGACTAAAAGAGCTGCACAGAAATGTTTTGAACAGGCAGGGCTAAAGCCCACAGATGTCGATGTGATCGAACTGCACGATTGCTTCTCAGTGAATGAGTTCATTACCTACGAAGCTCTGGGGCTCTGTCCAGAAGGTAATGGCACCAATGGACATCATTGTTTTATTGAAGTGGGAAGCACTAAAAATACCCAAATAAGGATGCTTGAGATCTCAATATTATACCCTTATTTCAGGGCTTTGTACTTACCTACCCCAAGATCTCCCTCCATGTATTTCCTGTTAAGAAGATAAAAAATGGACAAGAATTACCTATAAAGGGTCTCAGCAAGTCACTGCTACTTCAGTTTGTGATCTGTTTCAATTCCAAACATCTTCTTGCTTTGCATAAGCAATCATCTGATATAATCTTTCTCTGATTTGCTTTTAACTAATTTTGAGAAAATACCATATTCTGGCACTAGGTGGTATGTTCAGTCTGAGCTTTCTTACTAAAACAGAGACATTCATGGAGCTCCAGGAAGACTTTTTATGTGTTTGTAGGTCTTCAAATATTTGCCTTTGAATGGTTGCTTTTTACTGTAATTCTTGCTGTATTTTAATGGTATCTGCAGCAAAAATGGTAAATTTTGGACATTATTTAAATAGGTACATGAAGCTCTTTAGCTTCAGTCCTTTAATTGTTACAGGAGGATCTTAATGGTATTTGTTTATTTGACTAACCAATCTTGTGCATAGCACTTCAGTACTTCAGTAGTGCAATTCTCACAGCCCTTAGTCAGTCTGACCTTAATAGTACATGAAAATTATCTTGCAGTGGTAGATTAATTAGGCATAGAGATTAATGAAAGGGCATAACCCACACTGTGGGTTTAGATGTGCCAGATGAACTGGTGTTCTCAGTGGCAGAAAAGTTGTCAGCACAGGAATCATGGTAGGTCCTTTTTAGATTTTGAGGTCAATAATGTAGAGCCAAGAAGCTGGTACAAGAATAAAGAAATTAGAGCCTGGTTAAAAGGGAGAACTCTCTGTTGTCTGGAAAACTGAGTAATTATAAGCATTAGTGTTATGAGTGGTTTTATTTACTGTCTTAATGTCTGAGTGCAGCCCAGGGTAGCACTGGCTGCCTTTGTGGCAGCAGCTTGGGTGCAACTTGGTGTTGACCCCCATTGTCCTGGGGGTCACAAATTAAACCAACCCCACTTTTGTAAAAGACATAATTATCAGTGCAGTTTCATGAACAAAATAATTAGCTGCATTATATTGATTATATCATAATACTGTGTATCAACAAAACAATTCAACAGCAAATTAAAAAAAGCTTTTGTATCAAATGTTACACTTTCTCCAGTGGTATAGGCAAGTCTCATTAAGGTAATTTCAGTCTGCTCCTTGTGAAATATGAGCTGTAGCATTTCCTGGGTTTTGAGTGACATGCAGCATTTCTGGTGAGGGACAGCAGAACTGAAAAATCACTTACAAACAAAAAAAAGAACATTTTTCATACATCAATATTGTTTTATAGGAAGAGCATGTGACCTGATCGACAGAGGAGACAATACCTATGGAGGAAAATGGGTTATTAATCCCAGTGGTGGCTTGATTTCAAAGGGACACCCTCTTGGTGCCACAGGTAAGCAAAGACGCTTCGCTGAGTCACACCTGTGAGATGTGAGATCCAGCTCTGAGCAGGCAGGTGCTTCCCACTGGTGCTTGACACATGAGGGCTCACCAGCAGCTCCAAAGCTTCTTTCCAGCCTTCTCATTTCCAAATAATGCAGGTGTTGGGGCAGGTTCCCCACAGAGCTCAGACCTCTGCCAATTTGACCATTAGCATTGACTTAATTTTTGTTTGTTTGTTTTTTTCTGTTGTTATTAAAGCAACCTGTAAGCAGGTAAACTTTTTTTTTCTAAATAATGGCTCAATAGTACAGTTTCTGATTAATGTAATTTGAATAACTGTTTCATATGATGTCATCCTTTAAATTTCAGATCTTGGAGATTTTTATTGTTTCTGAATAGCCTGTTCTGTTTTTAGCTGTACTAGGAGCCATTTCTGTTAAGTCTTGCATGTCAAAATATTTATCTGATGTTTGCAACAAAAGCTCACTTAGTCACCATTTCCCAGAAACATAGGTTTTCATTTTTCTTATTTGTTTGGGTTTTTTTTTTCCTTTAAAACGCTATGCTTGTTTCCAAATGAGTTGGCTCTTGGATAAAATGTGATTGGATTTATGAAGATAATTCGCCTTCCTTGTTTGGAAATGAGAAGTTGTCAGAAAACTGGAGAAGAGTAAAACACCAAACCTTAATCTAAACAGCTGTAACAGTGAGATAACACACAGTGAGTGTTGGGGTAGGGGGAAGTATTAGGAAACTTTGAGGAAAAAAGGTTCCAGGTGAATGAGCCTGTGGGTGTCTGGAACAGGGTGAGAGTGTTGCATTGCCAGGTTTGTGTTAACTGTTACAGTGATAGATGTAGAGGCAGCCACTGGTATTTTTGCCATGGGATGGGGGAAAAGTCATTAAATGCAAACAATGCCAGCTGCATTTCCCCTGGAAGCAGTCTGGGGGCTGGCTGTGTGCTGATCAGGGCATGGAATTCCTCTGGAACTTCCAAGCCATCGCAGGGCAGGCTGCACCACGGGGCACACTCACTTCCTGAGCCTGAGAGAGTGTAAATGGAACCTCTTCCTTCTCCTCTGTGACTGGAATTGGGAAACTCCTTGACTCCTCCTCTTCATAAAGTTTCACTTGACAACGTGTTAAATTCAACACATCAAATGCAGATTCCTTGTCTGCCTGGCCCAAAGGGCTGTGCAGTCGTCAGGGAGAGGAAGGCATTGAAGGAAAGAGAAATGTGTGAGAATGTCTGTCTGGAGAAGGGCAGCAGAGCTGGGAAGGGGCTGCAGCCCCAGGAGAAGCTGAGGGAGCTGGAGGGGCTCAGCCTGGAGAAAAGGAGGGTCAGGGGGGACCCTCTCGCTCTCTGCAACTCCCTGACAGGAAGAGGGAGCTGAGGGGAAGGATCGGTCTGTGCTCCCAGGGAACAGGGACAGGAGGAGAGGAGGGAACGGCCTCAAGTTGCTGCAGGGGAGTTTGAGATTGGATACTGGGGAGAACTTCCAAGAAAGGGTCCTTAGACATTGGAAGGGGCTGCCCAGGGTCGTGGTGGGGTCGTCATCCCTGGAGGGGTTTGAGGACAGACTGGACGTGGCACTCAGTGCCCTGGTTTAGTTGATAAGGTGGTGTTGGATCGTAGGTTGGATTTGATGATCCCAGAGGTCTTTTCCAACCTAACTGATCCTGGGATTCCGTGGGTGTGGAGTGGTCCCTAACTGCGGAAAGAGCTGATGGAACAGCAGGGTAACACAACCCGAGAGTCAGGGCAGCAATGCAAAGGGGTCCCCCTTCCCTCGGGCCTGCCAAGGGAACGCAACCCCGCCTGTCCTGTCTGTTGGGAGCGCGCTCCCCCGGGTGTCCTGTCTGTCGGGTGTCCTGTCTGTCGGGAGCGCGCTCCCCCGGGTGTCCTGTCTGTCGGGAGCGCGCTGCCCCAATCGCTGTGCGCGGCCCCGCGGTCGGGGGCGGTCTGACTCTGCGCTCGATGTTTCAGGGCTGGCGCAGGCGGCGGAGCTCTGCTGGCAGCTGCGCGGGCTGGCGGGGCGGCGGCAGGTGCCGGGGGCGAAGGTCGCGCTGCAGCACAACCTGGGCCTCGGCGGCGCCGTCGTGGTGACCCTGTACGGGATGGGCTTCCCCGGGGCGCGGAGGTGAGCGGGCACGGGGGGGATGCCACGGGGCACGGGGAGGGCTGCCACGGGGCACGGAGGTGAGCGAGCACGGGGGGGGCTGCCACGGGGCACGGGGGTGAGGGGACACCGCGGGGGACACCCACACGCCCGACCCAGCGCTCATCGCACGGTGAGAGGGGACCAGCTGCGAGTGAACAGCCCTGTGCCACCACAGCTCAGTGTGTCCAAACTTAGTTGCGTTGGAGGTGGCACTGCCAACTGAAACTCGCTCAGCACCCTCGCTGAACACTCTCCCAGTAGTTGTGTTGGCGTTTTGGCCCGGGAGGAGGTGGCATTGCTAATGAAAACTGGCTCAGCACCCTCTCTGAACACTCTCCCAGCACTGAGGGTACAACTGGCATACTGCAGTGTGGTGGTGGTGGTGGTGGTGGACAATGTGCACTCGGAGTTGGGGTTACTGAAAAGGGGAAACTGCCCCCCAAAATGGCTCATGTGATTGTCTGTAAGGAAATGTCTGATGTTTGGAGGGGGAAAAAGGCAGCAAAACAACAAAACCCTTCCAAGAACAAGACAGGCCACATCAAAGTGAGTTAATTGACACTAGGAGTGTGTGAGGAAAAGCAAGGCATCCATGGGAACAGAGACAGCCACTGCTAAAATTGTTACTGGTTTGGCTTCACGGAGAATTGCTGCCAGCTGTCCCATGTGATATTTCCAAGTGCTCCTGAGAGTCCAGGGGTGTTACTGGTCCAGTCTTGGCTACAGATGTTGCACTTGCAGCCTGTTTCAGAGCGAGGGGAGAGCACTGCTGTGGAGGTGTCTGCACTCTGCTGCAGTTCTGTGCCAGGAGGGACAGGAATTGAGTGAAAACAAAATTTGTATTGTACTAGAGTTGCAGGAGAGACTTTTTTATACACAGTCCCCTTTACATTTTCACTTTCAACTTTGGTTAGAAAGATGGAGCTGCTCTTTGTGGCACTTAAAGCTTTTAAAGCTTGATGCCAATACTTTAAGTTTTCTCTAAAAACCTGTGAAAACAGTTTATCATTCCAGAGAGAGACATTCCCCTCCCTCCCACCTCTTTATTTCTAATGTCTGTTCTAGCTGAACCTGTGCAGTTTCTGGGAGGTGATGAGGTAACCTGTGGAACAGGTGATGGATGAGAGAAGCCACTGAGCTCGGAAGGGCTGCAGCAGTGACATCTTGTAGGAGTGTCAGGAGTGATAACCCTGTCCCTTCTGTGACCTCCAAGAGGTTGTACCATGTGAGAAAATAGGTGTGATAGAGGAAATCTATGTCTTCTCATGGATTCTCTTCAGACTTGCTCACAGAACTGGGCAGTGGGTGTTGGGACAGTTTTAAATCGGAGGGAAAAAGGCTGTTACAGGGAGTGTATTACTGTCTGTGGCTTTGAGCTTTGTCTTTAGAAATACTGTAACTTTTGGGAACAGAGAAACTGTTGCTGTTTTTATATCCTTAACCTTGAGGTACTGCTAGAAGTAGGACCTTCCTGTCAGGAAGAGCTTTGCATGTAGAAGAAATGAAATCTAATTTACTGCCGCTCACTTCACTCTCATTGGTGTTGAGAATTTTTAAAACACTTTCTTAGGTACGACTCAAACCAGAGAAATCATGGCAATGCTCCTTTCATCTTACACTGGAGGAGCTTAAAACCCTTCAGTTCCCCCAAAGGGTCTGTGTGGGAGATCCAGAGTTGCACTAATGTATGTCAGACTTTGCAATGAAACAGCCTGATCTGTTCAGGCACCCCTTACGTAACTGATTTATGATGTGCATTGTGTAATTAAGGGAAAGGTGGTGAAATTCCATGTCTATGGAGATAATTCCTATCAGTTTGCTACAGCAATGTCCATAGAATGAACCACTGATTACAGATCTAGTCTGTGGCTTTAGCAAGAGCTGACAGGAATGTACATCAAGGTGAACGGCAGCAGGATCCATTTTGAATTAGTTTTTGAAACAGCTTTGCTTTTTACTTGGTTTGGGTTTATATACCTTTCAATTTTGCCCTGGTTTGTTAATGCAATGGCTGCATCTCCTTCAGATGAGGCAGTGCCCACTACTGCTGCCCTGTCTCACACGTGGGGCAGTGTCAGGACCACACCAGTGAGTTCCAGCAGCATTTCTTAGGCAGTTCTGCCACTTCAGCAATATCAAACCTGACCCCAGGTTGGGGCTCTGCTGCCAAGACATGGTAATATCTCTAAACTTGTTCTTCCTGCTGCTTGATTTGCCATTTCTTTGGACCCCTCTATACTTGCTTGGGCTCAGTGTGCCCCTGCAGAAATGAAGAACTGGGTTTCATGCTGCTGTCAGGCCATGCAGGGTGATTGCTTCAGAGAATCAGCAATAGTAAGATTAATAATTTACTTCTGTTATAAAATTATTGTTCTGTTCATACATGAACTTGATACTTGATGTGATTGTAACTCAAGCTGTCAAACCCATGAGAGAGCAAGCTTGACTTTGATAGCAGAGCTGCTCTGGACTGCTGAAATGTTTCTTGCTGGTGTTAGGCCTGTTCATGATAATTTGAAGATGCTGAAAAAGTGATTAAATGTTTGTAACTCGCTGTGTTTTCGTTCCAGCAGTGGCCGCATCGCGGCTGTGCCTCTCAGCGCCGCTGTGGATGGGTTTAAGTCACATCTGGTCTTCAAAGAGATTGAAAAGAAGCTCCAGGAGGTATTTGACTACTTCTTTTACCTCAGACAGGATTTTAATTGCTCACAGAATGTGTGTGAAACATCCATCACTTCCTCAGCACTGCTCATTGAAACAAACGGTACAGGTCTGGCCCTCCTGGGCCAGAAATCTTTCTGCCCATGCCATGATTTTAAATTCCTTTTTTCAGATAGCTCCTACCTGCATAAGGGTATTTCAGTGAAGGAAAGTTTAGATTGTGTGTGAGGAGCTTGCTAACTAACACAAGAAACTGTTTGGTGTTAGGTGGTGGCTTTGGGATTAGAAGAAGAAATCACATTTTGTCAGAATTCCATCAGGACAAGGCTGTTAGGACAGTGGCATTTTTATTAGTTTAATAGACTTTAATTATAAATAGTCATAGTTTGAGGTTTTTGTTTGTTCAGATTTTTTTGATGGTTGTTTAAATGATGCCTAATGGGGGAAATAGATATTTTTATACTGGTAGAAGTGGTTTTTGAATTACTTTCTGTTAAATTCAAACTACCTGAAAATGATGTTGAAGTAAATTACTGACTTTCACATTACATGGTCATTACAGGAAGGAGAGCAGTTTGTCAAGAAAATTGGTGGAATCTTTGCCTTCAAAATAAAAGATGGTCCTGATGGGAAAGAAGCAACTTGGGTAGTAGATGTGAAAAATGGCAAAGGCTCTGTGGCAGTGAATTCAGGTCAGTGCTCCTGTGTTATGTCATTGCAGAAAACACAGTAATGGAGGGAAACTCATTTCCTTTTTCAGCTTTAATGAGCAAAAATTATGTAGAGCTACCTTAAGTAATTTTAAACTTTTCTTGGTGCTGAACTTTTAATCCAGGATGTGGGACCAAGAACTAAACACCTTCTGCTCTGAATCTGTCTGGGAATAATTGTGTATTTTCTTAGAGGCTCCAGGCAGATTTGTCATGTGACCTCACAGGAACTGGATTGAGAAAAAGGAAAGTAAAAATCAAACCTGGGGGATTTTGTTGTTCTCACCTCTTAAGATTTGGGCCAGAAGTGTAATTTGCAGCTGTTTCTTCAGGTGCTTTGTTGCAGACACTGGTAGGTGTGAGCTGGCCTCTTGTCAAGTTGCTTCTCTGCAGGTAGTTAAGCAACAAGACTAGACTGATTTCAGGGCTGTACCAGCTGACATGAACTGCAAGGGCCATCAGAAATGAGGCACAGACTGGGGGCAGGGGGGGAACCCAAAAATCATCAAACCCACAGGATTTGTACCCTTGCCTTGAAGATTGGATCACATCTGAAGTCACACACCCTTGTAAGGGAGATAAAAAGGACAAGAGTGTCCTCAGAATCTCATATATCCATGAACCTGCATCATAAACCTTCAAATTAAAAACACAACAGGGGATTTGATTTGGAAATTCATTGTTCTAAGTTATTACAAGAAGAAAAGCACTGTCTTCTGCTGCATGGACCATTTATCAAATACTTCAGTTTAATAATAGGATGAGTATAGGAAAAGTTGTGTGCAGGTTTTAGCCCTTTGGTGTATACATCACTTTATATTGGAGCTTATTAAAATAATTTTTCAGCTTATTTTTGGTAAGATGATCCTAAAAACTTACGTGTTTGAATTAATTCAAATGAGTGCTTCTAGAATGCCCATGTTGTTCCCATTGGAGGAGAGAACAGGAAATGCCTGGAATGTCAGTAATGAGTATCTTCAGTGACATAGGGAAGACTCATCTATTCTGATTTATCTTAATGCTGGCAACTGAGAGGCAATGTCAATGCTTGCAATCAACATGCTGTCTGATACTGTTATTCCTTTCCAAGGAAGAAATTTCCTTAGCACCTTTCACAAAGGTCCATCTTCCTTCAGTGTTGGTCTCTTGCTGGCATTTTTATAATGGCTCTTACTTGGGTACCATTTTGCTAACCTGTATTACCAAGGAACTCTTCATGGGGTTGCAGGTTCTGTTACTGTTTTATTTCTCATTTGGAATCTTCATAATCAACTCTTCCCTTGCAGATAAGAAGGCAGACTGTACAATTACAATGGCTGACACTGATCTGCTGGCACTCATGACTGGCAAAATGAATCCTCAGACAGTAAGTACAGCAAACATGAGATAATGAGAGGACTAACATGTTTGTTTTAAATGTGTTTAAGTTGGAATCATTTAAATAAATCCCCTCCTCCGAAACTGCTGTGTCTCATCTGAAAAATGGCAGTTCTTGACTTTCTCTGAACAAATTGGCCTAAGAAAGATCAATCAGGACAGACACTTCTGAACAGGTACAGACTGTCTCAGACATCCTGCAGGGAATCCAGCAGGGCATGTCGTAGTTCTGGGTTTGCAGAGAAAAGGGAATCCAGTGTTTGCAGCGTGCCATGAGAGAAGGGAGGGATGTGGACCCTCCTGAGGGCTTCATGCTCACAGCTGGCATTGGTGTAAGGAGTCATCTTGGTGCTGAAAGAACAGAAACTGAGATGGGCATCCACTGAGTGCCTGTGATTATTTGGGGAGGTTTCTTTGTTTGGTTTTGGCTTTTTATTCCTCTGGTGTGCCCAAAGCAGTCGTAGTGTATCACTAAACCAGATGTGTAAGTTGCTGTGCTGTCCTGAATTTGAACTGCTTTGGGTGACATTCTTTCAAGTTTTTGCTCTGGTAATCACAGGGTAAATAGGAATTTTCACAGACTGAAGTGTGTCTAGGAGAAGTTTGAAGGTAAAACACATTACAGGAATGTTGTACATGTAGAAAATTCAGAAGCAATTGCAGTTTTACATCTACAATTGGGGTATTTTAGTGCATGTAATCCCCCTTCTTACAAGGTCTGGAGGAAGAAAGTCCAAATCAGAGTGTCTGCTTCACCAACCAGATTTGTCAAATTGAATTGATCAGTAACGAAACCAGTTGAGAGTTTGAGCTGAGGAATCAGTTGTGGCCTCTACTGGACTTTATTATCTGCAGTTGGAATTGTTGACTTGCCCTGTATGAACAGTCAGCACCAAAACAGGGGGTGTTGTGCCCTGCCCTGGGTACAGATCCAGGGTGGGGTAATCCCAGAAACAAGCACTTCCAACTGTATTCCCATTTACAGATTCCTCAGTTTGCTGTTCTGCCTTCTAGTACCAGAAAATTCCTGGCTGTGAGGGGTCTGCCAGAACTGCTGGAATTATCAAACTGCACAGCCATAACTGTCCAGGGGGGGACATTTGGGGCAATATGTTGTGCTGCATTTCATAGAACCTTTCTTGCTTTCCAGGCATTCTTTCAAGGCAAATTGAAGATTTCTGGGAACATGGGCATGGCAATGAAACTTCAGAATCTACAGCTCCAGCCAGGCAAAGCTAAACTTTGAGCTCACTACAGTAAATAGTCAATAATTGATGTTCTTGACAAAAAGGTAGAATGAAACTAGACATTATCAATAATATGGAACAGGCTGGGTTTGATTGGACCTCTCTCACCTAAATTCTGTGGTTAGAAACCTTAATTCTCTTCATAAATTCCATCAGTTTCTCTGTGGCTAAACTTGAGGCACTAACTCTTAGAAATGATGCCTGGTGGGGTTTTGTGACAGTTTTAATCAATATGGAAGATTTTATATAACTTAGGGTTGAATGAGGCTGCTTTCTGTTGTGGGAAGGAAGTGAGGGAAGTTACAAGTACTTTGGAATATCAATTGAGTTGCATTTTTTAAAAGCAGGTCATACAAATGCTTTCAGAGCTCCACTCTAACAAATTTGCTGCTCCTGACATTAAAATGGTCTTGTAAAGGGGATCTCTAACAACCTTTTTTTTAGAATAAGATTTAGGAATTTGCTATTAAATACTTTTCTTATTACTACTTTGGAATTAAAAAATACATGAAATATCCAGAAGTAAGCAGGAACTAGAATATTGGAAACAGATTAAGTTTGCCAGGAGAACAGAGAGGGAGTACAACCAGTGTGTTACCTGTTTTCTCCTGACAAAATCTGATGTTGATCATGATGAAATCCTTGTCAGTAATGTAAAAGCTTTAAGTTCTGTTTTGGGAAAATGTTTTCTGGTCAGAAGTTTAATAGAAAATTAAATATACTTTTCCTGTTCTTCTGTGTGTCTCTTGCTCGGATTTATAAACGTGGATTTCACATTAATGTGCCTCGAGGGGCACCTGCAGATGTCCATTTTAACTCCTCAGCCATTGTCAGTAGATGGTCCACAAACCACATCTCAGCCCAGCAGGTACATCCACATCCTCACACAGTGGGGCTGTGACTGAGGAACTTGGGCTGAAACTTTCACTTCCCTGGTTTAACTAAAATCACAGTTGCACTCAGTGGTCCTTGTGGGTCCCTTCCAACATCTGTGAACCTGTGATAATAAAAATGGGCAAATTCAAGCCACTCATTCTGCTGTTCTTTGGTGAATGGTGACAGGTTGCTGAGCAGTGGGAATGGCTCTGCTGAATCAGACCAAAGGTCTCTGTAGCCCACTGGATTTTCTGACTGTTGATACCTAAGAAGGAATATTAAGATGGCCCAAACATCTCTTTACTCACAGTACTTTCCTAACTGCCAGTAATTGTAATTCTGTGAGTTTTTTTTTACCCAGCTCACAAACTTGAGCAAGAGGTGTTATGTCTGGATTGTCTTCCTGAGTTTGTCCAGTGACTTTTTGAATACTTGGACAGCTTTTTTAGCATGGGTCATGAGTTTCTGTACCCACACATCACGTGGAATTAACCTTAGCCCTTTTTATCTTTGGATTGCACTTTTATACCTCTTAGGGGTTTTTTTTCTGTTTGGTAGGGTTGATTTATTGTGGTTTTTGGGAGAGGTGTTGTTGTTTGTGTTTCTTTTAACTGGAGGAAACCATGAACAGCTTCAGAGGGCTCCTGGTGTTCATGCTCTTGCCCTGTCACCTTCAGGCTTCACAGCTCCAAGAGGACATTCTCTTTAACTGTGTCACATGGAGAGACCCTTGTAAGCTTTTGGCCCTCCAGGTGTCCTTCCTGTGTGCTGCATTCCCATTGTCCTGGTAAAAACTTTTCATGATACAAGAGCATTTTCTGCCTTTATTTTTCTTTCCCCGGTTGCTTTTATGACCACTGGTAGTTTTGTTAGATCTCTTAAAACTGGGGGTTCATCTCTTTCCTGCTGACTCAGTACTTGTTACTGCATTGTGAAACTGAAATATTTTTAGTTATTGCTCCATATGCTTCATTTATACTGAATTTCAACTCTTGCTGTCCAGGCCCTGAGTGTTCAGACCTGCCTGCAACTCCTGTTCTCAGCCCTGGGCCTCAATACCTGGATGGAGCAACATTTGTCACCCCACTCTTCATCTTCTTCTGCAAGGCATTAGTTTTCTGTTAAATAGGACAGATTTGGCCTTGCTCCACTGTAAACTTCTTAAAATACAACCTGACCATATGAATCAGGTTTCCTCGAGGGAGTTGTTTGTTGTCTTTCCCAAAGGATTCGAGTAGGCAGGAGTCATGTCTCAAATGAAAGCAGTGTCAGCTCTCAATAAAACCACATTTCCCAATGTATCCCCTGCTTTTTTCTAAGTTCATTTGGCTTGTGGGTTAAAGTAAAGGGGAATTACAGGATTGCAGCAGTAATTTTGTCCTGAAAACAGTTTGTTCCTCCTCTTGAATGCCTTTGAGTAGATGTCTGTTATGCAAGCTAAGAACAGGCCTTTTTCAAGAATTTTGAGCACAAACATATTTTTGGCCACTGTTAATTAAAGAGGCAAATGAATTTTGAAGTGCAAACAAGCTAACATATACAATAGGGGTTCGTGCCAGTAATAGTTTAAGTGAGATGTGCTCAACTGCAGATTGGGGCAGGTTTCCTAATGTGGGGGAAAAGTTGCACAGAAATACTAAGGAAAAAAAATGTGCAAAAACAACTTTGGAGTTTGTTTGCTACCAAAAGAGAGAGAATATCCAAGTGTGACACTTTGGCCTTCAGAGAAATCTCAGGGTTTGTACAGGCCCGGAGCTTTCAGGCTTGAGCACTTGCAGGTCTGGTTATAGGAGCAACAATCCCAGGTGGAAGGGTCAGTTCCCAGCAGGAGTAGCCAGAGGGAGCAGTGCAGGGTTAGCACGGCCTGCTCTGAGAGAACCAGTCAGTCCCTCCTGTACTTCTGCTGCAGGATTTAAGAAGATGGAGTAAAGGACAAAGTTGTATATTTACCACATCTACCAGTTAATGTCTTCTTTAGACATTTGCCTTGCATTACTTCTTCACTTTCAGCACCTTCTTTGTGTTGGAAGTTGCTGAGTAATTTTGAAATAGAATATGTTCTCTGATTTTTCTGGGAGTGAGGGGTGTGTGTGGTCTTTTCTAAAAATCCATTTACGTTCTGCAGTCTTAGAATATGATAACTTTGAATAAATAAATTTCACAGTGGATAGAAATAATTTACCCAGTTCATCTGTGGTACAGAGCAGTCTGACATTATTAAACTCTGTTACTAATTTTTTGCATAATTCAAAGCATTACCTGAGTTTGTACCACTTTAGAAATCTTTCTACAAAGGTTTTCTTTCTTGCTCCCAGGCTGAAATCCTGTGTAGCTTTAGATCAACCTTTTTAATGAAGTTTCTGTGCTGCTGCAATTCTGTTCTGCTAAACGGATTCCTTGGGGGCAGAGTTGGAAAGGGAGCCAGAGATACCAAGAGCTGGCCAGTCACTGAACACAGCAGAATTTTTATTTTTGGTTTCAAAGGCCTTGTGTAAGGAAAATAAAAAGAAAAAAGCATAATCCTCCAGGCACAGGGTTTGGTTCACATGAGGGGAATTCTCAGACACTGAAATGTTGGGGAGGGTTGATCTTCCTGCATGAGCTCTGGTTATACCCTTTGCAGCTCTTGGTTTGGGGTTTTCCCCAGCCATGATAAATGTGTTCATCATTTGACAGCCAGAGGTGCTCTCAGGTTGGCAGGTGTATCTTACCTCTACTTCTGTAAAATCTGTGTAAATTCTTGCAAATAGGAATTTTCAGGATCAAGGAAATAGTAAAATGTGTTTCATTACTGTAAGAGAAGCAAATGGTTAGTCAGGGTTGGAGCCAGTGAGCAGAGTGATGCCTGTCTCAGCAGATCTGGCTTGCAGGAATTTGACTGAATGCTTTGGTTTTGGAGCACAGATTTTATTTTTAAGCTTTTACTTGAGTTTTTATTTCAGCCTTGCTGCTTTGCCTGGTCAGAAATAGGTTCAATGCAGAACAATACACTTAATTTTGAAAACAGGTATGGTATCAACGGTGTGATTGCTGCTCTTCTTACAATTAGTTTGAGTCATTAGGAGAAAACTCCTTTTCATAAGAAAATGTGCTGCTTCAAGAAATCTAAGTTTCTGTGTTGATCAGGATAACACATGGGAATTTATTGGTAAGTTCTGAGTTTGGGGTCCTTGCAGGAGAGCTCTGTGTGGATAAATGAGGTGTATCCATGGGCAGCTGAGGCAGCCCAGGGGGAGCTGGGGCTGCAGCTGTGGATTGGGGTGTGGGCCCAACCTCCCCCTGGAGTTAACTCCCTGGGAGTGTGATCCTTGTCTGGTACAGGTGTTCAGACCTGGGGGAAAGGGTCAGCTTGGCAGGTGGCACCGTCCTGGCTTTACCTGTGCACAGCAAGTCCTGGTGGGATCCCTTTGGTGAGGAGCACAGGGGTGAGGAGGTTGTGCCCAGCTGAGCATGGCTGGTGGCAGCTGGGCTAAACAGCTGGGGTTTGGGGCAATAGATCATTTCAGGATGCAGGAGGATGGGATAAGGAGACTTGACTATATCTTCCCTCTCAGCATAGAGAAAAGTTCCAATCATCACAAGGCTGGTTTTGTTCATTTCCCATATGTCCAATTCATCTGAGGTCAGATTAAACTCTTACCTCCTTGGAACAGGAAATACATGGCTTCCTGTTGCACAGAGCTCCAAGCTGCATGTCAGCCCTCGTTAGGCAGAAAAGAGTAAGAATGCAATTAGCCCGGTGGATAAAAGGCAGGGAAAAGTCCCTTAACTACGAAAAATCAACACTTGAGGAAGCAAACCACATGTGGAGAACAAATGCTGGAAAAAGCCCCAACTGTTTGGAACAAATGCCTTTATTACTTAAATAAACAGCAGCGTAATTTGTTGGAGTGACAGTGTGAGCTGTTCTGTCTCCTGTATCTGTAGGAAGAATTCACTGCTAACTTGAAAGCAGATGACTTTATATGGCCCTGGGTGGGTTTTCTGGGAAATGTTAGTTCTATACTGTGAGACAGGAACAGAAATATCCCACTAATGCTGGAGCAGGCCAAAAGGAACATGGATAGTGTAAAACAAGTACAAAATATGCTGTGTCTGTAGCCCATATTTCAGGTAGATTGAAAGCAGTCATGGATTTTTAAATTTTTTTTAAACATCCTCTGGGAGAACAGACGTCTTAAAGTTCATTGGGATCAAGACACAGATGCCAACAGGCTCATGGCCAGCCTCTGTTGTGCATTCTTAGGTTTGAAAAATACTCCCCTTCCTGCTTTGGAGACAAAACCCCCTTTATTCCATGTGTTTTGCTTATTCATTTTTTGAAGCAAATGACGGCAAGTTACTTAAAAGAATTTTGGTGGGCTTTTTTCTCCTTTCAAGTAAAGGCAATATCAGCACATAGCAGTGAGCACTGGGGAACATCAGTGTTTCTGTAGAGTTTTAGGCAGATAAATAAGGATGAGGGTAAAGACCATTTTGTAACCTGACCCCCAAATTCCTCGTGCCTCACTCCATGCTGATCACAGGTGAGCTGGTGCCTGTTCTTGGAGCTCCTGCCTCCAGAGCTCTGCCTATACCTTTTGTTCTCTGCCATGTTGTTGTTTGACTGGCATGCCTGTTGTTTGAGTTAATCATACACATCTAAATTTAGCCCGTAATCTCTTTAGGACAGTGGCAGTAGTTGCAAAGTCAGGGCTGAGCAGGCCTCACATGGAATGTGTTGGCTCCTGCAGCTTGGCCCTGGACATGGCCTGATGCTGAGCTCTGCAAGAGCATCTCTGCAGTCTCAGAGCTCAGGCTGGCAAAGCTTGTCCTTGACCACCACTGGGGCTTTTTGCTGCTGGGGCAGTGCAGGACGTTGGGCCCTGCACTGTGCCAGGCCCATTGCAACAACACTGGGGTGTGTTGTGGCACAGCTCTGTCACAGCTGCTCCAGGACCTGGTTCTTTGCCATCATCTGTGATCTGAACAAGTAATTGTACCAAAGTTTAAACTGAGCCTCCAGTTTTTAAACCTGGAAATGTTTCTTCATGCAGGCGCCCAGTGCCACTCACACCCAGCAGCAGGGAATGTGCAAGACTCGAGCTTGGCTGGAAATGTTTCCTGCAGCTCATTCTGTGCTGTGAGCCTTGCAGTGGGAGTTCTTTGCTCTGAAAGCACCAGAAAGCTGTAGTGAACAGAAGCAGTGGCTGCTGAGCCCATGTGCCATGGCAGGGCACAGCCTTTGGCTCAGAGGTGGGTCAGAATGCCTTTAGATAGACTTGACTCTAGCTGGATGATGGAAATGCAGCACTGGGTCTGGAGACAGGAGATTGTGTGTCTGGGATGTGTTGATGTAGGAGGATAAGATGTGGAACAAGTGAAAGCTTGGAAAATAAAGCTATATAGGTAATTTGTAGTGTAGTGTAACTGTGTGTTACCTTGGCATGTGGGATACTACCTGGTGTGTAGTTCTGGCTCTGTGCTGATGGATAATCCTGGGCTGGCTCTGACACTTGTATGTCCCTCTTTATAATGTCCTGTACCACCTCTTGGTGCTTCCTGACAGCTAATTGCTATACTTACACAACAAAAACCCAGATAAAAATGCCCTTCTGGTGAAGGGTGAATGCTGCTCACTTCCCCTGCCTTGTGGGCTGCTGTGGCACCACCAGTGAGCGAGGTAATCTCCCTCCTCCTCCTCCCCTCTGCAGACTGGGATGAGATGGGGTGAGCCCCCAACATGAGCAGAGTTATTTTTCCTCCTTGAAAAAACTGTGTACATTTTTTTGGATGGACTCAGGGTAGAAGGAAATGTGTCCTGCATCTCTGAATCACTAAGAAAACGCAGCCAGCTTGGTTTTGTTTTTATTTTTGTTTTAGTAAAAACACCCTTCCCACTCTTAACTTTTGAAAGTTCCACGTGGCACAGAGGGGGATCAGTTCCAGTTGATATAAGCCTGGATGAAGAGAGGGAGGAAATAACTTAATTGATTTAGACTTTAGTTCAGCTGGAGTGGAGAGGAAGGAATCAGTGTCCCTTTTCTGGAATTCAGGGAGAAGGTCGTGTTGTTGGTGAGGACAGATCCTCTGCAGCTCTGTGGAGGTACTGTATGGAGTGCTGGGGCATTCACAAAACAGGTGGCTTTGTATTTCAAGCAATAACTGCTGTCAGGAACAAAAAGCTGTGTTGCTTTCTTGGAAGTATTGCTGCACTTGGAGCATACTGTGTTACCAACAGTGTGTTTCTGCGCTTTCACCAAGAGGGGGGAAATAAGAAATGTGAGGCTTCTGGGCTGGAGGGGCTGTGTGTGTGTGTGTGTGTGTGTGTGTGTGGTGGAAGGTTCTGATTTTAGTGCTGTAATGTGGGGCTTAGAAGACAAAAAAGAGATTGGGTACATGGGGTGTTACAGCAGATTTGGGGACTTTGCCTCTAAGACATCTGTTGTTTCAGCCTATCGATCCCTGGTCCCTGAACATGAGTTGATGGGTTGAAAACTAGGGAGAGTTAAAGGGGAGGGAGATGAAATGCAGGAGAAACTGCTGATCTGTCTGCTCCTAGCTAATTTGAACCAGACCCCCAGGGAATGGGAGGACATTCCCACCTGGGATTCAGCTTTGGGGTTGAATGCAGCTAAAACCAGAGATCCAGCCCCAGTGCAGCCCCAGCCTCCTGCAGAGAGATGCAGGAGCACACACCGTCTCTGTGCTCCCCTGCCAATTCCAGCATGCTGGTTTTTGGCATTGCTCACGGATCCTGCAAACTCTGTTGACAAAAAGAAATGGGAGATTGTTTATTTCCCAAGTCTTTATATTCAGGCTATAGCTGCTTCCTCTTTCCTGCTCACATTTTCCCATATGGTGACTTTGGAAAATTCCTCTCCGATTTCGCTGGGAAGTGCAGGAAGCTCTCGTTGGTAGAGGGTTGCCTGTTGCTCCCTCTGATTCTGCTGCTCACATCTGGAAAGGATCTGGCTTGGAAAGGGGAGACTCGCTCTGAGCTCAGTGCATGTCACTGACATGGCATGAGCGAGGGAGCCTGTGGGGGCAAGAGGAATGTTCTTCATTCAGCTGATTCCTGACAGCAAAGGTGAGTTTTTCAGCACTTTATTTGTTTTAAAAGCTGGGTTGTCAGAACCTGCAGCAGCAATCTGCCTTTCAGCTGCAGCTTATAGCAGGATACTCAGTGTAACAAGCTAACCTGTTGATTTTGAAGGAGAATCCTCTCCTTCAGTGGATGTTTTTCCTATCTGTGTGTGTGTGTTCTGTGGGAATGTGTGTGGCCAATCATAGATAACAGAGATGAGATACTTTGAAAGTGATTCTGTTTGTTGAGGTAGCTGTGATCACTGAGAAACATTCAGTAACTCTGAAACTTCAGTGTATCTCTGGAGACTGTGCCTTTCAGAGCACTCTGGTGCTGTGGGGCACCGAGTGCAGGTGTCAGTGCTGTCTGGACTCAGAAAGATGCAGCCACAGAACCCCCTGAGCTGGTTTCAGGGTCACTGCAGTCGTTGGGTGGCAGGACCCAATCCAAAGCCCACCTGCAGCAAGGGAAGAGCACTGTTTCTAGTGGGCTTTAAGCTACTCCTTTAGAGAGGATTAATAATGCTTTGGATCAGGCCCATGGGAATAAGTTGAAATGGAGTGAGTTACCTCAGACTTTCTTTGAACTAAAAATCAGAGCCATGGCTGCTTTTAATGCCTGCACTCCAGATGTGCACAGATGTTCCTGTATCCAAAGTATCTCCCTGTGCTAGAGCTGCATTCACTCCAAAGGCACTGTAGCAGACCTGCATACGGATGGCAAAGGGGGTGAGATTCCCTCATAAATTTTATTGTGCAATAGATAGAATATTCCATGTTAAACAACTGAAAAGATGTTAAGAAATTATGTGGAAAAGTCAGCATATTGCAAATATATAGATCCCAGTACCAACCATGATGTAACTGTGCTATGGGAACAGTGTTGATATTGTTACAGCAGGGCTGGTTATAACCTGCATATACAAGTTTTTTTTTCTTTAGTATCTATAAAGGTAAAGTGATATGTACAGAAAATACTTTGTTAGAGATCTGAGATACTTTCTGAGATTATTTTCTTTAAGATTTCTGAAATATTTTCTGAGATTAGGTCACGCAGTACTAAGAATTTTACTAATCCACTGTTGGCATACTCACATGGCCAGTTATGATCTCACTGTAATGATGTAGCTGCCATACAAGGAATGTTGTATAAAAGAGATTAATTTCATTATATTCAGCTAAGACAGATATGGAAGCTGTGAAATAGTGGAGCAGGGGGAAGAGGGATGAAGCACACAGTGTTAAATGCTTAAAATCACCCAAAGAGTGGGGCCAGAGCAAAACCATCCATGTCTCAGAATGCTCTACCCTGTAGTCCCACTTGCTCCCATTTCTTCAAGTGTAAGTCAGTGTTTCAAGAAATTATTCAAGATTTGCATGACTGTGACTGGGAGCAGGATCTGTTCAATGTTCCCCAAGCACCCAAAGTCTGTGAGAGCCCCTGGTGCAAAGCAGCAAGGCCCAGTGGATGTGAGTGGATGGAGATGTGCAGTTCTGACAGCTGCCAGTCTGGCTCTGGGAGGTTCTCATTTCTGGTGCAAGGGAGAAATCTGGGCTGGCAGAGGTGAACAAAGTACTTACTTCATAAGGCATGAATCCATTGTGCCTTTTCACCTTAAAAGATCAGCCTAAGTAAGTCTTTCTCATCACTGTCGAATCCTGATTAGAATAGCCAAGAGGATAAAAGACAAGTCATAACCAGCCCTGACTGCAGCCTTGATGTCTGAAATCTGAGAAGGGCAATAAATGGGACCGAGGGGGCTGGGTTAGGGCCAGCTGGCTGCTCCAGCAGATATCCAACTTCTGTTTGCATTATTTTAACCTGCTGCCAGAAAGATAAAAGCTGAACATGAGCCAGGCCTCTTAGGTTCAGGTCAGCACTGTCCAAAATCCGTAGGAAGCCCGTTTTGTTTTCATTAGCCGTGAGGTTTTGTTATTCCATCCACGTGTAGCAGCCCCTCCGAGAGTCACTCTTGTCCAGCCTCTGTGTTGTTTAAATAACGAGAAGAGTTTCTTCCTAAGCAACACTGTGAGGAGCAGTGCGGCCGAAGCCACACAGAACTAACCCTGCGTAAAGTCTCCGGGATCACCTGGCGCTTGCCAGTATGACAAAAGCCCTAAGGAACCGGGGGAGGCGGGGCCGGCGCGGGGGCTGCGGGGCCGGGACGCGCTGCGGGACAGCGGGGCCGGTGCGGGCCATGCCCCGGGGCTGACCCGCTGTCCCGGGCCCGCAGGGGCGATGCCCGCGGGCGGCCGGGCGCTGCTGGCACTGCTGGCGATGCTGGCGATGCTGGCAGTGCTGGGCTGCGCCGCCCGCACCGGCACCGGCACCGAGCGCGGCCCCGCCTGCCCCCGCGACTGCGGCTGCACACAGGAGGGCGTCGTGGACTGCGGCGGCATCGACCTCAAGGAGTTCCCGCTGCTGCTGCCCGAGCTCACCAACCACCTCTCCCTGCAGGTAAGGACGCGCCGTGCCCGCATCCCGCTCCTGATCCCGCCTCTCATCCCGCCCCTCATCCCGCTCCTGATCCCGCCCCTCACCCCGCCCCTCACCCCGCCCCTCATCCCGCCCCTCCCCAGCCCCGCCGCGGTTGCCCCGCGGGACCTTCAGGTGCTCTCGAGCTCGACGGATGCGCCTGGTTATCGGCATCCCCTCTGATCCAGGGAGCAGAAAAGATACTAAATTTTTCTCCATAGTCTCTCTCAGCATCATGGGAAGAATTTTTGTCCAAACTATTTCTGGTGAAGGCCTTTGATTTTGAGGTGTCTTTGAGAAGGATGGGCTAAATTACTTCATTGCTGAGAATATTCCAGGTAGTGCTGCCTGTTGGTTCGGATGTTGCAGTCACAGTGAACCAGCCCAGAAGCAGGGCCAGCCCTGTCCCCCATGGACTCTGCACGGAGCAGGATAACACAGCCAGTGCCATCCCTCACCCTCAGTGGCTCTGCCTGGGGCTGGGACACTGATGTCACACCTGCAGCAAATGGTTCCACTCCAGAGACCTCATATCTTATCAGGACACATAAGGTTGTGAGATTCCAGCTTAAGGTAGAAGAAGCAGGATGTCCTGGACTGCCAGCAGGTTTCCATGCTCTGCTGTTAGTTAACTGATCCCCAGGACCAGCATTTGGGCAGGTGTCCTTTCCCTGGCAGCGCTCTGACACCTGAAGGTGTGGCAGGGCCAGAGCAGCCCTGTGGCAGAAGTTCCAGGATTTTCAATGCCTGGCCTTTAACCAGCTGCTTTTGGTTTATTGCTCCTGTCTGCCAGTTCTGTCCAATGGATGAAATGCAGATTTCGTTCAAAGCTTTCCAGCTGGATGTAAGCTGGCACCTTCCTCAGCAGATCTGTCCCAGCCATGTGCTAACCATGGCTCCTGCCTCTCCATGGCTCCTGCCTCTGTTGCCAAAAGAAAAGAAGCTTTTTGGAGCAGCAATTGTCCCTTTCTGTGCACTGGCCTGGCTTCCAGCACAGCAGGACCTTAACTGGTCCCTGAGATGCTAAAACTGGAGTCGCTCATTAACGGTCAAAATGTTAGTCAGCACATTATTGAAATTCTGATGGGAGTCACCCTGACAGTGCAACTAGTGAAAGTGAGCCCAGCTTGACACTCCCTGCCCGTGACAAGTGGCTTTTAAAACCACCCATGAATAGCAGAAGTCATAAACTTGGAAATCCACCTTGCCAACCTTGTAGCAATTGCTGTGTTGCAGCCATGAGGTCTGGCTTTGGCAGATGGATTATGGGCCTTGCCAGGCACAATCTCACTCTGTGCTACCAGTGCTACCAAATATTCCTAGAGATGAGCAAAAGTTCAGGTATTCAAATGCTGCTGGGTTTGGATGTCTTGGTTTTGGGCTTTGAGTCTGGCTTATCACAGTGAGAAGTCCTGACAGTGATTTGGCATAGTGGGTTCACTTCCAGATTTTATTGGAGTTCATAGTCTGGGTTTACTGGGATCCTTCTTGAATGACTTTGTTGATGATTAATACTCTCCATTTTCTTAGAATAACCAAATAGAAGAAATCTTTCCAGAAGAGCTTGCTCGTCTTTACAGGCTGGAAACTCTCAATCTGCAAAACAACAGGCTGACTTCAAAAGGTGAGCTGGCAGAGCCATGGAGTGGACAGAGCCTGTGCCTCCAGAACACCAGTGACTGCAGATAAGGAAAGCCACAGAGTGATGGATGGACTTGGTTGGAGTGGTTCTCTGCAAGCCTCACTCCTTTGGCCATCACACAGATCATGGAGACACTTTATCATCTGGAACACAAGACTCAGAGTATAAGAATGCAGCCCTGCTGAACCAGGAGGAGACCTGGCAGCAGCACTGTGTGCTGTGGCGTGAGAGCTCCTCATCCAGGAAACTCCCTCTGTCCCCACAGGCTCTTCAATGCAATGCACTTGGGAACCAGAAACCTCCATGTGCTCAATGATTTCCTTCTGACTGACCTTCTGTACTTCAGTCCAGTCAGTCAGTCAATGCAATTTAATCCAGTTCTGTCCTTCTGGAATTGGGTATAAATGCAAAAATATATTGCAAATAAGGACATTTCTACCCTTCTAAAACCATATGGATTTTTATAGGCAGGTTTTCCTTGCTTGGTCATATGTTTATTAGAGAAACTTGACAAGGAGTTAGTAAGGAAAGCAAAAGAAACTGTGGAATTGGAGTAAATAGTAGGAGAGATTGATATGGGATATGGGAGATGTAATTGTTGTTAACTTGTGCATCACCCAGTTGATCTGAATGCTCCTGCTTTCCTTACTGCAGTGACAGAGAACAGCCTTATATTGAGAATGTGGGAATATTATCCACAGGCCCCAAGGCACAGCACTCTTACATGGCACAGGGAAGGCTCTGCTTAATAGGTTCAGCCTTTGACATTACTACCTCCGGGCTTTCATGTTCCTTTCACAAGCTTCAGTGCAGCCCTGAGTTTCCAGTGTGTTGTGACATGGGAAACAGCTTCACCTTTGGCTCTGGTTATCTGAGTGCCAGGTGACAGTGTCACTTGCAGTGTTCCCATTGTGACAGCAATTGTGGTTGTGTGATCAGCTGGATGTGGAGTGACTCAGCTGGAAATTCAGAGTTGTTGGGGGAGGATAAGCTCTGAACTGGTCTCTGTGTGGATTTCTGTCATATGGGAGCAGGACAAGGGCAGGGTCGTGACATGCAGATACTGCTGTGACTTTGGCAATGTAGTCACACATCAGACCTGTTCATTAAGCAACCTCAGATTATGCCCTTGCAAGAAAGAAGATTAACAGAATCATAAGCAAATTACAAAAGAAACTTCTCAGATAGTGTAGTTGCTGCAGACACCAATAATCAGCTGTACAGGGGGTTTGCACAGCTCGTACCTGACCCCTGCCAGGGGGGTTGGCCACAAACCTTGTATGCTCAGGATTTCTAACAGTCTGCCATTGCTATTAACATGGTGGGGTCTTTAATTTAAAAAAAAATGACAACAGTAGCTCTGAGTCAGATTTCAGTGGCAATAAGAAGTAGTTCAGTCTCACATGAAAGATACCTGAGAGGGAAAGCTGCCCCCTGGTATTTTCTCTCAGAGAGGCAGGAGGGTGCCAGTGTCACTGATGAGTTACTCCTGTTTTTAAGGGCTGCCAGAGGAAGCATTTGAACATCTGGAGAACCTGAATTACCTGTACTTGGCAAACAATAAGGTAAGTGGCTCTGAAGCCTTTCAGAGTTCTTTTCTAAATTGGTTCTGAAAGTTAAATGAGCAAGTTGTCAGTTCTTTTAAAATGTATGTACTCTTTAAGCAAAATGTGCTAAAGTGATATTCTAATGCAGGTTCATTTAAGGTCAAGACAATCAGTATGTGAAAAATTTAGAGGCTACTCATGCAGGTGTATTTTGAACACTTATTTATTTGTGCAGCTTGTGGAAGGTTTTCCTTGTGTAGGGAGGTACAGGGAGCCCCTGCATGCCTAAATCAGCACTGTCTTCAGCAGGCTTTGGGTCATCTGCTGCACATTTGGTTTCTGCCTGTGTGCAAATAAACTGAGGGAATCTCATCAGATGAGGCTGGTTGGAAAACCTGTGAACAAACAGGTCTTAGTACCTGTGTTTGAGCCACCAAGATCTGTCAAAGGGTGTCCAGTTTTCCTTGACTCCCTTTCCTACTAGGTTTGATATGGGGAGGACACCCACACGCAGTGAAAGTGTGCCAGTCATTAACTAATTCTTTAGGTGCAGTGGTAGGAGCTGTATTTCTTTTTTTAATGGAGAAGATCCTAGGTGCTTTCCTATTGGTGACCCAAGCTGAATGTCTTGACAGAAGCCCATCTTTCCTGCCAAGACTAGGAAATGAAATAGCTTCTCACATACCCTTACAGCTGGGTGGTTCCCATTATGGCTTTCTTTATCCCCAGTGATTGTCCACAAATATTTATTACAGAAGAAACTGGGATACCACAGAAAAATATAAGTTAAAACATCAGACAGAGCTTCTTTGTCTACAAAAATCCTGTCCTTCCATCCCACCCTCCCTCTTTCTATATATATTTATGTCTGTATATATATATTTTGTTATCCTTTTAAAATCTGGGACTATTTGATGTTTTGATTAAATACATGTGGCCACATTCAGGTTTCAGTCAGGCCAAGACACATCCAGAATCACTCCATACATTTTTTTGTATGGAGTGATTGAGAATAGAACCCTTTCCTTAGCACAGTAACATTGTGTTCTTTTCTCCCTTTCAAGCACCATTTCCATGTAACAGTCTTGGCAGTTAATAACCCCATAAAAAGGAACAAGCCAGACTGTGACTAATATTCCAGAACCTTGCACTCCCATTTTCCCCGTGTGACAAAACAAAGTGTTTGGTTTTTCTGGCTTTACTGCAGAGAAAAAAGAATCCCAAAAGAAATTGCAAACATCAGCGAATGTCAGAAGCAGTTACAGTGAGAAGTTGTGGACCCACCAAAATAACACATTTCTTTATAAATCCCAAGCCAGGACAAACCAGATTGGCTTCAAACTGCATCTCCTCTGCAGCAGGAAACACTGTGGATCAGGTTACTGTGGTGTCTGGAGGAGAGCAGGGATTTGCTGGTAGTTTGCTCCTTGTTTTATGGATTATCTTAATGCTGCTTTATCTTCCATTGTGATCCCATCAGATGTAGCTAGATCATCTTTCATTAAACTGGCATAGATGGTCAGAGAAAAGGAATGTAATAGACTGAAAGCCTTCTGTGGCTTGTGAGTGGCAAGTGCTTCAAGTAAAGAAGGGATGCTGTAGTTTCCT
>JAWWEV010000004.1:5162835-5202449 GCA_035583235.1 Hafferia zeledoni | reverse complement strand
AATGTAATAGACTGAAAGCCTTCTGTGGCTTGTGAGTGGCAAGTGCTTCAAGTAAAGAAGGGATGCTGTAGTTTCCTTTCTAATTTTTCACTCCATTCTCATATCTTGTATCTCTCATATAGTAAAGAAATCATTCCACCAAACTACAGATGAGGTCTTGAGCTGTCATGATCATTTACTACAAGCTGGTGATTTTGGTCACAGGAGGTTTTACATTTCCCAATATCCCCAAAGTGATATGGGATTCACCTGGATGCAGCACTTCTGTTTGTATCAAAGCTTGATCAAAGCAAGAAAACTTGTTTCAAAACTGGTAGTAACTTTTGAATTAACCATCTGAATTAAGTGGTTCACAGTGGAGAATCAGGGTCTGCCCTGTGGCAAGGAAGGTCCAGCAGTAAAGCTGAAGGGAATTGGAGCTGGAGAAATGCAGGTTGCTGCTTGCTGGGCAATAAACTGGACAAAGCTACTCAGTCAACCTCATTGTTGCCAATACTTAAAACAACCCAGCATTAATCCTTCAAGCAGTCAACCAGTGGAATCAGTCTCATGACCAGGTGCTGAAATGCCAAAGCAAAGTCCTGAGCAAGTGCAAACTCTTTTGGAATGAAATTTCTCTTTCTCCTTCCTCTTTCTTGTGGTCTCTCATTTCACATGTTTGAGCCATGCCCTTTGTTTTGTATAAAGTTATGACCTAACTGACCATGTGTCTGGAGAAAAGCTTTGATGTGCCACCATGTATGAAAATGATTAAGTCTTATTTCCTGTGTCTGAATTCTCAATATTATTATGTCACAGTAGAGACTTACTTGTTTCTGAGGCACTGTCAGATCATCCTAGTCAAAGATGAGAGTCTTTCTCCAGCTCCCTGACACCAGATCTCCTGCATGAGGAGATGAGAGGTTGCCAGGAAAGCCAAGAGCAGTACTGTGGCCACTGCAGTAACATGCAGAATGCTTAATTCCACTGCTCACATTCCATCTGGGAATACTGATAGGAGTGTCATCTGTGGGGAAGATCTTTTTGTGTTTGTGACCATTAAATGTTTAAGGCAGGTTAAGGATAGAGGCTTTGGGACAGCTGAAAACCAGTCAATAAAGGACTTCCATTTTTTTAAAGAAAAGACTGTATTATGAGTCCAGTAAACTGGAAGTTCATGGATGCAGTTCATCAGTGGTCACTGGACACACTAGATGGGTGTAGGCACCCTTTAGATAAATACATAGTTTAAGGCTTGGGTTAGGCAGTTCTCCAGTAAAGTGTCTGTTCTCTCACACAGTGTTCATATTTTAAATAGTTTTGGTTTTATGGTATTATTCATAACCAATGGAAGTTTCATGGTATAAAAATTTGAAAAATATGTTTTCTCATCATGTGAGTCTTGCTATGCTTGCTGGCTGAAAGGACCAGGTTCTGTTTCACACAACAGAGTTGTGAGGAAGAGGCTTTAAAGATTCCATGGAGTTTAAGCTAGAAAGCAGATCCCTTCCGTTGTCCCAGTCTCCCATCCTGCCCTCAAAGCTTTAGTTGACAAAGGATCCAGTATCTCCCTAGAAAGCTCTCTGCAGAGCCCTCCAAAGTGTACATGCTGCATTCAGTATCTTCTGCTTCTGTGCTCAAGGACTCTCTGTTACACCATTGTGTTCCTAATTTGTTTCCCAAGGACTTAATCTTTATGCATAAATCTTCTGGGTCTACCCTTCCCAGACCACTCTTCTGCAGCCTGGGCTGTAACCTGTGTCCTTGGTTTCTGGGAGAATGACTTTGCTGTCAACAGCCACTCAGTGAGCCTGGCTCTGTGTCTCTGGATGCTTTGTAAAACTGGGCTTTATTCAGTCATCCCCTTTGGCTCCACCAGTCTGTTCAGATGCTCGTGTTTCCAGCGCTAAAAACAGCAACAGACCAAGGGCAAACACAGTCAGTCCTACACCTGTGGTCGGCTATTGAGCTTTGGGGACAGACCTTTCTGTCTTTCCTGATACATCACTTATGTGTAGAACAAAGTATCATTGTACAGTAGGTCTTTGCTTGGAAGTCCCATTGGGTATCCCATCCTTTGGCTCAGGTGCATTCCTGTTCTTTGGGAACCTGAATCCTCTGTGACAGAGATTCCTGTAAATGGGTGCAATGCAACAGACACTGAGGGGACACTTCCCCTCCACAATATCCCTTCAGGAGAAACTAAGCAGTAGGTCACTGTGAGGTGGGCTGGGGTTTCTTGGCACAGCAGGCTGAGGAATTAGGAACAATAATAAGCAAAGTGTTTGCTCTCTGAATAACAATTTCTTGATTTCTTCCACCAAAAAGAGACAGGACTCTTCCAACCAAAACAAACATTCTCCTATCTTAGAGCAAAAGTCTGTCTCCTTCCTGGAGAGATTAGTGAGTGGGGACAATTTGTTTTTGTTCATGCAGTCCACATTCAGTTTATTTATTTTTGCCTGTTTAGAGAAGATAAATTTGCAAGTGTTTTGCTGCTGGTCTATCACTTGGGTAAAACATTTGTTGCATTTAATTGGAAGTTGCCTGTATATTTCTTTTCCAGCTAACAGTGGCTCCGAAATTCCTCCCAAATGCCTTGATCAGTGCAGATTTTGCAGCCAATTATCTCACTAAGATATATGGGCTCACATTTGGACAGAAACCAAACTTGAGGTAAGGGCCTGGGAAGTAAAACAATAACAGTGTTTTGCCACTGCTTTGATGCAGTTGGTGAGTGATAAGAAACTGCATGGCTAAGCCTTGTTATTGCCCTCTTGTATTTTTTGGAAAGAAGTTGGCTGTTTATTATTATCAGCATGAAAGATCAAATGATCTCTCAAACAAACACATTCCAAGGGCTTTTACAAGCTGCCAGACACTTTTGCATATATAAAATTAAATTGCCCCCCCTTTATTTGTGTGTCAGTTAGAAGTTGAACATCTTTAGTTTCTCAAAATGGAGATTACCTGTTTAGAAATCTCTAGTTCTATTGTAGCCCATTAATTTTTAAAAATAAAATGAAGTGGCAAGTACAGGATTCAGTGCAGTTGAGTACAATTCAATTCCATTAAAGCTCAGCCCTTCAGCACCTTCACAAGTGGTTCCTGCCCTCAGATCTGGTGTCAGTCTCTGCTGGTTGCAGATTCCCCAGCTGGGGCCAGTGCAGCACGTTGGCCCCTCTCAGGTGCACACAGACCACCCCTTGGGGGATGGGGCTCTTCCAAAGGGGTCTGAATGGGCACTGCAGCATCCAAACCCTGCAAAGACATCCCAAACTCTGCTGGGAGCAATTTGGGCAGTCAGGTTTGGAAGCAGTTAATGGCAGCTGACCCAGCAGTCCAGTCCTGGGATGAACTGAAGGACTCCCCATTCCCACCAAACTCATTGGGAGCTGAAGCTCCTCTGCACTTCCTGGGCCTTTAGTCTCTTAGACTCTTGGAACCTGAAAGGGCTGAGTCACTCACAGACTTCTGGCAGTATCTCATGATGAAAGAAACTGGATTTATATGTGTTTTCTTCCTTAATCTGAAGTGCTGAAGCTGCTGTGTTTAGATGTCATATTAAAATTGCTGACTCTTCTGAAGTGATTTTCACACTCTCCTGTACCAACACTAATTTCAACCAGAACAGTAACTCATTGATTTCCAAAGTTGCTGATACAAAATCCTAACACAGTTGTTCCTGTTGTTGTATTTGCCCCCAGCAGGGTTCATGGTCTCAGACTGATGATTTGGAAAGCAAGGTTTTCAGAAAGGCAAATATTTCTGAGTTAAAAGTACAGCTGACCATGCAGGGTAAACAATATTTCCACTGTGGCTCTGAACTCCCTGGAGTGTGTGATCACTCGATTGTATTTCCATACTGAGCCTTTCCTTCTTTCCAGAAGGATGTTGCCAAGTTCTCTGCAGCTGGTGGAGAATCCAAGAACAAGTTTAAAAAGCACACTTTGATACTGTGCTCTGCTGCAGTTTTAACCTGGCTCTGCACATTCAGCTGCCTCCTCCATCTTGGGGTAAACACAGGAAAGGGAGAGGGAATCAAAGTCAGTAAAAATGAATTCATTTAGTAGCTGAGCCAGTGAAAAACAGGAATAACTTCGTAGGGGTACATTGTTTTGTATGGAATTGAAACCTTTATAAGAATGAATGAATCCATTTTTGAAAACCTGATTGGAAGAACTCTTCTGTGAATATTAAAGGTTAAAAGTAAGAAGGGCAAAGGGAGATAAGAAACCCTGTTTCTCAATCCCAGAGGCTCATTAAAACCCAAAACTCTTCCAGACTGGGTAAATCTGCTTTCTGTCAGTTATCCTATGCCTTTCTGAGGTCTAGGAGTAGGTGTAGAACTGAAATTTGTATTCATGTGAAGGTTTGGATTTTGAATAGACCTAAATTTCAGAGAGTATTGGGACCAATCATTTGGTGTTAGATCTATATCCCTTGCTAAATTAAAGAGTGCATTTTAAAACCAAATCTAATTAACTCAAGGAAAGAAGAAAATATTGAAATTTAGTTTTAAACCAGTTTTCTCTGAGTACACAAAAAATTCCAGATCTCACTATCTATTGATCTTCATCTTTTATCTCCTTCCAACAGATCTGTGTATCTTCATAACAACAAACTTTCAGACGCTGGGTTACCTGACAATATGTTCAATGGCTCTGCTAATGTGGAGATACTCATCATGTCCAGCAATTTCTTGAAGTATGTTCCAAAGAATCTCCCTCCAGCACTGTATAAGTTACACTTACAGGTAACAACAGCATGTTTTGTATTCCTTTAGGATTGTGACAAAGTGCTGTGTGGGATCCAGCCCACACAGCAAAGCCATGCAGGGCTCTTGGAAACATCCCCAGGCCCATGGTCAGTCTCTCTGCTGTATCCTCAACAGTGGCTGTCTCCCATGGCCCTCCTGCTTTGTCCATGAGCATCAGTGTGTTTCTGCAAAACACCAGGATGCTCACAGGGGACAGAACTGCCCTTCTGTGTTTCCAGGGGAAGGGGTTGCAAATGCCTGTGTGGCTGCACTGTCAGTCTCTTCCCTGCATGTAATGATATTATTATTTGTTAGAGCAAGAAGGTGACTGTTCTCCGCGGCCATCCAGTGAGTGGCCTCCCCATCAGTTTGCCAGGGTGCTGCTTTCCCTTACCCACCATGTCCTGGCTTTGCTCACTCACTCGTTTCACACAGACAGACACTGTTTCCCAGCATCAGTGACTCCTGTTTGCTACTGACCTGGCAACTCAGACCACACAGTTTGGATCAGGGATTCTCTACTGCTACAACTTCTCCAACAACAGTGCAATACCACAAGTTATGATATTAACTACTCTCCAGCATTTTTAATTCCATGTCATCTGATTTTGATAAAAATGCCTCCTGCTGCCTGTGTTGGAGATCCCAGCCCTGTTCCAGTGGCAGAGCTGCAGTGGTGGGAGCCCTGGGTCCGACTGCTCTGAGTGCTGACAGCTCCTTGGACATGGTTAGGCTGGAGCCTGTTATCAGCCCTGCACTTAGGCCGTTCTCTGCTGCCTCCCAGCTCTCTTTTCCCTCCAAGGTTTCTCCTCTAATTCCTGTTAAAGTCTCCTAGAGAACAGGCTTTTCCAGCTTGAAGAGAAGTAAAGGCAAACATTCTGATCCTTTAAATTGCTGGAATTTCCTCGCAAAGTCTGAACTTACTAGTTCCCTGCATTTTTTTGACATTTATAGGTAATCATTGTCTCCAAAGGGATCTCAGAGTTGGAGGATTATGCTTTGAACTCGTCTCCTTCCCTGCTGTCCCCAGTCATGTTAAGGGCAGAGGAGATGAGGAGAGAAATGAGTGTTTTATTTGCAAGTGCACGGTTACAGTAGTTACATTTGCCTTGGTATTTTGACTGGGAAAAGACCAAGACAAGGAGGAATGAGAACCAGCCAAGGGTGAACCAAAAGTGTCTGAAAGCTGTACTTTAGATGTGACATATCTTTTTTTCTTTTACTATTCACTGAGACCTCAGCCAAATCTATCTGTGGTGGTATCTGTATTAGGTGGCACATGAATCTGGTCCAGGCTGCCCATCACATTGTTGTGTGTACATGGATCACAGGAACTTTAACAAGTTCAGTGTCAGTGTTTTATATATCCTTTTATATTTCCTAGAATTCCTATGTGGAATTTCTAAGTGGCATTTAGTTTTATATTTCATTGTGTCTGCCTGCTGGCTACTCCACACTAAGGCCATAGGAGTAATTAAACACAGGAACCTCTGGGAATGACATTAATGCTGGAAGGGTGGCTGGTTCCCAGCTGCCAACCAAGTCTTCTTTACAGTGAAATCTGTCTTACAAGACCCTGAAATTCTGAGCAAACTCCAGGAGTTGTCTGGATCACATTATACATTTGCACATAGGTGGAAGGACTATGAATACAAAACAAAACTGTCTGGGAGGCATGGGGTAAATTCCACCTCCTTAGCTTGGGAATCAATAAAAATAGGTTGTAATATTCCAGCCTAGTATTTGTATTTATTTCTGAAGCGGAGTTAAAATGCCCACTGCAATATCTTATGTCTAGTCCTTCTGAAGCTGAGTTGTCTGGTGTTAATTGAACAGAACCTGAATGTGCTGTGTTGGTTCATGCCAATAATGTGCTTTGTGCCTCTGGTGCCTCTAGAGCAACAAGCTGGAGAAAATTCCCAAAGGAGCCTTCAGTGAACTTACAGGCCTGCGGGAGCTGTACTTGCAGAACAACTTCCTGTCTAATGAAGGAATGGACAACGAAACTTTCTGGTGAGACTGAGAGGTGCACTTTGGGCCTCTGTGTCTGTTTCTGCCTCCTCTGGTACAGTTGTGCAGATACTGAACAAAGGACACCACAAAAAGCACATTTATTAAAAGCTGAATGACACTGTGCTTTTTGCTGCTAAATCTTGGTTCAGATGCTGCTGTTCAAAAGCAAAAGTGTGGGTGAGTTGCTGCAGAATAGTTGTGTACAAAGACACAACCCTGATCATCAGACTGCACCAGCCCTGACTGCCCCAGCCCCAGTCACCCCAGGTACTGAGGGCTTTCTGGGGAAAGCCACCTAGAACAGCATTGACAGCCAGTCTGTTCTTCCAAACCAAAACTGAGCTCACCTGGGACTTTCCAGTTTCTAAGGCAGTTCACTGCAAGTTAAAGCCAGAGCTTCATCTTTGCTAAAGCCATTTCTGTGTTTCTGTGACAGTGACTTGAAGGCAGCCACAGACACAGAGCTGTGAATTCCCCTGGTCCAGCTGCGCCCCAGGGCAGGGCATTGTTGGAGCAGGCAGGGATGCAATGGTGCTGCTCAATAGCCAGATGGCTGCAAAAGCTTTGCTACAGACTAGTGCAACAGAAATAGCCTTTGGCTGGCCTAAATTTAGCCTGGGACTTAGCACTTCACAAAGTTAACAGTTCTTTCTCTGCTTGCTCTTAGTGCTGTCCTTGTTTCACCTGAAAATCCAGAGCACATAATCAGTCCTGCCCATGACGTGGTTCTGTAAACTGTCCTGATCTCCAGACATGATAATGTATCAAACTGTGCTTTCCTTTTCCATTTCCCACTCCCTGAAACCTCCCTCAGTTGTTCACTCTATATGTGTTGAGTCCACCTCCAGGTCATGTTGGACATATCATTTCTGTTAAGAAGTTCCCAAGCTGGGGAAACCTTACAAATTGCAGTAATGAAGTTCTTTACCCAAAGAGTCTATTTGTTCATTCAGAGGCTGCTTGGATAGCTGTGAATAGCAGTGTAGGAACCAGTAGGTAATTTCTGTAATGCATTAGTTCTCACATTTCCTGAAAACTCCTGCTCATCTGCAGTGGGTTATGTAGTGCCATGCAGATGGGAAGGCTCATTTGAACTGAGAAACTGCCTTCAAATACAAGGGAATCCAGGGTTGCTCAGTCCTGGCATATAATACCATTGAGCCACATCCAGTTGGTGTAAGTGGTTGAACTGAGGGTTTAATTTAGCTTCAACAGAGACTGTAGAATCCAGATTCAGTAGCTTACACAAAGCAGCTCTAGTCCTGACTCACTTCCATAATGCTGGAGGGTCAGGAGAAGTTCACTCCCTTAGCCTGGGACACTGAGTTAGCGTTTCTGCTGTTCATAGAAGGACGTTTCATCATCAATAGATACTTTCAGAGAGACAGAAATTACTCATGCTCAGGCTTTGTTTCTGTGAAAGTGAGAGTTCTGTGCTCTGGGGGTGTTCCCATGGCATCCTCCTTGTGGTATTTGTTCACTGTGGTGAGAACAGTGACTGCAAAACTGACCTCAGGCCTCAGCCCAGGGGCAGTTTGGAGGTCTGTGGGCTCTGGCAGGTTCTGTGGCTGGGGAGCAGTGGCAGTGCCTGGTCCTTACCCCTCATGGCAGTGCAGGAGCTCCCTGTTTTGCTGTGCACATCACTCATATCATGAGACAAAAAGGGGCAGTCGGTAGTGGGAGCTGTGCTGGGTAAAAAGACTCTAAAGCAAAGATTGTAAAATCCTAGAGGAAGTTGGTTGTCATTTCACCTTGCAGAATCTAAATTCAGAATGTTTTCTTTTCTGCTTTCCCAAGGAAATTGTCTAGTCTTGAGTATCTGGATCTGTCCAGCAATAACCTCTCTCAAATCCCAAGTGGTTTACCTCGAAACATCGTCCTCCTCCACCTGGAGAAGAATGCAATTAAGGTGATTGACAGAGATGTGTTGACCCAAATTAAGAACCTGGAGTACCTTCTGCTCCACAATAACAAATTAAGAGCCCGAGGTATTCACCCATCAGCCTTCCATGGCTTGAAGAAGCTGCATACTGTCCACCTGTACAACAACATGCTGGAGAGGATCCCCAGCGGGCTGCCCCGGCGCGTGAGGACACTTATGATCCTTCACAACCAGATCTCTGAGATTAACAGGAATGACTTTGCTACCACTTACTTCCTTGAAGAGCTGAACCTGAGCTACAACAAGCTCAAGAGTCCCCAGATCCATCGGGAGGCATTCCGTAAGCTGAGGCAACTAAAGTCCTTGGATCTCTCTGGAAACAATCTCCACACAGTGCCCTTTGGCTTTCCAAAGAACTTGCAGGTCCTCAAGCTGAAGGAGAACGAGATAAGCATCATCCCTAAAGGGACTTTGTCTGGGATGACAAAGCTGCGGGAACTGTATTTGAGCAACAACAAACTGAAAGTAAATTCAATTTATTCAAGAGCTTGGAGAGAACTCAGCAGTCTCCAGGTAGAAACATCACCTCCTCTAACTGTTTGAGTGATGCTGATGTCCTTGTCTGTCTGCCTAAGCCAAATTGCATAACACCGTCACTAGATGTGCTTGGTCCTCATGTTTTGGTCCTGCATTGGAAGTGCTACACAACCTGTTTCTAGATAGAAATGATGAGCTGTTGTGCCAGCAGTGGGCACCTTCCACTGCTGGGCAGGACACTGTCCCTCCATATACTGCTAATTCTGGAAATCGTAGACAGCTTTGTTTCTGAACCCTAACAGTGTCCTATATTTTCAGATAAACGTTAGTGAATGTTGTCATTAAAACTGAAATTAGGCCTTTCAAATAGCTTGTCTCCCAAAAGATTTAAAATCAGCTCTGAATAGAGACAGCAGGAGGAAGGAATGCATAAACAAAAACACTCTTAATTCTCAAAGCCCCCACAGCAGCTTATAGTCAGACAGGCCAAGCTGTGGGATTTAGCAGCTCAGCTGGCTGAGGCACCTGGATAGCAGCGAGGAGGCCTGGATTCAATCAGCAGTCTTCTCATTTGCTTAATTGTTGGAGAAAGTTAAACACAAACCATAAGGCAGGCTGGAACAATCACATTTGTGCTGTGCAAAATGACCTTTCAGAATTGTTACGCCAGCTGAAGGATTTGTCTGCGTTTCCTTTTAGGCAACAGCCCCTTTCCTGCAGTGAGGGGTATGACCTTTGTCATATGGCAGCCACTGGGGGTGCTCATGGTCCCTGTGCAGGCAAAGTGGGCACATCCCAGAGCAGATCAGGGAGGAGGGACATGCAGCATATGTCACACTGGCCCCCAGTGGGTTTTCAGACAATCCCAACACTAATCTGCGTGAACATTTCCCTTTCTGTTGCTTCTGGAAATAAACAATAGCTTGTTCTTCAGTGAATATGAATCAGCAATGCAGCAACAGTGCCTGTAGAGCTGTTGGTTTGCATCAGCTGCAGATTTGGTCCATGGCTTTCATAATACACTTTGCATTTGTTTGGTGCCTCACTTACCTCTGTGTGTGTGTATGTAAATGTATCTAGCATGAAAAGTAGTCTGGAAGGAAGATGCTGTTGAGAATTACAGATGCTGGGATTGCTTTTCTGCAGGACCTTAATAAAATGTAGGTTGTTTTATTTTCAAACAAAAAGTGGGTCATGAGACCTGTTGGGCATCTTGAGTTGTTGATTAGAATGAGCTTTCCTTCTGGTGAGGCCCATTCACAGCTACTTCATGGGACTTTTGTTCTACTGTCCCTCAGTGTCAGGCCAGACTAATGTGTTGCTGAGTCCAACACTGGCCCTGCAGTGGGACCTGCCCCACAGCAAACAAGGGTCAGGTAACAGCACACACTTAAAATTCGGTGGGACTAATGGTGCATTTTTGGCTGGTGCTTTTTTTGCAACAGTGTTACTGTTTGTTATCTGTTTCCATGATAGTTATAGCTGAGTATTTTTTATCATTAAGGGCTTAATGGTGCAGTTGGTTTCTGAGCTGGTGCATTGGAGTGCACTGGACTGATAAACCATCACATAAGATCCTGGTCCTGCATGTACTTAGCAAAGGTTCAGTCCTTGCTGTTTCCATGGAAATCACTGGAGACTTTCTGCAACTGCAGAGCAGACATTTCCACAATGCCCTTGGCAGTGCTGGGTTAACAGTTGGGCTCAATGATCTTAAAGCTATTTTCCAACCTCACTGATTCTCTGATTCTGTGACAATTGTTTGCCAGACTGGCATTATGTGGGGAATAAAATCACTGGAATCATGACAGCTGTTTGCAGGAGTGCAGCTTTGAACAGTGTGTAACTGGGGTGTGTCAGCTTGGTGCTGTGCAAATGCTACAATACAGGGTAACAAAGCACTTCTATGGATCCATCGCCTGCATAAAATTAATCAGAAAAGTGATAATGACCTTTAGTCCTGATGTCTTCATACATTCTCTGTGTTAGAATATATCCAGATGTTTTTATGTGTAACTGTGCCTAGTCAGTACCTTAGCCAGTGAAGTGTTTGCAGTAGCAGCTTCCAAGGAATTCTCATGCATATCTGAAACCCAGCCTGGTTTTAATTTACTTAAAGCAGGCATGGGCCAAAGCCTGGGGACAGAGATAAAGAAATGTTGGAGCTCTGACACAAACCAGCATGATGTCTGGTGTGAAATCAGGATGCTAAATAGCAGTGTGAGAGAGCAGAATTGTCTTGGCCACGCTTACCTTGATGCAAATTAGAAGTAGATTAAATTGATTTATGCTGTAATAAATACAACTTCAAGCTTAAGTCTCTTCTGGAGTGTTTCTAGTATTTAAATTCAGTTATTTATTTGACCCCTTGCTGTCTTTTCCTTGCAGTCACTGGACATGGCTGGCAACCAGCTGACATCTATCCCACTGGGCCTGCCAGAATCTCTGGAGTATCTGTATCTCCAGAACAACAAGATCACAACAGTTTCAGAGAATGCTTTTGAATCCACACCCAAAATAAAGGGGATTTACCTCAGGTAAGGCCAAGTTTCCACTTAAACACACAAGATATTTTTCTTCTTCATCCACTTTTAATTACTTATTTTTAGGAGGTGTTTAAAATGCTAACTTTCTTAGTAATTAATTTTATTTTATAATAATATGTGATGAAACTGTGTTCATCTACCCAGGAAGGACATGGATACACATAATAAACTCTTTCTATTCAGAGAGCTTGTCTTTTCTGCCCTTATTAGAATGGACTGGGCACATTAGTAATTCTAGGAAATTCCTGTGTAGTGTTATGTCATATTCCAATACTCAGTGTGAGCCAGAGGTTTGCAGTGCCCTTGAGGAGCACAGCTTTGCCTGGGTCTGTTGACCTGGATTTTGAAGAAATGCCCCTGCAGTGAGGGGAGTGTCCCGATGCTGGAGCTGTGCTCGTTCCCTGGGTGGTTCTGTCAGAAACAAGTGGCGAGTTACACCTGGGACAGTTATGTGATTCAGATTAGAAGCTTTGCTGGGTTTTTCCCAACTCTGTCAGTGGGATGAGGACTTTTTTTTTAATAGGTGAGAGTTGCTGACCCTTTTTGCATATAATGTAAACTCACAGCAAGGTAGCTGATTCAAGCAGAGCTTTACACCACAAGAAATGAAGCAAGAAGCTGTCCCAGTAATATATTCAGTTTTAACCTGATAGCATATTATTGAAAATATTTATTAGGAGTAACATATGAATCCCTATAGAATATTTGATTAAACTGATCCAATGGATGTGTTCAAAAAGCTTAGTCTGCACAAGACTAAATATGGTCTTATTTTGTCTGTGTGCAACTCAACAGCCCTGTAGTTCTGAGTAATTCTGGAGCATACCTTTTTGGATGAATGATTCCATACCAAGCAAATAAAATTACAAAGTCTGGTGTAAATTAGAGCAGTCTGTCTATTCAGCTGCTCACATTTATGAGATTTTAGTGAATGCTTGGATGTGAACCAGAAACCACATACCACATTCTATATTTCTATATAAAGAAGAAAGGAATTTGCAAAACAGTTTTGCTAACATATTTAGGAGGCAACTCCACCCAAGCTGAGTCGTATTTTTTAATGGGAGGCAATTAATCACTGCAATGCTGTGAAATAATATTATACATGTGGAATATTAGACAGAATATGATTTTAAGTGTGTTCAAAGTAACAGACCAAGCAGTGTATGTGAGAGGTTCTTAAACTGCAGATTAGTTTATTTGTATTCCTGGAAACCCAAATAACAGATGAAAAGTTATTGTGTGCTGCTTTGTTCCTAAGGAATACTTGGTACCAGTATTTTGAGTGTTGTGGGTGAAGAATTAAACTATCAAATGAGTGACAGAGAGTCTCATGAAAAATCAAGTTACACTTTGAAATGTGGGCTATGGAGCAGATGTCTTTCCTCTCTGGGAAGGAGAAAGCAGAACAGCAAGAGAAAGAATTTGTGGGGGAGGACTTCCAATATAATGATTTTTTTTTCCTTCCCCCATCCAGAGGAGTCAGCACTTCCAGAGCACTTTGTGGGTCATTGTAAGTTAGGAGTAACTTGGGTCAGGTAAAGTTGGAGTAACTTGGGTCAGTGTAAAGTCAGAGTAACCCTGCGGAATGGATCCCTCCCAGTCTCCTCATTTCTGTGTTGGATATAAAAAGTGGGTTTATTTTAACAGAAGGTCCTTTGTGTTTGTTTACAGGTTTAATAAGATTGCAGTTGGAGCACTGAAAGAAAGTACCTTCCAAAATTTAAAGCACTTACAGGTACTGGATATTGAAGGGAACCTTGAATTCAGCAACAGTTCAAAGAATAAGGATGACTCCGAAGAGGAAATGGAAGATGAGGAAGAGGAAGAGGAAGAAGAACTGAGATAAAATGTGAACTCACACAGTCACACCATGTGGGAGGTAACAACTGTAGTTCAAGGACCCAATTCTGAGGCTCTTGTGTAAATAATTCCAATTTACACATATGATTGAAGCAAAACAAGTGGAGTCAGAGACTTCCACTAAAATATAACTGCACTGCAAATCAAAAAAGCTTGAAAACAGATTATTTTGTAGAATGAAACAGTCAGTATGTATCTGTTTTATCAGAGGCAATGGACTGGTCATAGTGGCTTCTGCTTACAGCCACAGCAGACACAATAGTTAAATAAAAAGGTCCTTGTTTACTCATTCTGGTAACAAAAAATGAGAAGATATTTAATGATAACTTTTAAGCAACTAGTTCAAAAGGAAAGCAAAGAACAAACTGTGAAACTTACTGATGCAGAAGACCATGTGAAAGTAGATTAAAAAAACAGACAAATTAAAGTAAGATTAGACCCATTGTGTGTTAAACATGGCCTTAAGATTACAGCCTGTCTCAAGCAGTACTTAAATCACTGACCACTTGGAGTGGGAACATAATGCTGTGCTTGAGATATTTCTTATGGGAAGAATATTCCCTGTAGTTGAATCTCTTTTCAACTGCAGAACAAAAAGATGAAGGGAGAATGATGTTGGAAGAATATGCATTTTTTCATGAGAATAGTGATCTGCTTAATGCATCTCTTAGGCATCTTATGTTCAAAGATGATGGAGTTCTGGACTACTCTTTAATTCCGGAGATTTAAAGTTTAAGAGTGGGGAAAAAAAAAATTGGCTTTCTCCCTAATCAACATTTTGTCACAGAGAGTGACACAAGGAACTGCTGGGAATAGTGCTAATAGGCTTAAAAGATGATGGGACTTGAAAGAGGCAGAAGCTACTTGGAAAGTCCAACATTAGACCTCCAGGCTGGGCTACATGAAAACTTTGTGAGGGAAGAAATTTTTATCTGCAGACTTAGAGTACATATAACTTCAAAATCAGTGCATTGGTTTAGTCTGGGGCACGTGGGACATGTTGGCAGGTACTAAGTTGGTCTTATTCTGAATTCTGTATTCCGTTATGTAATTAATTTTATTTTTTTTTCTGTTTTGCAGGAAAACATATGGAAAATTACATATATGTCTATGTGTATATATCTCTATAGATATACAGAGAACACTTAGCGAAACGTGCAATGAGTGAGGCAGAAACTGTCAGGGCACTGAGCCAGGCTCACAAAGACAGTGTGTTACAGTGCCTTATTCAGGGAGAGACCCTGAATGCCTTTCCAAAGCTTCCAAATCATCTTATACAAGACCCAGGATCATAAGGGATTGCTTGGGAACTCACAAAAGCTGGCTTTTGTTCCTTCTGTTTCTCTTCCTTCCCTGTTTCCATCTGTAATAACAATATGGGACTGTTTTCAACACATGCCTTCAAATGCCATTTTTGCCACTGCATTTTAAGTGAACCATGTATAAGCTTCTTTTCTTTTCCTCTACCCCAAAGAAGCTGTTGTTGATCAGGCAAGATGAATATTTGCAGTATTTTCATGTGTGGAGCAGCGTATGAGGCATTTTGGTCGTCAAGCAACACTAATAATTCTGGATGCAACTACTCCTCTCTTATAACAATGTGTATATTTGGATAAGAAAACAAAGTAAGGCTGGATCCCATAATATTTTATCTCTACTGCCAAAGCCCGCAGTATATTCCTGTTTTAGAAAGGTTTTGAGAGAAAACAATTGCTCTTGTGAATATATATATATATATATATATAAAATCTGTCTGTGTGCCTTCCAGAGCTTTGGTAAAGTCTCTGTTTGCTCGTTTGCCCACGTGGCAGTTGTGTGGATGTCTGAAGGTCCGAGCAGAGGATGGAGTGACAGTACAAAGTGTAATATATGTGGCTGAATTTTTCACACTGTGTATCTTACTCACATGAAGAGTCAGGAGTGAGACCAGTGATGTAACAGAGATGAGTGAGTGTGGGCTGTCCTAGGAGAAAACTGTTAAGTGTCAAGAGAAATGTCTCTGTTTAGTTCAGCTCCGGAGACAGTGCCTGCTGTCATACTCTCTTAAAGCCACACCTATTTTATGATGCTGAGTACTCTCAGCTCCTGTTGGAATCATGGAAAATATGGAAACCAAGGAGAAGAAGATCCACAGAGGTGCAAATTTCTTAGTTGATTATAATGTCCTTCATCTAAGACAGCTAATCTGCCTGAGGAAAGGGCCTTTTCTTTTGAGGATTTCTGGTGGAACACGCGTTGTTTTGCATCCTGCATTCCAGGATTTACTTGGAAACACAGTTGGCTTAATTTCTTACCAGCTGCTTTCCTGCTGGAGAAGATATAGTTCCACACTCCCCTTTGGGTTCCCATAGCATATGACAGCCATTTCAAGCTGTTGTTTCCTACCTTAGACAATTCAACACAATCATCAATCATAGAAGGAAAGATTTCTTCCTGAAAAAATTAAAAGCTTGACCCTAAAAACCTGCAAAACTCCATATTTTTGAGTGTCAGCTATACAGCTGAGCAATGAAACAGCCTTCCAACTGACTGCTGGGGTAGATTCCTACATAAAATGTTTACAGAATGAAACTCAAGTCACTTAGCCATCTCCAGCAAACACCAGTGGAAGCTTGGCCAGTCTTTGGTGAAACAGAGAACCACCTACAGCAGAAGGACTGTGTCATGTAGACCAGGCAGAGTTAGGACACCCTTATCTGAGTTTATTTCAAAATAAATGCATGCTGAACCTGCCCTTTAAATAGGACAATGTTTTCCAACAGAAAAAAAAAGACACTTTCTTCCCTGTAAAACCCTAAAACTCCACAAGAGGAATGTCTTGATTGTTGTGTAAGAGGTTGATGAGGGAGAACCACCGGCCTGACTCCTCACCTGCCTGGTATCATCAGCACCTGTGACATTGGACATAATACTGTCAAACCAAAATGGGAGGTTATTTCTGTCTTTTAAAGGAGTAAATGGCTCCATGAGAGATGTTGAGGAATAGTCAGAAGTCCACAGGACTAAGCCCACATATTTTTTGACTGTGGTTGGTACCTGTAATCCAAGGGTCCAACCCAGACCTTGGGTGGAGCAGGACCCATGAACAGGCTCTAATTTTATTATTTCCTCTAGTAAGAGTTGGGAACCTGGCATTTCCTCAGGCCACAAAGTGGAAACACAAATGTTGTTTTCATGTAACTTTCTTCCTGTGACTTGATTGGATTTGGGAAATAGAAGAGGGAGGTTTTAGGGCTGAAATAGATGTTTGAACAGAGAAAACTTGAAGTCTAAAACATTCAGTTGGCAACTTTATTACCAAGTGTGCATTTGTACATGCTTGGTATTCCTGCATGGTCTGTATGCAGACTGAATCTATTTGCTGTTTTTCTTTTAAAAACCCTGTTTCCTCCTGACAGAGGATACTGCACAAAATGGGGAGAAATGGGATTTTTCCAAGCTGCGATTTTTCACAGCAACAGGAGTATAAATGCAGCATGTGAGCTAGAAAGAATTAATCAGGTGCCCAAAATAGCCCCTGGATAATGAGCTTTTATTTCAGATGGTGGGCACAGAGCCCATCTGTGCCTGCATGTGGATGGGCTATTCTGCAGCCATCCTGCCCCTCATCCCCATTCCCTGGGGATCCTGCCCCTCATCCCCATTCCCTGGGGATCCTGCCCCATGGCCAGCCATCCTGCTGCTCATCCCTGTTCCTTGGGGATCCTGCCCCACGGCCATCCCCTCAGGAGGAATGGGGCACCCAGCACCTGCTCCCTCCCCTCTCCTGCCCTCCCCTCTCCCCTGCCCCACACTGCTGCCCTCAGGGAACCCCAGGGCTTGTTATTGGGGTATTGCTGGGGGAAAAGGCCCAGGACAGCTGTTTCTTCCCCACAGGTTTTATCTCCCCACACGCTCCCCTAAGTGCTGTGAGGGGTTGGGAGTCAGACTGGATCGCTGTTTTCCTCTGATTTCCACACACACAGCTGGGGGGCTCCTCCTGCTGTCCCTCATGGGCAGGAATGCCCCACTCCAGCAGGAATGCCGCACGGGGAGCGGGGCCATCCCGCCGGCTGTGAGGGCAGCCCCGGCCCCGCTGCGGGGAGGGCGACCGGACAAGGCCGAGGTTTCCTGGGCCGGGGCCGGGGCCAGCCCTGAGGAAGGAGCAGGCGGTCCCGCAGGTGAGCTGTGGGGACACCGCGGCCATGCGGGGAGGAGGAGCGGGGCCGGGCCGGGGGAGTGAGGGCACGGGAGCGGGGCCGGGCTGGGCAGGGCAGGGGAGCGGGGCCGGGCCGGGCCGGGTCGGGCCGGGTAGGGGGAAGCACCGCTGTGGCGTGTGAGGGGCTCCCTCACCACACCCGCTGTGGTGGTGGGTCTGGGTGTTGTGTTTAACGAGAAAGCTGTGCTTTATGCACTGTGTAGAAATTCTTCTGAGGAAAAATGAGCTGAAAAGCTTTTTAATTAGGAAAGAAGGGGCAAGACTATTTGCAAGAGCGTGTAGTGAGAGGAGAGGGGGAATGGGTTCAAATTGGAAGAGAGGAGGTTTGGATTAGGTATTAGGAAGAAATTCTTTACTGTGAGGCACCGGCACAGGTGCCCAGGGAAGCTGTGGCTGCCCCATCCCTGGAAGTGTCCAAGGCCAGGCTGGATGTGGCTTGGATAGTGGAAGGGGTCCCTGCCCAAACCAGGTAGGCTGGAACTGGATAATCTTCATGTTCCCCTTCCAACCCAAACCATCCTGTGATTCTGTGAAAAACAAATCACAACAAACCTCCAAAGGAAAACTTCGGATGGAGTTTGAATGGGGATGTGTCGGGGCAGAGGGAGGGTCAAAGGGCCCCACTGTGGGAGTGGTGGCAGCTCCTGAGGGACTGACAGCAGCCCTGGCAGTGGGACAGTGTCCCTGTCAGTGTCCCCAGCAGTGGGACTGTCCCTGTCAGCAGGACGGTGTCCCTGTCAGTGTCCCCAGCAGTGGGACCGTGTCCCTGTCAGCAGAACAGTGTCCCTGTCAGCAGGACAGTAGCCCCAGCAGTGAGACACTGTCCCTGTGGGGCTGCTCCCCAGGGCTGGCAGCTGCACCCCTTACCACAGGCTGGGACAGGCAGCTCATAAATCCTGCAAGACTGTACATTAAAAGGGCGGTTGGGGAAAGGATCCTCCACCTGCTGCAGGTGCTGAAAGGCTGGGCTGGCAGGGCTGCTCCTGAGACCTCTGTCCTACAAACCCCCTCCTCCTCTTGTGCTGCTGTGCAAGATGGACAGAGGGGACTGTTCCTGAGCAGGCCGAGGGCCTGGAGCAGCAGGGATTAGGTGCATGCAGGAGGGAGACTGTGGACCTGCACTAACAAAGTGGATAGGAATGGAAAGTATCCTCCTTCCTGGGACCCCACTGCCATTTCTTCTGCTTCCCAGTGATCCACACAGAGCAGGGAGGCAGGAGGGGTGTGATCAGAACTTTATGATTGTTTTCTCTTGACAGTGTTTCCTGATGATCAGTGAGAGTGTAGGTCATGATGCTGCTTGTCACTGTGTTGACTGAGCCCACTAACTTACAAAAAAAGTAAGCCGATTTATTCTTATTTAATAGTAAAACAATAAAATGTTTTACAAATAGTATTTTCTGATGAGAAGCTGTCTCTTGGAAAGCTTCTATGGTATAGTCCAATATCCTGTTAATTGATTTCACTGTGCTGGAATACTAGTGAGTCTTTTTTCTCAGGATTTTGGAGTAGTTGTCCTAAAAACTTAAACATATATAGAGTTTTATATAATATGAATTCAGCCTTATTTTTTCAAGATGCTTCTTTCTCTAAGGGGATTAATTTATGAAGGTCATTGTAGTTGGTTTATTATGTTGCTAATGCAAGAACAGTGAGTAAATTCCCTAAAGAGCCCCATTTCCTTTAGTGAGGAAAATATTGGTGTGCCCTGTAGCTCTGATTCATGCTGCTGTTGTGAAGTCAGCCAGCTGTGAGATGTATGTGGAGGCAATGGATGATAAATGCGTTCCAATAATCCAGTATACAAAGTATTTCCATAAAAATTCTTCAGTAGTATCCAAGGACATTAAACAGTCCATCAGTAAAGCCCCTCTTTAAATGGTTTTGGATCAGGCAAACACTGTTTTAATGCACAGTTGTACAGGCTACCTCAAGTTTTCCCCATGAAAGTTCCAGAATCTGTTTTTAGCATATGGTTATGATACTGCTGAGAGTGCTGCTTCTGATAAAAATTTATATTGATTTTCAGTATTCCCAGCTCCAGCTGCATACAAGAAAGTAATGATACTTATGCTTTTATTACTTGTGATATAATTGTGTGTTTGTTGACAGTCATCACAGAAATGAGCTTTAAAAATCTTAAGATATATGTTTTATAAAGGATTTAAATTAACTTTGATTACTTGTAGAGCACACTAGATCTCTCCCCTTGGGTGTGTTTAATTCAAGTGCAGCAGTGGGATAAAACTCAAAGCATTCACTGATGTGCTGAAGACAGTAGAGTTGCTGTACCATGAGGCCCCCTCATCATCCACAGGTTGCATGACTTGACACTACAAGACTTGTTGTGGTTGTTCCTACTCTTTCTGTAAAGCAGGTATGAAGAACCAAAGGGAATCTTCCAATGCCAAACGAGGTAGAAACAACCAAAGTGAGTCTTCCAGGTAGTTCCCAGCAGCTTTCAGAGCTGGAACAATCAGAACTGCCTGGGATGCAGATCGTCTCTGATACCTTTGTGAAATTTATGGAGCTGTACATTAGTCCTGTGCTGAGCACCACTGAGAAAACAGTGGCTCAGAGGGAGAAATTCTCCCAACTGCAGAGCTTCTAAACTTTCTTTCCAAACTTTCTGCTAGACCTAGATCCAACCACAGTGCTGGACTGACACCCTCCTCTCCATTCTGGTTCCTCCCTCCCCAGGTATTTGGTTAGGAAGGATTTCATATCAGAGAAATGATTTCTTCTATTAAAAACAAAAATCCAGAGGACTGGATGATTTATTCTAAATCAAAGATTATACACTGGCTGATTAAACTATCCATATGGAGTACCCAGATCTCTGTACTTTGAGTTTGTTTTCAAGAAATCTCATGAAATTAAATTAAAGAAGCATTTAAAGTATTTAAATGGAAAAGAAAAGATGGAAGATTATGGTTTAAAATGCTCAGCTTGGCTTAGTTCTGTATACCTTCCACATGTTTTTAATACCCTAGTGGTAAAACCCAATAAAACCACTAGAAGCAATGAAATCATAATGAAACCTCTCAAGGTCAGTCTCGTTTTTCTTTTGGTTTTGCCATTTACCCCATACAGTATTTGTAGCAGATGTAATGTGAGATATCTCTGAACATAAAACACTTCTTGTTTTGCTTCCCCTGCTTTTTCCATCTTATTAAAATACCTCTTTCTCTAGCTAGAAATACTAAATCCTTATTAGGAAAGTTCAAAAGCAACAATTTAGTACAGTGAGTTTCATGTGGTGGGTCGAGTCCTGGCTTTCAGCTGTCGTTGTGTGCAGAAATACAGAAACATGCACTCAATTCCTAAATGAAATGCAGGTAGCTGTGTGTGATGAGAGATCTGCTTTCAGAGCAGCAGATGCAGAACTCTGTACCCTGCAGAACAAAAACTCTTACAATGGCACCTGAAAAGCACAGCTGTGACCGACCTGAGCACATCTGTAATTCCCAGTGAAATGGGAAGTCTGTGTAATGACTGCAGGAGCATTTCCTTGTTCTTGTGCTGGCCTGAGTTCTCTGTGCTGGTTTGGAAGGAAGGGCAGCTGGGAGGGGATCCCTGTGGATCCCTGCAGACCTGCCTTTAGGGGCTGTCTGCAAGCAGGAGCTTTGGGAGGAGAGAGAGGGAAGCCCTGCTCCCTCCCTGCACCTCCAGATGTTGGTACCTTCTCATTTTGGAGCCACCCAGGAGAGGAGGTTTGATTCTATTGCAGAGAAAGTGGTTGCACATTCTTCCTTTTCACCTATCAGTACTCCCCATCTTGTCTTTCCAAAGCCTTCTGTGCTCATTCCCCAAAATGCCACTGTCTCAGTAACAGACTGCTCTGATTTTATGGTGACAGCCTGTAAAACGTCTAAAGTATCCTGTGAGACAAATCTGCCAGGAATCTCAGCTGTGCCAAATCCACTCCTGTATATCATCTTCTAGGCAATGGGGATGGAACTGTTGCTACTTTATAAAGGATAAGGTTTTGTCACTTAAACAGAAGCCTGGCAATTCTGTGAATATTGTGAGTAGTGATCCTGTGCTTCCAGGGAGATGGAAGTGGCTGATCCAGTGTAATCATATGAGTCCTCTTCAATGTGTTACATAACTGTCTCAGTCTTCAGCTCATTTATCCTTGCCATGCATCACCCTGTTGATTCAGAAAAGGATTTTTTCTCTGTTTATAGATGGGAAGCAAACCCTGCATTCTTGTGGTCACTTGACCATGAGATCACATGAGAAGTCTGAGTGAATAAGGAATGACCTTAAGCAGTGACCACCCTTCTTGTTCTATTGATCTCATCCATTTGGGGTTTTGTGGGACAAACCCTCTTATAAATTCCACAGGTATGTTCTCCAAAGCAGTTAGTGAGGAATGTAATTTCGAGCATCTATCCCCTCCTTAGCTGTAGGCAAAATCACAGGCTCAAGAGGGAATTTCAATACGTGTATTTCATTTGCAGCTCAGCCCTTAGTTAGGGAATGGATGCATTGAATTTGTCTTTTTTTAAATGCAGCAAAGTCAGATATTTTCCAGCCATTATTATTGCAAAAGGGTTTGCTCTCTCACTGCAGGACAGACAACAGTAGCACCCCTGTAGTAAAACCTTCACTGCTTTCTCTCCTCCTGTTACTTTCATTGCTCTCTCTCCTCGCTGTGCTCAGTGCTCAGCTGCGATCTCGGCCAGCTCCGTGCCTGGAGGGGAAAAGCAGCAATTCCTCCTTGCCCCTGAGTCAGTAATGAAAGAGCTGCCTTGCTGCAAAAACACACCTGGGCGTCCAGCAGGGGCACAGGGGGGAGTACTTAGTGCTGGGCAAGATCAAAGGCACCTTGAGTTATCCGAATCCAGTTCAATTCCCAGGTTGCACATTTTGCCTGCACACATCAACCACCTTCTGCTGGCAGTTACCTCATTTTTATGGAAAGCACAGAAAGCACTGAGGTAATTTCCAAGACTTGTCCATCTGGCTGGAAGGGGAAGCTTTCTGTCTGCTTTGAAAGTGTTACAGATCAGTTCTCTGTTGTTACAAAGAGAATAAAAGTAATGTTTGTTGTGAATTGAAAGCAAGATGTCACGAAATGGGGACGTTACAGAGTTATTGGGTTTTGTAAGTGCTTCAGAGTTCCTGGTAAAGCATGGAGGGCATCTACAATCTAAAGTTTTTGCCTAATTATTTAGATCCTCTTATTTGTATGTTGGGATGCATATTCAGGTGGCACAAATCAACTTAGCTGCAATTCAGTCATTTCAGTGGAATCAATTAAGGCTGTCTGATAATATGAGTAACTGTATTAGTTCCATAAATTTCTGTATTTGGGTTGGCAGCCAAAAACTCTTGGGATGTGTCAGTGCTCTGGTTGTGTCTCTTCCTCCCAGTTCTAATTCTTGCACAAGGATTTATTACAGCAATTAAAACTTCTAAACTTCCTTGGCATTGGCAAGAACCTGTTTAAATATGTCTTTAATAATGTTTTATGCCACAACATTCTGGTGTGGCTTCTTCCCTCTCAGTAGTACCATCAGAGCAATGCAGCTGCAAATTAACAACCATAAAACAACTGCCTCTGATAAATATATGTTAATTTGGGTTACTTCCCAAATTATTTCTTCCATAGCTGTGTATAATGCACCTCCCTTTTTAATTATCTTCTCTCCCTCCTCAAGACTCTTCCCCGGTGTGCCTTGCATATACTTTTATTGGCTCAGTTCCCTTTCTTTTTAGCAGAGGGAGGCAACTTCAAAATAAGATTGTATCTTGCCAGTTAAGAAATATGTTCTTTCCACATATGCTTGAAAATAATCCTTTCAAACTGTTGTAATTAGTGACTGATTGGTTGGTTGATTGATTTTTTTAATATAAAAGTTTTGAGGCTATGAAGGTCACATGTTTGTTTTTATGCTCTGAAGAAAACAGGAGAAACATATTTACCAACAGAGAGCTTGCACTCTAACTGGATAATCAACAGCTTTGTTATTTTTGTTGGAAGGAAGTGATTATAGCTGGAAAATGTGAACAGATCCATGAATACAAATATGTCATGGAACCTACTGCTCTCCTAATTGCAATCTGCATCAACCTGCTTGACAACACACACCATGGGACACAGAAAATAGCTAAAGGGAGGAAAACTTACCCTAAAAATTGTCATAACTTCAGTGTTTCCCCTCCCCAGCTCACAGTGGTGCCTCAGGAGCAGTGAGATGCTCCAGTCAAGGTCACAAGCAATATATCCCAGAACCAGGAACCACAGTGCCTTTTAGGAGCAGCATTTCATACCACAAATGATAAAGGTCAAATGAGACTGGACCACTGCCTTCCTCCCAGCTGAATGGGAGGCACATATTGGTGTAAACCTCAAGTTTTAAAGATCCAAACATTAATGCGTTTCAAATTTGCAAAGCAAAATTGGATATTGAATGCAGAAAGCTGTTATAAAACAGCCTGTTGATTCCATAAGAATTTGCCTTCACACATGAGACTTCCACATTATCTGTTTGCCAGAGCATGATGGGCAGAATTGTGGTTTCCTTTGCTGTGTAGGACTTGTGCAGCACAACTGGCTGGTTCTTCTGGTCTCTGCTGCTTTCTCTCGTCTGAAGTTCTCCTTGTAGAAGTTGCAGCTTCTTAAGCACTGGAGTTGACTTAGACCTCTTGAGATGTGACTGTGCTGAAGGTTGTCAGACCAGGAGAGCTGTCTCAGCAGGCAGGCAGAAGGATTTGCACTTTGTAGTCAGCCAGAGCTTGTAGGTGGCTGGGGAAGAGGGTGGTGGTAAGGCCAGCAGCACTTTCTGCTTGACAGACCATGGTGTGTGGGCAGACTCTTCAAAAACTCTCACTTTGGAACTACTTATTCCAAATCTGGGATCTCCTTGGCCTTTTTCTTCATCGTTTCTGTCTGTGCAAAATAATTGTAAACTGATAGATGACTGGCAGGATTAAACTATCACTTCTTGTAGCTGTAATTGCCTGTGTAAAGCTGAAACTTTATGTTGTGTTTTCTTTGTGGGCAGAGTCAGCAGGCAGAGATCCTGCCCTCTCCACATGCCCCTGCCCTGTTTCACCCCTGGCTGCCTGATCTTGTCCCTGGGTCACCCCTTCACTTGTGTTGACACAACTGTCTGTTGGGACTGTGCTAAAAAACATATGTGAACTGGTTTGAATTAAAAATGCTTCTCATCTGATTCTTTGTCTGGCTTCATAAACAATTGGGTCTGTACAGCTGGGAGAGGAGGAGGGGCAGTGCAGGAGGGATGGACAGCTGGGGAGGGACCACGGGGACCTCCTGGAGCTGCCAGTGCTGCCCAGATGAAAAGTATCAGCTGTGGGGTTTGTCAGTCAGTGCTTTGCATGTTCAGAGAGGCACAGACCAGCCCCAGTGCTCCCAAATCAATGACACTCTGCAGAGCAGGTCCAGTACAGGACTTCAGGAGCAAATTGCTCTGAATCATCTCAGTTCTTCCCTATTCTTTGTGTTCTGTCTTGTTTTCACTATAGGGTCAAATCAGAAAAATAGTTACCAACTGTACATATTTTCAAATTAAGACAATTTCTGAGAGATTATAGACAAAGAAGAGGTAAGTGTGTTCTTTCTGGCTTTACTATTTGATAATTAAACTGCATATGCCACAGTGCTCTGAGGCAAGTAATTAATGCATGGCATAAGAAAGAGTCTGAACAGGAGCCCTCAGAGGTGAAGTGAATATGCACATCCCAGGAAAACCACTGATCACGTGCATGAAGCACTTCTGCTTCTGGTGAGTGCAGAAAGTCTCCTTTTTGACTGGGTTATTTTTACTCTCTGATGAGAGGAGCATATTAGAATACCAGACATGTTATCTGAAGCTGCTATGCCACAAGTAGCCAAATATAGCTTGTCAAGTGTATTGGTATGAACTGGTATGTAATCTCAGGATCCAATCCTGTTTTTTCAAAAGGTCTCCACTTCCACTCTCCATTTTGGCAGAGAAATAAGAAGACACTAATAGTAGAAGTGCACAGACAGCCTGTTTTTAAATGGCAGGTTTATTAAAAATGTTCTATATCACAAACATTGGAAACATACTCAGCAGACTTTATTGTAACTGAAAGTCCAGTAGACAGTGGAAAGGGAGTAACTGTTCATGTAGATCAACCTCTGGGTTATGAGAAATAATGAGGCATTTTTCACAGCAAACTCCTCACCACACCCAATTATCACTCGGCATCCTGGGGTTCCAGTTTGAGCTCAGCCTGCCCTTGGGAAGCAGGACATGGATCATGAGCTTGAGCTTTGAGTTTGTCCATATTTACAGTGGAACAGCCTACAGGTTACAGGAGAGGACACATTAGCACCAGTGCTCATGGGTTAGGGCTCACATCGCCTCTGCCGCTGCGTGTGCATGGGACTGACTGCACTGAAGAGTTAGGTTAAAAAAAGGTTAATAATTCTGGCACTTGGAAGGCAGACTGTGCTCTGCAGTGACCCAAGAATTCTTTGTGTGTCACACCTGAATGCCTGGCTCTGGAGGCTGCCCAACAGAATTCCCTTAATGCCCTTTAATGCACAAATACACACTTGGCTTCCCCTCTGCTTGGAGTGTTATGTAGTGATAGATGTAACCCCTTGAGACCAGGAAATCAGTGTGATTCTCTTACTGCTGTTCTAAAGCTAAGCACAAACTCTATATTTAGCAAATGTTAGACAAAATTGGTATTTTCAGCAATTTTGGTGAAACATTTTCACATAGTAAAAATTCTACATAAATACAGTGTTCATAATTACTGAGATTCACCAAAAAAAAGGCTTTGATTAGAAAATCAAAAAGGGTGAAATAGAAAAAACTTTTTAAAAAAAGAAGCCAAAGGAGTCAAATACTACACTGAAGTCAAATGAGTGCAGAATAGAACAGTAGCTGTCCATTAGTGATTTTTTCAGTGTTAAATCTTCCACCTAAAGAAGCCCATGTCTCTTGCGAGCCGTGTGCCTGTCCTGACGTTCACAGCTGGTCTCTTGGCTCCAGTACAAGCAGGGTGGCGATAATTCCACGTGTTCCTGTTCAAGGCAGAGAGTCCCTCTCCCAGCTGTGAGGTAGAGATGGGTATCAGGTCCCTGGGTGTGAGACACCACCGAGCGCAGCCGTTACACGTTAGTTTCTAGTTCATTTATTTCAATAGTGCAGTGGTCCTTACTGTCGGATTTCTTAGTGTGATTCTCCACGGGACTTTCTTCTTGCTCCACTTGTACAGGTATGTGGTGCTGAAACCCTTTCCCTGTTTCTGGTCCACGGGATTCATTCATGGTCTTCACGCAGCCATTCCTCTGGTAGGCCACAATCTGATGGACGTTAACAGGCTTAGTTTCACAGATCAATGGCACCTACGTGAAAAGCATTAAGATCTGGAATACTGCCACTGATTGCTGTATGCAACAGGAAGGGAATTTTTACTTGGAAAGCCTGTGGGCTGCTTTCCATTCTCCAGGATTATCTAGAGCCTCCACAGACTTCCAGGACCTGTTTCTCATATACACTAGGGCATCTTTGCACCATCTGCACAAAGGGAAGGTGTCTCTGTGTAAAAACACAAATCCTGTCACAACCCTGAGTTATGCTCACAGTAATAACTGTGTGCCATTGGCAAAGTGATAGAAGGAGGGTAAATAGAGCCCAGAATTCCAGGGCTAAGGTCGCAAGGTACGGACTCTCAATGCTGAGCTCTGGGCAGTGCTTGCTCTTTAGTACAGTTACTGAGATCACTAAGTCACTTGTTGTTGCCTTCTGCCTTTTTTCTAACCCAATAAACTGACACCTGTCTCTTCAGTTTGCACTGTTTCAAAAGAAATAAAGAGGATTTTATTAACAGATTCATAGGTTAAATATTGAAGTGTTCTTTAAATCAAACCAGATTCTGATGGGGAAAGTAAGACGTAAATACTGGCAGAGAAAAGAGGTGGCCTTGCAGCTGAGAAAATATGGCCTTTGGGTATTCATTACTAACTGCACAAATTATGCAGCCAAAACGTATGGCAGACCAGCAGTATATTCTAATACAGTTATAGAGCATGATTCAAAGAAAAAATCTCATCACAGATGACTAAATAATCCCTTAGGAGGGATTTTATATTATTGAAACATCTCTTCTTAGGTTCTGCCTGAGTTCTAAATACAGCAAGGAAATGTCAGGAGGCCTGTGTTGTGCAGGAGCTCAGACTACACTTCTGGCTTTGTAAGGGACAACATACAAACCTTACCATCAGGTTGTGTGTTTAGGGGGTTTGCAGCTGGCTGTGTGTGCAGCCCAAATATTCAGGTCTAATTATGTCACCAGTAATCCCTGCAGGAGGACACAGCCTGTCTTTCCATGTACAACTTGGAAGAGTAGGAATTTTAAATGAATGTTGCAGGAAGGTGTGAGAATGGGATTGACCAGAATGATTGTAGAATGGGAGAAATAAAACTATTAGTGTGGAATACTACAAATGATGCACAGAAATGAAACACACCATGTGAAAATGAGTTATGATGAAGAAACTTTCCTGTGTGAACTATTCTGTTGATATGGAAGAAAGGCAGTGTGAGTCTGCCATGAGCTGAAATGATTGGAGATAACCACCTCCAAACATCACAGGCTTGTGGAATTAGGAGTCTCTCCTTTGTCAAGGATTTGAAGGAAGGGCATGAGAAGGAGTTCCTCTTACAAGGAAGGACTGAGTGCTGCATGCCAGAGAGGAAGGAGAAAATGCACAGGAGTGGAAGGAGGCAGGACTTCAGAATACAGAGGTGTGTGTGGTGTGTGAAATAAGGTACAGAGAAGGAAAACCAGAGATGTAAGGAGGGACCTGGATTAAGTGTAGAAGGCATGAAGATGCTTGAGAATGAAGTCTAGAAAGGAGTAATGTGCTTGTGCTAGTCTGGAAAGAAAATGATTGCGATGGTGGCTTCAGATGATGCTGACACAGAGGCTGGAACACCCTGGGGAGTTGCTTTTGAGTGAGCTTTTTGATTATGGGTATACACACTCATTGGTACCTTTACCTCCCCCTCCACATGAGTAGTCAAGGAACATTTGTCACCCTGCTCTGTTACTGGTCACAGTTTTAGAAGAAGGACCATTACTGGCCAGTCAGGAGTTGGGTCCTGAGTGTGGGACTCGCAGCTGCAGCATCCCATGCCACGGCAGGACAGCACAGCAGCTTCTCCTGCTGCCGGCCCCAGGGTGCCACACACAGCTGGCTGCCAGCCTGGCCTCCAGGGCTTTTTACATGGCCTCATGGAAAAGGATCCCTCCACCCTGTGTGCTGGAAAGCACTCGCCCAACTCTGTCCTCTCTGAAACAGCTTTTATAAACCAGGTGACCCAAGTGTGGGAGCTCACAGGTTCTTTGCCACAACATGGCACATGCTGGCACACCCTGGTTCATGGCATGGTTACCTCGTCACCATCCTTGATGAACTCCTTCCTGCAGATGTGGGCCATGATCCCAGCAGCCAGCGCGTCTCCCAGGACATTGATCATTGTTCTGAACCTGTCCCTGGAAAATGGAATAGTTATGGTGAGTTGTTGGCTCTTTGGGGGCATTCCCGTGCCTTCATCACTGCAGTAGTTACAGCTGAAGGCCAGTTTTGCTGGTTTTGTGAGATAAAAAGTTTAGAAATGGTAGTAAGGAGTTTGGCACAGGGCAGCCACCAGTTACTGAGCAACTCAGCTGGGTTTGCCAGCCCTTTCTGAGCTCAGTGTGCTGTGCTGCCACTCACCTCACTGTGCAACTTGGGAGCAGCAATGCCTCCCTACACAGGCCTGATTCAGCACCCAAAGGTGTAACAGAGCAGGCCACGACTGCAATTCTGTCTGAGTTCACATGTTAAGGTCCAGTAATGTGGCCTGATTTGGGACCTGGTGCTGCAAATGTCATAATTCACTAAAAGCAGAGGCCAGCCAGTACAACCAGTACCTTACATTAGTGACCAAGGTCCCAATCTCAGCAACCAAAATGCTGCTTAAGATTATTGTATTGGTAGAATGTGCAGAATACAATCAAAATTATTCAGAAGTTTGCTGCAGAAATACCTTCACAGACCAAGCAGGCAGTGACCACACTTAAATCATGTTCATTCCTGAAAAGGCCATGGTGGCTTTGGCTCCTATGGTGGCCGTGCAGTGGCTTTTAGAGATTCTTCATTTTCAGTTACCCTTTCCACTTTAAATTTGTATGCTCGACACTACTTTGTATATATACAGTTTAACTATTTTTCATTTATTCATGTATGGAGTTTCTTCCTTGTTTACCTTCTGCCCACTGTCTAAAAAATAGATTTATTAAAGTACAGCTATAAATCCACAAAAGTAAGTGGCTGTCATAGACAAATGCTACACTGGAACCATCCTGGAATCTATTAGTTAAAATTGATGAGATTTCAAATGGACGATACAGCTTTTAAATATGAAATCACATCTTTTCCAAGAAAAACATATACATCTGAAAACTGTGTCATATTAGTAACTTAATTTATAAATGTAGGTTATAAAATGGAGGTTCAGAAATCTCCAGATGTTTGGCTCATTGAAGTCAGTGACAGTCCAATATCAACACTGCCCAGATTTCTGATCCTGTATCTTAATATAGCAAAGAATTGAAACTCTGTGCTGACTTTTTTCAACCATTTTAGGCAGGTACTTGGTGCATATAAATGTTTATGTAGTTGTCTGTTTAATCATCATGGAAGTTCCTGCATGAAAGCTCATTTGTGTCTGTAGTTCACCAAATTGTATGTGCAACTGCAAGTAATTTCAGCACTAATATTCCACAGCCTAACCAGGATGTGATTGTTGACTCCAGGCCCCAGCCCTGCACTTGTTTGCTCAATCCATTTTTCTAATTCCTGCTGTTCTGATTTTGGGGTTTGCCATGAAGAAAATTCCCACAAGAATATGTTAAGCAGGGAAAAATACTGTTACAGCACATATTGATACATGTTCCTGTTACACACTGACCTTTTTTTTCCCCTTGGTTAATCATCAAATTAACATTGCAGTGGTATTTTGGATTTAGATGACATTGTTAAAGATGCAGAGCTTTTATGTTGTGTTTAATCAGCTGAGAAACATTTTGTTTTTCTTCTTTCTGTCTCTAAGCACTACCTATAAGTACGAGGGTCACATCCATGTTATGGCTACCTAAAGGAGCTGTGATACCTGCAGGGCATTGCAATGGGTATTTCAGTCTCCTGGGATCAGCTAACCAGCCTTCTTTAAGCATTCTTCATACTCCAGTACTTCCAAAACTAATACTGAAAATATTCATCATGTCAACCATGTTGACACTTTGCATCTGCAGGCTCTTGAACCACCAAGTGCCGAAATACAGAAAAATACTTTTTGTTTGAAAGGTCATCTGCAAAAGACAGAAAATTGGGTCTGTTCCTTGCTCACTTTTTTAATACCATCTGGAACTATAGCCTGAAAAGTTTTTTCTCTGCTGTTTTGAACAGTTGTGTAAGACAAAAAGGAGCATAATTCCCATATACGCTGGAAGACTTACTGGAAAAACTGAAATGTTGATGTTGCAAGAGCTGGGCGAGAACTGAGCAATATAGAGGGAAAAGGCTATGATAATACAGTTTTAAAATATTCATACCACACAAGACTCATGGCTCCTATTGATGGTAATAATAATACTCTATTATACTGAACAGGAAATATTTTTTCTCAAAATTCTTCAAACAAAAAAAATAGGTGGCTCAAGGTTTAATTAAATAGGATCTAAAACAGAATGGACTTGCAACATATTTTTACCCAGAACCTTCATGTGATGAAACTCCATTGTATTAAAGGAGATATATTTTATATAGATTAAATAAAAAATAATTTGAAATCAGATAGAGCAGAATTGCATCAGAATCTGTGATAAAATAAAGCTTTTATTAGTCCTAACGCAGTGCATGGTGAGTATTCCATTCAGGCTGACTCTGTCATGGCTCCATTGCCTGATGATCTTTTTAGATAAAAATAACTCCTAGGTTTTCCTGGGATCTGCCTTAAGGCAGGTGCTTTGTTCTCCTTCTTCAGCTTCCCTCCTGTAAATGAGAGGATTGACCACTGTCCTCTTCAGGACAATCCCATCTATGTAACAGCTGCTGTGGTGACCCTTTCAGCCTGCTCTGCTTTAGAGTAAATGAGCTCCACTTCTTCAGCCTTTCCATGCGGGTGATATTTCCAAGCCCCATCCAGACTCTCTCTCATTTGCCTGTTTCTTTTTCAATATAACGTCCCCATCAACAGAGTGTTTAATGAGGCCACAATACCATTTCTAACAACATTATCACTTCCTGTGCCTTTTCTATGTCTCCATTACTACACCCCTGGAGACCATGTGCCTCTTTAGCACAGTTGCCACAATGGAGACCTCAAAAGCTGAATGTTACTTACAGTGCCCAGTCCACAGCAATGATCAGGGTGATGTCGTCTGTTGGGAGCCCCACGGAGGTGAGGACGATGACCATGGTCACCAGCCCAGCCTGGGGGATGCCTGCAGCTCCTATGCTGGCAGCTGTAGCTGTGATGCTGCCACAAAGAAAGGAAGGAATAAGCTTTGCTAAACCACACTCCTTCCTACACACGCCCCTGCATGGAAGTGCCAGTGTTGTGTGGACAGAAACCAGGTGGGGAGCAGCAAGAACAGGCCAAACTGTCTGCCCAGGGCTAAATTCACACATTTGGTCTCTGCAGCCTTGGCAGTGATGGGGCCGTTCTGTCACCTCTTAATACCAGCAGTGCAGAGCAGAGGGCCCAGCCAGGCTTGGGTTTTGTCGGCTCCTCGTGGCCATGGCAGCACAGGGCACTGCATCCCACCAGTCTGCCAGCACTGCCCCTCTCTGCAGCCCCCCCTGGAGCAGAGCCTCCAGCAGGCACTCCAGAGTTACCTCGGGCAGGGCCTGGGCCAGGCAAATCCTGCCTTTGGTGCCAGTCCATCCCTGAGAGCTCAGGCAGAGGGTGAGGAGGCTGGGCCAAGGTGAGGGCCCTGCACAGCACTGGGCTTTGTATACTTGGATCTAAACATGAAACAAGCATGAATGTGATGTACGTCTTCAGTTTCTGGAAACTATTTTTACTTGACCTTCACACCATTTTTTCAGCCAGGCAGGCAGAACTGAATGGGAGACAAGGGCAAGAGTGGACCTGGCAGGCTTAACGTTTTCTTTCATAATGTTATTTTTAGGGGAGGGACTTAATTCCTTTTTCCACGAGTGAAAGTGACTGTATGTGTCCATTTCCGCCCTCGCAGCCACTTCCAAGAGCGAGGCCATCCAGCAGAAAGACAAAAACCAAAGGTTGCCAGTTGTAAAAGGATGACAGAATGTGTATACATTGATAATCCACTGCGTGCATCAGTCCAGAATGCTGGACCTTTTGGCAAGCAGTTAAATCTCATCAACCTCCTGTGGAAAATGAGGGTAACAGTATTCACCCATATGGAAACTGAAACACACAGATACCCAGTATCTTGCTTACAGCTGTGCAGTGCACCAGTACAGCAGCATCAGTAGTTCTAACTGGAGCCCTTTTCTGCAATAAAAACTCCCAAACATTTGCATGTGGGTGTGATGGGGAATGAGAAAGACTTAAAACCACATTTTGAAGAACTTGCATAGCATCCTAATAGTGTTGTAATAGAGCACAGATAGACAGGCAGGGGCAGACACTCAGGAGCTGAGAGAGAGATAACTATAATGAACATTAAAAGCTCTTGTTAGTGTTATGAACTGACTGGCTGATCAGGGCTGCTTCTGCCTCTTAGGGCAGTTCAGGCCAGAAGGTCTCATGACTTAACTGGGACCAAAACCAGGAATGTTGATCTAAGATTGTAAAGGCAAGCTCGTCTGCTATTCCATTCCATTTTCACCTTAATGTAGATGCTTCTTTCTATAACATGCTCAGTTGAAGGAAACAGGATCTTTACTCCCTTTCTCTGCTACACCTTTGTTTTCATAATCACATTGATGGAAACCGTCAACTGGGATTTTACAAACTATGAACAAAGTAGACTGGTTATTTTTCTAAAACTTTTTCCCCTCTGGCAAAAATACCCTGGCACTCCGAATATTTGATTTTTAAATCTCCAGGACCCAAAGCATTAAGATCTGGGACAGGTTTGGTCTATAGAATAAAGTTAGAGTTTGGCTTAAGCTATTGAAGGTACTGAGTCCTCCACGATTTCCTGCTTGCCTTCTTCTTTTGTGAGACTTTCTTTTTCTTTCTTGGATTTTTCCAATCCTTATTTGTATTTTCATTCCACTGTTTTACTTCTGTCTGGTCCTTGTGTACTAGCACTTAAGATGGGGAGTGAAAATAAGAGATAAAATAGAGTTCTGCTCAGACATAGCTAGAACTTCCCTTCTTCCATTTATCATTGCCCTCCTTCTCCTTCATTTTTAAAATTACTGTTCTTTACTTCAAAGGGTATGTAATGTCTGCTCATGCTCTGGGACATATTTTGGGATCACATCCTAAAAAAATCTCCAAATTCCAAATCACAAAAGACTAAATTTTAGTGGAGGGTCATTCCAACAGTTTACAAAGAGAGCACGAGCCTGAAGCAAGAGCTCATATGGGCACAATTTATTCCTTTTTCATCTGGTCTAACCAGACCTTGCCAGGAGCCCATTAGCAAACCTCAGCTGTCACATGGGCTTAGCCTCAGGACTCTGCTCTTCTTGTCATGAAGGTTTTCAGGTCCAGCAGAAGGTGGGCAAGGCCCAGCAGTGTAAACGGGGCAGCAGTGAGGTCAGTGGGTGGGTAGATAAGCACATCTCAAATGTGTTGCACAAGGCTCTGACTATGAGGAATGTTTTTATAATCATTTGTTCCCTGCTGGAAACCTGCAGGTTTCAGTCCCTGAGGAATTCTTTGGCAGTCACTGGAGTTACTCTGGCAATAATTGTTCATCTGGATCCTCTAGTCTTTTGGATCCATTACAGACCTTTCAAGGATGGAGTACACATCCGCAGCACTCTGTACCCACTGAGAGCATTGTTGTTTATGAAGTTTTCTGCTTTAACAAGCAGAGAGAAGATGTTTAAAAAATACCTGAGTGATATGATGTATTCATGAAAACCTGCCCTGATAGTGGCACCTGTTCTCCTTCCCTCTTCCCCCTAATCCTCCAAGAGCTTCCTAACACAGTTCCCTGTTATCTGATATAGGACTTCCAGTTTTGTGTTTTTTTAACCTATTCCTCTCATGTAAAGGTGCAAATCAGACTTGAAAACAATTCTGAAGTTCAAAATACAGTTTGAAACACCAATAAGAGAAAAATGTGCCAATCCTAAAGTGATCAGTGAGTTGCCTAGAAGTAAAAGCTACCCAGTCACCCTCCAACAGCAGCACATTCCCTGGTGTCCACACACATCTATGGAGCAGCCCCAGCACAAATTCTCTTTGTGCAGTCCCTGAGCTCTGCATGCCTTAGAAACAACCCCTCAGTGAGGAAGGGATGCCCCTCGGGGTACCTGATGGTGATGATCTGCCCGAAGTCCAGCTCGTAGTTGTTGACCTGTGCGATGAAGATGGCAGCCACGGCCTCGTACAGCGCCGTCCCATCCATGTTGATGGTGGCCCCCACGGGCAGCACGAACCGCGCGATCCGACGGTCCACGTGGTTGTTCTCCAGCAAGCACTTGAACGTGATGGGCAACGTGGCTGAGCTGCAACACAGCACAGGAGCACACCCTGGGTTGTCTTTGTTCCTTGGGAGGGAATGAGTTGTAGCAAACACCCTCCAGGCAGGGGATTACCTCTAGTAAGTGGGTATATTAAACTTCTTCATTCAGGCAGTTATACCATCTAATCAATATTTACTTTGAAAAACAAACACAGCAAAGCATAACCTCATAACCCCCCAAATATGAGATCATAGAATAGAATCACAGAATCGATTGGGTTGGAAAAGACCTCCGAGATCATCAAGTCCAACCCTTGGTCCAACTCCAGTCCCTTTACCAGATCATGGCACTCAGTCATTGAGATGTCATTTCTCTCTTGGGCACGACTGTAATTTTTCACACAGTCATTTGTGAGTGACTGAAATTCTCTGTGTCTTGTTTACCATAAAATGTTCATAAAAATAAAGGATGAGGATGGAGCTCACAGATAATGTAGAGCTGAACACCTGGTGTAGCTGCAACTGGGAGCAGACCAGGAGTGCTTCTAGGGATTCTAACTATAGGCATGGCCAAGAAACAATATTTAACTTATTATTCATTGTCTTCCCTCCCAGCAGCTATTTCAGCTGTGGGGGGTTACTTGTTTTTAAAGACAGTCTTTCCTCGGTCATTTGGCTTTTCTGTAACAAACCCCTAATTTCTTTGGGGCAAAAAGAGGAGAAAAACATAATCCTACAAGTCCTTTTCAGCTTGCCCACACTCTGACATACCAGAATATTAAACTTGTTCTGAGAGCTGAGCTGTGAAGTGTGCACATTTTAGCTGCTTGACATGTTCCAGTTTGGTAGAGATGTGCACAAAGATTGTGCAAAACAATCCCATAATACAAATGGCACAGCCAGCAAAGTCTGTATCTTAGAATGTGTGACACTGTTTTTGCAAGAATTCAGCTTTTAAACCTGTGTGCTGTCTCAGAGTCAGGTGTGTCTTTCATTTGAGTTTTGTGCTGGTTAAAGTGAAGTTTCTAGGGCACATCACAAGGCAATGGGTTTGTGGTTTGTTAAATACCATACTAAAAAAGAACACAGGCAGAATGTAAGTGCAATGGTGATGAAAAACATTGTGCAAGATACTGAAAATAACCAAATTTCCAGGTCAGAGACTTTTCTGCCTTCCTGGTACAGGCAACCACTGCAGAATTTCACTCAAAATTGTGGCACTGCATCTTGGAGTCAGTGAACTGTCTGTGCTAACTGATCCTGCTGAAAGGCTTTCCAGAACTCACTGCTAGATGGGAAACTAAATTTACTATCTAGATGTACCCCTGTCAATTTACACTGAATTTGCTTTTACTTGCTTTGTGTATTTCTCCCTGCACACTCAGCTGTTACAGCAGGTCAGGTCCGAAATCAGCTCTGTCCCCTCTCAGCCTGCACCGACCCAGTCAGACTTTTCCAAGTCTTCTCTTACCAGGTTGCTGCTTTACACCCCTGATTACCTTCAGCACCTTTTTCATCTGAATGAACTTCCCCTGAATACAGGTGACAAAAATGATTTGGAGCATCCCAGGAGAGGTTGTTTTGTTCAGTGATGGCTCATTTTTACTCAAAATGCATCATCTGGCACTTACCAGAAAAATACGTCTCATTTAAGGCTTTGGCTGTTGGTGACTTACAGGTGGCAATGAAGTAAAAGTTCCTACTATAACTTTTGAGTTATATAAATATATAATTTAAATATTATAAAAAACATCAAATAAATAATTTATCTCTCCACTTAAATTAGATGAAGTTTGTTTTCTTGAAAGCTACTTCATTTAGTGTTAAACAGTGGAGCAGTAACATGAAAGCCTGACATTTAGCATTTATTAGGAGGAAAAAACACTCTAAAGTGCTGATCTTAATCTGTTAAGTCTTTTAAAAACTGTCCCGGAGCTGTCAGTGGAGAAATATCCTCTCCCAGCACTAACTATAACAATTAAAAATACATTTTCAGAGTCTTATCTCAATTTTGGAATAAAATGCTGCAGCTGCAGAGACTGAGCATAAGCTAATGCTGGATCAGGCCAAGCTGTTAGCAGTGTGAGCCACAAAGACAGCCAGTCACTGGGGAAGAGCAGCTGTTCAGCCTGCTCTGTTTATCTTATCATTCAAATGCATTTTGATATTTGCTCCAAAAAATCAACAAACTGATCTCATCTCCCTTTTCTAAATCTGCCTTTAATTTACACTCTGCAATAGCCAAGATTTTAGCATTTCATAAGCAGCAAAACCCTTGAAAAACTCGTGGTTTATAATTTGCCTTCAGAGAAGATGAAAATTGCTTCTTTTGATGGGATGTACCACTGAAAAGATGCTGCTTTAATTCATTAATGATATGGAGAGATGACCTAGAAAAACAAAATTCCCTCTTGCCATTGGAATGAGGAAAGCTAAAATCAAGAAGAATTTTGCCTGTAGGCCAAGTGCTGCTTTTTCAGAGTGGTAAGAAGTGACAAGATCAAGGGGGGACGTGGGGGGACAAAAGCAGTGAGTGAGAAATCCCCAGCTGTGCAGCCCGAGCTCCCAGGGCTGTGCTGGCTGCACTCCCCTCACTGAGGCACTGGAGAGGAGCCTGAAACTGGGATTTCTGGAGAAATGTAGGGACACTGAGAATGGGGTACAGAACCTTTCGTTAAGGGAAATGAGTTGAAATGTTGTTCATAGTCAGTAAAACCATTGCCATGAGGTGGCTGCTTTCAGGCTCCCCTGTGGTACATTCTTGGGCTTTGTAAATGGTGTTGTTTTTGCTTCCTTTAGTTTGATTTTTAGCTTTGAAAATAAGCTTTCCACAGGTGCAGAGTATCTGAAATAAGTATCAGCACACTGATCTGTGGTTTTCTTTCTATCTTTAGATGCAGACATGAACTGACACAGAAATATCTCCAAGAAACATATCAGTATTCTTAAAACCACCTCTTTGTTCTCCTCTAAGATGATCTGAACATCCAATACCCACATGATGAGTGTTATATAATGCCCCTGTGGCAAGTCTGATTTAACCAAATACACATGTGTGGACTGTCAGGAGAAGCAGCTCTCCTGTCCAGCCCCAATTATTTGTGCATGTTCTTTTGGCAGCTGCTCAGTTATGTGCAGTATCCATTCCTTTCCCTGTAACGAAGGTGAAAAGTTCAGCTCTCTCTAGACAAGGCACTGCTATTTGAGCAGAAAAACAATAAAAACCATGTTGGGCCTGTGTTGGATTTGCAGAATATTCACACTCTTAAGAAGGGACAAACCGAGCTAAATCCATCAAACATGTCCAAGCCTCAAATCCGTGTGTTCAGAGCTGTTCCTCGAGATTCACCTTGACTTTGGGACTAGCTGAACTCCTATCAGTAAAGATACTAAATCTGGTAGCAAGTCCTGCCGTTGGTTCCTGACAGGCTGAGCTGCCAGGTGGTGCCAGAGCTCTGCTCCCAAACTACACCCTCTGTGGGCCTATAAATATGTTGTTATTCCTTGCACAGCTGTCCCCAAGCACTCGATATCCCTGGAGAAGGACTCTCCTCTGGGCATCAGAGCCCAGGGGAGCCACAGTCAGCACAGGCTTGTGAGGAACCTGCATTGCCCGTGGAATCCCTGCTGTCAGTGGGCACTCACATCAGCCTAGGATAAGGAACTGGGCTGAAAGAAATCTCAGGTAAGGATTGGTTACCTTGAAGAGGCTCAGCAGAGACAGACACTCCCTGTCATCAGTTCTGCAGGCTGAGGGTTTGGCTTTACAGCTGTGCCTGATGCCTGTCCAATTCTCCTTCCCACACTGCTCTGGGGGTTCCTTCCTGGGAGGAGCTGAGTCCCAAGGAGAGCCACGGGCACCCTGTGTGGTGGGAGCTGCCCACAGGTCCAGCTGAGCAGTGACAGCCTGTGATGTGCAGGTCTTTGAGAAGAGCTGGGTCACATTTGCTGGACAGTGTGCATGTTCTTATGCTTATAATTGAGAGGAAAAATAACTGATCTAAAATTTCTTAAACGTACCAGTGCTGTGCTGACAAGTAGTAATGTAACTTCAGCACTCGTGTGTAGAACAGGGAATCAAACCCTGCATCCTCTACCAGGGGAAATTGAAGTTGGAGATCAGAAAAAAATTCTTTGCAGAGAGAGTGCTCAGGCACTGGAATGGGCTGCCCAGAGAGGGGGTGGATTCCCCATCCC
>JAWWEV010000004.1:5152695-5162735 GCA_035583235.1 Hafferia zeledoni | reverse complement strand
GCCATGATCTGGTAAAGGGACTGGAGTTGGACCAAGGGTTGGACTTGATGATCTTGGAGGTCTTTTCCAACCCAACCACTCTATGATTCTATGATTCTATCCCTTTGCAGATCTGGTTGTGTGTTTTGGTGACTACATGTCATGTGTGACTTTGTTTTCTTCCTGTGATTGATGTCACAGGCACTGGAACATTTCTAACCCTGGAATACACCACAGGAGACCTGGACTTGACATGTTCTGAACTACAAAGAAGCACTTGGTGCCTGTAAAGTGGATTGGTAGTCTCAGGGTTACAGACAAAGTAAGGAGATAAGATCCAATGAAGAAACAATGAACTGCCATGACAGGAATGGGAGATCCCTGTTTTTGAAAAAGCACAAGCCCTAAAAGTTTCCAGACCAGGAAAGAACTGGTAAATTGGTGATAAAATAAAAATGCAATGGGGAAGCCAAATATAAAAAACTAGGAAAAATAATCTTTTTGAAATGTGCTGATCTCCTAAGTCTTTATTAAACCCTCATTGTTAAAGGTATCCATACTCATGGAAAAGTTGGATATTTTTGTTGATTTTTAACAGAAGAGAAGAGGAAAGGGCAAACTCTTCTATAGATGCTAAAGATTAAACAAGGACCAAAATTCCCTCTTTTGTTTTTTTCCTAAAAAGAGAAATACTCAGATTAGATTTTTAGGAAATGTTATCACTTTTTAGGACAAAAAAGAGAACGAATGGAATGACAGAGATTAAAACAGCTGAGTTGCCAGCAATAGAGTTCTTCAGAAACAACTCCTAGAGGAGCAAGGCAGATAAAGTGTGTCAAATGTGAGCCTGATGAAGCATTTCCAACATGAACATCTCTGAGTGCAGAATTAGCATCCTACTTGAATCTGGGGATGTGACAACACCCCAAGCTACAAACTTTTTACGTTCTAATAAAAGAAGATTGCTTTAATTATTTAAGCCTAATTAGAGTTTAAACATCACCCAGCATGTAATTTTTCTTGATTTTGTGTTTCACAGAGTGTTGCTCTTTATAGGTCATTTTGGGGCAAACTGTTATGTGTGCAAACACCTTGTAAAACAATACAGTGGAAAGTCAGTACCTTCTGTACTCCAACAATAATTCCCTCCTCTCCTCTCTTTTAACCCTATACATTCCTGCAGCCACAGATGCCATGGAACTGTGTTGTCTGTTGGCTACACAGAAATGTTATTTTGTCTTTCTTGCCTCCACTCCACGCAAGGCAATTCCAGCCTTTCAAGCACATCTCACACACCAGTTAATCCATGTTGGCAATAATTTCCATAACCAGTTAACAAACTGTTTCCCATCATCACTGTACCTTTGTTCAGCCACTCTTTGTGCATCCTCCCTGGAAAGGATGCAGACAGTGTCACTCCTGGAGCAGCACAGCTGAATCCTTTCCCAGTGTGGGACAACAGCTTCCAACTATTCTTTTCTTAATGTATCAAGAAACAAAGACTAAGAGGAGTAGAAAGGGTAAAATGTTTCCACATGACTAAAATAGGAGTTTCCAACTAATATCAAAAATGAAGCCTGGACAAACTGTGTGTCCCTCATATATAGTAACTTTGTACAAGCACCATTTTTCTTAATGGAAAAATCCTTATTTCCTTTCTAGTCCTCTAAGAAAAAAGACATTTTTGTCCAGTACTTTTTAAACTGAGGGGAAAAAATGTAACAAATATTATTGTCAAATGGCTCCTGCAGAGCTTCCAAATGAGGAGAGACGTGTTTTTAAAAATGATAGCAGTGAATTGGGCCCAGACCATTGTTCAGATACAGATGCATCTGCTCCACTACAGCGACAGTGAGCTGTTCCCAAGAGCAAATACTTCATTTCATCTGTCTAGAAACAGCCTCATACCTGGAGGATGTGGCCAGAGCAATGAGCAAGGCTTGAAGAATCCCTCTGATGAAGACAATGGGGTTCTTCTTGGTGATGAAGAAGTACATCATTGGCAGGATGAAGAGCCCGTGCACCACCAGGCCACACACCACGGTGATGGCATAGAAACCCAGCTTCTTCCCAATGGCTGAAGGGTCATCCATTTCCAGGATCTTGCCAGCAATTAGGAACACAATTCCAAAGGGAAAATACCTGAGCAAAAGGAAAGCCATTATTAGCAGGCAGCTCCCTTCCATCAAACAGTGAGAGCAGAGCAGTCCCAGCAGCCTGGGGGGGGTCCTGTTGTTCTGGCAGAACAAGCCCCCCTCTCACAGCAGGCACTGGGCTGACCAGTCCTTTGTGTGGGCACTCTCCAGCACAGCTGGGTTATGGTGCTGGTCAGGAACCACCGAAAATCTGTTGGTTCAGAAGGCAGCTCTAACTTCTTAGCTTAAGGCAGGGAGGTTACAGGAAGAAGAGGAATGAATCCTAAGCTCTGCTCATGTGTTTGTGCTCATAACCCTTCATGAATTTTAGTTGGAAGCTGTTAAGTAAATGTTTATGTTGCCTTTGGAAGACAGAGGAGAAACATCAACATACATTGGACATGCTCTTGGAGTGCCTGGGAGTTTGATTTGGGGCAGATGAACAGGCAGAAGAATAGTTGGTTTCTGAGCCCTGCTGGACAGGTGTTTTATGAAAACTGTTGTGCTTCTGTGCACAGCTACATACAGAGCCATGGGTGCCAAAAGAGTAGATTAAAAGGTAGCTGGAAATAAAGGCTGAGTGCTGGCAGGGGTTCCCCACCCCAGGTAAGGCTGAGCCACACTGGGGGACGTTCTGAAGGGTGGGGCAGATGCTCAGCTGGTAGTTTTTGCTGTTGTCAGTCCCCTACTGTTGCTCAGATCTTTGAGGCAGGTGGGCTGGCAGGTCTGGCTGGGCCTGCAGCAGTGCTGTAAGGGGTGGAAGTACCAGCTGGAGTGTCTCATTGTGCTTCTCCCTTGTGTGGGCTGGGTGGATTATAATCCCCCTTGGCATGCCCCAGGATTGGCAGTGCCCTCAGGGCACACAGCACAGCCCCACCCAGCTGTGCCATGTTTTGTTATTTGGGAGTAACATCGAGGGTGCCCTGTCAAATTGGCAGTACAAGCCAGGGACAGGATATGTTGCATCCTCAATTTGAGGCCATGCTAAACAGGATCATTCATCTTCATTTATTTCCCTGGAATTAAGTTTGGGAGGTTTCTGTGCATTCCCCTTTATTGAAATTTTCTTGCTCTTTTAAAAAAATACTGATTTTCTTACTAAGACAGTAACTTACCAAACAGCAACTGCCACAATCTTCATGACAGATTCGTTGAGACACTGACAAAAGCTGACCAAGGGAACGCCACTGTTCCCCATCCTCCCCAACATTATACCTGCAATCAAACCAAATTCAGGTTCAGTTTTTTGGGTGTCTTCACACAAAGTCCCAGTGCTTTCCCTCCCTGCTGTAACTCCAAGTGAACCAAGTGGGAAATGATGGGGTGAAAGTCGACCTTCATGCTGTACAGAGACATGAAAGTCTCACCTTGACCGTGGGGGGCCAGGCCACATCCCTGTGGCTCCAGGCAGGCTCCCTTCCCTGGCTGGGTGGTTTTTCACTTGCAGTTCCCTGGGAGTTTCCCTGTGGAGGCACAAACTTCCCTGCTGTAGATTTAGCCCCTGGTAGCAATCCTGTGTCCTGAACTGTCTTTCATAGAGCACTGAGAAGGGTTTGCCTGCTCTGAGTGATCCATGGAAAACAAACTGAGAAACATTTCCCAGTGCAGGCTCTGTCTCTGCCTCAGCCCTGTGTGCTGTGTACAACCAGACAGCACCCATGGGGCCTCCGGAGGCAAAGCCAGGCTTGGAGGTTTGCTCTGGCAATGGGCAGTTGGTAATGAAGGCTCCATCTTATTTTTAATAGTTATCTCTCTACATAATTAGAATCAGCCTTCATAATCAGTCAGGCTTTGCAAATTTGGGGAGGGTAAGGAAATGCAAATTCATGGGAAGAAAAGTCAAGTTGCTATAAAGACTAACAAGCAAAGAAGAAAGCAAATAAAATCCATTCATGTGCACCCAGTGCTCAGAAAGGAAATTAATACAGCTCTGGCATGTGTCATCTATTCTCCAGGCAGTGCTAGTTTCCATTAATGGCATATAAATAGATGACATTGTCCTATAGTTAATTATCTGCAATCCCTCCCCTAAAGGATTATAAGTGATGGAGTTAATTGCTCAAGGAAGCACTTCAAAACCGACTGCACCCAGTGAGACAGCCTTTGAGGGGAGCTGTGTGGGGGCACAGGGGTGGCCAGGGGTTGTTGCTGCCCCTGGCTGTGGGTGTGCCCAGTCCTGGCTCTGGGCAGGAGCCTCTGGCCCCACAGCTGCACTGGGAGCCACGTCTGCCTTCCAGGGCAATTCCCTGCTGGGGCAGGGAGGGAGGCTGTCAGCTGCCTTGGCCAGGGATTGCACAATAACAGGGCATTCAAGATGTTTGTAAGTGCGTTAATATTCATCTCAGCTGTCAAGTTCAGGTCAGAAAACAGCAGCCTTTCATTAGGCATGTTGCTCGTGTTGTAGGACATTAAATGGGTAGTGGCAGTTTACAAGAGTCTCATTTTCTATATCTGTATAATGCCAAAAGAAGAAAATACCTTTTTTACATTTTACAGGAATAACTGCAGTTTGCTCTTTCAAACACTGTGCTGCCCAGTCACATGGGTACTGGGGACACAGACTGGGACGTGGGAAGGGCTGGGCCTCCTGTCTGCAGCCATGATGTCCCAGGGTTCGTTTCAGTGCAAGCATTTTCCTTGTAACGAATCAATAATGTGTGCTCCACCACGAACAGAAAGGTCAGATGTGTCAGTGCTCAGCCACTGCCCTCAGGGCTGACAGAGATCCCTGTACACGGTGTGAGCAGGGGCAGTGGAGCTGATCACAGCTGTGTCACAGCAGGGCCTTACACCCTGCCTGTCCAATACTGCCCATTTCACTGCATGCCTGGCAAAGCAGGCCAGTCCTTCACACACAGGACTGACTCCTGGACTCAGATCACTAAAAAATTCACCTCCTGCTTCAGGAAGAGTCACTTAGCTCAAGTCTAAATTCTTGTCCCTTTATGCTATTATGCTGTTCAAGGACCTTAAAGAAGCTGTAAGAAGAATTCATACCCATCCAAGTTCTGTTTTTCTCTGGTGTAAAAAGATCTTTGTGCAAATAAGGCTCAGCCAAAGTGATCAAAACTTGCAAAGCACCAGGGCCTGTATAAATTTCTTTGTACTAAAGAGAAGCTTGAGAAGGATGCTCTTCTTTCATAGAGGTTGGAGCCACATGTCTTCTGCCTCATTGCTTTCATTTTGGGGAGGGATCCAGAAAGCTGAAGCAGGTGATGAATGCTTGGCTGCATCCTTTGTTCAAGGGACAGACTGAAACAGTCCCCAAGTTCTGAGGTGTCTGAGGTGGGTTTGTGGCTGACAGTCCCAGGTTGGGCAGCCAGGACTGTGCTGTACATGACAGTGCTGGGACTGCGCTTGGTGTGCATGAGCCAGGAGGAACCCAGCCCTCAGCTGCCCTCTCTGGAGCCCCAGCCCAGCAAGATGGGGGGACACAGCGAGAGTCACTCAGTCAGTTCTGGGAACACAATGAATGATCTTCTGTGCTCACAAGTATAAAATTGCCCCTGGTCCTAATAAGTACATGTAGTTAATTCATTCACTGATATCCAGCATTCTGACTGGAATAGTGTTTGTGGTGATATTGCACTCTGGAAATTCACTATAAAACACTACAAACTGGGACACAGCCAGTTTCCAGCAGGGCTGTGTATGGAATACCATCCACTGGAGAAACTAAAAAAACAGAGGCAAATCTGCTAATTCAAGGCTTGAATCTTGACCCCTTGTGCTGGTATGAACCATAACATAATAAATACAGGCAAAGAGGTTCTGCTGACCAGATCAACTTCCAAGAATAAATTTACATAAGGAAAATTTGATCAGCATTTTCTTATAAAAAGCATCAGAACTTTATTATTAACTAGGACATGTTTGTTTAGATTTCTTCTTCCAAATCCACAAACATAATATAACACATATGGCACCAATGAGTTCCTCCAGCAAGTTAAACTGAATAAACAAGCCACACAGAAGCTCTTACAGTCCACTATGACAAGCTACTAGATGGTATATAAGTCTCAGCATTGCAGGAGAGCAAAAACAAACCCAAGAAGTTTCAATAATAAAAAAATAAGATCCCACTCTACCTTCATAGCTCACTTACTCAAGGCATCACTGCGGCTCGTTATCTGAGTTGGGCTCTCACAGTGCCAGTCATATTCTCACTAATCTTGTGGAAAAGCAGCACTAAGAATGGTCAGGACAGCAGACAAGGCAGGTTCCAGGGCTAAGGTAATTTTCTGCCTGGAGAGGGGAAGTTTAGCCAAGGAGTTGGTCTGGGACAGGTTTCTTTTTGCCTCCAGCCCCAGGGATGGGACATCCAGCCAGGAAGTGCAGCCAGGGGTGTCCCAGCCTGATCCCCTGCACCACCTGCAGCCTGGGGAGCCCCTTATCCCTGTAAAAATGCACTTAGAGCTCTGGGCATTAGATATGTATTGACCTCTCAGGCTTTAGAAGGAAAGCGTGCTATGGAATTGTTTATTTCAGAATTGCTTGAAGCTTTGTCTGGGATTTTTCTGCTCTCTAGAGAGTGGAACAGAATGCTGGCAAAGGGGCCATGGGTCTGACCTGGTACAGTAATTCCTGCCTTCCCTGGGCACACTATGTCAGTGTTTCCTATAGCCAGCAAAAATTATTCCTAAATAAAAGCTCCAAAAAATGGAGAAAAAAATAAGCTCCAAAGAATGTAAGTGTATGGACAGAAACAGAACTGCATGCAACAAAAGTCATCAATGGCTTTGAAAATTTGTCTTTGGAAGGCTGGGCACACAGCTCTGTAACAGTCTTTGCCTTTTTCCCCACAGAGTTTAGATAGAAACAGTTAAAAAGCTGAATCAATAAACCAAGCAGCCCAACCCCAACCTTTTCTCTCTTAAATGAATAATACTTAGATTGTTACAAACCAAAGATGTCTGAAACCTACCCATTGTGGCAGAGAATATCACAATCCCCAGCACATTCATGCCATCACTCGTGCCTGGCTCTGATTTGTAAATCACTTCAGGAGGGGGGGTGATATCCAAGGCAAAGTTCTGGACATTGGATCCATTCTCATCCTGGACTCCATAGATTATAATGCGGCGAGTGGTGCTTTCAGATGAGGCTTTGTTGGATTTAATGATGGGAATACTCCTGGTGCGATACTGAAAGAAAACAAAACAGTTTTCATTCTAATATCCCAGCAGGAAATATTAGTGTAATGAGACCTCCTAAGTGCTCTGTTTCTTCATGTTAAAGGGACAAGCATGAAAAGAACGACAGCTCCTGTCCCTCTGCTGCTAAAATGTGTAAAAGCAGTTGAATTTTTGGAAAAGCATAACAAAACCAGAGTTTCCTCTGGTCAGACCCTTGAGCAGTAAACACTTTGCCTTCTGGCAGAGCTACTTCCCTATAAGACATAACTGGGAATGACTCCCTGGAGGTTCTCAGTGCCCTTCTCTTTGTCTCACCAGAGTAGGGTTCCCATGAACTATTCCCCCGGATGAAAGAACTACAGCCACACCTCCTGTTCACCCTGAACTTTTAGATGAGGTTTTCTGGCTAAATTACAATCTGGGTAATTAGAACATTTACAAACATGCTCCTTTGTTGCTTTAATTGAAGATGGTGTCCTGTTCTTCCACTGTGTGGTGTTACTGGGGGCTCCTACAGACACTGCAGCTCTGCTCAGGGGAAGGTGGAGCTGACACAGGTTTGCACATCTCACTCTAGGAGCATTTGATGCTTCTTTGTTTTTCCTCCGGTTACCGAGGCTGCTGAGGCTTCTGGAAAGGGCCTCGTTAATTCCTCACTGTTCCAAGTGCTGACAGGATCTGAAGCAAAATGCCATGTCTGTGTCTGGATTGTGTTCCAAAGGATACACGTTCCATCATGCTGCTCATCTCTTTCATCAGGAAAAGGAATAGAGCTACTTACCTGCTTGAATGTGGCCTCAACAAGATTGGCTGGGAACATGTTCCTAAAAATGAACAAATAGAAGAATAATTTCTGTGGAACCAAAACCAACTTCTGTTTACTGTGTCTTGGGTCTCCCATGATAAATCAGGGCTGGAGGGTGCAGAACTGCTCGTGCCATCCAGCTCTGCCCAAGGGAACAAGGCTCAACACAGAGACAGCTCCTCAGAACTGAAGTCCTGGGACTTGTCTCGAAATACCTGGACAGACACCCAGGAGCTCCAGCCTCAATTTCTGGCTCTGTCACAGTCTCCTTGTTGTAACTGGGGCAACATAATCGCTATCATTGCCTCCCCCATCTGCTGACTGGGACATGGAATATTCCTTTATTCCATATTTTGCCTTCCCTACTTAGATAATGAGCTGTTCAAGACACAGTCAGTGTTCAGGGATGTGTTCCTGAGACCCCTGGGTGCTTAATCTCCCTTGGGACTTGTGAGCACTCCTGTGAGTTAATTCATAAACTGTGGTACCCCCGATACATTTTCACCACTGAGATGGTAAGTGGTGTAAACTTTGCAGTGGTTTGGTCAAGAAAAGTTTGCCTTCCAAAAGGAGGATCTCACTCCTGGTTCAGAGTTGAGCTTAAAGCTGTACAGTCTCTGCTAAATTTTATTCTAATATGGCTCAGAGAATTCAGAATGAGAGCCTGAATGAGGCCAACAGCTCCTTTTTGCTGAGCTACAGAGGAAGACAATGGCCAAATGCTGAGAGATTGGCAGTGTGACAATTCCAAAAGGGGCTCTTTATGTCACCTTTTCTGACTTTCTCTGTATCTCAGTCTGTAACAATTCACCCAACAATATCTGGAGCCAGTTTATAACTTCAGAGTGAGCTACATTTCTACTTTGCAGAGACACTCAATCCTAATTTGAAATGGAGAGCACACCCTCTACAGGCTTCAAAGAGGAATCAAAATGTAATTGGGCAAAAAATCTAAAAAGCCATATATTTCCATACAGCATTTGGGGATCAAGATTTGTGTGATGGTTCTAATAGGATCATTTTCAGGACTGATTCATTTCCAACCCTACGCTACTGAACCTGGGGGCAGAAGACAGTGACAGCCCATGACCCAATTAACTGCTTTCATATACATATGAAAGGAGAAACTCCTGAATTCTCCAACAAAATTACTTTTAATTCAAAGTCCTGCTTAAGCCCCCAAACAGTAACACTGAAATACATGTGCAGTGTGCATAGTGCACTATTCTTGTTCCAGAGAGAGTTGCTATGTATGTATCCAGGTAAATGCAGGCTTGATGGAGACATTTTCCAGAGCTGCTTTCCTCTCTGCACCAGCAGCACATACTGGCTGCTAATGGAGTCTCTGGGCAGCACTGGCTTAGAAAAAGCAATGTTTTTACTATTTTAAGGGCTCATAATATGACATTATGGTCACACTTAAAGTACAAGGTGGATGCTGCATCAGTAACATCAGGCACTGAGAGCAATTGCTACAAATTAATTATCCTTTTTAGGTCAAAACAGAGGGAGAAGGATTTTAACTGAAGGGTAGTAGTACTGTCTAATGACTGAAACAGAAGACTGACATGAGATGGTTTTGTGTGAGAGCAGATGAGTCACAAAAAGGCACCTTAGGTAATTTGGGTACGGCTGGTGCAGTGGGGCAAAGTTCCTGACAGCCAAGGGATGAGGTTGATGTGCAGCACTTCAGTAAATCTTCTTTGGCTGCCCTGACCTTCCCTCACCTCAGGGCAGGTGAGACAGGTCAGATTACCAGGCTCCTGCAGGCTGGCCTGGCATTCCCAGGGGATGGCAGTGGGGTCTGTGCTCTGCAGGGACAGGAGAGCAGAGGGCAGCAGCTCTGGCCACACAGTCACAGAGACAGGGACCTTCAAAGGCCATCTGGGCCATCTTTCCATATGAGGGAAAGGGAAGTTGTGGCCAGGTGGGGGTTGGTCTCTTCTCCCAGGCACTCAGCAATAGGACAAGGGGGCATGATGGGCT
>JAWWEV010000004.1:5113326-5139512 GCA_035583235.1 Hafferia zeledoni | reverse complement strand
GGCAATGCCCAGGTTTGGGAAGGGACCACTGGAACCAGTTCTCCAAATGCTGGGGGGTAACACTGGTCCTGTCATTTTAGGCAATGCCCTGAATCATTCCAGAAAGAACTGCCTGTAACTAAAATGAGACAATAATCACTCATTAACTGTTTTTCATTTGACTTTTTGTATGTTTGATGTCAGAGGGCACAGGCCAGAAGACACAAAGATTAGGAAGCCTATTGATTATCACAGTTATTGAATGAAGCAAGTGATACACAATTACATCACAAATTCTCTCACTGTTGATCTCTAGAGTTCCAACACTCACACAGTGTAGTCAAAGAATTATAAGAAAAATTACTTTTCTTTTTTCCTAGGGAATAGGAAAGCCAGAATAAGCTTCCAGATGGTTTAAATTAGGATCACTGTATCTTGTTCAGGTTTTCCCTTTAAGTCTAATTTTCATCAGATACTCTTGGCTACATAAAAACTTCCCTAACAATTTCTCAAGCTTCTTCTAAGACAGAACAAAGATATCCCCATGGCTTCCACCACTAGACTGTCATGAAAAACACTGGAATGAGAAACAGCCCATCTTCAATTCTTGTCAAGCCTCAGAGTCTGGTTAGGCTTGAACTGACAGGACAGATATTTGATTCATAGATTAGAATCATTTGAGCTGCTGTGTAGCTGAGTAGCTTCCACACATATGATTCATGGGTAACGTCCATAACATGTTGTAGTAATTGCCAAGTGGACAAAACAGGATTACGACAATAAAAAACAATCTGCAGCTTTTCTGAATAATTACTGTGTATCTCTCATATAATTAGTCTGAAAAAAAACCCCAACATAAAACTGGAATTTCATGTTCAGAAACCATTTCTTATCTTGTATAGAAACAAACCCCTGTCAATCCTAAAGGGAAGGTCTCATTAATTCCAGCAATGGATATGTGACTAATTAAAAATATAAAGTCAGTTACTACATTGTTTAAAATATTGGTAATAGCACGAACCAATGGAACTATCAAGTAGGAAGTTTCATGTCTGCTTTGACAGAAATCTGGGTAAAACCCCCAAAACTAATACAGGATTTTTGATGTAAAGGGAGAGGAAATTCTTTCCAATATCTTGGAAATCTAATTAGTCCCAGGCAAACAAGTAGCTAAACCCTTCTGAGCACCTCTAGGCTTGTTCTGGCTGTCACAGATAAGCATCAGAGTACCTATCAGGTATTTTATTTCTAAATAAAAATAGAACTTCTTTCTATCTCCACTGCAATTCCCCAGCTTTTTCTGTTGCTCTCCAATAAAAGCCCATTTTTTGGCCTGTCTCAAGATCGAAACCTACATCCCCAGAAAGGGAAAATACAAGAAGCTGCTGTTAAGACCCCATTCCACATGTTTATTTTGCCTTCCTCTCCACCAGAAGCCATCTGGATGCTGCTTTGAAATAGATGGATTATGGATAAAGTTATCAGAAGGGATTAGTGTGATTAGAAAGACATTAATCCTGTCAAGAAGTAATGGTCAAGTATTAAGCACCAGCCGCTGTTCCTAGAATGATGTTTGTTTTCATTCATCCCGTCCCTCCCTCCCATTCTCATTTTGTAATTGCATCCCTGGAAAAGACCTTCCTGAGCAAGTGGGGCTGGGAAGGGCCTCCAGCAGCGACATTAGAGAGGATTGTGTGACAGTGGAGCATCCTGAGGGTGAAGTGCTGCCCTCACTGATGCTGCAGGAGGGCTGGCCCTCACCCTGCTCCCCAGGTCACTGCCTGCAACTCTCCACATCATAATAATATGCATTTCCATGGCACAGGCCATTTAATCATCTTAAAATGCCTTACTGATGTAGCCTCCTCCCATGCAGGAAGGCAACATCTCCATTTTACAGACAGGGGAGCAGAGAAATTAAGGCACTTTATTTAAAGACAAACCATTTACAGTGAAGGAAGATATACCCAAAGTGATCTCTGGCATTGGACTGTCACACTTTTCCTTCTCTTTACCATCTGTGCTCTTGTAACAGGCAGCTTTGCTTCAATGGAGGCACCATTTATGGAGTAACAGTTTGCAACAGAGGAAATAATAGTGTAATAAAGAGGTAGGGAACTTGCTCTGGCTCCTTCTACAGCTTTGTCCTTGATTTCGCTCTTAGTCTCCAGTGTAACTAAAATTATCTCAGCCGTGAGAAAGAGGGTTCAGAATGACTTTTTCTTTCCAGGATATCCTTTTGCTTTCTTCTAACACAAAAATTACCTGCAGAGCAAGCCCCTGCCAGGGCTGCAATAGTGACCATGGTAGTGGTGGGAAGAGCATCCCTGGCTCTGCCTCCCCCTGTTACATGGTCTGTGTTGCAGGTCTGTTTTTCATGCTCACCCCCCAAACTGGGCTGCACTGAGGGTGTGTTGGGCACATGGCTGAGATACTCCTGGGGCAGCCCATTCAGAGAGATGAACCCCCTTCCCAGGTGTGTTTGTGTACCTTCCACACAGGCAATAAATTGACACCTGGGGCTCTCCATGAACTTTCCTCAGGCTCCAACTATTTATCAGACTGCTGGAGTGCTGACAGGCTGGTGCTGATCTGAGCACAGCTAAGGGACTGTCACCATCACTTGTGTCAGGGCAGTGATCCCCAATGCCAGGTATTATTAAAGGTTTCATAGTATTACAGCATGATTTTCAAAGGAGTTGAGAAACCTGGAATCCTCCTGGAGATCCAGAGCGCTACCAAGATCTCCTTTGCAAATCAAGTAGCAGCAAAGAAGCTTTATAAAGTTTAATTAACTTGATGGAAATGAAATAATATCTAAGCTCAAAAAATCCCCAAACACCAAAACAAACAGGATTGTTGCAGCAGATTCTGTGTGGTTAGATCAGCAGACACAAATGGCACTTGAAATGTGAATTAACTTTTGAGACCCTCAGTAAAAAGCACAGTGGAAGCCCAAAGGTGTCAGGCTTGATGGAAAATCTGTCTCTTGCTCTTCACACAACAAAAATGTTAGGTCTCGCTGTCTGCAATACACTGTTTGCAGTGATTGTGTTTAATTTTACAGCTGACTCCAAAGAAAGAAACCAATCTGCATTTCTAATACATCATAAAATGCAGCATTTTGAGATTTTGCTTTTCAAATTGCTCTATTAAACAGTAAGTTTTATTTTTACCCAAAATGCTGAGATCTCCTTTTCCTTGTCATCGAACACTTTTAACTATTAATGACAAACTGACACATATGGCAAAAATCCCGCCAGGAGTTCACGTTGTGTGTTGTATTTTCTGCGTGTGTGAGAGGAAATCTGTTTTTCTGGACTAGTGTAAACAAGGCAGGACTTTGTGCAGCACACAGTGAAGGCTGATGTCCAGTGGCTGCTCTGCCACCTGCTCATGTGAGGCTGCTGGGATACATCTCTGAGTGCTGGAGGGATGAACAGCGACCTTTGGTCACTGACTGATAAAGATTGTGGTATCGTTTGTGCAGAGTCCAGACTGGCTGGTTGATTTTAGCTGTTCTAATAAAATAAAAGGTATTTCCTAAATCCAAAGAACAGGATGCAAACAAAACTAAATTATCTGTTTATGGATGTGCACTTTCACATGGTGGAAAGGGCCAAGAATCTTAATAAGACTTGATTTTTCTCTTCTGTCAGCTCTTTCAAATGTTTTTTAGATTAAGAAAAGAGCAAAAGCATTCAAAGCACAAATTTGGATTATAAACAAATGTCAGATTTATTTGGCTGGTTTTGTCCTAAGGAAACAGGGAATCCAGCCATCCCCTCAAGCTCCTCATGTCATTCCCATTCCTTTGTGAGACACCAAGTATTTTAGAGCTCTCAGAGGACTAACAGGAACATTCTGGCAGGTCACAGGCAGTTCCATTTGTTATCACTTCAGTGCTTTCCACACCCATTCACTCTGTGACCATGGATTTCTGTTGCACATCACTAGATCCCTAAATAATTTGTCATTACCACATGCATGTTTGAAACCTGTCCTTTTCCACTGGAACAGTTTGGACCTCCAGCTTGCACAAGCAAAAGAAAACACTACAAAACAGTATCTAACCTCACCATTAGACTCAATCTTTCTTAATACAATTAAGAACATTGATAATGTTCCAGGTGATAATGTGGAGAAAACTCTGAAAAAGGCATGGAGGGAGGGATTCTTCATAAGGTTTAAATAAGAAGCTGAAGTAACCCCAAAGGAGGAGTTTTGGGGTAATCTGACATCAGTTTTGCAATACAACAGCAACATGGAGAATTTAAAGGACTATAATGGTGTCAAGTGAGGCTGCTTGCTGACCAGTTCTTCCCCTTGGGTAATCCTTCTCTTCCAGTTTCATCCACCTACAGTTTTGCTTTTCACTCTGAAAGTAAATACATTTACCCCTCTCACATCACTAGAATGACTTTCTCCAGAGTAAGGACTGCAGATCGTATATCCCAGGAAAGGGCTAACAGCTTGTTCTCACTGGGGTGAAATGTATTTTATTGTGATCTGCATTGCAGTGGCAGACATGACAGGTAGTGCAGAAAGGGGACACTTTATGTTACCCTTCAGGTACTCCACACATTTTCCATATTTTCCTGTACTAACCCAGCACACTTTCTCTGTTGGGAAAGGCCTGTTCCCAAGTGCCAATAGTTTTTCTGTCATAGGTGAAAATGAGGGAAAAGTCCACAGTTCAATAATGTGCATAAAAAAGCCCTGTGTTCCCAAAGCTATTTAATTCTACGGGAAAACGCATCTGCTTTGGTACATTATAAGAGACTGCTCTGAGCAGGCCCTTCAGAGACCCAGAGACAGCATTTTGCAGCTGCTCCTCCACACCTCAGTAGATAACGCAGCACATGAATTTGGTTATACTTGATTATAGAATCATAGAATAGGTTGAAAAAGACCTCTAAGATCACCAAGCCCAACTGTTAACTCAGCACTGCCAAGTCCCACTAAACTGTGTCCCCAAGTGCCCCATCCTGCACAAGGACAAGGACAGTGACTGGTATTTGAGAAATACTGAACAGAGGGAATAGTTTAACTCGCACAGAGCAGAAAAGACCAAGCCCAAACTGACCAGAAGCTGATGTTATCTGTCCATTCCCATTCAGTCTCCAGGTAAATTACAGGAATTTGTCAAGACAACACAGAAAGTACCTTTTAGTACCAGAGATGTCTAAGAAGAAATAGTGGTGCACATATTGTCATTCACATAAAACCAGTGTTACTGGTTGAATTAATTTTGGCTGTCCCCTTCATTTAAATATAATGATACATAAGAAAAATAGATCTCATAGTCTTTTGGACATCTCTCTTTTCCTTCTGAATGGACATCATCCTGACCATACCCAGCACTGGTTTATAATCATGATGGAAGGCTGTGCCTTCACTCTGAGCCGCACAGGTGGGTCCAAAAGCTGTGTGGCCACATCAGTCCCTGGCAGGGGAGCCTGGGCACAAAGTCCTGTTGCCATGGCCTCTGGCACAGGGCTGGCACCACCCTGCACAGGCTGGCTCCTGGGCTGGGGGCTGCAGCTCTCTGAACCCACAGCACCTCCATCCTGCACCCACAGCATCCCCATCCCTCTTGCACAGTTTCCACAACTGTCAGCTCTTTAGATGTAACTGGTGAGTTCTGAGAGGCAAAATCTGGTATGGCCCAGTACAGCCAAACAATGACAGCATTCCACTAGAACACACTGAGTAACATTTTATGTCAGCAGGATGTAAAAATGCCAGTGTGTTCCCCAAATCAGAGACTTGTGAAAAAAATATGGGGAAAAGAGTACTATAACAGAATGTATTCTAAACACTGGGCTTTAACAGCATGAGAAAGAATCACCAACTTGGGAATCTGAGCAGAAGGATGAAGGATTACCAGAACTGATGGCATTATGGACAGGAATCCCCTTAAAGAAAGACAATTCTATATTTAGCATAACGTATTTGATTCATCAACAAAACCACTACAGTAACCAACATTTATTACTGCCCTAAATGAGCCTTCAAATAAATATAAAATTTTATTACCATACACTTGCTTGTATCACATACTGGTACAACATACTCAGAGGAATAGGCCTTATAATTTAAAAAATACAGGTCAAATCAGTTTTTTAGCTTTGAATATAAAGGGGACAATATTTCCTTAACAGGATCCACACATGGAAAAGGATCAAGTCTTTGCTTCTCATTTTTTCTTAAATATCTAGAAAATGGTTAATGATAATTAAATGCAAAATGTAATAGTCATGCTAAGCTTAAATAAAGCAAACTGCTTTTTCCAAAGGAAATATTCACTAGGATAACCAGCCTGTTAGAACAGTGAAGCAGTTCAAGTCTGTCCTTACAATTCTTTCCTACAAGCACTCTCACTGCTTACTGCTAATCACAGTCATACTGGCCTCCCCAAAAACTTCAGTCAATTCAGCTTTTCAGCTTTCTGAAAATCAGGTTTCTGGCCCACTGGACACTGCTCAGTACAAAGCTGGTAACATGAAATGAGCTCAGTGGGGCAGGGAATGGGCACAAGGACAAAGATGCTCTAAAGGGAGGTGACAGCCCGTGGGTTGTGCCACAGTACATGGCTGAGCCTGTGCCAGAGCCAGCACCATGCCTGGCACTGCTGGCACAGGCAGGAGGGGGTCAGAGGATCTGTATTGCCTTTAACAAATGTGAGAAGATAATAGTGGGAAAGCTGAGTGTTCCTCCCCCAGGTTTTTTGTATCATGCAGAGCACAAAGACATTGACATCAGATTTGATGACTTAAAGCATTTAGGAAGTTGAAAACCTAAAATGTTATACAGGTATCATTGCCAGTCAAACTGTCCTGGAAGCAGGTGAGGGAATTCTCTGTGTGTGTGTGTGTGTGTTTAAGTTTATAATTACCTATAGTGAAAGAGTGTAGGGGGTTTATTACTTTCTGGATAGGGTGTGGTACCATCAGTCCTCGGGGATGCAGGACCCCAGCCGTGGTACCATCAATCCTTGGGGGATGCAGGATCCCAGCAGAGGTACCATCAATCCTTGTGGGATGCAGGATCCCAGCAGAGGTACCGGCAATCCCCAGGATGCAGAATCCCAGCAGAGGTACCGGCAGTCCCAGGGATGCAGGATCCCAGCAGAGGTACCATCAATCCTTGGGGGATGCAGGATCCCAGCCATGGTACCGACAGTCCCCGGAATGCAGGATCCCAGCAGAGGCACCGGCAATCCCAGGGATGCAGGATCCCAGCAGAAGCACCGGCAGTCCCAGGGATGCCGCTCCTCGGTGTCCCAGCGGAGCCGCCTGGTGCCCGCGGGCGGTACCGCAGCCTGAGCCGCCGCCCGCGCCGGCAGGTGCAGGAGGTGCCAGGGAAAGGTTTAATAGAGCTGAGCAGTGAGATCTGTCTGCAGACCCGGCCCCGTGGTTTTTTAATATCAGAATTACCAGGGCAGGATGCACTGAGGACACCTCTGCCAGGGACCAGTATATGTGTGCCTCACAGAAAACCTGAGATACGTGTTGAAACCTTCCGCATGTAAGGAAGAAAATACACTATTTGCATTGCAGTTGTCAATCGAGGATCGAAACTGCTGTCCCAGAGAGAGTCAGGGAACTGCAGATCTCCTGCAGCCCATCTTTCAGGCTTGTTGGGGACATCTCCTTGTCCCACTGCAGTAAGAGATCAGGCACTGCCTGAGTGTGTAACTATGAACGCAGAATTGGCTCCTGTTCTCTTCAAGCTCTCTTAATACTCCCATTCCCAGGGTTAAGAGTAGTCTCCTATGTTTACACATACGGTAAGCACTGTGCATCTGGTAACTACAGGGTCAAACATTTTGTAACACCCCACTGTACCCTGTATCCCTCGGGCAGACACAAACTGTCAGACTACTTGTCATAGAATTTTAAATTTCTGTTGCTAACAGAAGTGGCATCCTTTGCTGTGTGGGTACCTGTTCTCATCACTGAGAAAAGCAAGCTCTGTACATGAGACACAGGGAATACTGACAGGTATGAGCAGGGCTAAAGCTCAGGCAGAGGATGTGTGCAACAAATACACTTATTTCAGAGTCGTTCTGTGATCTGTGAAGCTTGTTTATGCCACCAGATAACTGAAATAATATCAGCCCCCATCCTTAATAAAAGTCCAGGCCACAACAAACCCAAAAGCTCATGCAGGGCTCAAACTGGGAGGTTTGTGTGGGTGGTGATTGTTTTTCCAAGGTTGTTCTGTCTGTGAGAAAAGAAAAAGTGAGACCATGGGTGATGTGGGTATGGGAGCTATGGGATACAGCAATTCCAGGTGCTGGGACAGAGGTGGGTAAAACAAGGAACTGTACTCTGAAGAAACAGTCTCCTGTTGTTGAACTGATTTCTTCTGCTTCCAAGGAACTTTTAAAATAAACATAATTCAGAGATACCTGGCTACATAATAATTTCCTCATTCCCAGTGGATACAAGCTGCAAAGTTCCTGTTTTATCTCTAACTATCAAGTCAAGAGGGAGAGGAGAAATTTTCAGCCATTCTATGAAAGGCTGGATTTGTGCTAGTGGGCTGTGAGTGCAAGATTTTCTAGTCTGTTGTCAGTCTCCTGACCCACAGAGTTACCACGTTTCAGTTCTGCTACAACCCTTCCAAAGAAACTCTGGACTTGGAGATGGGGTATTTTGCACTCAGTCCTTTTAATCTTTCTTCTATTTCTTCTTCTATTTCTATTTCTTTACAAGTAATTTTTTGATTTGTGTGTTCATGGAAAAACTTGCATCAATTTCAACTAGGAGAACAATATTTAGAGCTCTTTTTAGGGTGCTGTACCCCTGGCTTTTGTAAACAATAATAGAGAGTAATTTAAAAGATAATTTAAATGCCATTCCTCTGGCAGAACAGGTTGAGAATATTCCAGATCCACAAAGAAATGTAGCTTAACTGTGCATGCAGATTGATAAAAATACAGAGCACAAGTTTATTTAGTTTATGAAATGCATGTAATTACATCTGGACTAGTTTTTTTCTTGACATTTCAATGCACAATAGCAAGTGATAGTTTGTTATACAGGGAGATGGATTCACACTGTTGTGCAAGGAGAGTTAATCCATCTGAGGGTCTGTAAAGTTTCTTGTCAGGCTCAGAGGTTCCCCCCTGACACATCTGCAGGTAACCCCAGAGCCATCCCAGGCTGTGTCAGGGCAGCTCTCCCTCACATCTCTAAAAGATACAAGAGGATCTAAAGAGCTATTCACTTTAGGAAAGAGCATGTGGATCTGCTCCAGCCCTTTTCTGTCCTCCTTACCACGTCACTTCCACCTGTGAGATTCTTGTTTTCTTTGGAAAACTCTCTTTTCACCTCTCAAAAAAACCCCAAATCCTTTAACATGTTTTGTCTTGATGTTCTTTTGCTGCTTGGAACAGAACCTGGTGTGACTCTGTGACCATATGAACAAAGCACCATGACTTGGCTTTGTTCTTTGAAAAGCCATGAGAAGGCAGATATAAAGGTAGATAATTAAAAAATAAAATTAGTGCTGGGCTGTGTTAATTTTCAGCAACTTTCAGCCATCTGAAGACTACAAACTTATTTTTTTCTTAAAGTAGAAGATGTCTGTATTAGGTTCCAGAAACTGAGGCTTAAAGGAGAGGCACCAAATACTGCAATAATTTTTTCTCAGGTCTGGTAAAGTTATCTTTGTTACTCTCCATCTCTTCTTATATATTCCCTAAGCTTTGGGCACATGGATTAGCATTGCCCATCCAGCTGATGTGTGTGTGACTGTAGGTGGTTGGAAAACAGACTCAGAGGGGAGACAAACCTGCCCTGAGTTCTGCCCTCCCCTGCAAAGGGAACTGCCATGGACCATCCATTAGCACAGGATCTGGACCTTTAATTCTGCTCCCAGTGAAGTGGCACCATTGAAGGTTCTGCCTTTAATGTACTAAGAAATCACTTTCCTTCCCAGCTGAAGCCAGGCATGTTTTGGTTCACTGGAGACACAGGGTTTTTCAGTGTTCATCACACTACAGCACATCCCTCAAAATACTGCAGGACCTACAAATTATCTGTGCTCTTTCATCTTGTTTGTACAGTGTATTGTTTCAATAATTTATCCTTGAGGAAGGCTTTTTGATAAGGTGGATTATTTATTCCATATATTTAATTTCTAGTTAGCTTAAAGGAAAAAGTCCTCCCATTACAAGAGAAAAAAGAAAATTGTTTAAAAGAACACATTAATTTTAAAACAAATAATACCTATATGAGGTATTGCAGGAATGATCCTATTGCTTAAAAAACATGTTTATGGCTCCATTATAAATACAAATGTACAACGGGCAATCAGGGATGTCTCTGGCACTGTCAATTCAGTCACAACTAAAACAGTGGCAACAACAAGTCTCATTGAGGAAACTCCAAAACTTATTGGAAATATTGTTGTGCTCACTCACCTTGAGACAACCAGTGGGAGAATCAACATTTTCAGCATCCTCATCAGTAACTCCCCGGGAAACTGGAAGTAACTAATTTCCTAGAAATACATGGAGAGATGCTTATTGTTTTGAGCTCAAGACTGTCTGCCTTCATGAGTGCTGACAGAGCTGGGGATCAGAACACTGGTAAAATCTGAAGCTTTTGTATATAAGGTGGCAAAGATAGCAGGCCTTAAAAGATAATTTTAAAATTAATTAGATTACCTAATATGTTGCTATTCAATAAACACCCTACATGGTTTGTTCCTTTGCAGGGCAGACAGCACTGAAATATGCCATCTCTTGGGGACAGCTGTTAAGAGGCTGCTCTGAAGAATCGCTTCATTCTGCATTTCAGGTGTTTTCCTGGATGTGTATGAAGCTACTGCCTAGACAGAAATGATGCTCAGACGGCAGTCTGCAGTAACAGAGCACAGAGTTGGTTAGTTTAGTCACATTTACTAAATGCCATATTTCATAATTGAGGTTTATATTTTGTGCTCAAACAATGCATTCAGCAATGCATGTTGTTGTCTGGTCTGTCCGACTGACAGAGCAGAAATGAGCCCCTACAAGGGGCTTGGTTGAAGTGTGCTGGGGGAGAGATCCCCAGGTGACTTCAGTAACATGGTCTGCTAACGATGGGAAATCTTAAATTTATGAATATGAAATGCCATTGGTGTAATAGAAACACCTGCACCTCTGTGCATCTGATACTGAAAAATATTCGCTGTGTTTTCTTTAGATGTACATATTCCTAAATAACATAAAATCCAATATATTGCACTACCAGTTTTTACAGGTCTGTATTAGATGCTACATCTCATCTGGCTCAAATGTCCACTATTATTATCCATACCTGCAACATTCTAATGTGCTTATGCCACACTTGGCAGGTGTCTTGGAGACCAGAACCTTTTGCTAATATATTCTTTGAGAATGTGAGAAAGGACCCAAAGAGCAGCATAGATTAACAAACAGAGGAAATTAAACTAATTTAGCAAGTCTATATACGTGCTTTTTGTGTTCCAAAGCCCACGCTGGAGTTGCACAAGTTCCATATGTTTTGTTGCGTAAGGGCGGTATTTTCTCCGCGGTGCTGCCGCCGTGCCACTCTTACCTGCTGGGAGAGTCGTCTCGTCCTCAGGAAGAATCCCAGGAGGCAGCCGATGGTGACGGACAACACGGAGAGAATGAGCAACCCATTCCTTTTACAAACATCCTTGATGCGAGCGAGGATTGCGTCCAAAGCCACCGCCATGCTGTCCTCCCTGCTCCACCGAGAATATCAGCATCCCATGGGCAGAGGATTCCCTGGCTCCTCTCGTTCGGGTGGACAGATCTGGCTCTATACAGATCAGATCAAAGCACTTCCAGTTCTGCTTAGCTGACCTGCAAGGTCACCCCTCTGCCAATAGCCACCAAGCAACCAGCTGGCATTATTGTTCCAAATTAATACCAACAATCCTATTATCAACTACATCATTAAGAGCCTGGAAGAAGATTAGGGGGCTCTGGAAAATTAGAACAGAATGCAGTAGTATTCCTAAAACAAGTCTAGTTCAAAACAAAGTGACACTCCTGGGAGAATGGAGGGATGTTCTGCAGTCTCTGAATTTGGGGTCTGGACACCCAAACCTGGAAAGGCAACACTGTGAGTCAGCACTCAAGCAGGGAACAGGAACAGTACTGCAGTTTTCCTAAAGGGCAGGGCAGGTAACATTTTGAACAGGACTATCACAGCAGGGCACGCTAGGTGAAACTGGACTTCATTAACTAAAGCAGGCTGGGGGTTTTTGTCTCCATGGCCAAAAAAAGGGCTGAATGAGCAGCAAAGGGGACACACATGGAACAGAAAACAGCCACAGGCTGAAACACGCAAGGACACCCTCAGGCATTCGGCATTTATTGTATTGGAAGTGAAACAATTTCACTTTTCTTCCAACCACTATGTTGATTAGAGTAGGGCCAATTTACTTTCAGAGGATTATGAGACTAAGCCACAGGGATTGCTTTCCTTTCCTTTGCTGTGTCCGCATTCAATCCCAGCGCTGATTTTTATGCTGGTGAGTATCTGATAAAAATACACCCCCTGCACCATTCGCCCTGCCACGCTTCCTTATGGGAGCATTTCTGCAGCTTCTGGGATATTCTAGTATTATTTGGTGTTTTTATGGAAAATATTCCACACAATACAACAGTTGTGTGTTCACAATATTGCATTTTATACTGTGATACAGTGTTGTGGTTACACACTCAGGGATGAGGAAAAAGCTGAAGTGAGATTAAACTGCTCTCTTTGGGGGCAGGGTCTGAATCCTGCACAGGGAGTAGGATATATGGATACACAATTAAAGAAAAAAAAGAAAAGAGGGAAAATAAGTGGAGTCTGTACGTTGAACAAAAGCGCAGTCAAAGCAAGAGCATAGCAGAAAATTTTATTAATGCATTAACAATTTTATTATTTAATATTGCATTTATTATTTACCAATGCCAATTTCATTAATGCAAATTTCATTGATGGAAATTTCATGAGTGCAGATTTCATTACTGCAAGTTTCATTAGTGTAAATTTCATTAATGAAAACTTTGTTTATGCATATGTAAAAGAGGAGTGATATCAAACCGCCCCGCTCCAGATACTTTCCAATACCCTGGTAACTTGGCTACCTTGATAGCGAATCGATTTTCTAAAAGGAATAATAACGGGGTGGGGGGGAAATGACTCGTTTTCTTTCTTCCCTCCCGGGGGCAGCGCCGGGCGCCGGTGAGAGCCGCGGGCGGGGAGCGGGAGCGGGAGAGACGAGAGGGGAGCGAAAGGGGAGCGGGGCAGCAGCGGGGCGGGACAAGCGGGAACGATGCTGCGAGTGGCGGCAGCGGGGCGGGCCCCGGGAGGGAGCGGTGCAGGCGTGGGCGGGCTCGGGGCGGGCCCGGGCAGTGCTGAGGCGGTGATGGCGGCGCGGCAGCTGCTGGGGGCGGGCCCCGGCCGGCAGCGGGGCGGGCTCTGGGCCGGAGCGGGCGGGCCCGGGCGGTGCTGAGGCGGTGATGGCGGCGCGGCAGGTCCTGAGGGTGGCCCCGGGCCGCGGGCGGCGCGGGTACAGCAGTGCGGGCACTGCCGAGTTCCTGCACCGCAGCATCGTGCCCACTATGCACTACCAGAGGAGCCTGCCCAGGTACGGCGGGGCCCGACGGGGAGCGGCGGCCTCGGGGGTGCCCGCCCGGCCCGGGCCGTGCCCTGCGCGCCGCTCCCCGCGGGGCAGTGGGGCTGGCTGGGGATTACAGTGTAAATATGGTTATAAGCCTACTACTGAAACATCCCCTTCGGGCGCAGAGGATCCCTGTGTGTGTGTCAGGAGTGTTTCAGAGTAAGGAAGATGTTTTCTTGGTTAGGCTGAGAGGAGGTTTGCAGAGATACGGAATGGGACATTTGTAAGGAAGAGGAGATGTGCAGCCCCGGCAGTGAGGGGAGAGCCCGAGGCAGGGCTGGCAGCCCAACACTCCTCCAGAGCTGCTCCTCCTGCCAGTGGCTCCTGTCGCTGTGTGCCCTGGGAGGGGTTAGCACCCATCACCACAGGACCTGTAACAAGTCAAGTTCGTTTTCTGCCTTGGTTCCCAAGAGTCTTATGCTGTGCTGAGCAGTGGCCATCTATTCTCCTGCTTCTCTTTTTCCACAAGAAATTTATTAAATTTATTTTTATTTTATCCAAGGATATATATAATATATGTATATATAATTTATAGTAGCATATAATAGTGTATGTAATAGTATTAGGAAGGGTAGGGGAGAAGGGAGGCAAAGAAAGACAACTGTGTAGGTAACTCAGGCTTCATTCATACTCTCTCACAAAGTGCATGTGTCTGTGCTCCACTTCCTTCAGGCTGCCTGTTCCCAAACTAGAAGATACAATTATGAGATACCTGAATGCCCAGAAACCACTTTTAAGTGATGACCATTTCAGGTACGGACAAACACACACTGCAGAGTCTTGTGCTGCTTCAAAGCCAAGCGATGCAGATAAAAAGTAGGACTCTGACAGCATTTTGACTGTTTTTTGTTTGCTGCAGGAAAACTGAAGAACTGGCTCATGCCTTTGAAAAGGGAATTGGCAGAGAGCTACACGAGCAGCTGGTGGCTCAAGACAATCAGAACAAACATACTAGTTACATTACAGGTATGTTGGCCTGCTGGGTGTTGGAGGAATCTGTAGATCATCGTGCTTGGTAACAGCTCATCATGCTACAAATGTAATAAGATGAAGCTTGAGTAATCCATAAACTTGCAATAACATCCTGTGAACGCTGTATTTGAGCAAATTCTGGGGGATGGAAAGAAGAATGCCCATCATCTAACTTACATACACCAGAATTCTGGGTAGATGGATATTGGAAAAGTGGTATTTTTTCATCAGTCAATATGGTTTACCTTTTTACATTGCTGTCTGTTTAGGTTTAGGTTAAAGAGGAGCTTATCTAGTAACTCACTTAAGCAATTATTTCCAAATAATTCCACGTTATTTAGCAAGAAAACTAAACTCTAAAGAAGGGGAGTAGTTAGAGAATATAACTAAGTTTGGAGGCAGAAGTGGTCAGTGCTCTGGACTTAAAAGCCCCTAAAACTACAAAACCATATTCTTTTAAAGAGCCAAAGAAAAGGAGTGACAAAAAGAGGAAAATGAGAACAAGGAAAAACACATCAGGAGAGGGAGAGCATGCAGATACGTTTTTTTTTTATTGTTCTGCTTCCACTGACTTCCATATACAAGTGTCTGCTCATGGAAGTATTGGATAGATACCAGCAGAGCTGGAAATACTCAAATACCTGTGGAAGCAGAAGTTGCCCAGTGAATGCCCTTCTATCCTTGCTCTTTGTTGAAACTGCCTATAAGGGTGTTGGCTACCAGAAGTTGTGTAGAGAATACCAGATTACTTCACAAAAACTGCTGTTTGGTTTGTTATATCTAACTTTCCATTCACTTGGAACAACATCCAGGGTTTTAACTGGTGGCTTTATGCTGGTTTTCAGTGCTAATCAGTATGCTGCCTTCTGTCTCTGAACTAATGGGTGTCTGTGTTGCTTTTTGTTTAGTTATTATTCTTCTTTAGGCATCAGAAAGGACCTGCTCCACTTGAAATTGGTTTCTGAAAGTATGTATAGTTGCCTCCACCCTGGACTTTCAAGTCCAGGGTTAAAAGGCTACGTGATGACAGGTGTGGTTTTAAAATCGTGGATGAGTTCTGGTTACTAACCTGTCAGAACCTGTAATTAAAATTGCAAATTAGATCCTTGAGCTACTCATTGCCCTTCTTCTAGCCCAGCTAGAAGGTTCAACCTCAGTGACAGAGTGTTGCAGAAATTAAGAGTAGGTAAAAGCACATACCAACCACTCCAACCATGAGGTGTGCACCACAGGTCAGTGCTGGGGACCTGCACTGTGTGTCAGGGCAGTTGTGGTTTATCACTGAGCCGTGTAGAAAACATGGAAGTTGGCCCTCATTGCTAATGACATTGACACCCTCTATATGGATTACTCCAAACCCAGTATCTTTACAATTAGCCAACCATACCCTTCATCATAATTGGTGGTTGGGAGAAGTGTTGGGCGAGTAACTGCCTGTGTTTGTCGTGTTTGTAGGCACTTCAGTGTGTGTTTATTCATGATCACAGCTGGGCTACACAAACCTCTGGTCTGACCCAGGGAGCTGTTTTCATGTCCTGACCTATTTCTCCACTCTCCATTTCCAGGCCCCTGGTTTGACATGTACCTAAAAGCACGTGAGCCTGTTGTTTTGAATTTTAATGCATTCATGTCTTTTAATCCTGATCCCAAACTGGAATATAACGATCAGCTCACACGAGCTACGAACATGACTGTTTCTGCTGTGCGTTTTATGAAGACCTTCAGGGCTGGTTATCTTGAACCAGAGGTTTTTCACCTCAATCCAGAAAAAAGTGACACTGAGCTCTTTAAAAAAATTATCCGATTTGTGCCTTCTTCTGTGTCCTGGTTTGGTGCCTACATGGTCAATGCGTACCCCCTCGACATGTCTCAGTACTTCAGGCTTTTCAACTCCACACGGCTGCCCAAGCTCGAGAAGGATGAGCTTTATACAGATGAAAAGGCAAAGCATTTGCTGGTACTGAGAAAGGGAAATTTTTATGTGTTTGATGTTGTTGATAGAGATGGAAATATGGTGAAGCCCTCAGAAATACAAGCACACTTGAAATACATCCTTAGTGACAACAGTGCAGCCCCAGAGTTCCCCCTTGGCTACCTCTCCAGTGAAAACCGAGATACGTGGGCATCCCTGAGGAAGAACCTACTGGATAATGGCAATGAAGAAGCTCTTCAAAAAGTAGACTCTGCTGTGTTTTGTTTAAGTTTAGATGATTTTCCCATTAAAGACTTTGTGCACTTGTCCCACACCATGCTGCATGGAGATGGTGCCAACCGCTGGTATGACAAATCCTTTAATCTGATCATAACTAAGGATGGCGCTGCAGGAGTCAATTTTGAGCATTCCTGGGGAGATGGTGTGGCTGTGCTCAGGTTCCAGAATGAGGTTTTTAAAGACAGCACCACGTCCCCAGCTATCAGCCCCCAGTCCCAGCCTGCTTCAGTAGACTCCTCTAAAGCTGTGCAGAAACTTGACTTTAAGCTGAATGATGCCTTAAAAGCAGGGATTACCAAAGCCAAACAGAAATTTGATGCCACTGTAGAATCACTGTCCATTAACATGATCCAGTTCCAAGAAGGGGGCAAGGACCTCCTGAAGCAGAAGAAGGTGAGCCCAGATGCTGTGGCTCAGCTGGCCTTCCAGATGGCCTTCCTTCGCCAGTACAACCAGACTGTGGCCACCTACGAGTCCTGCAGCACTGCAGCTTTCAAACACGGCCGTACAGAAACCATCCGTCCTGCCTCTGTCCATACCAAGAAATGCTCAGAGGCTTTTGTCAAGGAGCTGTCCAAACACAGCACAGAAGAGCTGCACAAGCTGGTGGTGGAGTGCTCCAAATACCACGGCCGTTTGACCAAAGAGGCTGCTATGGGTAAGTAGGAGCACATCAGGCACCCCTGCTTGTGCACTCACATGTCTGTAAATATTGCTTTTGCAACTAAATAATTTAATTTTGATGGAGGTCTGATGCTAATCTAAACTTGACAAAAACCGTAGCCAAAGGCTGCAGTTTTAAGTGCCTTCTGTAACAGTGATTTCTTGATGGAGAGGAACAACTCTGATTTCCACATCATTGTTAATGTGTTCAGGATTTCTTTTACCTTTTTTGTCCTCGGGGCAAAAGATTTGGTAAATACTTCCTTGTATGGGAAGGTATGGGAAGATTTGGTAAATACTTCCTTGTACTCCCCAAGGCAACCAAGAACTCTGGCTTAAGTCCAAAGAGTTACTATTGTATCCCTGCAGGGGATAAAGGGATTAACAATTTCCAAATCAAACTGATTTTTTGGCTGGGCTACTCCTGGCATTCTTCAAAACGGTTTTGTTTTTTTTTTTAATTGTCCCAGAAGTAGAACTTGTATTGTTTCAGTAAAACAGACTGTTGAACATTACCCCCCACAGTCTAAAATTTGCCTCCTTCTGTTGATGCAAGATCCTCTTCCCCTTCAGTTTTAGGAAAGCATTTTTTCTACTTTAAACAACTTGCATATGTTCTGATAAATACTTTATCAGAGAATGTAATGTATTATTAACATTTTCTGTTAGCATTGTACTTTTGTGCACTGTCATGATCCTGGTCAAGGCTTGTGGTAAAACAGCAGCCCCTCTTCCCTCAGGGTGTGTGCATGAGAAGTGCACAATGTCTGAGTTCTAAAAGGGAATTCCTGCTAATACAAAAACAAACCCCGGTTCTATAGACCTCTTTCATGTCTGAAGAACAATGGGATGTTAAAATAAATGAGTTAACTTCCTCCAAGAGTTACCCATCTCTAACACCTGTTGTTTCCCTTTACCAGGGCAGGGGTTTGACCGCCATCTCTTCGGCCTGCGCTATTTGGCCTTGTCCAAAGGCCTCGCTCTGCCTGATTTCTATCAAGACCAAGCTTATGCTCAGATCAACCACAACATCCTTTCCACCAGCACCTTGGTGAGCCCAGCTGTGCAGCTGGGGGGGTTTGGCCCCGTGGTGGCAGATGGCTTTGGATTAGGCTATCAGGTGCAGGATGACTGGATAGGTTGTAACGTTTCCTCTTACCCAACCAGGAATGGTAAAGAATTCCTTCAGTGCATACACAAGTCACTAGAAGATATCTTTAATGTTTTAAAGGGCAACAAAATTGGTAGTTAGGCAATAAAGACATTGGAGCACTTCACAACTGCAGTACAAAATGCAGACTATGTCTAATTGACATACTCATCAGTGTTCAGCATGACTGAGACTGCCCAGCTTAATTGGCTCCATGTATCTTCATTGAACATGAATCTTGTCAGATTCACTATGAAATTTTTATCTATTTTAAAGAAATACAAGCACTCACAATGTAAAACGAAGTAACAGATCCATCTGTTCCAACAGATCCATGTGTTCTTCAAACACATTATCTAAATTAAAGGGTTTATGAACTTGGAACTTCTGTGTTCCATGAGTGTTCAGACACTCGAATCAATACTGTGATACTACTCTTAAACTGTTAAGCTTTAAAAAAAAGCCATAATTTTAAACATGAGTGGTTCCATTTGCACTTGCAGTAAGCTTGCTTACTAACTTGTCACACTTACTTTTCTCTTTAAACTTGAATTTTTATCAGAACTGATAGTGCCTCAACTGCTTGAAGCCTTTCCACTTTAACAACTTCTAGAGAAACAAAAATGAAGTGGGAGGCCTTAAGTGATCTGCAATCATCTGGGATATTAAATTGTCTGGAAAAGACTGTATTTTAATAAAGCTGTCTATTAATAACCACCAAGTTCTTTCATTGCCATACCTAAATCACACAGCATGGGCAGTTCCTGTATCAACAGCTCATGTTTTTATAAAGGTTGGGAAGAACACTGCTGTGTAACTTCAACTCCTGCCTTTTAAGCCCTCTTGACTTCCACTCTTTTTTCTTCTGGAAAGGTGAGTCTCTCCTGAGCTGAACAGCACAGTAGAACTTGCTTTTGTGATCTGTGTGAAACTAATGCAGCTCATGTTTTTCAGCACAGCCCGGTCCTGGGCAACCAAAGCTGTTCAGCAGAACAGAGAAGTGTGAGCACGTTGGTTGGATGTGACAGGTCAGGTTCAGAGGCTCAGAAACCTCCTTGCCTTTACTCTTCCTTTGGATCTCTCAGCTTCCAGGCTCTCCCAGTGTCTTGTTCCTCTATCGCAGTGAAAGCAATACCTTATCTTGGAATTATGAGCTGCAAGTGATGGAAGGGGAGAGGAAAGCTCTTAACAGGTAATGAACTTCTAATAGGCCTGTGAACTTTCCCTAGTCAGGGCTGTTTGCATCTTAAAATGTGCTGTTCTTTTGACTTGAAAAGCTTAATTTTAAAACTTCCTTTAAAACTTAGCATGATTGTTAAGCTCATTTAAACAAAGAAAGGAAGGTGATCATTTGGGAAAATGAAGGAAATAATGTATCAGGAAACAATAATCAGACCAAAAGTCTGAATAAGGTTCACTAAAAATTTGTTTTTTTATTTTGTGGGTTTGTTTGGTGGGTTGGGTTTTTTTTGTTTGTTTTCAAACATAAGAACAGGTGGCAAGATTGTGAGCACACTCCCCAAGGAGTACAAAGTCTGTCTTCAACTGAAAATGAGGTTTACTTAATGACATACTTGGAAAGATAACTTAATTTTCTGAAGATTGTAACTATGTAAATGTCCACAGCAGTCGAGCTCAGGAAGTGTTCTCAATAAACTCAGCTCAGTGTCCTTACTGATGTGTCAGAAAGCTACTAAAGGTGTACCTGTTCCTTGAACAGTGAACACAGACCCTTCACTAACACTCACAGCCATTTCCTCACAAACCTCAGGGCTGAAAGTTGTCTAAGTAGTCACTGTATACAGTAGTTAAGTTATAGTCCCCCACATCCATATATATTCAAAAAAAAGCATTAAGAACATGGCAGAGTTCAGTCAGATGCATGCACGACTTCCAGTTTGCACTGAGGCCATCTCCAAGTGCTCTGAGGAAAATATTTTATTAGGGAATGTTGGGAACAGCAAGTACAACTGAGTGATGTTGGTCAAAGGTCAGACTCGGTGATCCTGGAGGTCTTTTCCAACCTTCAGGGGTCTGTTTCCATTTCTGAAGTGCAGCCATGTGAAAAGTAACTCCAAGGAAACTGCATCTGATGGATACAGCTCCTCCATCAGTGAGCATGGCAAGATTTATTTGGGAGATGAACTTCAGCATTTTACAAATTTATGGGTAACTTCATAGATTCCAACAGATTCCTTTGTTTTTTCATCGTAGTCATTCCAATCCTGTAGGAAATAAGATTTCAGAGTGTTATCACAGGACAGAGTGCCATCAGACTGGAATTCAAACTGAAACTAAATGTTACTCAAATTTTGGGTGGCAGATTTCTGTGGAAAGCACTGCAGTCACTGAGTTCTGACAGGTGAGAGAAACAAGAGCACTGACCTGAAATTAAATGAGCTCCAGTCTCAGTGTTTTTATTTATATAATGTTGGAAGGTTTTTTCATGTGTAGTCCACAGCCTGTAGTGGACAAGACAGCAACCATGGCAGGTGAAAGGATTATGTGTCATTTACAATACCCTGGTCAGGTGGGTGAGCAGACATGCAGATCCCTGCCAAGTAGGATACCAGGGAACAGATCTGACCTTGAGATTCCTGCTCACAGCCAAGGAAGATTTGCAGTGCTGGTGTCATTATCCTGAGCTTTGAAGGACAGTGTCTGTATTACCTTTTAATATCTGTGCACAGGAAAATGTATGGGGATCTTCCTAGAAAAATCCAGTCACCACTCTCATAACCCCGGCCATTGAATATTCCAGGTTCCTGCTGTCTGGAATTCTTGGGTGATTTAAATAACATTCCTACCTTTGTCAGCTGCTAAGTTAGCAAGTACATATTTCTAAAATGACACTGTGAGTGCTCCTGGTTGTTCACAGTGATGCAGTTTCTCTGTCCAGCTGTGACCTTCCTGTGGCTACAGGGAAGAGCTAAACTAGTACAGGCTGTGTATTTTGAAGTGGTGACTTGGGTAAGTAATTAGATTTACTAATGAAACTAAGACCACATACCTTTTCCAACAAGTTTATGTCATTGAAAGGAGTGCCAGATTCTGCACCTTCAGCAGCAAACCCTGCCTGCAAACACATTGGCAGAAAGTTTTTAAAATTAAATTGTACCAAGTAAATAATAAATATAACCATTGAAACATGTTTGAAGAAAGTAACTCAGCACAAAATTTCACTGTATTTCTTTTAAATTAGGTAGAAAGAATGGTCAAACTCTTGCCCAGTTAAGGTCTGTATAAGGTTGTGACTCTCCTTGTGACCTGGGAAAATTCAATCCAAGCAGCCAGAGTAAAATGAGGGAATACTCCTCCATTTTTGCTGGCAAAAAGAAATTTCCAAGTATTCTAGAAAATGTTAAACTTTAGTTTCTAAGTTTATGTAGCAGCATCCAACTACTCATAACAGCTACTGAACAGTTTTATGTTCAGAATCCATGCAGGCATCGTGTACAAAATAGCTTCATAACACCTTCACTGCAGGGAAAAGAACAGAAAGAAAATGTGGAAGACAGTTAATAATTTTGGCTTAAATACCATCAGAATCCAAGGCACTCTAGAAGGAGAAGGAGCAGCTTGCACTGGATTTAGGTTCAGCAGTGACAAGCAAGCTCTGTGTGACAGGAGGATCAGCTGGCTGAGTGAACAGATTAGTGTCCCCAAACAATCATTTCAAAGGAGAGAGTTCTTCATTGTTGCCTCTGTTGGTTTTTTTAAAGAGTGAGAAAGAACAGCCCTTGGAAGGTGTTCTAGTTTATCTTCTACAGGAACAGCTCTCATTTTAGGGTTCACAGTTACCAAGCTGTACATTACGATTTATTAATTTTAAAAGTAAAGTTGGAAATCCCAGCCACTTCTGCAGCACACAGGAAGGTTTCTTACACTGCCATTTCTAACTACAGAATTTTATTAATAAAGGACTAAAAATCCACGGAAGCCTCTTCCTGGTTTTCTGCAATGGATCTACACTTGCATTTTTGACAGAGAAGTCCTCACTAATGCCACTCAGACATTAGCTGTGTAATAATGTGCAAAGTAAGCCATGTGATTTTCAAATATTTCAGGGTTTGAAGGAAGGCTGAGCACTTGGGAGTTAAACAAACCACAGAGTGTGTCAGGTTTAACAAGAGGAGAGTGATGTGCAGGGCACAGTGGCCTTTCTGTCACTCTCAGAAGCCCATCAAGGGAACTGCTGGGGTGGAGAGGAACATCAGCATCGTGGGACAAAATTGCAGAGCTGCAGTACAGAATAAACACTAGAAAAATAAAAGAAGCCCTGCTTTTGCCACCTGGAGCCAAGGAACAAGCAGCCACGGGACTGGAATTACAAGCTGTACCTGTACTAGGTCTAAAAAGAGAGTGCAGATCCAGAGAATCACAGGATACTTTCTCTGCTTGCTTTTTTTGGGTAAGTACAATTTAAACAAGACATGCAAGCATTAAGCCACTTTAAATTGACTTCAGGTGTGGCTGTATTATGTCTACCAAAAAAAGAATACAGTAATACTGTGGCCATATGCCATGTTTGGTGCTAATGAGAAGCCACATGTAAGGGGGTGGAGAAGCCAGGCTGGCTTGGGTCATGCCAAATAAAAAGCAGTTTATAGAATTGTTTGGAGCTCTAGAAGTCCTTTAGGCATCAGAAAATTCTCATTTACTGATTTAGGCATCAGAAAATTCACCAAAATACCTCGTTAGGGATTCAATGATACACTCCAATCAAGTGCAGAGACCAAACTTAGATTAAACTAAAACCTTTATTACACCTGTGAAGTTTTTTCTCAAGATAAGAATAAAAATGATAGTTAGGATGCAGAGCTATAAACACCTACATTTTGTAGTCTTCCCATAAATTTTTCTTGAGGTGCAACTTCCTAGGTCTGGTTGCAAAGCTTTCAAACAGGGATAAACTGATAACCACTCTGCTCCTCAGAGAGATGGGCTTCACTTAAATGAACAGATAAAGTAAAGACCTCGTGGAGCACACTGCAGTGGAGGTTCTATTTATACCAAATTCGTTGTAGGATTGGCTGCTTTGGGCTGTTTCTTAGCCCAGCATCACAGTCTGAGGGAAGGATAAGACAGGTTTATATTTGTCAGTGTATTTACACCTAATCCGACTGGAATAATAGGCTAAATATAGCAGGGAGTTAATGGGCACACAGCATGACCATGCACAGGCAGATGAGTCACTGCAGACTGACCTGGCCCTGAGGAAATCCTTTAACTCTGAACCTCAAGGTGTGCTTTGCAACAGCTTTTAACTGCTGGTGATCTTCAGCCTTTGTCTGGTCCAGTTTTACATGGAAAAATGCCAATATTCATTTCCTGTGCCTTTGGTGATGTCAAATCCCCAAGAAAATTTGTTCTTTAGAGGATATCCACTGAGTCCTGTGCACACCCTGGACTTCCTGCACTCTCTGTAACACACTCCTCAAGGAGCACAGTGGTGCTCTCCCTGATACTGCACTCACACAGTGCCCCTTGGGGAAAGACTCTCTTGCACCAACCTGAGCAGTGAAGGCCTCTCAGGTGAGTTGGGTGAGCAGTGCTGAGTCACCGCTAAGGCAGTTCGAGTAAGACCCCCAGCTGTGCTTTATGTGACACCTGACTGGCACAAAGAATACCAAAGTTGGTAGGGGTAGCTGCTCACAGGTTTTGGGGTTGGTTTGGAGTCAAATCAAGTAGAAAAAAGAGGATGGGAATCCTGTAGAGAGGATGGGAATCTGGGGAGGTCTAGGATGTTCCAGAACCATTTCAAATAGTGTATATTTTATCACTGTAGAGTCTATGAGAAGTGTTCTTAAAAACTAAGAAACAAATCACAAATGGAAACTCACCTGTGGTTGAAAGTCAACTGGTTCCAGACCTCGGCATTCAAACTCCACTATTGTTTTGAATTTCTCACTGTCTTCAGCCTGTAATTGAGTCAGAATTCCATTAGTTTCCACCTAATAAGGACAGTGGCAAGCATTAGTCTAAGAATGGATTGCTTTAAAGGCAGTACTATCATCTCTGATTCCCCAAGTGACAGCAAAATCTCATTTAATAGGTGGTCATTAACTAGAATTTCTTAATCTGCCACAAGGAACTCTTCAAAAGGAAACTAATAGAAGCATTATGTAATCAGCTCTAATTTGAGTGATACACTTCTGTGCTGTCTTATGAAATGTATCAGATTATTCTACACTTGAGACTGGTGAGCAGTCTACGAGAGACAGTTTCTGCCAGGGAACAATACCAGCTTTTTGTGTTCTTCAAAGAGGATGATAAAGTAAATACTCAAAATACTATTAATGCTTATTTATCTCTCATTTGTTATACAAAAGAGGAAACAAACTTACATTGTAAGGCTTGATTGTCTGACTTAAAATATCTAAAACAAAAAAAAGTGTAAAAGTGAGTGGCTTTATGTCTTCACTTTTAATTCAGCACAAACCAAGAACCAGGTTCTTTTTTTCAAATAAATTCTGTTGTACAAAGTAAAAGAAACAAAAGTCACCAAACATTTCCTGGTCTCCAAAAGGCAGAATTCAATTTTTCTCCCTTCTCCTGAGAAGTTTACACAGCACCATTTTGTTATCCTACCAATGCAAAACATGGCATGGTTTGGTAAAATGACATCCCAGATGAGTTTGGTTCATTCACAAACCTGGACTCCCCAGGAGGCCTCACTGTCTCCTTCCTGAGGGTGTTGTCAGGTTGTACCTGCTGTGAACTGGTGCAGGGGAAAACACCCCTGGGGAATGGTCTTTACAAAGGGGGTCAAACAAAACAAACCTGGGAGAAAAAGTGCCAAGTGTGTGGTGCCTGTTCCGTGTGAGGGCACTCACCGATGGAGTTCTCCCTGGAGCACAGCTTGCACCTCTGCACCATCGTGGCGCTGCCTCGGCCGCCCTTCAGGGGAGCGCTGTCCTGGAAACCACCGAGGAGAGACTTTGGGAGCTGCACTGCAGCCTGCAAAGCCTCTGCAATGGTAACAGACTGTTTACAGTGCTCTTCAGCTTTTTAAAATACTGCCATAAGAAGGCTTTTTAAAACTACATTAATAATTCAAGAAGCTGCGATTATCAAAGAATTATTCTGTTTTAGATTAAAATAGGGAAGAGAGGATAGTTATGTTTTATCCATATAGGCATGATCTACTAATTCCTCAAAATACATTCTTACCATTCAGTAGCATGCAACAAAAAAGGGACCATCATTTGGAGGAAAAGAACCTTCCCCTATCTTTTATCCTGTTTTTTTCAGTTCCCAAAAGCTAACTTAGCATGCTTAACTTGCCTCAAATTACCTAAATTTCTCCAGAAATATTCCATCAGCATCAGGGAAATGTGTACAGGCACAACTGCATTCTGACACTACTTCAAAATTTGTTTTCAAATCTTACTTTTATAAAAGGGTGTTTTAGAAAGCAATGTAAATACTTTCTCACCAACAGTCACCATTCCAATGGCATCCGTAGCTACTGAAAAATTGTGAAGTGCATGGAAACTCAGCATGAGCCAACAGTGTGCCCAGGTGGCCAAGAAGGCCAATGGGATC
>JAWWEV010000004.1:5068553-5103383 GCA_035583235.1 Hafferia zeledoni | reverse complement strand
CAGTAAATGTCCCTTTCCACAGTACCCTGGGGCTTTTGTTCAGGGGGCTCAGAGCTCTTGGGAGCAGGAGATGGGCAAGCCCTGGAATTAGCAGTGCCATAGATCTTTTTTGGTCGCTAATGCTCTTTATTCTTCAGCAGTAAAGATGCCAGTGTTTATTCTCTCTACCTTCTCTATGGTTTCTGGCAAAAGATTGTCCCTTCTGTACTACATGGAGATGTGTATTCTCAGATTCTGTGTGTTGAGCACTGTAATTTCACAGCCAGGAGGTACATTCTCAGTCCTGATGTTCTCCTGTCCTTTTTGCCCGATCTCAGAGAGTTCTTGGTCAGCTTTTCAAGAGTCCAGTTAGCTGTGTATGACTGCTCTGCTGGGCCCATGGCCCATCAGGCTGGGTCTGTTCCATGTTCATGTCACTGGTGCTTTTCCAGTGGTAAAAACACAACCCAGGAGGATGGAAACCCAAACTGAGATGAAAATGATGATGGTGACTGTAATTCACTACTCCCCTCCCAGAAGCCAGGGAGTTATTTCTTATAATAAAGTGATTTGTCTCTCTCAGAAGATGATTCTTGATTTCCAGTCAGTCAGGATTGCTGTGCCTGGGAGCCTGTCCTGTTGAACCAGAGGATGGTGCATGAGCAGCACCGATTGACTGGTGTAACCGAGTGCTGGGGGGCAGCCTCAGGAATTCATGTGTGTATTTTTGTACATTTCCACATACATAAGTGCACATACATATGTTTTTTCTACATCAAATAAAATATCTTGCCCACAGATGGCTCTTGGGATTAGAAGGACTGGAAGTAATAACATGTTTCTATTTTCAATGAATAAACCTATTTTACAGTTATCCCAGTCAGCAACATCCATCTGTTGAACATTACTTGGGCACTGACCCCACAAGTGAAAAATGCAGGTAAAATAATGTTTAGACTAACATTACTTTGTGTAATTATCCTTCATTTACATTATATTTTTATTTCATTCTGTTTATAGAACAGTTTGTGTAGAGAATCCAACAAATGACTAAGAACTCTCTTGTGGTAATATCACAGAAAAGGATAATTTCAGGAAATGTATTTCGTGCTTCTGTTTCTCTGAGAACAGCATCCAAAATTGTATCAGTGTTAGGTGTAAAATCTCAGTGTTGATGTAATAATGTGCCATTAACATGTATCACATTGTGCAGGCCAGGAACTGATGCTTGTGTGTGTGGCAGGATCCTGTGCAGATACAGGGCTGGTTTGGATACCCAGTCGTGTTCCAGCCTAAATATCCACTCCCGTTCCAGCACCAGCCTGTGGGATCTTTGCCCCATGTCCTTGGGTCATGTCACAGATGTCTGGTGGTACCTGCAGGAGCTCCTGTGTTGGAGTTAGCAAAGATCTGCACTGTTCTCCCCTCCATGGTGGCACAAACTGTGACTGAGGAAGAACAAAAGAGCTTAAATGCCTCCCCAGTCACTTTGCATCCTGCACTGGAATAAGAAAGGTCAAGCAATAACTTTTGTTCAAAAAGAAGGCTTCAGTAGAAGGGATTTAGTTTATTTAATAGGAAAGAAAAGGTCATGTCTTTTGTTCTTTTATTCTAACATAAATTGATTTTGTGAAGTTGGAGTTGGTTTATCACCGTTTGTTTTCTATGGCTTTGTTATTTCAGGACTGGAGAAAAGGTCATCTTCTTGCTGGGTATCTGATATTCCATGGTCCATTGAAACTGCATTATTGCTGCTGAAGCTGGAGTTCCTTTTCCTTTCTTGCATTTTTCTTCTGTTTTATTTCCCCCCCCAACTTCCCCTGTCCCAGGCTGACTCAGCCCAGCTGGGTAGTTTATCCTGCAGCCTGGTATAGACTTTTTCCATGTTTTGTTCACTATTCAAGAGCTTGAAGAAATTCCCACTCTGGTAACTTTTCTTAGGGGAGTGAATTGCATTCTGTCTCAAAAGGAAGTGTCAGTAGAAGACACTGACTGAGGTTTCTTGCATGGAAAAAGAAAAATGAAAATATTTAAAAATGTGGAGGTTTGATGTGAAATTTATATTGTGGCTTTCATACTAAGGAAATAATAATTTCTTTACAGGCAGCTCCTCACTGACATGTCTGCCTGACTTCAGTTTTGCTCCAGCAGCCTTTGAGGTGATTAAAGAGGAACTAAAAAAGGTTTACTTCAATGTGCTCATCAGATCAGAGATGTAAAGCCAAATGAGTGTCAGTGGGGAAAGGCTTAATTTTAGGGTAGTGGCAGAAAAGGAAGCAATCACCTTTGTCTTCCTGTGTTGTCATAAAAAAAGGCATAAAGAAGTGGCTGGAGGAGTTGCCTTTCTTTTTATCAGAAATTACCATGCAGTTCTTTGCATGGTCCTGTTGAATACAGAGCCTGCCAGCACCATAATTATATGTGGGCACAGTTTTCAAACTGCCAAATATTTTTGCTGTGTACTAAGCACCAGTACTAATGATCAGGTGCCAAAGGCTGACATGAATTCACATCTAAAAAGTTACCCCCTGTATTCTTTCCTTCTAGTTGCTGGTGATTCTTGTCAGGAACACCTGTGTGTGTGCACGTGGAGGTTAAAATTCCTTGTTAGAGGATTATCAAATCTCAATAAGCGTCAGCTGAGGTCACTGCCCTCCCAGAGTTCCAGCCCAGCTGCCCTTGGTTTCTTTCTAATTGCCAGTGCTCTCAGATCACTCACATTTTATCCACTTTCCTTACCAGCTCGTCTCACCCTCTCTGGAAGCAAACTTTATTTATACTTTGAACACCTTTTACTCTTCAAAAATGCTGGTGGAGAAGATACTTGAGGCTGCTGCAGAGGTGGAGGTAAGCAGACAAAAGTAGATACTGTGTAAGATCAGAGTTAACCAGCAAAGTTTGTGCTTAGTTTGGAAAGGATGGCTGACTGGGATCAGAGCTTCCCTGGAGCCCTCTCAAAAGATAGTAGCTACTACTTTATGAATCTAATCCAACACCATTTTGGATATTCCTTGGGTCTGATGGCAAATACTCTGATAGCACTGTGTGTTGGGTTTTTTCTCAAAGCAGAAAATGTTAATCGAAATAATGTGTGGCTGTGGACTCCTGATCTGCAGGAGCAGCCACAGGTCACTCCTCTTTGGCCTTGTTCTTGTTATGAAGGCAGAATGTGCTCTGAAAGGGAGATATTAAATCAAAGCTCAGTGTGTTCTGTAGCCCTCATAGCACTAATAGTTATTGACACTACAAATTATGTTGTCTTCATTAGGATTTTTGCCTTGAAACGACTCACTGAAATTAAAAGGGTTCTGTACCTGCACATTAGAGGGCCCTGCTCTGGTACTGAGGGTGAGATGGAGCCTTTTGTGTCCTGCCCGTGCAGGGCTCACAAACAGCACCCAGGGCCCTCAGGGAGGAGGGAGATGCCTGAGCATCCCAGGAACACACAAGTACCTGTGCTATTGTGTGTTTGTGTTCCAGCCAAGGCGGGACAGGGGTTCGATGCCTTGCTGTTTGTGTTTCTCAGAAAGCTCCAGTTCCCTCCCCTCTATCCCTGCTCTGTCCAGTATCTGGGTGCTGAATTTGCCAAATGCACCTCTGCCCTGTAAGGTGAAAGCTCAGCAGGTGCCACCTCTGATGTGACAGCACGTTGTGAGGTCAGGTATGAGAGATTTGCACAGTGGTTTGTGTTACCTGCAGTTTGCTCTGCAGTCACGTTGAAGGCACAGTCAGTGCAGAACTGTCTGTGCAGGGACAGTGAACTGAGTGACAGGGACTTTGTAAGCACAGTTTGGTGCACAAGACTTAACTAAAATCTTTGATGAAATTGCAGCTTATGTTGTGGTGCACATGATTGTTCTGGATATGTATTTCTTGCTTTTCCATAGGCCAGCCCCTGCAGTCTTGGTTTTGTTGCCTCATCTTGTCTGCCAGTTCAGGCTTGTTTTCCCCATCAGTTAATTCAGTCCACCCAGGCAGCAGATCCCAAATGAAACCATTTGCTTTCTGCTTTGAAGGCACAGTGGGAAGCCAGCAGTTCTGAATGGCAGCTTACTGAGCATTTAATGTTGAAGTCTCTCCAGGCTGGATTTGTTTGTTTGCTTTAGGCTGGGCTGAGGAGTGTGGGAGAATGCGTTCTTATGGAACTGCTTGCTTGCTGAGTTTTGCCCATTCCTAACAGATCTTGAGCATTTATTCCTGTGTGCATAGGCTGCATTTACATCCTGTGCAGTGCTTGGGACTTGGAAAAACAATGGTTAATAGTAAGACAGGTCATAACTCTGATGACATGTACACTTGTTACATTTTTATCATAAACTGTAATTGCCTGTGAAAGTTAATTTGCTGTTTTACCCTGTTGAAGAGACCTGGATTTACCTGTGTTCGTTTCTTCCTAAACTAATGAGAACAGGGGAATCTGGGGGGAAGTTTAGTGGGTTTAGTCCATCCTTCCTTGGTTTGTCCAGGGCTGTCTGAAGCACTGTGAGTGTTCTGCAACTCCTGCTGCTGTGAACACCAGTACTTTTTGAGTGAATTCAAACTGTCCTGCAGACCCTCATGGAGAAGCCTTGTTTCCCTTTCCTGCAAACCGAGGGAACACCTGGCCCCAGCTCCCTGTGGGAGGTACAGCTCCCACTCAGCAATTAGTCCCATGCACCTTGTTGCTATGGGAAACCGTAACTGTGGCTAATTGCTGGCACAGCAGCTGAGGGCCCAGAGCAGTGGGCTACAAATGCATCATCATCATCAGGTGCTTCTGTCATGGCTTCTCAGTTAAATTCTCTGGGTCTGATGTGGCTCCAACACAGAACCATGTGAGGTGCAGGAACTGATTTGCTCATGTGGACAGTATGTCTGATAAACTTGAGTTATTTTCTAAAAGAAATTCTATGTTCTGTAGTAAATAAGGTGATGGTTAAAAAAGAAGAAAAAGCAAATATGAGAAATTACTCATCTGATCATCAGGATTCTTTCATATTGGATCAGACTAATTCCATTTACTCCATCTCCTATCCCATAGTAGCTAGCAATGAATACTTAGAAAAATAATTACATCCTAGTGCTTTCTCTGCACCATTGTTGGTTTTATATGTAGGTACTGTGCATCCTCTGAGTTGTGTCTTTCTGAGTAAAGCTCTGAAAAATGTAAAATCTTCCTCAGTTATCTGTGACCTCCTCAATGTCTCCTCCAACTGCACTAGGTCTTTTTTAAGATGGGAACATCAAGGTTGTATGCAAAATTAAACTACATGTTCACCTTGAGTTTTCTCTACAGCAACAGCTTCTGTTCACCTCACCTGCTCCTCTGCAGGCTGCTGATGGGATGGAAAAGTTTTTGTTACTTCTTCTTGTCTTTGCCTTGAGCATCAAAGTAATATGAAGTCAGTTCATGCGGTCAGGCTTTTTATTTCAGATATTGCTAATAATAATGTACATTTCCAGTAACTGGAATAATGAAATACTGAAAAATGAAAAATTGAAATAATGAAAAATAATGTTGAAAAGAAAGAATGCATTTCTTTCCAAGTATTGTTTATCTTAGCATCATTTCAAGGTGTTCTCTTTGCTTAGATCTTATTTAGGTCTGTGCCTTATTAGCAAAATATGTAAATCCAGAGATTTTTCTTGAAGGTTTGTTTGGTCATAAGGCTTTCTGTCATCCTTTATGTGTAAGGTTAATTAATTAAATGAATGTATGTCCTTTTAGCTAAGCCCCAGTGGGGGAATATATGCATGGAAATAAATTACTGCAGTTGGAAGTAATTAATTCCTTGATTGGCGGACTCAGCAGATAAAATCCTGAATAGGGTGATGTGGGATGTCTTTGTTGTTAGGTCTGTTGTACCTGGCCAAGAACTGCAGTGTCAGCTCTGCTCTTTCACCTGACTTGAGGGTGTGTAGGCAAGGGCTGAAGGACAGAACTGATGTGAAGACAGAAACAGAATTATCAGTTGAGTTTTCAGTAATCCTGTGTACACCATCCATGGAACCAGGCTGGGGCCCAGCCAGCTCTCAGGGAGATTTTCTTGTCTCCCTGTCATAACTCCAGCTCCCTGCTAAGGCACTGCCTTATCAGGACTGACAAGATTACAGTGGTTTCCTTAACAGTGTGGAGCACTTAGCAGGCAGCAGCAGCTAATCTTGTGAGGGAATGGTCTCCCACCGGGGTGCACAGGAAAATTTGATGGCTGCAAATCATTTGAAAAAGAGTATTATTTTTTACAGCATGTTAATTCACATTGTGCTTGCTGATGCTGAGGGCCAAGTTAGTGTTACTACCCTGCTGTAAGAGCTGGGAGCTCAGCCCTAGCAGTGCTGGTTGGCTTCCTCAGGCACCTGCTGCCACTGCTGGGAGAGGCAGAGGGGGCTCCTCTGGGGACACTGTTGGGGGTAATCTGTTGGGAAGCTGATGGTTTGTGTCACTGTGTCTGCTGCTGTGACAGCAAAAGCCAAGTTCGTCTTTATCTGTGTAAAATTTCACTCTGAGAAATCTGTGTCTTGGCTGAGGAGTCTGTGCTCGTAGCTGGACAATTAAAACAAGGTGCACTTGTTCATTCCCTGCTGATTGAGGTGTAATGAGCTGGGTAAACCATTGGCCAGGCACATTTAATTGAGCTGAGAATGGTCAGTTTGGTCTCTGTAGAAAGTCAACCCGTTTTTCTCTTCTGGGTGAGGTGTGTTGTCCCTGCCTGGCTGCCATTTGCCACCAAAGCTGCTCTGGCACTCCCATCCTCAGCTGGGCAGAGGAGAGGACATAAAACAAAAGGCTCAGGGACTGGAATAAGGTCAGGGAGAGATCACTCATCAGTTACTGTCAGAGGCAAAACTGACTCTACTTGGGGAGAGATTAATTTCATTTATTATCAATTAAATCAGAGTAGGATGAGAAAAAACCCCAAATCTTAAAAACACCTCCCTCTCACCTTTTTCCTGAGTTTAACTCTACTCCTGATTTTCTCCACCTCCTCCCCCAGCAGTTTAGTTACTTAAGTGCCCAGTTCTGCATATTATTTTCTCCTGTAACTTCAGCTGATCAGTGTGTCCCTCTTGTCCAGGCCAGTGTAGCAGATGAGAGTTCAGCCTCACCCTTTCTGTGCAGTGGCTCAGACAGTGCAGTCCCTGGCACAGACCAAGGGTCACCCCAGATTTACCTCATTTCACCTCATCATGAAAGTCTTGGCTGGGCCGTGCTCACTGCACTTCCATGGGAATGATCCTGTGCAGGCTGTTGCAGAACACGCAGCTGCAAAGCTGCAGCCCCAGGTTTTGTCATCAGGGTAATCCATAACAACCCTCAAGCAGTGACTGGAACAACTCTTAAGTCCTCAGATGGGACTGTACCAATGCCTTCCATGTGCTATTTCCAGGGCATCCTTGATCCATGCAAACCCTTACAGGGCATTCCCTTAGGAACAGAGAGCCCCGGGACCTTCAGAGGGAGCGTGTGAGTGTGGGTGTTTTGTTAATTAGTGTTCTGAGCTGGCCACCAAGCAGCCAGCATGTTAATGTGCATCTAAATTCACTGTCTTTGTCTTTCCCTCTGAATCCTTCCAATGTTGACCCTGCATTGAGGAGACAACAGGACCTGGCACAGGTCTCCAAAGGCCTGCAATGGAGCAGTGAAAGTGCTGCTTACAGCCCATGGCTACAGCCCCTGCTCCCAGGCAGGATGGACATTGGGAAGGCAGATTTAAAACTGTTTCCTGAAGTTAAAGGGCTGATTTGATGGTGAACAGTGTGAGGAAATGAAGTTCAATACACTGCAGAGAGGTGAGCAGGTCACAGGTGTTACAGGCACTGCAGGGATTTATGTCAGGCAGTGGAGTTGTAGTGTCTTAATAGAAGTATGCAGCACTTTAGTGGTGAGAATTAGCTCAGCTTGTACAGTTATTGTGTGTAAAAAGTGAAATAAACCCTCATAATTTTATTGCTAATACAGCATAAAGTGAAAAGAAAAAAAAAAGTTATTTTGACAGGTATACCTCACTGCCCAGATAGGTTTGGGACTTTCTTATGAGGGACTTTCACTTCTCATTTGTTCTGTCCCTTCTGTTTACACCTGGAGCTGTTTTTGTTGTTTTCAGTTTTTCTATTTGCTACTGTATTACTCAACTGGTATTGAGAAATATTTTAAAGTAAGAAAAACTTAAATAGAAAACTAAACCACCAATATTTACCAGTACACAAGTCCATATTAGTTTGGTAATAACTTTGTGTCTGAAAAGTGTTATCTGCTTGGCAGCCTCATTTAGGGCCAAGAAAGGGACTTCCAATCAAGGGCTTTGTACCAACACGTGGTGGGGAAAGGCTGTATTGTCTTCAGTGCTCCGATTTCTAATGCTGCTTTGGGGACATCCTGCAAATGGCCTGGGGAAACAATGATGCAGTTTGTTTGTCTTGGTTTTCAGGAGGTCTGTATTAATGGATCTGGGTATTTATGGCTCCTTGATTCCTCTGGCTGATAACGTCAGTATTAAGTTGTGCAGACCAAAGGGGGCATCCAGCAATATCTGAAAGGGGTAAAGTCTTTTGAGCATTTGAGTGTCTGCTCAGGCTTCTCTGCACAGGTGAATGTCATACCCAAACCACCCATCCATTTCCAAAATGCCTCCTGTTGTCCCTCCTTGTTCACAATATCCTTGTTTCTTATCTAGGACTTCAGTTTTACAAGAGATGGGGAAGAGAGAGATAGTGAACTGTGTGCTTAGTTCTGAGTCACTTGTGTCTCCAGCTACAGGTATTGTCATACTTCCAGTACAGGGAACCTCACTCTGGCTTTATTTCCATGGAAGTTTGTGTTTAAAAAAGTTAAAACTGTCCACTGTGATTCCAAGAATAGCAGCATTTCTGTCCTTTTTTCAGGATGGCATAAGAGTGCCTATTTGGCTGTGATGAATTTGGCAGCTTGTGTAGGTGTGTTTCACCAAAAGCTGTGAGAAGAAATTGAGTAGTTGGCAATTAGGCAGTTCAGGTTAAAAGCTCCACCAGTTTTGTTGCATGCACTGCTCCCTTTTGGGACATTTCCTCCCAATGGGTAAGGAGCACTGGAGGTTTTACTCAGTTATATCACTGATATAATTGTTCAGCTCAAGGAAATAATGAACCCACTGCTGTTTTCTGTGTGATTTGCAGATGACAAAAACCAAAGTGTCAGAGAAAGACAATTCAGAATAAAATGATCTGTAGATTTACATGTAGAATATGAGCTGCCTCCAGTGCTCCTGCAGCTCAACAGCTGGATACACAGCAGTGCTCCCACCTCCCACTCTGCCTTCCAGCAGTCAGGAGTTAAAGAAAACTCAGACCAAAACATGACACGGTCCCATTTTAGACACCATGAAGTAATTAGTTCGGTAGTCCCAGATAAAAAAATTTAATCTTTCTCTAGAAACAGTGCACTGTTTTACAAACGTGTTCATTTGGTTTCCAGTACAGCAAGTGTTACACAGAGCCCCCCGTGCCCCTCCCTGGGCCTTCTGTCAGAACATAAGAACTGAAACACAAAAGGCACCAAGCAAGAACTTACTCTAACAGAACTTCAGTATGACAAGACAGATCAGAAATGATTACAATGTTAAATATCACCCTAACAATCTGAACCATTATTTAAAATAATTAATTTCTTAAAAAACAAATTTGGTGTTTGACTTCTCAGTAGTTATAAATCTGTAAAGGTTGAAATCAGCACTGCACATTGAGTTCATTTACAAGGGTTTGAAAAAACCTGCAGCCTTTTTTTTGCACGTCGTTTGTACAGGTTTGTTTGTGTGTACAGGTTCTTAAAAAAGTATCAAAACTGTAGAACTTTCAAATATATTTACATTCGTCTGTTAGTTACAGTGTTATCACATACAGCCTTTGCTCAGCTTTTTCCTTCATGCACACAGTGCATGGATTTGTACAAAGAGAGCTTCATACCTTAAAACAATAATGGGATATCTCACTCATTTTTTCACTGCCTTAAAATCTAAAATTTTGAATAGAAGGATGCTTGATTACTTCTGTATTTTCTCTGCAGGCCATGAAGCATTTTGAGAGTATGTATTATGTTTGTAATGCACACCAGGGCTTTAGACACTTTCTTCCTTCTCCTAGTCAAGAATCAGCTTCCAGCTCAAATTACACTGTGAGTTTATTCTCAAACCTATTCAGGATGAGTTTCTTCTACTCACGTGACTACAAAAGCTTGGACTGACATAAAAACATGAGGAAGATTTCTCTAGTATTTGGTACAGTTCAGGGAGGTACTAGTCCATTATGCAGTGATAGGAAAAGTGTATTTGTTTTCCACAGAATTCCCTGGGAATCTTATGGAATGAGATGAGAAAAAACAAATGTTTTTCTGCAAGGTGCAGGATGGCCCAGCCAAAGATTCTGGTAGGGCTGTGGGTTTGTAACCAGCTCTGGCCTCCTTGCCCAGTGCTCTGCACTCCGGGTTCCTGCCCTGGGGCAGGGTGTTCCATGGGCAGCATTGCTGCACCTGAAAGAATTCCACATCTGCCCACAGCATCTCCTGGAGTTGGACTCCTAATCAGTCCAAGGAGCAATCCTAATCAGGGCAAGGGGAAGGAGGGAAGGACTTGTGTTACTGTCCTGATGATGGAGGGTGAGTGCTGCTCACTTGGAGTGTGTGGAAGAATTTGGCTACATCTTTGTTTCTGCTGATTCTGAGCTGATTTGAGAGGGGAGAGATTCCCAGTGTGGAAAAGCACTTAGACATACATCTAGAAACAAAAAAAATCCCTAAATCAGATTTGCACCAAGCTGTTAGAAAAGCAGCTATACAGCACACAGTCCCTGGGTAGAAGCTCCCTGTAGAAGCTCCTCCCCGCTGGAATGCTGTGGGCAATAGCTCTCCAGTTAGAAGCACTGCAGAGGATTCTTCATGGACAGACTGGAAAATGTAAAAGCAACCCTTGAGAGCCAGGATGGTGAGCAGGAGCTGTTTCTAGGGGAGTGCTTCACTGGTCAGCTGTCTTACCCTGCAGCTCTTTCTTACTTAGTGTCTTTAGATTTCAAAGCAAACGTCTCAAACATCCTGTAAAAATCAATTATCCCTAATTTTCATAAATGTAGGCTAGTAGTTTTAAAATATATGTATATATTCTTATATATATGTATGTATTTATATGCCTATATATCTATCTTGTCCAGATAGATATATACACAGATAATCTATGCACAGCAAGCCAAACATACAAAAAATAAATACTCTCACCCCTCTACTATATTTACAGAACAGATCTTATAATCCAGATTTTGTTAATAAATATTTCTAAACTGCCTGTACAGAATTTATTTTACTTATGTTGATGGATAGCCACAAAGCATATTCAACATATTTACAAAATATCTATAAATATAGTCTTAAAATAAAGCAATAGCTACTGAACCTTCAGCCTGGCTGGTTATGTACATTGAGTTAGTAGCTCAGCTGTTGCTTATTCACTATCACAAATGGGTAGTGCAACAAGTTAAAATGTGTATAAAAGATTATACATACAAAACTCTCACATCCTTTGGATGTTTGCAGTTCATTATAACTTTGTGGTTACCCTTCTGCAACATAAATAACGATCAAAAGGAAGAAGCAGGTTCTGTGATCCAGAGCAGATTTGTTCGGTGTGGGCTTGGAGCAGCAACTTCATCCTCATGGCAACCCGTCATCTTCCAAGCTTAGTGCTACACGCTGTGGGGAAAGGAACACACCTGAGAAACTCTGGGAACTCTGTTACTAACTTCTATTTCTTGTTAAACATCCCATTGTTGTCCCAAGTGTATTGGGGGCCAATCTGTTTTAGGGAGTGTTGGGTTTTTTTTCCCCTTAAATGGGGTTACTTGCCCCAGTGTTACTGAAGAGGTGTTGGAAGGTTTTACTGCCCTACTGTATTGGGTAAGGTCCTTGTCAGAGATGACACCTTCTCTAGTGTGATCTGCTGCAGGACCTTTAGGTGATAACACACCTGCCTGCCCACAGCAGCTGTACTGCCTTCACTCACTACTGATGGATTTTCCTGCTCTCTTCTCAACCCACAGTGCAGTTGTACCTGCCTGTGCTCATCTCCCCAGCGCTGCCACTCAGAGGGAGGCTCCGTTTCCTTAACTTTGGAACCTCACTCACTCCTCCTTGTGAAGAATGAGACTCTTCTTTGCACTGTTATTTTAGAGAAAATATTGTCCAAGGTTTGTAGAGAAACTCAGTTTATCCTTAAGACAGTTCAGACTCTTGGCAGCAGTCTAAGCACAGATATAACAGAATCCACTGGAGGGTAAATAATCACCTGTCCCACAGTGAGGCAGCTTTACACTTGTCATCTTAGTACCTTGATTAGGAGACAATTATTCTTCATTTGAGCAGAGTATCTTATACACTGCACTATATTCTAGGACAACTACATGAGCTGCCTAAAAATTTAGGCTTCTTCTTAATGAAAGATATGGTTTTTCTTACTTTATGACAAATAACTAACACTGATCGAAATTCTGTATCGGGACTCTCAACAGAATTCCCCCTCTCCCTCAGCCTCCCCTGGGTCTCACTTACTGCTGGGTACACGTGTCCGATCTGGGCCGTCCGCCCAATGTGGATCTCGTCTTCATCCTCCTCTTCTGTTGTCTTCCTGTAGACTGGATTGTCAAAATTCATGCTTTTAGTGTTCTTCCGTTTCCAGTTTCTCCAGATGAGGTATCCCCCCATGCACAGCAAGCCGATGACCACTGAGGAGAGGGGAGAGCAAGGGCTGTTAGCCAGGCACGGATCCACTGGGATGTTCCCATGTTGGGAGCCATCCTGGTATAATTTTCTCAAAGCTGCACTACTTTTTCCCATTTCAGCAGTTCCCGTACTCCTTCCCACCCCTGAAAACTGGAAGAGTATTTACAGTGGCACTTGGATGTGATCTCCAAAGTTCAATCCAATCAGCTTACCCACAGGAATGACAATTCCAATCACAGCTGCTGTCACAGTTGAACCGAAGCCATCGTCATCATTTGCATCTGGAATTACAGAAGTCATTCTGATCATTTAACTCACTTGCTGGTTTTAAAGCATGGTTTGTTAGTACCTGTGTTGTTCTGCCCATCAGAAAGCTTTTGTTACCAAAGAGTTTCATAACAGAATTGTTACAGTGAAGCTGAGAAGCACACCCAGACCTGGGCTGGGCTGAGCCCCTTCTCCTCGGAGCCCAGGCCCAGGCAGTGCTGCTGCTCCGGGGGAACACTGCACTCCAGAGTGTGTCCAGCCAAGGGACAGGGGGAACACTGAGGCTCTAACCAGAAACAGGGACTCTGCTTGTGCCTCACATTTTCAAGCACAAAAAAGAGGCCAGTTTTAAAAACTTGACATTTAATAGAAATACCATGCACGGATCAGGGGATGGTGAATAGTCCTCTTAAAAATCCACAGCAGACACTTTCTAGTACTGACAAAATTAATGATTTATTGGGCTGTCAGAAAAAGAATGTACTTCAAAGCCATCTGCACAGCTTCTCTGTTTAATTTTTTCCTTTTTTATTATTTACAGCTAAGGAGTCAGTCTACACAGCTCTCCCTCATTGCTGCATGCAAGAATGGCCCTAAAACTCAGTACTGTACTTGGAAGAGAAAAAAACAAGTACAGAAAAACATTTTAAAAAAATCAATATACCTTTTGAGCTATATACTTTAAAATGTTTGTTTTGAGCTGTTATAAAGGGTGATCCGCACATAAAATTTGCTTTTGCTAAAATATCAGGAACTGAGGAGGAACTGACCACACTTTCTCTTTTGATACACCAGGTCATGGAATTTAAAAGGTAATTTATCCTTTTAAACACTTCCTGGGGCAGACTGCTTCCAGTGTGGACAGTAACAGCACTTTGCTTCCATGGCTTATTGAAAAGGTAGTTATTACATTTGAAAGGAACTTGTCCAAAGAGAACTTAACTGAGTGCATTGCAGATATCGGGCTGTGCTGCTCTGCTGCTCTACAGACAGGGACGGTGACTGCTGCTGCCCAGGTGCACTGGAACAGCCAAAGGTCTGGGGGAAAGAGGCATTTTACTGTTTGTAAAGCAGTGTAGGTCTGTTTGAGGTCCTCAAGAGCAAAGTCTTCTCTCTGGACTAGAATTTTTTTTTTTTTTTTGAGAAGCATTTCAGGCTTTCCACAGCCTTGGCAGCACGATCTGGAGGGATTACCTGTTCTCTGAGATGTAGGCTGGTGTTCCACTGCTCGCTCATTATGGAGGGTGAACTTGAGGAGAGCCTATTAGTGCTCTCCACTGGGATGCTTTTCTGATAAATAATGCAAAACTTCAAACCTGTGTCATGACAAGGCCACATTAACATGCCAAGCACAGCCACACAAACCAGAGGCAGCTTGTCTGGGGCTGCAGTGATTCCACATGTCCAGCAGCACTAAAGCTGCACATGGGGCATTTTTCACCCACAGGCTGTGCTGGATCACATTAATAATTAATTAAAATAGCTGAAGTGCCTGCAGAATCATCCATTCTACTGTCTGCAGCACTGCAAACAGCACTGGTGCTGGGGTGAACAAGGACTGAGCACAAGACAAGGACTCGTGTGAACTCTCGTGTGCCCTGGATGAAAACCTGATGTAAGTTCCTTAACATCCGAGTGACTGGAATCCCATCAGCCCTTGGAACCCAGGGGTCTGCAGGAAGAGCACAAAGCTGCTGTCCCCTGCTGTGCACCAGGGTGTGCCTGCACCTGACCCCCCTGTAACCCAGACATGAGCTTGGGTCTCCCACCAGTGCATGGGGTGGTGTGATATGGTGTGTCCAGAAAAGGAAAAGAGGAGTCTGATTCTCTTACAGTGCTGGGATAAATTGCTGTTTCCAGTGGTCATCTCGGAATCTACAAGGATGGATGTGGTGGAAGGTAGATGAAGACTCGGGGTGGTAATTGTAGCCTCTGGTACAGCCTTGGGGGTGACTTCAGTGGTGTTGCTGGCACTGCCAGGTACAGCTGTGATGGTCATGGTACCAGCAGAGCCGGATGCTGCAGTTGTAGAAACCAAAGCGGGAGCTGAAGTGGTTGGAAGATCTGAAAATCAAGAGCAACAACGAAATTTGTTTAAAGCAAGTACACAAATCAAGTCACAGATGGTGATATAAATCTGGGGAGGAAGAGAAGCAGAATCCAAATTCCAATTCCATTTCCCAGGTAGTCAGACTATCAGCAGTTCTCTGCCTGAAGGTACAGAAATGATTTCCTGAAGTCAAGCTTAATTTTTTAATACTATTAAAGCACTCTACATGGAAGGTACTTAAGTTCAAAAACCTGTGGGTTTTTTCCAGAACTTTGGAAGATAGAGACTGAAGTTGGATCAGGAACTCTCTGCATGTTAGGGAAAACTACATGGAAGTCACTCATGTCTTCAAGATATTATCAGCAATGACTGTGGCCTCTCTGGATCCAGTATCTATCTATCCATAGGGAGATATATATAGATAGAGATATATGGGTATCTATATATAAATATACATGGCATATGTATCTATTGATAGATATGGAATAACGTGGCAAATTTTAATGATTTATTGACCATTCACACTTTTAGTGCCGGGCCCTTTTCTTTTTTATCCTGTTCCTTCTCTATCTTTTTCTGGTTAAGCTTCCCAAAATAAGCAACCTTTCAGCAAAGGACACCACAGTGCTGCTGTGAGTGCAGAAGTCAGTGTTTGTGTTCCACCATCAGGAAATACATCCACTGTAAACATGATTTTTTTGGAACAGTGAAATGGAGATGTGCTTGTATTTACCTTTGTAACACTTCTTCATGTCAGGACCCAGCCACATGTTGTCAGGACAGGCACAGGTGTACTTGGGGGAGTGGGGGGAGATCTGAGGTGCAGGGAGGCACAAATAGTCACAGCCTCCGTTTGGCTGCGGGCTGAGCTCACAGGAGTCTGGGGCTGTTCAAGGGTGGAAGGAAAGAAGAGTTATTTTTCTAATTGTTTATTTCATGCCCTTGGCAAAGAAATATCAGATCCTCTAAAAATACCTTCTTCCAATCTCTACCTCAATTAATTGGGCTGCTTAAGCAACTTTACAATTCATACAGTGGAGTGGAATCTTACACCATGCTATAAAAACTGCCCAAATGCATAATGAATGGGAAGCATCACAGTGACAAGAGTAACTCACTGTTATCAAAGATGCTAATTAAACAGCTATTAACAAATTGCAGACTTTCCAATAAATGCTGCTGCTGAATTAATTATGCAGGAACTTCAAACATTAGGCATTGATTTCCCATTATTACCTGTGCTTTCTCTCTCATCAAGAACCATCAGGAAGCATTTCATTTGCCAGCTCAAATAAACCTGATTAAGGGCCATGACACCTCGAGGACATGTCTTACCTTTGGGCTGCTTTAATTCATGGAACACCACGATGTCATGAGGGTTGTTGAGATTCTCTGCCAAAACGGAGATGTCCAGGCCATTGAGCCTGTTTGCACTGAAGATCGCTTCGTTCTCCAGGTCAGTCCAGAACACTCTGTCCTGCAGGGAATGCACGGGATTCCTGATCCCCCCGCTCAAACCCAGCTCCAGCAGTCACAAAGTGCACAGTGCTTCTACCTTGGGGCACCTTCAGTTTAGTTTAATGTTTTATGTCTGTTTAATGTCTGTTATCCTACCCAGCCATTCAGACCAGGAGGGCTGTAGAGAGGTGAAATAGCCCAAGAGATGCTGATGGGGGAACACTGAAGAGCAGCAGTGCCTTGGGGGAAACCTGTGCCCAAAGTTAGAAGCCCAGGTATCACACACAGTGCATGGGAAGAATAAAGGATTTAAGGAAGAGAGTTTCACTGAGTCGAAAGCCAACCAGACACCTTTCTCTGCCGCAGCTCACCTACAGTGAGTGCCAAAGTTGAAGCTTTTGGTCCCCTGATCATTTACTGCACTGGGACTGCATTAGGTAAAAGCACAAAACAACACATTGCCCCTGACACAGCCTTTAAACCCCAACCTTCCCTGCTGAACCCACGCCAGGTTAATCAGTTCCTATGGCAGCGACCGCCCTCGCTGAGCTTTCTGTGCTGTGCAAAAGGCAGAGCTTTTAATCAAGAAGAGCTCTGAGACCTTCCCAATCTCCAGTCTGTTCTGCATCCGTTTTCGACTCTTACCTCAAACACAGCCAAGCCAAAAGGATGGCTCAGATCATCCACAGAGGAGATCAGAACTTTTCTGTTGCTGCCATTGAAATCAATGCAGGACAGTGAATGCAATTTGGAGTCTACCCAATAGAGACGCTGATTCAGCAAATCTGAAAAGTAAAACACAATGAAGCAAAATTACACACAGCTCTTGCAACTCTTCTTCTCTTGCCCAGCATGTTTTTCCTGCTGGCAGCATGACTAATCTCTTTATTATTGGGCCTCTTTTTTTTTTTAAACACTAGTTCTGATTTTGAATCAGTGCCCAGATATGCTGGGATAAGACCCTATAAATAAGATTAAAAGGGGGGAACATTCTGCTCTGTGTGTGTGTGGGGAATGCCTGACTGACAACCTTGTACAATGAGGTTCTTTTGTTACCAAGAGCAGCAGGGCAGCAGCACTTCGGGCTTCCCAGAGTCACTCCCTCAGTGCCTGAGTGAGAAGTTCCATCCCTCCCAAGGCTGTTCAGGCCTTGGCCTCTTGCTGGAGAACTACTGTGATTCCAGTGAAATGCCTCTCTGAAGGAGCTGTGGGATTCACACATTTTCACACAGCTGAGAAGAACCCTGTGTCCAGAAACCCTTCCTGTGCTGCAGGCTGGGGGAATGCTGCTGGTGCTACCCCAACCAGCCAGATTCTGGGGAGGGTGCAGGTAGGAATGAGAGGGAAGGATCCACCAATGTTTTTTGGAGTGCTAAGCACTGCATTTCTCTCTTTGGAGCAAATTCATTCATTTTGGATAAGATTCACTGAACAGAATGCAAGTAGATGAGAGCCAACACAAAACAAGTTACGTAATGAAACAAGTCATTAATTAATTTCTTAATTACTAAATGATAACATTATTTGTTCACAGCAGTAGCACTTCAAGCACTATGCAATGGCAGCACATTTTCTCCTACATCCTTGTGGCCAGAATTTTCAAATACAAAACCAAGCAAAGAACCTCAAATCTGTGCAGTGTTAACACACACAGCTCTAACTCCAGAGCAGGATGGTCCCTCCTGCTCCATGAAATATCCTTTCCACTCCTGCAGTAGTGACAGAGTATTTTAGGATTTGTGTGTGCAGGTCCCTTTGCACATTTACACTTTTGCATTCCTATTTAACCATAAAGACAAGTTTGTTTCAGCCACAGTGGACACTGCAGCCCTTACCAAGTGTGATGCCGTTTGGCCACTCGATGTTGTCAGTCACCAGCACCTGCCGCCCCACGCCGTTCAGGCCAGCTTTCTCAATCTTGGCTTTGTCTCCCCAGTCAGACCAGTACATGAACCTGAAAGACAGATGTAAGAAAAGAGCTAATTGGGCTCTAGTTAGGAAACCTGCACTGCTGTTCGCAGCAGGAGGTGCCCTGTTCTCTCATTATAGCAAAGCCTGCAGCCACTTCAGTTAATTCTGATGTGCACCTAGTGGAGCCACATGCTGTTCTCCCACTGGATATCGTGCCACAAAGCTTGCACCAGAATGCAATATCTGCAGGGATTAGGTACTAAGGTGAAACTGTCTCCTGGTGTGCCTGTTAGGTATGTGATGTTCACTCATCCCCAAAGACAAGCCCAACCACAAGTCAGACTGACTTCATTTTTCAGCACAACTGATGTGCCCAGACCAGCTCAGGCCCATTGAACACATGACCTGGCCATGAGTTTCAGAACTTCCTTTAAAAGCAAGGGCCTTGCCAAGAGTGAGTTCAACCATCTCAGCAGCCCCACAGATCTATCTTAAAGGGCATCTGAAGCCTTAATGAGATGAGAACCATGCGCACGTTTGTCAGAGAGGCAGAGACACGACTGGAACGTGTCTGTTGGCAAAGGGCTGTTTGTGGTGATTACACCTACCGCTGTGTGGGATCAACAGCAATGGCTCTTGGCTCACTGAGGTCACTGTTGAAAAGTGTCCTCCTCCTGCTTCCATCTGCAGTGGCCACTGAGATGGTCTTGTTTCCGGAATCCGTCCAGTAGATGTTCTTGTGGACCCAGTCTATGGCCAGTCCCTCGGGGGAGTTCAGCTGGCTGTCGATCAGGATCACCTGCTCAGCCGTGTCGCTCGCTTTGTCTATGTAGGCACTGCAAGCAGAGGAGGGGTCACGGGGCTGCCACAGGCCAAGGGGGCCGGGCTCAGGTGCCTGGGGTTGGGCCTGGTGTGGCAGCATGGCTGGCACAGGAACCCCTTTGGCTGCAGCCTTCCACTTGCCCCTGTGATTGCTGATTTCCCTGTGCCTGTACAGCAGCATTTCCTCAGCAGGGAACTGTCTTTTCATTTTTCTCCCTGCTGTAGCTGCACCACTCAGGAAAACATTGACGTCAGGCATGTTAACTGCAATAGCACTGATTCATGGGATTTATGGACATTAGAAATATAATCCCCTGGGCTCTTCTGAGCAGAGCTGAACTTACCATGCAATAAATGTGCCTAAATGTACTGCAGAATTAGGACCTGTGTAGCTAATTATGGTTCATCAAAGGAATTCATGAAGCTGTATTAATTTGGCAAGTGATTTCATTAGATATAAAGAAAGTGTTCACTAAATATTAGTAGCAGTCTCAAAATCTTTTAAAACACTAATGAAAGGCAGCAGACTCCACGTGGATGTTTCATGAATAACTCAGTGTTGCTCCTACAAGCACACAGGCTGATCCTGCTCTGTGTCAACTGCCCCAAGTGAACTGAACTCAAGTTATTCTGAGTTTGCATCAGTGTTTGTAAAAGTTTAGTCTTGCTCTTAGAATAACTTTGTACATCTTAAAAAGTTATAAAACAGCAGAAAGTTTTGTTTAGAAATGTTTGATATTAATGATAGCAGCAATACCTTAAAGAGGATCCTAATTGTTAAGAAGTTATAATTGCACAGCTTGCTCTGCAGAAAAGATGGGACAACAAAGCTAATACAAGCAGCAGTAAGAAAGGGGGTAAAAAACCTGTTACTTAGAAAAAGGCTTGGTATAGCCACGTTCAGGGTAGGAACACTATTCAGTGGCTCCAGCATCCCAGGCCATTCACTTGCAGAGGGCTGCAGAAGGAGCTGTGTGTTTTGGATAATTCCATGTGTATGAACCCAGCCCTTGCCCAGTCAGACCCAGGAAGAGCAGACAGCTTTCTTCTCTAAGTCTCCCCACTTTCACAGTCCCACAGGTCCCTCAGTGTATCTGCCCAGTTACACAAGTGCTCCACACTCAGCACAACCTGGGCTAATTTCCCTGCCAGTGGCACCGGAGCTACCACAGCCTGCAGGAACCCTGGCCTGCCTCCTGCATGCTGACAGCAATCAGCCCCTGCCTGATCATCAGCTAAAATCCAGAACAAATCACTGCAACAGGCTGCAATAGCTGTGCAAATCAGAACACACATGGGGGATTTTCAGAGCGCCAATTAAATGCATTTTTTCCTTAGGCACACTCACAAGCCCTGGCACACAATACTATGATAGATGCCACAAAAACAGCTGAAAAAGGAGCGAGAATGAGAATTACAGAATGTGTACTGTGGTCAAATGCTCTGAATTTAAATCCAGTCTACCAGAGGCTACAGTGGGCGGGCATCAGCTTGTGTCTGTGTTGCTGCCTCCTTGCTCCCACCATTTGCCCCCTTTGTGCTTCCAGATGCCAGTCCTTTGTGGGTTCCCATACAACAAGCTCACAGCCTCACCCTGCTTTGCAGGATCGTATTCAGTAAACAAGAGTCTGTGTTTAATTGCACAAGTGCTGCAGGATCTTGTATTGACAAAAAATCACTCTGTATTATCAAGCCAGATTACTTGCACAAGCCCCCAATTTCTTTATCAGTTCTTTAAAAATCCTACAAAGTCTTGGCCACAACAGGTAATCCTGTAAGGGCAGAAAAGCCCTCAGGCTCCCTGTTCCCTGCATTGTTCTCTGCAGAATTAAGGGGCACAGACTGAACTGAAGCTTTGGGAAGGGACCAACACACATCCTCCCTTGCCCTTACCTGTAGATTTTTCTGTAGAACAAATCACACCAGTATATTCTGTTTGTTGACACCTCCACGTCCAGCGCCACGACGTTCTTCAGCATGGGAATGATGCGGGAATAGTCCCTTTTCACCAGGTCTATCTTGCGCACCTCGTGGCGATTGGTGAAGATCAGGTACGGGCTCTTGCCTGCCACAGAAAATCAGCACATTTGTCACTTCAGCAGCTGTCCCGAGGGCTGGACTGGGCTTTCATTTCTCAAACGACAATGGAACTGTCAGTCACTGACAGTCCTGCTTTGTACAGAAGCTTTACTCCACATGAGAAGGAAGTGTAAGGGCCTCCAGAGGCAGGGCTGTCACACATGGGCACAGGGAGCAGCAGCACCTCTGTGGTCCCTGGACACACACTGGCTCTTGCAAAACTCGGGGGAATGTCCTCACCTTCAATTACACATTTTAGATACAAAATCAAGGGCTAGATTTTGGTGACTTGCAGCTGGAAGGGTGGAGGGGTGACTAAGCTACCCTGCTGCAATTGGGATGATTTCTTTCTTTCAATACTATGACCACTAAATGTTTTTGCTGCACTGTTTTCAATAACACCTGTCAAGAGACTTTCTTTTCTAGTTTCAGCTTCAAACAGCCAAGCAGTGACTGCAATCTTGCTCTGTACACTGTTAAAATATTCTGATCTGCATGATCAGTAGTTCTTGCCTAGAGACGCATCTGCCATCACTGCAGCAGTTCTGTGCTGCTCAGAGCGAGATGGTTTTGCTTGCTTTGCTTGTTTCCTTTTGTTTCTGTTCCCCTCAACCCCGCGAGTGTGTTCTCATCGGAGCTGTGTTGTTGAGCAAGCAGAGTTTAAGTGCCTGTGGCGTTGTCTTACCTACAGCTTTGCAGTTCTTGGACAGCGTGTCCATCTCGTATCCTTCGTAGCACTCACATTTGTAGTCTCCCTTGTAATTAATGCAGATCTGGCTACAAGCGTCTGGATTCTCACATTCATCTATGTCTGAAAGGAGTGTTTGAAACCCATCAATAACTTGAAATCAAACCATCTGTGATGGAGCAATGCTCAAGTGCATATAATCACGTCTCTCTATGGTGAAACACAAGGGACTGCTGTTTGCATGTAAATTACCTCCACACGTTTTTTTATCCAGGAGCTTGTATCCCGGCGGGCACTCGCACTCGTACCCAATCTTCAGGTCTTTGCATATGTGTGAGCAGCCACCGTTGTTCTTGGAGCACTCGTTAACACCTGGAAGGGACGCACAGATTATCTGTGACACAGAGGACTTTGAGCTGTGAGACTGAATAAAATTAAGAGACGTCCTCAGAAATTTTCCCACATCTATCATCTAGTTTTGGTCACCAAGAGCTGGCCCCACAGAGCACATGAGTGACTTCACAGATAGGAAGCCTCCGCTGTATCACTTTCTTGCTCTTTGTTATTCCAAACCAGAGCTGTGGGATCCTACGGACTCAAAGGCAGTGGCTAAATGAACAGGGAGCCCTGGGGACACAGTGCATGTGAGTCTCTGCATCTCATCCCATCACAGAGCTGCTGCTTTGAGCATGTTCTGCCACATGTGAGAAACCTCCAAGGGACCCAAGGGCTCCCTCCAGGATACTCCTCCTTCCCCATGCACTGGTTCATGTTGACTTTTCTGAACAGTCTCTCTGAGCTTTAATAATTCATGCTGGGGGACTCTCATCTCCCAGGGGCCAGCTATTTTGAAATACTGTACTATTTTTCCATCTAGCTCCAAGGAATGATCTATGTGAAAAATTCCAGAAAACACCAAAGTACAGTCTGTCAGAGGTACTCCATTAGCACTGAGATACAGTCCTCCCACAAGCCCGTCCCACACAACAGGCTCTGCTGCCAGCCCAAGTGTGCAATTTATGAAACAACAGCCCCATCCTCTCCTGGGGCCCTGTCTAATCCAAGGCCACCTCTCTGATCCTGCTTTCAAGTGCTCAAATGAAGAGCAGGCTAAATGGATCCTTGTAACTAGAACTGAATGAGAGGTTGGGGAAAGCTGTTTTCCTGGCAGAAATAACATTTCTTCTTGTTGTAACTGACCTACACAAGGTGAAGGGAAAGTCCTCCCCCTAAAGAAGACTGCTGAACAGGAGCTGTGGGATTCCAGGGATAGTGGGCTCAGTAGAACAAGCCAAAATGATTTGCTCCCATTTATAATGCAATTTAAAGTAAAATTTTTCATTTGTGTTTCGCTTCTTGGTTCCTTGCACACTGCAGGTGAGCAGCACAGCAGAGCCATTAAACTACTGCTCTTGCAAAAGGGGAAACAACCACAAGCCAATTAAGTCAGTAAGATTAGGAAAATACCATGCCAGAAGGAACCCCACCTCAGCTCTGGGATGCTTTCACCTTCCTATCAGGCACACACATACAGATACCAACACATAATTAAAACAGCACCTTCAGGAGGCTCTGGGAAGGCATCCACAGCCACCCTGTGTTCAGTGACATTTATGGACAGAAATCACCTATTCCTACACTGGAACAGGCCTTTAGCAAATTGGGTCATAAACATGCACAACTGCTCTCAGCAAAATACTACAAAGGCTGTTTTGACTAACAAGCAAGCCCTCCCTCAGATGATTCCCGTGGTTTCAGAGGTGTTTTGTGGAATGGCTTTAGAGACTAAATCAAGTGCTGGTTCACAGAGGTGCTGAGGAGGAGCCAGGCAGAGCCTGTTCTCTTTTTGCTGGGCAGCTGCTGCCCTTGACCCAAAATTCAGCAGCACATTCCGTGCCTGCCTAAGATAAGACAAGTGCTGTCCTGTCTCCTGCAGTGCTTTTGGGGGAATCTCGGAGGGCACTGCAGAGTCCAGCACAGCCAAACAGACACACTGAGACGAGGAGTGTGTCCTACACCTCCTGCCTCCTGTGTGGTTTAGCTTTGTATGGGTGTTACATTCTCAGCAACCCACATCACTCTGCTCTCTTCAAGGAACACATTCCTTTGGGGCTCTTTGCTTCCTAACTCCATGAATGCCTCACTGCCAGCCTGAGACTGCACCAAGTCAGCCACGGCACCACAATGGGTTGAGCACCACGCCCAGCCTCCTACGACAAACTGGGCTGCCAGCTTTGTTGAGAGACCTCTACAGACAGACAAGTTGCAACACCCACTCAGAGAAACAGGGAGATGTGGATTAGTGTGGAAGAAAGGAAGGGCACACTGAAAGTGGGAGGTAAGAGCATCCTCACTAGGCATGCACACACATGTCCTTCTCTGGTACAGGGAGAGACTGACAGTTCTTCCTGGGTTATTTAGGTGGCAGGGACTGAGCCCCATGATGTCATGGAAAGGGATGTCTGTCAGAGACATCTCTGTGCTGGGAAAAAACCAAATGTGCTGCAGAGTGGGGCTGCTGCCCACAATGCCCAGCTGGAAAGGGAGAGAGGGGCAGCAACAACATGTACAACCCAGAAGTGGCTGAAGTCACCTCTCAGTGATTGCTGCCACTCTGTGTGCTTTTCCCTCCAAAGCATGTTCCCAAATGCTGTATTTTTATGGTGTTAGCATAATCTTACAATTCAAAGATAATTTAGGCAATGAGGGTAAATAAACTGGTCTGTGCTGTGGGGGACACCAGTATGTGGGGAGAGGGGGAATTCTGATTCCTAGTCCCGTGCTCAGTTCATACATCCCTCCAAGAATAAAAACTGAGCGGAGAAGGGCACAGTTCAAACTTACAGATGATCAGGCTAGGCTACTAATTATATTCATATGAAGGGTGATGAGAGAATAAAGGCAAGGAAAGAGGAGCAGAGTGAGAAATAGCATTAGCAGCTACATGTGGTTACACTCAAAGCTGTGAGCACCAGATGGAGAAGAGGGGAAGCAGTTACAACAGGAGCAACACGTAGAAGGCAAGTACTGTACCACATTCTTTCATAGGCTCGTCAGACCAGTCCCTGCAGTCTCTATGTGAATCGCACACTTTGCCTCCGTCAATGCACTCTCCACTCTTACACTGAAACTTGCTGGGACTTTCACATGCTGACTCTGTCAGTTGGGCAAGAGAGGAAAGCAACTAAGTTAGACGAGGCTCATGACAACAAACGGGCTGACATAAAGCTCAAGAGGGTGTCATTAGCAGAAATGGGATGGGATTAAGTAAATGAACATTGAGCCTCAGCACCATGCAAAGAACTTTCCAAGCCATGCAGTCTGCCTGGTCAGCACAGTCACGTCTGCTGAGCAGCCCCACTGCCAGAATGGCCTAGAGCTCTGCATAGAGAGCAGCCTGCTGTGGCCCAGGGGAGCAGCACAGGCCTCTGCCCTCTCCATGGCCAGGCAGCCTGGCAGGCTGTTGGCACCCACCTTGGACACAGCCGGCCTCGTCGCTGTTGTCGGGACAGTCATGCACCTTGTCGCATTGCTTCGCTCCGTGGATACACGTCCCATCACCACACTGGAACTCATCTGGCCGGCACGTCACCAGGGCTTTAAGAGAACACATCCAAGCATGAGCCACACACAACTCCATCCTTTGTGTGGTACCTTTTAGCCGTGTCCCTCTGATACTGCTGGAGCTTTGCACCCGCTGTCAGCCAATGCCAGAGCATTGGCTGGTCCATCAAAGCAACAGAGGCAGCAGCTGCCTCAGCCACTGTCCTCTTGTGCCTCCCTGCCATCCCAGATCACCCTCTACGTCCTTGGGAAAAGAGCCCCAAAGCCTGCACGAGCAAATCTAGTCGAAACAGAGCCCGTGCAGGCAGTGAATCCCCCCAGGTGGGACAGAAGGAAGCAAGCAGGCAGCAAAGCTGTCAGCACTGGAGCAGCTCTGGGGTCTGCAGTCTGGGACAGGCCGGGCTGCCTTCCAGCTGGGACTGTACAGTGGCACTGGGTAGGGAAAGGCAACTGCTCCTCAGCTCTCCTTCCTTCACATTTAAGGATATTTCAAAACATGTTCAGGCAGAGGGCCCAGGCAAGAGACATGTACTGACTCTCTGCCAAAGCCAGTGTGGTCACACCAGGGATGAAGCCAGCAGGGAGACATGAGCATCAAGTTACTAAATGCCCATGAGCCAACAGACCACTGGAAGGCAGAAGAGCTCCACTGTGCTGGGCATGGGGTTTCCTGGGGCTTCCAGCCCAAAACACCACAGTATCGGGCCAGGTTTCAATCCTGAAGTTCATTTGCCCAGCTCAGATTATCACAGACTCAACACAGATCTAATGAACAGCAAAGCTGGTGAAAAATGTAAACCAGACAGGTGCACTGACCATACTAAACCAGTGATGTTTGTCTTCCCAAGTTACACTGAGAGCCCTCCCTGGCTGGGGCCAACCTGCTCACACAGGGCACAGGTGCTCCCTGGCAAAGGGCTGCTCCCTGTAGCTCACTGGCAAACACTCCTCGTTCCTGGGACATGTTATGTGCCTTCCTTCCAAGGGGCCTCTCTTACAGATGTGTTCTTAAAATCCTATTAAGGTAGCACACCCTAGAGAGCTCCTGATTCCAGCCTTTCCATCATGTGATTATGTCCTGGTAGTGTGACAGAAAATCGCTGCCTCTGACCCCCCAGGGGATGTCACACCAGTGTCACTGCACAGGAGGTGAGGCTGTGGCGACTCCCCCAGACAATCTGACAAACTGGTTCTAATAGGAAAATTACTACTTTCAGATAACCCAGGAAGAGGCAAAGACATGAACAGAGCCAGCATCAATACTACAAAGTATTGGCTGCACAAAGACTTCACATTACTGGTGATTGCACCCCACAGGATGCAGGATCCAGGTTCGTGAGTGCTTCACTGGCCTTGGTTCTAGTGCTCCTTCAACCAGCAATGGGCACCAGAGACAGGAAAAGCCACAAGTGCAGGGCTGGTGGAGGAAGGGAGAAATCCTGCCTTTAGAAATACACAGTATTCACATGAGGAAAGTTTGGAAATAGCACTGCTCCTTGGAGAGGAAAGCCATATGCACTGTATTCATAAAAAGCTGCAAAGTGAGGAAAATATCCCAAGCAATAAGCCCAGTTATGGGACCAGCTGTGTCACCACATTTCAGCTACTAAACCCAGGCACAGAAATGGAAAACCTCGGTGGGACATCTGGGACAGCAGCTCCGAACTAAGCACGTGGGATCTGCTGCTCCAAATGGAGAAAATGAAGGAGAGAAAGGAACAAAGCCGTGGTCTGGGAGAGTCACAGAGCCCACGTCTGGAACTGGCACCAGGAGTTCCTGCAGAGAGGCAGAGGCACCTCTGCTTGAACTGCTCCTGCCATTTCCAGCCACCTGCCTGGAGAAGCCCCGAGGATGGAGAGACACCTTCCCCCAGAGGAGAGCCTGACTCCTGCCCAGCTGAACCTTGGCCACTGCAAGGCTTTTCCTACTGTCCCACTGAAAATTCCCTTGCCACAATTATTTCTTCCCTTCACCCCCAACATGAAAACCAGTTTCCTTCACCTTTTCTGTAGCAACTTCTGTATGTGGAGGCAGGAAAGGATGGTCCTCCATTTCTGATTATAAATATTAACCCTCTCAACAAAGTGTAACATGTAGCTAAAGCCAATGGGGGTTTTGTCCTTGCTGGAGCAGGAACAGGTTTCTAGTTTATCAAGTAAATCCGCATGACAACAGTTACAGATTTGGAAGGCAGCTGTTATAAAACCTGTAATTGTCCTCAATTGTAATCTTCAAAATTCTTCTAAAGAGCAGTTATAGCTAGATACTAAGAACAGAAAGGTTTCTAATCCTGCAACAAATTAAAATGAAGGAGAATTTTGTAGGACTTACAAAGACAATGGTGCACAAGCACTGAAGACTGAGAGAAAAATGACAGCACAGCTCTTAACTCAATTGCTACAGGGACTGCAGAACACAGATGTGGGACTGTACAGCACCACTGCACAAAGCTTTGCCTCAAGAAGAGACAGAAGTTTGGACACAGGCTTGGTTTCCTGGCTCACTTCTCAGTCCACCAGGCCTGTGGAAGTTCAGACCTCTGAGGATCAGCCCCAGAGGCTCTTAACAGACACCTGAAAAGAGCAGATACAGTAACAACTCTCACTGATCACAAAGATATTAAAATGCAGGTACAACATTTTGGCGCATATTTCAGGAGACAGAATGCCACGTTTATATCTGGCCTGGAGAGCACAGGTTTGAAGGGAGAGGGCCAGGAACTTTGTTATCCTGAGGCCAAGACCCTGACCCATCTCAGCCCCACTGGCAGAGCTGCCAGCTGTTCCCATCAGGGCCGTTCCCAAAGCAAACCAATATCCCAAGAGGAAGGAAGAGCTGTGCTGTTTATTTGCACAAGATGTTCAGAAAATGCTGTGCTATTTTGGAGGGTTTAAATCAGTGAAATCTTAGTATTTTTACAGCCATCTCCTCTGCAAATCAAATACAAAACAAACTACCAAAGCCCTGCTAAATTAACAGACACTCTCAGAGAGGCACAGTTCCCATTTACGAATACTGGGCACAAAGATGTAATCAATGAAATTCAGCAGGTATATTCCAGATCTCAGCCTGAGTGTCTTCTGCTTTCTGGGGTTTTTCTTTCCCCCTTCCCCCCCCAAAAAATTCCACCATCTGCAAAATCAATCAACCCTATTTTATGGATGGGGAGACAGAGGCAGGAGAGTGTGAGGTCCAGTCCCAAGGGATCTGTTTTGTCAGTTGTGAGCATTATTCTCCTTCCTGGATGCCCTTAATTCAAGTTGCAAAGGACATTTTAAAATAAAACTATTCCAGATTTGGAGACTAATAAATCTAACCTAATGTTCATTTTATAAATATACATACATATTTGAATATATATGCTATGGAAAAAAACCCCAGCCACTCAGTGTTCTCACACAGCCTTCCTGAAATGACTCATTCCCTCCTATTTATTTGCTGTCTCGCTGCCAAAACCTGTTCACCAATTGTCACCCTTCATTTCTGCTCTACTCATTTGCCACCCCAAAATGTTTATAACAAATGACTGGTGATGGCCTCAGGACTTTTTTTTAGAGCCTCAGCTCCCATCCCTCTGTTTACATCGTGCAAACCCTGTATGATTCCCATTTGCAAGAGAAGACAGTTTGAGTCAAGCCCAGCCTAGGGGTCCATGTGCCCTCCCTGTTGCTGAGGGGATGGAGCAGTGCCACACACCTCTGTGCCCCCCATGATACTGATCTCAAACCAAGCATTTCTAGAGAAGAAAAGAATCATAGAGGTTCCTGAACTCTTCAGTCCAAGAGATGAACAGTTGACACCAAGTTTCCAGAGCTCTCAGATGTCACTTCCTCATTGCAGGCAGGTGCAGCCTTGCAACAGCTGCATTTGGGATGGGGAAACAACATTAATTTTGGCTCTGACCCCGTCAGTGCTGTAAATCCTCTCCTGGTTCTTACCTCAGAGAGTCCCCTCCCCGTGGTGTGAGCAGCTACAGGCTGGGGCACCTCTGTGGCACTGGGGTGTCAAGGGCAGAACCAGGGACTTCTGCAGCAGCTGAAACATGGGCTTTGACTCCCACTGTTTCCTGGTGCACAGGAGCAGAGTCAGCTCTCGTGCTCGTTTCTCCTGGGTAGATCAGCTGCACATACTGGGATTTTCTGGGAAAAAACTCTTGTGTGCTACCTCTCTACTACTCAGAGACAGAATTGTCCCAAGCCACTCGTGCCACATTTCCCCCTTTCTCCACTGGTTGTCAGCACCGTGCTGTGCTGCAGAGGTGTCCAGCTGCCTCCTCTGCCCCTGGGAGTTGCCTCTGGAGTATCTGGAAGTGCTGCCTGGAGGGGGATGCAGTCAGAGCCGTGCTCCTCTCGGGCCCCATGTCCCGGCAGTCTGAGCTCAGCTGGTGCCTGTCCGACCAGGGGAAGGAGCTGGGAACAGAGTGCTCCCTCTGCCTCGGGAAGCTACGTGGGCACAGCCCAACTCCTCTCACCCAGCCCAATGTCCAAGGAAATGGGGCCTGTAAAAGACCTAAAACAATTCCAGTCAAACTGCAGGGACTGAAATTTAAGAGGCATTCCATTGGAAAGCTCCATCTGTAAGCTGCTCCCCTCCTTCTCCACTTGGAAATGGGAGGGAACTCACCTTTCCTTCTCCTGAGCAGTCTGAACTCAGCCATCCTGTGAGGCTGCTGTCCTGCAGGGAATGCATCCTGTGGGACAGGATCTGTTCTGCTGGGAGTCCCCTGCACTGGGCACACCAGTTCACCTGAATTTACATCTGCTTCTCTCTGTGGGGAGAGAGTCTGATGCCCAGGTCCCTGAAGGGCTCTGCCACACAGCTGCTCTGAGCTCACCAGGGCTTGGTGTTGGCTTGGGTATGGAAAGTGGCAAATTTTCTTAGGCACCTTGCAGAAATCCCTGGTTTCTGCAGCTGGTTTCTGCCTTCCTCCCCAGGGGTGGCCCAATGTCAGAGCTGCTAAATATATACAGCTATGTAAATATTTTATTTCAATCTTGTAATTATGAATATTTTAGGAAAACACTTTGCTCTTATTTTCTTGTCTCTGTATCTCTCTCCCTCCTCAGGTAAGTGACCAGCTTGAACAGTTTAGTGGCTGAAAATGGATGAAACATTCAAAATACCACACATACCAACACCAGCATGTGAAATGCATAGAGCCAGATGAAAAAAAATCCATTATTTATTAGCTCTGTGCCTTTATCAAGCCAAGCTCAAAGTGCATTTCAAACTGGATTCTTCAGAGGTATTGCTCTTGACTGCCTTGTTCAGTATACTCCAACTTCAGAGGCAGAAAATGAATTATTTTTTCCTGCTGATCATATATTCCCTTTAGCATAGCAGCTTCCAACCTCCAGGCTGTGACCCCACCACGCAGCCTGAGGGCTTTGAACATTTTTCCCATTTTTCATTCCTTGTCTTTCTAGTGAAACAGATCTCTTCTGAGGCACAGTACCATCCAGCAGCTCTTACACCTCCCTCTGAATCCTCAAGGGAAAAGCCTGAAAGGAGCCTGGAATACACCTGACCCTGCTGGGCTGGGCACCCAGCCAGCCACTGGGGACACAAGCGCCCCTTGTCCGGCACACAGACATCAAACCCTGCCCAGCACAGAGCCCAGAGCAGCCTCCTGGACTCTCCCCGCCGCGGAGACCCCCAGCCCACTCACGGCAATCCTGCTCCCACCCCGGAGAGCCCCAGCCCAGCCCAGCCCAACCCCTGCAGCACTCACGGCAATCCTGCTCCCACCCCGGAGAGCCCCAGCCCAGCCCCTGCAGCACTCACGGCAATCCTGCTCCCACCCCGGAGAGCCCCGGCCCAGCCCCTGCAGCACTCACGGCAATCCTGCTCGTCTGACTTGTCCTTGCAGTCCTCGTCGCCGTCGCACTTCCAGTTGAGGTGGATGCACTCGCCGTTGCCGCACTGGAACTCGTGTGCCGCGCACGTGTTGAGGGCCTTGGCGTCGTGGCCACACTTCTCCACCGACTCGTCCGACTGGTCGTCGCAGTCGGGCTGGTTGTCGCACACCCACAGCTCCGGGATGCACATGCTGTTGTTGCAGTGGAACTCGTTGGGGTTGCACCTCAGGGGGGAGCATTTCCTTTCATCGCTGCCGTCCCCACAGTCGTTGTCACCGTCACACACGAAGATGATGGAGATGCACGACTTGTTACTGCACTGGAACTCGTTGGGAGAACAGGCTTGGGAATAAAAGCAAACAGGTGAGGTGTGAGGTCTCCAAACCACCCCTCGCCACTGTACCAGCCCCAGCACACCAGGGATGTCTGAGACAGAGGGAGGGCACAGGCATTCCTCTGCCTGTCCTGACCCAAAGCATTTTTGCCAGTGGTAAAATACATGACAAGGAGCAGGTGAAGAGCCAGTGCCATCCCCCCAGCTGTGCCACGGGAGGTCCTCGACTGCCCGTGGGCAGCAGGGCCGTGAGAACTGCAGGTGGGAGCAGTGGGGGGCAGTGCTGCCCCGGTGTGGGGGCAGGAGCAGCAGGTGAGCCCTATCCGTGGGGTGACAGCACGGGAGGAGCGGGAGGTGGCAGGGGAGAGGCTGGGCTGTGCTTTGCTCCACGCTGACATTACCAGCTTCCTGACTTTCATCATTCACAATCAGGTTTCAGGATTTCACAGTATGCCTGGTTTTGGACATATTAAGTGGGATGTGTAGGGTAAATATTTAGTGAGTCGAGCATCAATTTAGCTGCAATCTGCCAGTAAGGCCCTTTACAACACGCTGAATGCCTTCCCTGGAAATCACAACTCAACATTAACATACAAATGAGGCGCTTGTCAGAGAGAAGCTGAGTGGAGAACTCTCGGCAAGCCTAATGGACAGCTGAGCCAGAGCAGCCCGTGCAAATTAAACTTCCAGGTACTCCAACAACCTGCAGGTCAGTCACTTTAATTCATCAAGGTGAGGGGGAACCAAAGCCCTGGAAGAAATTCTCCACTAGTACCTTTGAGGTAGTTACTTCCAAAAGAATTCTGCCTCTGCAGTTTCAGTCATCAAATTACAATAAGCTTTTTTTTTTTTTTTTACATTGCACTGGGGAATCTTATTGTCTCCAGAAGCAGAACTATTTACTGTCCTATCTGCAGAGCCTCTACAATGAACCACACGGTGGTACCAAGCACTGCAATGGCAAGTGCACCTGGGAAGCAGCAGAATCTCTGCAGGGGAGTTGTCATATCCCAGCTTTCAGCCAATGACAGGAACCCAGAGGTGTTCTACTGAAACGTTATCTCTGTTCTGTATCTGGGAATGAAACTCTGTTTATCTAATAAATACGAACACATTCACTTGCACAGATGTTTATTTACATTGTAGCTTGCAAACCTGCAGGGCTGTTGCCCTGAGCAGCCTGTCATTGTACACCAGAGAATGACAATACATACACACCTCTCCCCTCCTGCCCTGTGCTCTGTCCCATGTAGTCCCAGGTTTTCCAGATGTTACAGAACAACAATCTGCCTAATTAGAAGAGAAAGAGGATTGCCTTCCTTGGTGCAATCCTACCATGCACTGGCCAGGACCCAGGCTCCCTCCAACAGGGATAAATGTAAAGAGACTCTCAGCTGCCCAGCCTGACATCAATAACGAAATGTAACAGTGCAGTCACCAAAGGAGCGCTCGGTGTTACCCACCACAGGATCAGCTGGTCCAAGTGGGATGCTCAGGCTCCTCCTGTACCTGGCAGAGTATTTTGGACACAGAGATGCCCCCAGCAGGCACCATCCCTTGGAGGAGACAGTACTTCTCTTTAAGGAGAGGGAACTGAGATAAGACAACTAAAATGAGAACCTGAAATACAAGCACAGTCTGCTGCAGAAGCATCTAAAAAATCCCCTCTTTTGTGAGGCAGAATTGAGACCATTAAAATGCTCTGATTTTCAGCCAAATGCTGCTCTTTTCCTTCACTGAACAAACTTTTCTATCCTTATGCCATAACTGGAAAGAATCTATCAGCCCTACTGACCAGTGCACAGCTGTGTAACCCCACACTCTTCAGATGATGCATAATATAGAACTGCTGTATATGGAACTTCACTCAGGAAAGTGGAAATCTAAAGTAACAGTTATAATCTTACCAATCTATCTAAAAAGGCAGTTGGAAACCAGGAACATTTCCAAGGCTATGTGCAACTTCTGTAACAGGTCAAGGCTGAGAAGGAGAAATTGCTTTTCTGGCATTACTTTGATAAATCTCAGAAACAGATCAGAGAGGAAAATCAAGCATAATCCTTTGATCCCCAATGTTTGGGTAAGGTTGTAATGATTGGCACACTCCAAAGGTGCATAAATTTCCTTTCCACAAACTCTATCAACCCCCTCTTTTTCCCTCCTTGTTTTCCTGGTCCCACCTCCACCCCTCCTCCTGCCTGTTCACATTTCCCTTCAGAAATCTGCTGCTCTGGCAAATTAGTGACTGATAAACACACGAGTGGGGCACAGACAATGGAAGTTCACACAAAAGCTCCTCCTCTGCACCTACAAATCCCAGCACAGAGATAAAATCACTGATAACTGCAGCCAGCAAACAGAAGCAGCTCAGCTTTTGTAACCTCTCATGAGGACTTTCTCAGTGAAGCTTGAGAATTGCTAGCTAGGAAAATTGCACAGTCATGATTATTTTATTTCTTCTTAAAAATTACATTTAGTGTGATGACAGCACTAGAGACTGCAAGTTCTCTCTCCATTGAGCAAGCACAGCACTTTGGCTGTTGGTAACTCCCCTTTCCATCACCAGTGCCCAGGTGGGGATCACCCAAGTGGGACAGTTCCCTCTGGGTCACTCATGGCCCCAGCAGAGCCCCCACCTCCATGTGCAGCTGCTCTCCTGCTGCCACGGGAAGGCAGAAATCCTCCCAGTTCCTCTCACCCCTCATTATCCTCTCTGACAGCTCAAATCCACGGGCATGCCAGGATAAAGCCAAGTGGGGGCTCTGGCACACTTGGGCAAGGGAGAAAAGCTGCTTGTGCTGCCCCTGCCCTGGGCAGGAGCCCCCACCCCTCGGGCCCTGCAGCACCAGCTGGAGCTGGGCTGAACAGCCACAGAAAAAGCAGCACCACAAATTATCTCACACAGCACCTGGAGAGATGAGGGTGGGCAAGTAAAGTCCCAGGGACAGGTCACTTCACATCTCCTTTCATAAACCTGCCAGGGTACCTGTGCAGTCATAGAATCATAGAATCACAGAATGGATTGGTTTGGAAAAGACCTCCAAGATCATCAAGTCCAACCCTTGGTCCAACTCCAGTCTCTTTACCAGATCATGGCACTCAGT
>JAWWEV010000004.1:5051895-5068453 GCA_035583235.1 Hafferia zeledoni | reverse complement strand
TTTCCCCTGGCAGAGCTTGAGCCCATCGTGCCCCCTTGTCCTATTGCTGAGTGCCTGGGAGAAGAGACCAACGCCCAACCAACTTCCCTTCACGGAGTTACAGACAGTGATGAGGTCACCTCTGAGCCTACAGTCCCAGCACTACAGTATCTCATGGCCTCCGGAGCATTTCAATAGAAAATGTGCAAATAGTAATTAATGGTCTCTGGGCTATTTTTCCTTTGATTTGAGCAATTTGTGTGCATTCCCTGAATTTTCTCCCTATCCTGTTAGAGGCTTGTTCACACAAAATAAAGGAAACAAATATTAGTTTGCTTTCTTGAGCACCAAAGAAATTAATAAATGCACTCTTCAGGTGTAAAACCTACTTCAAATATGAGTGATCCCAGTAGAGATCTTGGAAATGTTTGGCAAGAGTAAGTGTTTAACCAACAGGCTTCAGAGCAGCAAACAAGTCTAACTACAAAACAAGTTTTGTGGAGCACTGTAAAGTTCTTCACAGTTCTAGGAAGTGAAATATCACATGTAAATAATTATGTAGATGAGGTTTGACCTATAGACAATGCACACCAGAGATATTCTGCATTGACTTCTCTCTTATGTCAATATACAGGGCACAACTGTCCCAGTTTTTGCCTCAGCTGCAGCCTCGCCACAGCTCTGGAGGAGAGTGGAGCACAGGCAGCCGTGGGAGAGAGGAAGTGAAATGATAACATAAAAGATGGTAAGAAAGATTGCAATTGTGCAGTCAGTGTTTCAGCACTGGCTGGTTCTCTTTTGCCCAGAGCCAGGTTAAGCAGAGGCTTTAGTGAGTATTGTGGTGCAGCAGGAAAATCTTGGCCCAGGCTTGGCACCAAAAAAATAAGATAATTCTACCATGTGCTTTCTAAGTTCTTACAGGAAAAAAGTAGAATGCTCTAAAGGTATAGAATTCTCTAAAACTAATGGGCGTTAATGGAAAACTAATTTCAAAATATATATATTTGTATATAACATTTCTACAATGGACAATGTTACAAAGTATAGATCCTCAAATCTGGATAAAACTGAAAAAAAATGAAATAAATGGTATATCCATCATTAACAGGAGCTGGGAATTATGTACAATGGACTATAAATGCTGTCACTGCTAACCTTTAATTAAAGATTTTATAGCTTTTCAGTAAGACTCAGGTATTTAATTCATCTCTCTCTTCCAAAAGAGTCAACTCCACTTGAAATTACATGAATGGCTTAAAGAAAGAGAATTATTTGGTAAAATTTGGGGTAAAGTGGATAACAGCAATTATCCACTGATGCTGAAGGCAAGAAAATAAGATGAACTATTACACTGTATTTTTATGACTTCTCCCTAAAGTAACTTAAAAAACAAATGGGTCTCAAAATTTATGTTTGCTTCAGTCTGGTAATGGATCCTGTAAAGAAGGCGAGGGCTGATCCGCACTGACCAACATTTGCACTGGGGAGGGAGAGCTGCCCTTGATCCAAGGCTGCTCCAGCCCTGCAGGAGGGGCTGGGGGGCCTCAGGACCCCTGCTGGGCTCAGTGTGGGGTGTGACACGGAGTGCAGTGTCTGAACTCCCTTGCCCAGCTCAGGGGCACCAAACAAACCCAACAAAGCACCGCCTGACCCGGGCAGGGATGAGCAGGTCACAGAGAGCACACAGGATGGATTATGCTGTGACTCCCAGGCCAGGAACCCACGCTGTCTGCATGTTAGTTTTACTTAACTAGTATTTATTTCCAGCCTTAATTGTACCTAAAATATTGTTTTTGCCTGCAGACGATTGCTCACCAAACACCTGAATGTTTCTCCCAGGCCTTGGGTCAGATGCCGGCCCTTCCAGCACGGATTCGTGCCCGGGAGGACAAGTTTGGCATGGAGAGCTGCCCTCCAGGAAGGACAGCGAGAGATGGAGGTAACTGAAGATGACCTTGAAGCTCCTTGCTCTTAAGGAAGGCTGGGCCTCCCACGGAGGGAATAATGCACTGGAATGGCAGCCCCGCTCGGAGCAGCCGCTGTTGCCATGGCGATTGATACCGAAAAGCCCACACAGCTCCGAGTGCAGCAGGAATTGTAATTCCTGATATTGTTCCCCTCACTAATGTGGCTCAGGAGCCTGCTCGCATGCTCTCACAAATTAATGTTTGCACGTGCTCCTCTGCCTTTGTCACGCTGCTCCCTCCAACACCAATCCCTGACTGTGCCATTCTCTGCAGCAGCATTTGCATAGTATTAGTTAATTATAATGGAGCCACCAGATGCCAAAGCCCCTGCTGATAAATAATAGTGGGTTCCAAAAGGTATTTACTGATTTAAAATGTATCATCATATATTCATTCCAAGTGGTTTAATTTTCTGAAAATAGCATTAATTATGACCCCACAGCTTACAGGGAGAAGCAGTTTATGTACCAAGGTGTGCACACTCTGCACTTTCCTGCCCTTAATCTCATTGCAATGACGTTGCCAACTCACACTTGTGGTCTCCTCAATCTTACTTCAAACCAGGAAAGGGTTGGGAAGTTTATCACAGGTTCTTCTGGCTAAGTGACTGAAAATGACCTCAAAATAAGAACAAGCAATTGCAGTATAGGGGGTTTAAGGGTAAAATAAAACAGCTTGGAAAGCAAAAAAAGATGGTCAGAATACCCGAGGTTAATACTGTGCTGGTTTTTGCAAAAATCCAAGTCACCCCATGGGGATCTCATGAGATAAAGACATTATTATTACTGTTCTATATTCTGATTGAAATATAATCAGCTGAATCAGATTGGAGATGCTTGGTACTTGCCAAAAATTAAATGGAAAAAAAATATGCTGGGATGTGTTTAGTGAGTTTCTTTTCTGACTTTGAAAATTGGAACCTGTACAGGACAAGCTCCCTCCTATTCCCTTAGACATGACTTGCTTATTAAAATGGCAATTTTACAAATTGCACCAATTTGGCAAATCCCTCAGAAACATCTGATAATATCCATTAAACTAACAGCTGCTCTAACATTATCACACAAAATTCTGTATCTCTGAGGGACACAGAAGTGTTCAGCAAGCAGAGCATCATCCCGGGGCCTCCATCCTGGGACAGGACACACAAACCCCACAGACCCTCAGATCCAGCAGGAATCCCTGTGGCTTTGAATTTTCTGCATGACCAGGAGTTGGTTCTGCCATTGCAGAGTTTAAATCCCAGGCCCCTTGCCAGGAAGAGCCTCCTCCATGGATCTCACCTCCCATCCCCGGGGCAGAGTCCCCCTGGGCTTTATCCCACCTGCCTGTTGTCCCCATTCCTTTCTGGTTCCCAATGTCCAGCTCCGGAAAGGCTCCAGCAGAACCCTAAATCCACACTCCAGTCACACTGGCAGATGACAGCAAACTTTGTTGTATTCCCAGAAGTGTGGGAAAGGCAAGGAACTCGGGTCCAGGATGCTGGTCCACTGCCCTGCCAGTCCCTCCTGACATCCCTGGGCACAGGGATGGGACCAGTTTAACCAGCTGGAAAGCTGGGCCATCCCACCAGTAGCAAGTCTTTGATGCTGCCGTAACTAAGAAGGGGATCCTGGAGGTTTGTACCCACCTACAATAGATATTTATGGAACAGGGGAGCAGTGGCTGACACTACAAAGCTGCCAGCACTGCTGCTGCCTGTGCAGCCCCTCTCACCCCACAACTGTGCACAGCTCAAAAGCATCTACAGAGAAAGAAAATAACCTTCGTTTTTAGCTAGGATGGAATCACCACACAGCCAATCTGTGAAAAACAGAGCAAAGAAAAGCCATGTGGGCCACCCTCAGGAAACCTCTCTGACCCAGTGGGTGGGACAGGTAAGGCAGAGAGGAAAGCCTGGCTTTAACTTGCTCATCTGGGCACCACAACAGCCCAGCTCACAACTCTGAACTCTGCTGAGCAGTGAGGGACAAAGTGGTGCTCACACTGCAGGCAGTGAGGTCACTGCCCCATAGAACTTCCACTAATTTACTTTGCTCGATGGGAATTCTCTGTAAGAGGAGACACTTCTTTTTATTGCAGTTTGCTTCACTTTTAGACTTAAATATTCACTGCATTTAGAACAAGGCACTATTAGCTCTTCTGGAGCACAGACAAAACAAGGGAAGGCTGAGAGTTGTCACATCTCACCCCCACAGTTTACCCAACTGTGTCCCACATTTCTCTAGGAACAGTGATCCAAAGTGAGCCTGAATGTGGGCTCAATAACAATTAAAAAGATGCTTTAGAAATAAAACAGTTTGCAAAGCAACTGATCCAAAGGGTGAAGCACCTTAAAAAAGCAGCGTTGGGGATACAATGAGGCAACTGGCAGAATTTGGTGTAGCCAAAGTTATGAATATGAGCACATCCTATAATGGCCAGGTCTGCAAACACAAGACCCCTGTGGTGATTCTGGGAGGGGGAGACACTGACAGACTTTTCAGGGAACAGCCAGCCCCTGATTATTTTCAGTTCTGTGATCTCAGGGGGCACAGCTATTTTATGATGTAAACAGCACACCTGCCCACGTACCCACAACTTCAGAAAAGAATAGCAATCATTTTTTGAAAAAAAGTATTAGATTATCTACTCAAATGGAAAATTTAATCACTGAGTGACACTCACTGCAATTAAAACTGTAAGGGTCGTGTGCTGACTGTGCTCACAGGAACAGCGCTGAGATTTCCATGGCATTAGATTTGCCTTTCAGTTTCCATGGCTTTGAAACACAAGGCAGCACTTTGCTGGATTTGGGCTGAGATGAACACTCAGCTGTACAAAGTCAGCAATTATTTTAAAACTTGTTGGATAGAAGAAGTGAAATGAAGTGGGTTTTATTGTGATCGAAACCTTTCCTGCTACATTTAATCAAATAAATAAATAAATTTCTTTGCAAAATATATGCAAAGCTAATCCAACCATTTTAATTCCTCTGCAGGAAACCAGTGTATGCCAGCCACTCAGATAACCTTCAGATGTTGTTTTATCTGTTAATATGAGTCATAAACCCGCTTTTTTTTGCTTTTGCATCACCCATGACAGGGTCCCCTCCTGCGTGGGACTGTGCCTGTTCGAGCTCAGCGCTTCTGATTTAGGCTGCAGTTCACACGCTCAGGAAGCAGAGCTGTTAAAACACTCATTAATTAGAGTAACACACACGTCCCGGTGGCCACTGAGGGTGGGGCTCCTTCCCACGATCTGCCATCCCTGGCACTGCCAGACACAGGAGAGTTCCCTTAATAAATCCCAACAGATTCTGGCTCTTTGGATGAACAGGCTTAAAATTATTTCCTGAGAAGAAAACACTTCAGAGCCATGAAATACAACCATGTGTGGCAATAAGTGAGGTAGTTTCTTGACTGTTTCAACTCCAGGATCTCCAAGTATTGACAGACAGACTGACCAAAAGACAATTACAGGCCAATTTCTGCTCCTGGCACCAGGATGTGAGGTTGGAAAGAGGAATCAAGACAATGTCTCCAGCTAAAGTGCAGAAAGAGCAGCAGGACAAACCTTTGTGGGTGTGCATGGGTATCATACAGTCCATCAGTATTCAGCGTTTGTTCTAATTATCCACAAATCTTTGTATAAAAGCAGCTCTTTCATACCACTCTGCCACAGTTCTGTGAAAAACTCTTTTGGGGTGTGAAGGTGCTTGAACTGTGCTCTTTGCTCCCACTGCTGCTTCAGAGACACTGCAAAGGTACCACATTCTCAAGTGTCTTGTTTTCATATTGTGTTTTCCTCTACTGTGCTTTAAGGGATAAATGACTCCTGGGAATGCTGATACAGACCCTTATCTGTACCAGAGGGATCAGCACAGAGGTCACCCCAAAGGTGCCGTGCTGAGTGAGTCCCTCTCAGTGCTGCAAACTCCACTTGCTGCACGTCCCACACAGCTCCCTTTGTCCAACTCAAGCACGAGGAACAGCAGCAGGAAACCAAAGCCATTCCCCCTCACCTTCTGCAGGTAGAGCCATGGCTTTGGGGTTTAATTCTTGATTTACACAATGACTATCTTACCTCTAACCTACGTTCATGCATTATTTTACATTTAATTACAACGAATATCCAACATATTAAAAATGCAACTACCTCCACTTTTGCTGTCAGTGTGCAATTAAAAGTAACTACCAATCTCATTTTTCTTGCTGTTTTGTTCTGAAGGAACTCAGGACAAATACGATTATAGGCTGAGATTTTTCCTAAATAACAATGGGGATTTTTCTGCAAATTACTACTGCTTTTGAAGGAGCTCTAATACTTTAAGCAGTGATAAAGTGGCAGCTGTACATGTTTAATTTCTGAGAGCCAGGGCATAATGCACAAGCATTAATCCCTCCAGCTGTCCAGTAATTAAACATCATGTAAAGCCCAGAGGATATCATTGCTCTGCTACCTTATTTATGAAGGACTTTTCATTTGTTAAATCTAGTAATGATTTTTTCCTTCTTGGAAATAATTGTAGATCCCTCCACCATGGCAAGAGCACTCCAGTTACAGCTCCCTCCTGTAAGATGGCAGGAGTTTCAGGCATGTTTCTTTCCATCACATGCTAAAATACTCACGAGTAGTGAGAGTAGATGAATATTCCCTTTACAGACAGAAATACAATACTATGGGCTGTAACCCCTTTGAAGTTGGTGGGTTCCTCTGGGAGAATGTATGGCCAGATCTGGTCCTTTGGGTTTGCCTTCCCTCTGAGCTGACTGAGGGACTCATCTCTGTGCACCTGGGCTGTTAATGAAGAGAATGAACAGAATTCCTGACTGACAAAAGCACACACTCATCCCACTGCAGTGGAAGATAAAATCAGTGCTCCATCACCACCAAGTTAAAAGCTCTCAGCAGGATCAGTGGAGCTCTGGAATGAACAGCATCAGAGTGGCCATACCCCACTGGCAGCATGGGGAGAGGGACTCCTGCCAAACAGGGACCTTCTACTGCATGAAGAAAAAGGTGCTGAGAGGATGTGATGCTCTTCATTGTCACAGGACAATGACAGAAGATGATAAAACAATTTAAGAGCCAACAGAAAGGGCACTGCCTGTGAGTGTAGGTGCCGGAGCAGAGTGGAGGAAAGTGGCTTTAAATCAGCTTTGCAGTTTCCCCACTTCAGCAGTTCATCAGCAGGTGGATGTGCTGGAGGGATCAGAACAGCTTTAGCCTGGTTTAAACTCTGCCTTCTGCCAGGGGCTCTCAGGTGACCCTCAGGTGGGGACTGTGGAGCAGGGCACTGGAAAGAGCTGACCTGAAACTGCACTTGGACCTTCCAAGGAAAGGACCCCTCACTTGGAGGCACTGCTGCTTTTTATGGAGCTTTTTTTCATGCATTTTTTTTCACATGCCTGGAGCTTTGCCAGGAAAACGTGGAAAGCTGAGCGGTTTGTAAGTTCTATCTATCTACCTACAACATGGAAACATGAAGGCTGGGAGCTGCCACAGCAAGCACACACAGCTCACAGCTGAGCATCACTGTGCTCACTGTGCTTTCCCTAATTCATTTCAAAAACTTCATCCAGTTTGTGCCCTTTTATTCTGGCTTATCATCACATCAAAAGGCTGAAAATCCAGAACTAATTGTGAGTCACATGGTGAGCAGTGAAAAGTCAGAAGAGCAGAGTCCCAAAGAAGATGCTCTCAGTTCTGAGGCTGCCACTGTCACGAGACCCCTGCAGGAATTCCTGCTCTCATCCTTGGCCAGCTGTATGAGGTCACTGTAGGTATGTCCATCACCTGCACAGCTCCCATGGATCAGTTTCTCTGTGCTGCAGTGTAGCCGAATAAATCACAGTATGGGTAAAGAGCTTCTTATGGCATCAATATATCAACAAATACATCATTTCCCTGCATCTGGCTATTAGGAAAGGGGAGAACTGCCACCTATCAAACTCCTCCTCTGCAAGACAGAATTACCACACTGGGTGCAGAACTGGTCCAGGTGAGAAACAGTTTTTTGCTTCTTTTTATGCACTCTTACTTTCAAAGGCAGGTATTTGCACTTTCAGAAGCTGTGTGTGCACTGAAGTTAGCAGAGTTCTTAAAGCTGGGAGGAAATGATTCAGGCAGACAGGCACTTACCTACCCATGTGCCAGGATTAATACCTGCAATTAATCCCTGGTGCAATCACAGGCTGTGCAGACAAATCTGGATCCCCAATCCCTGCTGCTTCATCCCCTGCAGGTTAAAGAATTTGCAGGTTCCACTGCTCCCTTGCAAAGTTCCTCCACAGGGTGAAAAACACACCATTTTTCTCCCTGTTTGTGGGTGACACCACCAATAAAGTGCCTCACGGGCCAGTGGAAGTGGCTTCCAAGCAGTAGGATGGGGCCAGTGCTCAGACTCCTTAGGAAAAAGAGTTGCTTTCCTAATACTGGTACCAGGGCAGGCCTAAGAGGCAGCCAAGGCAGTTTTACACATGCCTGTGGAAGTTTTTATTTGAACAAATACCATTTACCAAACTGCTGTTTGTCACTACAGACAAACAAGGCAAACAAGACCTTTATTTCAGATTAGTTCAGCCTGCTGGGCTTGCTCCTAAGCCAGCTGGTTTTAGTGCTGGATTGTACAGGGGGACACCAACAACTCAAAGGAAATATTTGACCTCTTTGTTGTTTGAGAGGATGCATTTTTTCCAGCATACCAGGGCCTGCTGTTTGCTGCTGACCCCTTTGCCCAGAGGGGGCTACAGGACAGCACAGAGACTGCAAAATCTCCCCTCCCTCCAAGAAAGATACCGAGCACTGCTGTGACAAACCCTCTGCAGGTCCCACACGGTGCTGATGGAGACAGCAAGTCTCCAACAGTGACCAAAAGCAAAGCAGAGGGTGCAGAGCACCACGTTATTGTTTCCATTTATACAAGACAATGCACCAAAACTGCAGCTGACACAAAGCACAAAGGAGAATCCAACCCAAACAGAACACCCTCTTATTCAGATTCTGTATTTTGTCCCCGAATTTCTAAACAGCTGCTTTCTCCCTCCAGCTGGCTGTGCCAGTGTTTACACTGGATAAATTTCACACTGATTCAAAAAGCAATTACATCATTCTGAGAAGAAAAATCCATTAAGAATTATCAAGCCCAGAACAGTATCTGGAAAGCAAACTGCTTGAGGAGGAATAACCATAAAGCACTTGCACTGTTCTCAGTTTTGGATGATTCTTCCACCATAACCATTGCTGTAGATCCTCCCTTAACCTGGACTGTGGACATTCTGACACAGGGCCAGGCACCTGCACACCCTTTGCTCCTGGACAGCAGCACAGTGCTGTCAGGGGTACAAATCACCACTGCAAAATGCAGGCTCAGGTGATGCTCCTAAACTCCATATTATGTCCTTTTGCAGAACTGTAATTCTAAGAACCGGTTATTCCCATCAAGAAAAAGGAGTATCCACAGTTCAAGTTTGTTTCAAGTGTCACATGAGGTTAAAGTAGTATCTTTATTAACATGGATTTAGAAAGAGCTTAGGGGTTTTCTTCTGGGTGCCCTCACTGACACTGTCCTCCAGTCATCATCCACTTGATTATTGCACGTGCAGCTCTCACCACAGAAATTATTCTGGGCACAGATAAATTCCCTTCCAAACATTCTCCAGCAAGATGTGTTATTTACAGACAAGCTGCTCAGCTCTGTGAGAGGTGCAGCCTCCATGGGGTGCTCTGCTCTGGGGGCTGCAGGGGACAGTGCTGAACCTTCTTCTAAAATGAGAACAAAAACGAGGAGTGCAGAGATTAAAACAGCAACAAAAAAAAAAAAAAAGAAAAAGAAAAAGTGTCTGAGCTGGTCAGAATACTGTGTGTGCTGAGATAAGAGAAAACAGAGAGAGGAGGATTCTAAACAGAGGAGAAATGGGAATGTTAGCAGAGTATCAGTGAGGAGGCTTAGTGGGGTTTATCAGATTTGGGTAAGAGAGAGGATAGCTATCAATCCTCCACAAGCTCAGAGTTTAAACTGCTAACACACTTGTTCTCATCCATGAGGAAAGGACCATAATTTGACAAGCAACCTCCCTGAAATGGAGCCACCACAGTCACCAGCAGTGCCTTTGCCTCCTCCTCAGGGTGAGTTTAATGCTCTGAAGGGGCCCAATGGAGCTTAGACTGGAACCTTCTGCCATTGGCACCCACCCAGGATGCCCCACTTTGCCTTCAGCTTCCCACAGTCAGGCTCAGCAGATTCCCAAGGTGCTCCCACCGAGCTGGGGACAACAGTCTGTCACTGGGAATTAAGGAAAGCCACCAATTCACTTCTCATGAGTTACCCAACAGTGATCAGAACACGGTGATTTGTCCTTGGGTTAAATTTACATTTCAAGAACCTGCACATGCCCTAAAACTGCAGAACACAAAGCCAGAGATGCTGAAACATCCAGAACAGCAACACTCAGCTGTTTCTAAACCCATTAATGCTGGAATTATGTGGCATTCAGAACATATTTACATTCAGTTTGGGACTTACCTGAAGCCTTGAAAAAAAGGAAGTTCAAAGCAATTTCTAGTAGATTTTTACTATAAATAAGAGACTCCATGAGACAACCCCTCCTGTGTGAGCAGCAGCAGCAGCAAACCAGGAGAGGCAGCCACCAGTGTAAAAACTGTTCTCATTTCACTAACTCATATTGGGAAAAAGAATATTTTTTTCAATAGCGGTTACAATTATTTTCTGAACTTGCCTCTAATTCAAGCTTCCCATTCAAAGAAAAAAAAATATGCTGTAGAGGGAACACTTAAAGAGTTTCACACAGAAAACAAATAAAAGGAAAAAGTAAAAAAAGGACAAAGAAAAATATTTTTATAATGAGTGCTGAACAGTAGAACAGAAAGTAAAAAAAATAAAAGCTTCAGTAAGATTTTGTTTGATAAAGCAAAGAAATAAATTTAATCCACACCATTTTACCCAGAACCACAAAATGTTCACGTAAAACATACTTTGTTATTCAACTTCAATGAAAAGATGTAATGTGGATTATGAACTGGGTAGGTATGAGAGCCCCAAATTCACTTTTCAAACGAAGAAGCATCGATGTGTGCTTGTATGTGATCATTCAACCCTTCCCCAGTAATCTAGAAATAAAAATCCCATTGCTGGTATCACCTACAACACCAGAAATATTGATGGATGGGTAAATACACAGAACTCAGGGAGCTTCTGAACAGCTTGGGATCGTTTGCATATAAGGAGTTTAGTAAGAATGGAATTTAGAACAGTATTAGAAAGGTGATTTCACTTCTGCAGACTGGTAAGACTGATGTTCCCTAAATTCTGGTGGTCTGTACAAAAAGAAAGTTTGAAAATCAACTGGAACACCGAAGGAAGCCACAAAAACGAGTCAAGCATTCATTCAAAAGAAAATATTTGACAAGATGAAGCATAAAGAACTAAATATGTTTAGTCTATCCAAAAGACAGTTTGAGCAATGGTTTGTTTGCAGTGTAGGAGTTTGCACAGAGTGGCAGCCCTGTCAGGGAGCTCCTTCACTCAGCAGAGAAAGGCCCAATAAAAGGCCATGGCCATTTAGGGACTGAATTTAAAGCAGTTCTGGTGCACAGCGTGTCATTCTCTCCCTGTCCAGTGACATCCACAAGCTGCCAATGCAGGAATGTCCAGGCCTGTCCCTTCTATCCCAGCAGCAGCCTCAGAGCTGCAGAGACACCCCAGAGGGAGGTTTGAACACTATTCCAGTCCTTTCCACAACAGCTGGGTATTAACCCTGACCACCATGCTCCAAACTAACTGTATTCTGCTACTGCAGTAAAAGAATGCACTCAGTACAAAGAACAGTTAACCCTCCACAGAGTTCACGCCCTCTCCAGACAGCTCCACCTGCAGAATCCTTCTTTTCTCTCTGTTTCTAAAACTCACTGCTTAGCACTGCAAGTCTAGAGAGGAAAAAACCCCTGTTGGCAGGAAAAGTCATCCCTTTACACTGAATTTGTAACAGTCACCAGAGAACTTGCACAGCCCTAACCAGAGATGTTGCAGATGTGTCAGATTCCCCCTGACTCACTAGGAGTGCATCCAGCCTCGTCAATGCCACTCTCACAGTCCTTCTGCCCATCACACCGCCAGGACGACGGGATACACTTGTTGCTTAAGTCTCCACAGCTGATCTTCTCAGATGGACACACTTGCTTGGCTGAAAGAATAAAAAAAAGAAAAAAAGTTAAACATAATTCTAAGCACAGAACACACCAGCACAGAGCAGCAGTGGTGGGCACATGACTCTGAAAATACCACCTTAAGCCAGGAAAGAGGAATTGCCTAATTTTAGTATAAGGGTTTGCTTACATGTATGGTATTGCAAGGCAATGTCTAAATTTAATGATCTGGGCACATTATGGTCAGCAAACCTGGGGAAAAGCAGCAAGCACAACTCTGAACCCATGTGTGTTAAACAAACTGAGCTGCCAGTGCCTCCATCAGAGACAGCCCTGACCTGAGACAGACACAAAGACCTGCAGAACCAAAACCCCAGGACATGGAACAGCACAACTATAAAAGAAAATCTGCCAGATTTATCTGGAACCAAGTAAGTTGTAAAGCTCATTCTCTTACAACTAGTTTGCATTGCTAAAATTCCTTTTTTTCCCCTTCATACTGGTGTAAAGAGCAACAGATCTACATTTATTGTGACAAGGCTGCTGAAATGCAAAATATTTCATAGTTTAAACCATTGTTTAGCATTCTGGAAACATCATCTAGATTGGTAGGATTTGCTTATTAAACAGACCAGTTTTTCTCTTTTAAAAATCACGTTTTTAAATAGTTCTTCCATTGGTATTAATGATGATAAAATGCTTTATATGGGTCTGCTCAAAAGGGAGGAGCCTGAATTCTAAATTAAAACTTCCACATTAGCCAGCCCTGGTAAAGTTATTTATGCAAAGTCAATCAGCTTCCCAAGTGCTGAGTGAGAGAGGATGGAAATTACCCCTCTCCCTTTCCACGTGCACAGGAAGGCTGGGAAAGGGCATCTCACAGCCCCAAAGCATCAATCAGCCATTTAATCCCGGAATTTCTCTGTCTTAGCACCTTCAAGTGCCAGAAGAGGCAGTTTCGAGGAGCTGTGGGCAACCAACACATCAAGAAAAATTAGGCCCTGCCACAGACAGACAGTTAATAACAGATGTAATGGAGTTTTACAAGCCTGAGGCTTGACAGCATCTCTGCTGAAATTTGCTCGCTGCATCCCTAAATAACAGTTATGAATGTTGCATGATTACAGGGGGAGGAAAAGGGATGCTTGCTTAGGCTTTTGGATTAGTTCTCCAGTAGGTCAGTGAGTTAAGAAACAATCAAATCCAATGGAATAGAACAAAATTCTTCCTTTTATTTAGCGCTGGGAACACGGGGATAATTTCAGCAAAGACATGTTCAATCAGACCTTTGTGTTTCCAGGTTTATATACTTAGTTACAACTGGTAACCCCTCCCCAAAGTTAAGCAATGTATTTAGGGTGACTCTTACCAGCTCTAATGGGCCACTCTTATCTCTGTAGCTCTATATTTCCTTTTCACTAAACAATGGTACACTTCCAGCCTCAACCTAGACAGAGTTTCTGATTTATTTCTTACAGTTCAGCTTTTCAGCTTATAGGGTTAAATTCTTCTTTGTCTAAAGCTCTGCATGGTTAAGATCACTGACAAATTAAGGTACAAGCTAAAATCAAAAATTGATATAAAATACAAAGTTAATACAATAAAAATTAGTAAAGACCTTATGATTTTATGGAGAAGGGATAAAATCCTTTTTCTTGAGGGGTCCCTGAATCATCAGGAATAAAACCAACCCAGCAGCTCAGGACCCACATCCCACACCTTCCCCTCAGCCCCAGCCCCGTTGCAGGTTTGCAGTGCAAGACTGTGGGGACACTTGGTGGCACTGAGCATGTGCTTGCACAGCAGGCAGGCAGCACCTCTGTCACCTGTGCCAGGTGGTGTAACAGGAGGGGTTTGGTGAGCCCTCCCAGCAGCAGAGCTCTGCCCACAGCTGGATGCCAGGGCCAACCAACTCTGAGTATGGCCAAGCAACTCACAGATAAGGAAAAAATTCTGTGGCAGCTGCCAGGCAACAAGCAGCCCCCTCAAACATGAGAAACACGCAGCTAAAATGGTCCATTTTGCACCCCAGAGCCCCTCAGCACGGAGGGATCACCCAAAAACACCTCCTGGTCCAGCCTTAGCTGCCCCTCACACACACAGTGTGAGCCTGAAGAACACTGGGCTCAGACATACAAATCTGCAGCCTTCAGAAACAGGGTCTGTGTGGGACTGGCATACTGGGGAAACTGGGAGACCAGGAAGTCACAGAAACATTTCTTAATTAGGTTATTGGTCCACATTTCCAAAAAATTGCTCTAGTTCTTCTTGCTCAGGGCTGTGGTGATGGAAAGGAAAGTTTGTTTCAATGCCAAGTAGGATCAGTTTTTCCATCCTTATAATAAATGTGCTCAGGAATAAGTAGGTCAAGACAGGTGAGAACACATTCTATACACCTGGTGTTGAAGAAGGTGAAATATAACTATAAAGTGGTATTATCACACAGTGGGATCATTAACCAACACAAAGGGTATTTATTGGTCACAGTTTGAAGTGTGGGCATTACTGTTGCTCAGCTGCTTTGGGAAGCTGAAAGGTTTGGAAAGGTATAGGCAGAAGACTCCTTTTTATGGAAAGCAATCTCTGTGTTAATCATCTCCCTGACAGGGTAATTACAGACATTTAAGATATGTAAATCAAAGCCTGAACTTCCAGGGATGCAGCAACAGAAGCTGCTGCTGGTCACAGTTCACCAAACTGTGTTCAGTGGTGTCTGTACCAGGAGCCACCGACCTGTAAGCACAGGCAGGTGACAGAGGAAGGATCTCACACAAAACCCCAAACATTTTTGGTGAAAACACACCTGCTTTTTCAGCCAGTTGGGTGTTTTCTCCCCTCTCCCCAGGGAGGCTGCAGCAATGCAAGAGGAGTCCATGTCGCTGTCCACACTATGAAACTTTCAGCAACTGCACCCAGACTCAACATTCCTGTTCCCACAAACCCTCCTGGGCTGACGTGACCAACATGTTTACTACTTCCCACTCCCCTCTCCATGCTCCCAGAAGGGAAAGGGTTAGTGCTGTGTGTGATGGTGAGTGCTCCTACTCGGATCTATTCTGCACCAAGGCGAGATCTGCCTTTACAGAAAAGCACCATTAAACAACTTGGTTGAAATGTCAGACACATCAACACCAATTTATCACAATGAACTGCAAATGCCAAGGATGGACAACAATGGTTTATTTATAAGGAGACAAGAGCAAAGAAGACAAGAAGGTTCCATTTACTCCCTACCGCCAATGGCACATTCTTCTTTTTCTTTAGAGGAGGCTACAAAGTCTTTCAGAGAGCACAGAGCCCAACTGGCGCCCCACTGTTTGCTTCCTCTCGTGCCACTGCTGTGCTTTTCAGGCACCGGACATCATGTATATTCAAGAAAGCCCAAGAAAACAAAATTGATTTACTTTCAGAAGACCATTTGTCAGGTTCTCACCAAACAGGTACTCTAAGAGCATACACAAAATGTAATTAAGCAGCTTCTGCTGGTGGGAAACCCACAAGACTTTTCATCAGCAGACTGAAAAGAATGCCCTTGGTGGAAATACATCATCTCACAGGTCTGAACAGCTTCTCTATCTCTGGTGAAATAACTCCCCATCCTCTCCAGACTGCCCCTTGTGTTTTCCCCAGGTTCTTCAGAAGAAAAATTCCAACTCCAAAGTTTTTTTGCAACAGAGAAAATACCATACTAAAGTGGTTTAATTAATTTCTGCCATGCCAATAAACTGTTCCTGCAAAATTTCCACTGTTGTTTTGGGACTTCAAGCTCCTACCTCCCTCCTTCCTCCAGCAGTCATCTATTTTTTTTTAAAGGAATGTTTTTAACATCTCCTCAAATGCTGCCCTTAAATCTTCTCTTGTCATAGCTGGCAGTCCTTCCTCAGGGATGCACCAAGGACAAAATAAATGTCCATACCTGTCCAAGTACAGCACTAGAACCTCTGTATTTCCAGACAAAACAAGCAAAACTGCTGAGTGAGCAGCTGTTTAGCAGAGAGGAGGGAGCTGACAGGCAGAGATTGTATAGGGAAATTCAGAACTCGGAGTCCCCAATTATTGAAGATTTGTGATTCAGAAAAACATCTCAGTCATAAATTTGCTTATATAGCTCTTTATGTGTATGTGTATATGAATGTATATCCCAGTCTACACTCACTACTTTCCCATTAAAATAATTAAGGTGCATAAGAAACACATTTTAAAACCCATCTTGTGACTTAAATTACTCCTCCCCCCCTCAGGTGGGTGCTGGGAACAATGGCTCTATCCTACTCACCCACTGCTCACTCTGTAGCTCAGGACAGGTTGCTGCTGCTTTAGTTTACTTCACTTAACCCTTCAAGACACATCAGATTGTTATATAATCATATTTCATAGAATCACAGAATTAATTGGGTTGGAAAAGACCTCCCAGATCATCAAGTCCAACCCTTGGTCCAACTCCAGTCCCTTTACCAGATCATGGC
>JAWWEV010000004.1:5023422-5051795 GCA_035583235.1 Hafferia zeledoni | reverse complement strand
TGGCAGAGCTTGAGCCCATCGTGCCCCCTTGTCCTATTGCTGAGTGCCTGGGAGAAGAGACCAACCTCCACCTGGCTGGAACTTCCCTTCAGGGAGTTACAGAGAGTGATGAGGTCTCTTGGCAGGAGTGCCCAGAGCACCCACCCTGGGCCCACAGAAGCTCCCCTGAGCCCACAGCCCTGTGGGTGCCCATGTGTGGGTCTGTGTGTTCCCAAGACATGCAGGCAGAACGTGGGATGGGGAATGCTGACCAAGAATTGTTCCCACAAAGGTTTGGAGCTGCAGGGAGCTCTCCCTGTCCTTCTGTCATCAAAACCAACATGCTGCTAAAGGCACCAGCCTGCTGGGACAGCAAGACTGAGGTGAACTTGCAGCTTCTCCTACAGCCAGTGCAGCAGCAGCAGTGTTTGGTTTGCTCACCACATCTGTGCTGCACATACACCTGAGATTATTGAGAAAAGAAAGGCACCTTTACATTTCCAGCTGAAGGCAGCCCAGGCCACAACAAATGTCATGATTAGTGGCTTAAGTGAATTAAGATGACAGCACTCAGAGTTGGAAGGAGACCAAAGCCCCACAAGCAGTTCCTTTGTGGGCAGAGGCAGTGACCCATCCACCCATCTGGGAGCACAGGATGGGCTGTGCTGGGTGGCACTGGGGCACACTGACAGCCCTGATTGCCAGGACATGGGGGCTTGCACTGCTGCTGACTCTTCATTACTGAGTACGTACACACGTGCCATAACCTTTGTGAGAGCATGCAAAGGCAGAGAAACAGTGGAAAATATATTTTTCTTCACAGAAAAATAATTAACTTACGGACACTACCTTTAAACTTTCAACACAAATTACTACAAACAACTCAAAAGACAGATTAGAAAAGGCAACTAGGAAGCTACACTTAAAAGGTCAGGAACAGTACTAAGAGTTGATACACCTGATAAACAGTTGGGTTCTGTGGTGTGATTTGTTTGATGGTGACTTATGTTGAGAGGTTCTCAGGGGAACAGAAAAGGATTTACAGAGATTTCACTCCACTGCATTGCATAGTACAGCCCTTATTAACTCCATTCTTGAGTGCTTCTAAGAAAGGCTTCTCTACAACAGCATGGGCTGGGAGCCTTTGATGAGTCTCCAACTCCTCTACCTACAAACTGGAGGGAGAAAACAAGCTTAGTGTACAAAGGGTTCAGTGAGTCTAAAAGAGCCAGCACGTACCCTGCCTTTGTGCAGATTGTCACCTCTGACATCAGAGCGAAATAACCAGGAATTCAAAATCCCAGGATTAATCCCAATTACTGATACAGACCCCCTGGCGGAGTAACAGTGAGGTGGCTCTTACAGGAAAAGCTGTTTCACACACAGACAGCACAAACAACCTGAATAGAGGAAAAGATTCTCAGGTATAATGTCAATAGTTGTAACAGGTCACATAAACTGTATTTGAGCACAGGGCAAGAGCTAAGAGGTCTCTACAGTAGGCTGGAAAGAAATGGCATCAGGTTTTATATTAATCAGTAACTCAGCTTCATGTCTCCTAACCTGAGCCATCTGCAGGAAGGGATTCTTTGCCCAAGTTCAGAGCTACCCTGGCACACTTATGGTTTGCTTGCAAGCCTTTCCAGAACACTGAATATTGGCACAGCCCAAGCTACCACGCTGGGCAGAAAGGAATAGGACTCTGGGGCTTCTAGTGCATCATTTTTCCTTAGATTCCTGATTGCTGTGTCTTACTCATCCACTTCAAAAATCAAAACTCCCATCAAACTTGGCTATGAAAAGCATTTCGTTCCCTCAGTCTGACTGGCAGGACTTCAGCTGATTTTGCCTTCCTGTAAACACAGCAAATGCTCACTTGCTGCAATCATCTGAGCACATCTCACCTAATTCATCTCACAGCTTTGCAAGATGATACCATTTTGATGGCACTTCTGTTCTCTTCCTGATATGCCCAACAGGCCCTGCTGCTGAGAAATAAAGTCCTTAAACTCAAGTCCCTGGGCTCATTCTGGGTAAATCCAAGTCTATGTTAATGATCCATTGTAAATGGGAGGTAAAATGGATGATTTAAAGGATCTTCCCTGGTCTCAAACTATTGGAAAATTGTGATACTTTCAGTAGGAATCAGGAAGCTTTTTAGCTGCCTTTACCCCATCCTCGTGGTCATACTTCTGAAGTTTCAGAATTTACAAACTAAGATCAGATGTTGAACAGCAATCAGCTGAGCCTCATTAAATTGCAATCCTCCTACTGTCTGGCACTTGTAAAACAACAGGGTTTTACTGGTGACATTCCCACACTGTCAGCTCTGGCTGTGCACAGAGAGACCAGTTTCTAAGAGATCATGACAGGTTATTAAGCATGAGAAAGATGTACATGATACAGAAGGGTTTTCTCTCCCAAACAAACTACATCTCATTACCTGCCACTGCACACATGAGGATTCAAGAAAACATTGCAGAGGTTTGTTCCCTGCAGCAGCTTTTTTGCCCAAGCACCTTGAGACAAGTTTCCTTCCCAGAAGACACTTACCATGTCGCCACAGAGGGTTGGCAATCCCTACACCAGGCCAGTCCTTGGGCTGTCTTGGCCTTTCTCCCCCTGCCAGCTGCCCCAGCCCACCTTTGTGTGATGTCTCTCAGATGTCAGTTAATGCCTCTAAGCATTGAATTGGTCAGCAATGAACGAATCCTTTAATAACTTGAATGAGACAAAGATAACCCTGGGAATCCATCCTTACCAGCATTTTACACAGTTCTGGATGGTGCCAACCTGCCCAAAAACTGTGACCACCACCTGCCCGTGGTGTGATCTGTTGCAGAGCTGAGCATGATAGACAAGACTCCACAAGACAAGGCAGAAAAGGCAAACAACAGAAACAAGGCTGTGCAACCTCCACCTGAGTAAAACATCATTACACAGTGTGCAGCCATGCAGATCCCACGAGCCACGTGCCATTCCAAATGCTGGTTTTACATCCTTCCTGACACCACAGCCACGTGGCCACTGGAAATACATCCTCAGATTAATCCAGAGAAGAAATTAATACAGCCCAGGTTACTCCCTTTGAGGCACACCCCTGATTGTTTGAGGAACAAAAATGGGGTTTTGACAAACTGAAGTCTGAGGCCATCTGCCAACTTTTCCCCCTATTTCTACCAACTTTGGCCCTTTGCAAGCCTTCTTGATGGAAGAGGAAAATCCATTATTTACCCTGGACTTCTCATGGAGAAGTGTTCAAAGCCCTAACACGGTTCCGCCTTGTGAAACCACCAAACTTTCTCACCTTTGTCTCTGCTCCACCTCTAAGCCAGGGCAGAACTTGGTCTTCAAGAGTTGTGACACCAAGACCTTATTCTGGCTACTGAAAACTTGAGTTTCCATGTCAGATCATTTTGTACTACTTAAAATTGTATTTTCTCTTCACCAATGAGCTTCTCTGATCTCAGCAATCAACTGGCCATGCCCTTACTGTGGCACCAAGGAAAGGAGAGAAGACATTGGTAATAAAGACAGGGGAAAACTTAGACACCAAAGCAAGAAATGAGAACAGCTGAAGGAGAACCTGTTCCTGGCGTAGCTAAAGCAGCAATGTGCACACTCTGCTGATCTCAAACAGTTTAATAATAAACTGACAGTTGACTTTGCGAGTTAGCAAATACACAGGCCTGCCAGCAAAACCCAGACTCAGAATTTTCTGTAGAGACAGTTTTCTAATAGCAAAGCTATTAAATATTCCTTTTTGTAAGAGGCATTCTTCATTCTCAATCAAAAGCAAAGCTTGAAAAAAAATCCAGCAATGACATGGCTTTGTTTAAGAAGGTCAGATAAAAAACTCCCCTTTTTTCTACCCTCAACATAACATCTTCTTAAAACTCTATTGTTTTTAGAGCTAGTTTGAAAGTGAGTGATGAACAACATTGCCCTGTCAAACCTCCCATCCCACCAGTGTCTCCATCAGTAATTACCCTGTCAGTCTGGGTACACGTTGCCACTTGTAATGCAGTTCAGCCTCCCCTCCTTCTGCACTAACAGTAATGGGGGAGGTCAGGGGGAAAAAATGGAAAAAGAAAACCAAACAAATCAAAAGGGTTTGTCTTTCCTGTAGCCCAGGAATCCAGCAAACCCCCAATCTTTGGCATGGCTGAGAGCAGAGCTCTGTTCCTCAAGAGATCCTCTGCTTTGATCCAGGAATACCCACTGTGAAAAATGAAGTGTGGCTACAGACAGGCTTTAGAAACCTGTCCTGGCGCACTGTGCCCCCTGACTGGGGACGTCTGGTGCTTTCCAGGCAATTCTGATTCAGGCCTCAGGAGAATAAACCCCTGAAGAGCAACAGCTGCCCCAGCACAGACTGGCCCAGCTCAGCTGGGAACCAGCAAAGCTCAAACACAGACACGCTGTGGGAAGAAAGAAGAGGGTCAGGCAGCAGAGAGTCGGGAGGTTAAGGTGGCACGAGCTGGGCATGAATGAATTATTAGCTAATTAACCCTAGGAAATGCAGCCCCTGCAAGGCAAACCTGTTCCCTTCCCGAGGGCAGTGACTCCGGAGCTTGTGGGCAGATTCCTGAACAACTTCCCAACTTCCCCAGAGCTGAGGAGTTGATGTGTTTGGCTGTGAATGGAGCCCTGGGGGGCACAGCTGGGAACAGCCTCAGCCTCCCCCACCCGAGGGTGACTCCTCAGAGCCCTTGGGATCTGGTCAGTGCCAGCCCCGTGCCCAGGCACAGCCCAACTCCCTCTACTTGGGCATCCATCCCATGGGCACTCCAGAGCACATTCCCACGCCTGTCCCTCATGGTCTGACTGTGGCCAGAGCTGATCCCTACAGGAACACAGGGAATAAATAACATTATTCTCCTGATCTCTACTGAGTCAGGAATGCTTCCTCCTTCACTCTTTTGGGTTCTAAATACGTTGCAGCTTTAACAACATCAACTTTCTTCACTAAAGATTCAGTGATAAAATACTCCAGATTGCAGCACACAATAAATCAATCAACCCTCCCTGTGTGGATTTGTAACTCAGCAGTTTGAAAGCATCTTGGAACAATTTCTGCACAGATACTTTTAGATAAGGGACAAATTTACTTTTTATTGAATCAAACGTTATTTGACTGGGTTTGATTCATAGATAAAAATGATGGAGTTTCCTCAACTCTCTTCAAATCTGTGGCACTGGGACCCTAAAATGTTAAAAATTAGTTTCTAAAAATAATTCATTCTTTTCAGTAGCAGAATCTCACTCAGTACAAGCCTAACAGACATAATCACCTTGGTTGCTTGTCAAATTCTTATACAAGCAGCTGAGACAGCACCAGGACAGATTTATCTATTTTTCTTCCCATACATTAATTTCTAGAATTCCCCAAAATAGGCATCCCAGAGTGCTCCATTTCTATTACAGCAAATCCAGAAACAAATTCCAGATGGCAGCTTATTTCATACATATTCTGGCATATTTAGGCTCTTGACTTCTCTACTTTGGAAGCAAATTAATGCTCAACTTAAAAATAGGTTTTAAAGCACAGTTTAAAAAATATTCACCTGAATGTATCACACAATTAAGAAAAATCAATTCCAAGATGTGAGTCTGAACTTGAGGACTGGAAAAACAAAGTATTTTGAAAGTACTGAAAGTAATTACAACAATCACTTAAATTGGAGAAATGCCTCTGCAAAGGTGGCTGTTTTATGGGGCCAACACCAGGCTGGATTTGAGAGCTCTAAACAGGTCAGAGCAATACTGGGATGAACCCTCTGTGATGATCCTCACAGTGTCCTGACACTGCTCCTTTAGCAAACACATAAGCCAAGAAATACCTTGGGGGCAACTTCCATTTCCAGCAAGGCAACAAGAGACTACTGAGCCTGTAAATTGAGATGCAAGATTCATATATATAAATAAACTTCATATATATGTATAAACTAGCAGATAATCAACATGTAAAGTGTATTATATAAATTTTCCTCTGGCAGTTCCTGTCTCTCACTCTTATCCCTTTAGCAATAACTAGGAAATTGTGAGATATTCCAGTACTATCCTGAAGATAAGCACAGTTTGCTATCTGATGAACTCTAATGAACATACTGTTAATTGCATAACCTTCCTTCAGTACAGGAACTTTTCTGTTCATCAAGGGCATGGATTAAACAGCTTCTTTACTTTGGAGCATCCTTGTAATTAATAATATATTCTTCCCACTTCTAAATATAACCTATAATGAGATGCTTTTAAGAATCCAAGCTGCACCTTTCACCAAGTGCTTTTGATCAGATGAGGAGCCGGAGCTCGTTGAGGCAGCAGAGCCTGGTTTGGCTGTGACTGTCGCATCCCAGTGCCTGAGCCTGGAAGCTGCAAACCCCCTTCAAAGAGGTCACAGCAGCAAAGCCCCTTCCCCAGCTGGAACACAGCACCTCGGTATCTCTGGGGACATTCTTTGCAGATCAGAGAGGAAAAGGAGTCTATAGGTTAGATATAGACAGCATATATAAGAGAGTGTACATTATATATTAGGGAACTTCTGCTCAGTGAGGAATAATAACTCCAGGAAACCTCTGCCATCAATCACCTCTCAGGTGGGTGAGCTACTGCACTCTGCAGAATTATGTTTTCCATCCATGTGACATGTCACCTCTCAGAGATTTCTCCTGATTTCCATTTGTTAAGGCAAGACAGACCCCAAGGATCACACAACAGAAAAAAAAAGGTTTCTTGGTCCCTGTGCCTGACTTTTGAGACTTTCTGAAGAACTTCTTTATCCTGAGGGTGGCAGAGCACTGGAACAGCTGCCCAGGGAGGCCATGGAGTCTCCCTCTCCAGAGACATTCCAACCCCCCTGGCTGTGTCCCTGTGTCCCCTGCCCCAGGTGACCCTGCCTTGGCAGGGGGGCTGGACAGATGATCTCCAGAGGTCCCTTCCGACCCTAACAATTCTGTGATTGTCATCCTCCAACAGTGACCCATGTTTGGAGGGGGAGGAGGAAGGAGAGTGGCTCTGCCTGACCCATGGAGTTCCCTTAACCGGACAACAATATTTTTGCCCTGAAAATTCCTTCCCAGTGATCTGCCCAGCTAATTCCCAGATGGAATACCTCCTGGTGCCCAAGCTTACTGTGCCTTGCAGCAAATCGCTGAGCCAAATGGCTTTACCTGTGAACTGTTCAGCTTCACTCATGTCTGTTTGCACCAGCAGAGAGAGCTCCCCATGTTTAAAAGCTACAGGGCCCAAAGTGGAGCAAACACTTGCACAGCAAAAGCAAAAGCCTGTCTTCCTACATCAACACTGCCTTTAAACAACAGCACATCTGTGAGACAGGTATCTATTCTGATTTAAAGATTTCAGTCAGTGCAGATTTCTGGACAAGGAATTCACTTGTTCATTTGCTGCTCCTGTTAAGAGCTGTATCTTATCTCTAGTTCTCCTGCCTGGTTTTGGCTCTGTTCCCTGATCACACTGATTCAGGTAAAGAAACAACTGTGGGATGGAAACTATTCTCTGAGGAGACAGGTGTAAATTGATAAAGGCCACTCTCAACCTTCTCTTCAATACTCTTCTAACAAGGCATATTTTCTAACCATGTGAGCCTTGTAAGATCATTCACAACCCCCTGTCTAACAACCTTTCCTGCTGCCCATGTCTTCTATCACCTCTCAGCCACCTGTTCTTTACCTTATTTAACAAAGCCCCTAATTATGTTGTAAATTACTTTTTCCTAACCTTTATGTATCAGTCAAATCACATACCACAAAACACCCATAGCAGCTTATTGATGCACACAGTATCTTGTTAACAAGGTCCTGATGCAATCAAGAAACACTGACAAGTGAGACAACTCCTGTTTTCCCTAACATGTTGACATAGATTTTTTTTTTTTTTTTAAATCTGGGTGTTTTATGTTCCATTATCAGCCTCTGTATGATTTCATCCAAAACTAAGGGCAGCATGACCAGCTCTCAGAGCTGAACTGTGTATTGCTGTAGCCATCAGGAGTTTCAGGCTTTGACTGCAGACCTTCTGCAGCAGGTTCTGTGCTGTGCTCTCTTTAACCTTTTCAACCACCACAAAAATACCAGCTTTTACTACCTTGTTGAAACTTCCACCAGTGTTCCAACATCTGTAAAAAACAGCAATGAGAGTTTTTAAAAAAGTACAAATACAGATCAGAAAACCCACTGGCTGTGTCTTTCCATGAGAGTTTGCCAGTACTTCTGCTTTAAAAAATCAGACCTTTAATAGCTGCTGTTTAGTAGCAGCTATGTCACTAAATGTGCAAATGAATCTTCCTTCTGAACAGGAATTAGAAATACCCTTACTATTTACTACTTTTTTGCCACTGCAGCTTAGAGTTTCACTCATTGACCAATATTACCCTTGTTTTTCATATAGCTGAAGAATTCCTTACAATCCTTCACATACCTGGCCATAAATTTTCCATGCTTGCTTCTGGTTTTCCTTATGTAATGTCCTTATTATCCAACTCCCCTTGTACCCAGGCTGTAACTGTTTCCACTCTCAATATTACAGGTTCTCATACTAATTTCCAACAGGAACAAAGTTTTCAAATACAATTAACACTCTCCTTCCAAATGCAGCAGCCAAATCAAAGACAACAACATAAAGGTCTCAAGGAGAGTTCCTACATGTTCAGTGAACACACATGACTGGGCAGAATACTCTGAGAGAACAACAGGATGCACCAAAAGCTCAGCTTGTACTGGAGACAATCCATGCAGGAGGAAACTGGGGAAGTTGGGAAAATTTTAACTGGAATTCGTACTCTCTTATGCACCAAAAGGTCAATCAAGCCCAGGCTATAAATGAATGGGAAGTGGGGGATGGAAGAAAAGTCAGATTTCACTAGTTCTGGTACTCCTGAAGCATTTGCTAACTCAGTGATCAAATTGGTTTTATTTGCAAGAATCCCACCCACACAACAAGCAGAGAGAGCTCACAGAGATACAGGATAACACACGGGTTCTTACAGGCTGCTCCATGGCCTTTCAATGTTTCCAGCAGGAAGCCTTTCTTTCCAACCCAGAATAACTACAAGATGCAGAATAGACTGCTGAGACACAGTTCTGTCACCTGCATAGTAGGTAACATTGCACTTGGGCTAGATGAAACAAGTTCTATGGCATTCAAGTTGAAAGTACACCTCATTTCCAATGCAGGTCAGCTATAATTTCCTCTGCAGCCACCTAGGACTTGAGGGACTCTGATGTCAGAGGTTTAAATAACTGCACTGGCAGAGTAACCTTTCCAAAACCTTCTCCAGCAACAAGACAGAGTTGATTTTCCACCTGCCAACTGCAGGAGTGAAGGCACGTGGAGCTCAAGGGGAAAGGGTCTGGCAGACTGTAAGAGCTTTGCCTTAGGACTCCAAGCACCAACCCAGCCCTGCTTCACACCAAGGACAGGAGCTGCGAGGAGCCACCTCGCCTGGTGACACGAGGGATGTGGGACGAGTGGCAAGCACAGGCACACCTTCCATCAATCGTCCTGTGCCTCGCAGAAAGGTCAGCTCTGCACTGTGAGTCAGCTCCTCTGCTCCCTGGGCATCTGTGCCATCTGCCCCAGAGAAAACAGATGCCAGGCTGCTAATCTGCTCTGAGAAGAGGGAAAGGATAGCCTGGCAGAGATTTTGATCCGTGTCACAATTACGGTCCTGTCCTGGAGCAACACACATTTCTCATGATCCCCAGCTGGAGTTAATACAAAAGCTGAGCTGAGCCAATATAACCTTCAGAATGCAAAGGAAATAATCTCTTACACTCCCTCTAAGAAGCAACTGCAAGTATGGAAAATGTCTGGATACCTCCAGAGTGCTTCATTCTCTTAGGTTACAAAAACCCAAGCTCAGCAAAAATCACAAACCCAAACAAGAGTAACCACATGAAATCATCAAAATAAAATGTCCTTTTTGCTCACGTTTGAAACAACCCCAACATCCTGATTGACTGTGTCTGGAGAAGCGTTCACAACAACATTCAAAGGCATTACTTCAGATTACATCAGACTTCTCACCAAAGGTAACACTGTGAGGCCACACAAGAGACTGAGGCCAGGCTACAGGTCTGCCCAGCACCTCTATAAGAAGTGCCAGCCCCAGCAACCCAGAGCTTACAGAACATCAGATACACAGGCTGTGAGCCTGTTCAAGAAGAGGATGCACCACCTTCTTGCTGAATTCCAATCAACAGAAAAACATGACTTGGTCTGTCCAGACTCTTCACTGTCTGGGTCCTGTCCATAACGTGGTTTTTGGTGACACCACCTACAAACCACACAACGAGCTGGAGCTCCAGGTGTAGGAATTGTTTGTCAAAAGGCAGATTTGTGCATCCATGTGTTGTGTGTACTGACAAGTGCAATCCACGGTGTATCCCTGAGCACTGAATCATCACATGCTGCTGTTCCTCCTTCCCCTCTCAAACCTCCCCATTCTCTCCATCCAGCCAGTTTTGATCTCTGAAGATCTCTGGAGTTTGGGAAAGTGGTTAAGTAATTACAGAACAGAGGAAGTAACTCAGCACATGTGTGGGTTTGAACTATGAAAATTTTTCATTTCGCTCAGGAGAGAAAATGTGTATTGAAAGCCAGAAACATCAGTTCTCAAAATATTTGATGAGCAGACAGGGACACATTCGCTCCTTCTGCAACACACGTTCCACAACAGCTTCCAGTGGCAGCTGCTTTACACTCTCTGGGAAAAAACCCACCACTTCTTCCAAGCCAGAGCACAGGAGATGAATGAAAAGAATCCAAGTGAAGGAGAAGAATATGCAGAATTGTTGCTAGGCTATGAAAAGGTAAGAACTCATCCCACAGTTGTGACCTAACCTCCTGATTTTGCACAGCTGCAGAACACATTTTTCTAAGGAACCTGAATCCCAGACATCTTTTTCTTTTAATTCTTTTACACAGTTTTAGAGGTCTCGTCTTCATTTATTATGTATATCAGGGACTACATTTTTATTTAGTTTAAATTGGCCTTTTCCAAACATCCTTATATAGCTTCAAGCTAATTGCCTTTGAAATGTTTCCACAGTGGTCGCCTCCCTGGTATTTAGAACTCCCCGTGACTAACTCCTCATGGCTTCTTAAATATATGTAAAAAGAAGAGGACTCTGATTTATGTTACTAAATGCAGTCACATCACAGACCGAGTCCTGAAGCCAACCTTTAAAAACAATAATAAATATTTTATACCATATCCTGAGAATATGATGGGCTCCCATCTCCTGGAGAAAACAGAAACCCAGGGAAACTTCACTGCCTGTGGAAAGAATCCGAATGCAGAACTCAGACTGGAGTGGATGGACCTTGTTATGCACAAGCACAGTGCAATGGCTGCTCTTAAGTGAACAGAAAATCTTGCACATCAGGACTCAAACTGTGCTCAGAAGTCAAACCACCAGCAACCCGAGGCCACCAGCAGTTTAGCTCTATTACTGCTTCATTTTTTCATTCCAAGTAGCATTTCAAAGGATAATTCTGCATTTCAAATAAAACCAGGTATAATGTTTACACCAGCACAGAATAACCGTTTCCTTGTGCACTCAGAAATGTCGAGGCTTTATTTCTCACCTATACTTCCCATAAACAGCAACTTAAGAAAGTATCTTACTAAAGAGGTGTGGATAAAAAATTTAAGTAAGGGAATGTGAAAGAGCAACTTTCAACTTAAAATGTCCCCACGTGATCAACTTTTATGTAGTTAATAAAAGAAAAACCTGGCAAGAAATTAGACCAAGAAGAGTACCACAGTTAAGAGCTTTTAACCCAGTGCTAAAACCCAATCACGTTTTATAGCCCAGTCATGAACTGGTGTCTATCAAAGATGAATATACTCGACAGACACACTTCAGTCACCTACTTACGACAGCAGCATCTCTGTGAGAAGTTCTGACAAAATTACACCACTTCGTTTTGCACATGGTGACACTTTTAACCACTTCACTCCCCTGTGGTCCCACCACAAGGCAGCAGCAAAGCCAAAACAAACCCAGGGCTCCTGACTGCCAGACCTGCATCTCACAACTCTGCAGTCCCCGAGAACCCCCTATCAGTGTCTCAGTTTCCCACCACTACCTCAGCATGGGAAGCAGAAGCAGCTGTGCTCCACCCTGGCACCAGTTTAATTTCTCCCACCCCTTCCATTCACCCTCCAACCTGAACTGCTGCCCCCCTGCCCCTGGCACAGAGCATTCTCCCACACCTCTTGTGATGCTCTTTGTCTTTCTCCAATGCTCCCTCACAGGCTGCTTTTGCCAAATCTGTAACAACTATGTTAATACAATTATCTACCCCCTATCTATGGCTCTGAAGGGTAACACTCCAGCCATGCCTGGCACTGGGGACCCCTCTGACCTTCACTTTAATCTCTATTCCACTCCTTCTGCCATCACTCAGTTTCATTAATCTGCTTGTTTTCTCGAGCCTGTTCTGCTACAAGTCCCTCTTCAAGGCCTCCTGTAACCCCACCAGGACCCAAAGGCACCTGCACAGGTCTGGGCAGAACCCCACTGGCTTCAGTGCTGCCAACACAAGTAATTAATTACACAGGAAACTGTGATGCTATTACAGGACCTGCGTTGGAGCCGCTTTTCTGAAACATCTCGCACCTCTTGGTGCTGAAATTACAACCCATAATTAAACCTGGTGGTAAAATGCTTGGAGGTTATAGGATAGAAGCACAGTTTAGCTGGGGCTTGAGTAGTTAAGTGCAAAAAGGATTTGATATGTGATTTTAAAGGTACAATGTTTCCTTAATCACTTAAATGCAGTTTAGTTCCTTGTCTGGCTTGAATATAGGGAATTAGGAACTGTTTCTCCAAGTTTCTCATCAGATAACACAGGTAATTATGGAAGCAGAATAGAACTTTAATTATGAGAAAAACCATAGATTGTTCTATTGTGATCTTCCACAGCATTGCTGTTTCTTATAAGTGAACACATTGTGCAAGCTGGAGACACACCATTGATTAAAATAATCAAAAGCCCTACTAGAAACTTGGACATGTTTTCCCTTTGTAAAAAACCAAAACATTGTATCTGCCTGGTTGAGAGACTTGAATTACCTCTTCCAAAGCCCTCTTCAATCTCTCTTCACAGATTAATTTAATTAAATCTACTATTACATGCTGGGTTTTTTTCATTTTCAATAGACTATACACAAGCTTGGTGCACTCTGGGAAATCTGGGAGATTAGAAAATTTTACCAGTAGCTTTTTATCTTGATTCGCTCCCAGTCATTTTCAGCTGAAGCGACCTGTTTGATTTAGATGCTGGTTCCAAGCATGACAGCAATCAAATATTTTTAAAAGTAAAAGATCAGTAGATGCCCTTACAGGTACCTGATAAGCAGAGGTGAATGAGCTGAAAAGCTGGAATATCATTAGAGCATGGTCAGAGAGATCAGAGTCATAGGGCCAAGTCCAGTCTGGGAATTCCCTCCCATGTCCCATGCACTGAACAGTCAGCACCTTTCCCTGTGCTCTGCAGCTGCTGCCAGCCCAGCCCAGACTCATAGGTACCAAAACAAACACTTCAGGGAGCAGCAGCAGCTCCACTTTGGCAGATGATCAAGTACAAATGAGACAGGGGGATCAGGTCACTCCTTCCCTTTCTCTCCCTGGATAACCAGGAGGCAATGCCATACCCTGGGCACTGGGAATGCTCACAGAGCAATGCTGGGCTCCATCAGGAGCTGGCTGGCTCCTCCCAGCCATGAAATCACAGCCTCTCCACAAGCTCTGCCTGTGGCTGAGAGTCCAGCACACCCAGAGGACTCTGGGCCTCTGTATCCACAGCTGCTCTCCCACTTCCCTCGCTGCCAGGCTCACTTTCTTTCTCTTGTTCACTGAGATTATTCCCATTCGAATCAAAACAGGGAGGAAAAAGCCCCACAGAACGCTAGGGGGACAACATTATACAAAGGATAAAGGAGGGGAGGAGCACTGAGGCCAGAGCCACTTGTAAGAGAGATTATGGTTGCAGAAGTGCTCCTTGTCAAGAGGGAAAATAAAGGCACAAAAGGTCCCTGGATGAGCAAACATAATGAAATCTGCCAAGATGAGTGATAAAATCATAGCAAGAAAAATTATACAGGTCTCCAGGAAACTGCCAGAATTCACTGTAAAACACTTTTTCCTGCTTCCTGAAATCTGCATCTTTTTCTAGCTGAAATGAAAAGCTTGCCCAGTACAGTGCAACACTGGTGTCTGACTTTGTACCTGCCAGGGTGGTATCTCCTCCCTGGGCTGTCAGAGGACTGAACACACCAAACAGCACCCAGGACCTTCTGAAAAATTCCTGCCATAAAGGATGAATGGAGTGCAGTGTCCCAGCCTGTGCCAGGCCCTCTCCAGCAGCTGCAACGAAGCCACTGCACCACTGCAGTGACACCTGCATGGGCAGAGAGCCACTGCTGCACCCAGACCTGAGCCCACACCAAGGAAGCCACTGCACCACTGCAGTGACACCTCCATGGCCAGAGAGCCATTGCTGCACCCAGACCTGAGCCCACACCAAGAGAAGGTGCTGCTCCTTCCACGCTGAAGTGACAACTCCTCCAGGCTGTTAAAGGTACCAATAAATGCATTGCTGCTCAAAGGGACCAACAGGACATGAAGAACTCAGGGCAAACAAAGCATTCAGCAGACAAGCACAGACTTCATGATTTCTAGTATGTCCTCATTTTTTTATGCACAAAAGAAAGTAAGCCTGAAAAGGCTCTGCTGCCATGAAATGATTGTGTTTCTTATCTCAGAGTGAACATTTCATCTTTTATACACATACAAAGAAGCCCCCACCTGTTTTCTTTTTCAGAGGATGGAACAGGCAGCTTAGATGGCAATTTTAATTGAACGTGTTCGGGCTGTTGCACAAGAATTCTGGTGTGGAGACCTGTGGCTGAGAAGAAAAGACTTTCCCTTACCACCTACACCTTGACTTTGTTACAAATATCCCTGCTGGCTCTCACAACTCAGCTCCAAGTCTGACACTTGCAACATGTCTAGAGGCAGGAATTCCAGCTGAATCACAAATTCCAGCAGAATCCAGTATGTTAATTGCTGTTTCTCATTCCCATTCCACATGGGGCTGATGTACCTGCTGAAATACTTGAGTGACTTTTTTTGTGGGTGTGTTTGTGCATTTCTCAACACACATGTATCATTTTACCCACAGAAATCCACACACAGTGGCTGGAAATCAAATTGTTGATTGTCAAACACGCTAGACATGTTAATCCCTGTACAGGAAAAAAAGAGAGGGAAGTGTGGTTATGTTTGGAACCTCTACACCAAAACACAGAATTCAGTGTTCTTACAACAGTCTGAGTCTCACACAACTCAGGTTGCTCAGGTGACAGGGCAGGATGAGCACCTGCCAGCACAAGCCACAGGAATGGTGCAATAACTAGCACGAGCCCATTCCCGTGGGAATGTGTGAGAGTGTGAGGTCTGACAAAGCCACTGAGTCCTCTGTATTTCAATGCAAAGGATTCTTAAGGTGTTTTAGTATCAAAATACAGGACAAAAAGGGTGAGCTGAAATGTGTCACTTCAAATATAGCCCCTGGAAAGGAGGCTGGAGCTCCTGCTAAAGCAGAGCCCTGACTGAGGCTCCCTCTGCATCCCACAGTCCCAGGGAAGGTCCACACCACCCTCCCACAGGCACAGTGACCCTCACCCCAGAGCACAACCTCACTGGAAGGGTCTCAGAGCATCAAAATCTCCAGGGCAAGGTTCAAATGACATAAATTATCTACCAAAGCATGCAGAAGCTGCATATGAAACCAGTGTTAATGACAATCCTAATCCTCAAGGAAGCAGAATGTATCAGGAGAGCCTCATTAAAACTGCAGAAGATTTCAGTAGGATTTGTCCTGAATGCAAACACGATCCTACAACTGTAGGAATGGAGAGAGGAGGGAAAAATATCCATCGAGGAAAAGGTGGCGGAATGAGGAATCTCAGCTCCAACATACAATTCATTATGATACTAAACTGGAGAAGTTATTTTAATGTCAACAATGTTAAAATTCAGTCATTTGATATTCACTTATTTTCCTCACACCGTAATTCACCCATTTAGGAAAGGAGAAAAGGTTTGCTGTCTGCTCTTGCACTGCAACACTGCTTCATTCAGTTAAAACATTGCAATTTTCAAATTATGTTTTGCCTTTGATTCCCAGAAATTATTTCCTTTTCACATCAGCCACAATAATTAAACCAACTATGATTCCTGCACGCTCCCCCCAGCAAACAAAAATGTAACAGTCAGGTAATCTGAATTTCAGAAAGCAAGTAGCAAGAGAATGGAAAAAACAAAAGCACTAAGCAATGAAAAGCTACTTGAGATTTCTGAAAACCTTTTAAGTTTTTAGTAGTTCAATATTTATAGCCTGTTAAATAATTACACATACAAGAGCTTCACATGCTCAACTTTCATTTTCCTGCTATTCTCTCCTATTGAACTCACTGCAAGATTAATTATAGCCATAAAAAGGCAGCATCAAACTCTTTTATGACCATTCCTGTTTATGAACTGCATGAACATGTTAGACCAAAAGGAAAAACGTTTAAATGCTGGTGTCTAAATCACTGTAGCAGAAAACCAGCAAAGCTCAGAGCTGAGCTGAGGGTACACTGCAAAGGGCAGAGGTGGCATCGTGATGTGACAAAGGGACTCACAAGGTGACACTGCTTAGGAACTAACCACCAGGAAACACCCAATAGGTATTTTCTGTTGGTTTTCATGGAACTCAGTGGGTCCTCTGCAAAGGCCACTTCTGGGACAGAAGCTCTAAGCACCTTCCCTTAAAAGAAAAACATATTTTGTTTTGAATAGGTATTACTGAACACTCTTCAGCACTGGTAGAATTGTAGCACAATCATTGCAAATCCTAAATTCATTTACATCTGTAGGTAAGTAAAATGCTGAGATCACCAAAGCCATGTAATCATCAAAAAGGAGATGTAATTCTCTGCCCATGAGCCACAGACAAAGTTATCCCACCACGGGGGATAAACTGGCAGGCTTTGAGTTCGCCGAGTTTCCTTTGATGTAAAAGGAATAATTTCACGCTTCAAGAAAAGGAACAGGATGCAACAAAAACTGGATTTGACTCTTTACCCTGTCAAAGACTTCTGGTGTTATTTTCCCTATGGTTTGTGTCCTTTGGGATATCGAGGTTGACTTGGGGTTGCTCAGTCAGGACACACCTGGAGGGATTCGAGGTGGTTCCAGGGGATAAGGAGCAGAAGCACTTGGGAATCAAGGGAACATGGCTGGGATGGGATGATTCCATCAGGAGTGAGGGGACATTTGTGAGAATCTGAAGAGTTACAAACAATAAGGAGAAAAAGGACTTCCAAAAATCTGCACAGGACTGTAAACCACCATCCCCAGGGAACTGCTGGCCTGCTACCAGGCCTCAACAACTCTTGTCCATCTCTACTGTCCTGTTAAACACTTCCATGGAAAAGTTGTTTTCAGGAGTCTAGAACCCTCTGCCAAGCAGACCTGGAAGCTGAGGAGCATCCTAAAGACAGAGAAATGAATTAATTTTACTTGGTGTGTGATAAAGATTTGACGGAGGTGAGAGAACAATGCAAAACTTGTCTCCTGATTGCAGAACTGTGTCATTGCCAATTATCTGACAAAATGCTCTGAAATGAGAGACTACATGCAAGGAGAAGTTGAGGGAACAATATTTGGCAGGACATCAGAAGAGAAGGCTAAAAGAAGGTATTATTGCTGCGTTCAACTCCAGAATGGGAGGGACTGGAGAAGATGGAGCCAGACCATTCTCAGACGTGCACAGTGACAGGATGGGAGGTGACAGACACGTTCTGCAACAAAGGAAAGCCTGCTGAGGTAAAGGGATTTTTTTTTCATTAATAAGCATGGTCAAACGTGAGCACAGGGTTCTACTTTGTGCAGAGAATTGGACTAGATGATCCCCAGAGATCCCTTCTGTCATAAATTATTCCACAACTCCATGGAGAAAGGATCATGGCTGTTTTCATTTTATTCTGTCTCAATAAATTTGATCACACTGACAAATCAAAGCTTTCATCATTAGCCCTACAAACCAGTCTGGGCACCTGGAAAATGGGACTGCCACTTTTGTGCCTTGTCACTGGGAGGCCCCTGTGGGTCTGGAAGTGTTTGCACACCCTGCCCCTTGCCCTGTGTCTGTTTTACAGACAGGGCTCTCAGCTGCTGTAGCTCAGCATGGCCCAGCAAGGACAGGGACGGGGGGGACAGGGACAAGACCACTGAGGCTGCTGCATTTCATGTTGGCATCAGCCAGTTCAGTGCAGTGAGAGTGTTGTTCCAATGCACACCTGTACCTCTGGCATTAACATCACTGTATTCAATTCCCTGAATGATCTCCAACAAATTAATCCAACAGAATAGTCCTTCATTTACATGTTCCACTGCACTTGCAACCCCCCACCGTCTTATCTCACACACACAAACAGATCTGCTCTTAACCTTAGGGGGAAAAAAAATGCACTCTCTGTGACTGCCCCAGGTCCTAAAACCTGGTATCTGGCTGATTTGGCCTAGTTTTTTATTTAGCTGTGTGAATTCAATGGCCCAGTGTATGTGATGCCCTGAAAGAGACAGTCCACCCTTCCTCAGGAAAAATTCTCTGAGGGAGGGAACAGTTTATTAATCTCTTTCCACAAAAGCACAGTAATGTCACCCAGCTCACTCAGTCATGCAGGAGATCTGTGTCAGAGAGGGGTAATGGAGATGCAACAGTGATCCCCTCTGGGGTGGAGGAGAGCAGGGACAGGGCTGTGCATTTGGGGTGAACAGAACCATCCACACCACCCACAACCACAGCATTTTGCATCTGGGCAACTTAACAGAATGTGAGGGCAGGGGTGACCACCACAGTGAGAGATCAGCACACAGAGCAGCACAGAGTGCCTGGGACCATGGAAAATACCCATTAAAAATACAACTGTCAGGTCTGGATAAGTCTCCCTGAACAGCTCATGACATGTACTTCAAAATAAGAAAGGACTGCATGAACTGGTACTGTATTTCAAACCAACATTCAGGGTTTGATTTTGTATTCCATTTCCATTTTAAAATCTATTTCCAGGACTTATTAAACCTGCTCTATTAAATCATTCCCTTATTAAATGCACTATGAATTAAGGTTTTCCCTTTCTCCTCTTCTTCCTTTTAACACCCCACAGTACCTTTCTGTGTAATAATTTCTGCTCTTAACTAGGAGAATGTCACATATCTGAAGAAGAAGTAAGTGGTGAGTTTATGGCTGCCTGCATTCCTCGATCTCATTATATATACAATGTCCTAAGGCAAGAGTTTGCCAGCTTAGATTTTCACTTGCTCTATCCCTTTAATTTGTGCTTCCATCAGTGCTGTTACTGTTTGTTAGCATTTGTTTTTACTTTTCTCTAGAGATTTTTTTCTTTTTTTGCCTAAGTCACTGATTAAATAATCAAAATACTTCAGAGGGAAATTTAAAATTTCCTTTTTGGATAAAAAGCAGAATGATTCAGTACCTGAGCTGCAACAGCATTAGGTGGGTCACGTTCCTTGTGCTGGAGGTCTCTATTAGCTCAGTCAGAAGAATGAATTCCCTTCCCCCTTTCTCAAGCTTCAAGAAACTGGGTAAGGACAAGGTGAGGAATCTTTCCATATGCATAAGCAAAGCCTGTGCATATCAGCAGTGGCTGCCACACAGCTCCAGGGTGATCACCAACCACACTGGGCTGCCTTTGGAGAGAGTGAGGAAAAATATGTCCAGGGCTCTGGAGCAATGGAAGAGTAACATGTAGGGTACCAAAGATCCCCTGCAGCTGCCAGAGGCTTCTGTGGAACCTGGCAGCAAACAATTACAAGATCCTCATCATTCAAGCCTACTCTGAGGTCAAAAATATTTTCTTTCTCTCCAAACAGCTGCTGGTGAGGTATGTGGGAGTCACAGATGTGGGGCTGACAGCAGCACCAACTCTCCTCCCTCTAATTCCAGATCCTTTGCTACCCTGTCTGTTGGTTTGTGGGGAGCTCTGTGCAAACAGAAGGTGAAATCCATTCCCATTCCAGCCCTGGCAGCTCTGCCCCACTGCAGGCTGGCCCTGGCACAGGTGGGGAGGAGCAGCAGTGTCTGCCAGGACAGGCTGGCTCCTCTCCTGGCTATTTCCTTGGTGTGGACCCTGTGCAAGGACAAAGTGGTTCATCTGCTTTGTGCACAGTCAACCTTTCCTGAACAGAGGAAGTTCAGGCAGCTGCTGCCTCTAAAAAGGCACTGCCAAGGAAGAGAAGGCTGGAAGTTGGCACACCCAAGAACTACTCCTTCCCTGTCCCCACCAGCAACACCACGGCAGCAACAGCTAAATGGTGTTTCTTCGTTCCCTCTCACTCACCATCCCATTTCTTTTCATTTAATAAACATGTTTCTCAAAATAACTTTCTTCTCCTCAGTATTAAATTCCTTCCTCCCTCTCCCAGCCTCCGTCACCACAACTTTTTGAATGTGAATTGGGTCCTTCCTTCCCCTCATGGACAGCACTAATTTCTGAGTTCATGTGGTTTGGCTCCTCCTGATTTTGGGGCTCCCTCTGGTTCCACACAGAAACAGAAAGTGTAATAAAACACACCTCCTCCCCAAAGTGACAGTTATTTCTGATGATGACTTCAGAGACAACAGATCCAGCCCACAAGATGCCCCTGAATATGTCAGCTTGCAAAAAAGGGGGACACATTCCTCTGAAACATTAATATAAATTAAATGAGACAAAATAAATTCAGCAGCCAGATAATAGCACTGAAAACCCGACAGATGGCAGAACACTGAGAGTTAGTGGTGACACACGTTACATGAATAATTCACTTGGACAAATGTATGGACGTGAGAGCATCTTTAGGTTAAGGATCTGACTCGAAGGAAAATGAAGAAAGATAAGCACAGTTTTGTGTTTGCAATGACCCATTTCAAACCAACAGCCTGGATAACCATCTCCTCCAAAATCAGTCCCCAGAAATTAATCAAACCAAAGCCCTTAACAGGGAGAAGTCCTGTTGATCTGAGCTGAGAATTCAGTGGGACTCATGAGACGCCCTTACAGCCACCACTCCCAGACGCGCTCAGTGGCTTGAAGAAAACGCAGTTAAAAAATAAAAATAATCACAAGAATAGCAGAAAAGACCCCAGATGTCACATGTCCAGCAGAAGTCAGGCCAGATGTGATGCCATCTCATCAAGCCAACAGGAGACAGGCCATGCTGTCCTGAGCCCCAGGGGAGGGGTAACATCCCTCGAGAGGATATGGTCAGGTACAAAGCTGAGCAACTTCAGTGATTTGGGAAACAGAGAGAGCAAAGGACAGTTTTGGTTTTGTTGAAAGTCCAGAAAACCAAGCCCCACAAACTGTTACCTTTCACTGAGCATTAAAGCTGGGGACACGGCATCCCTAACTACCAGTAAGAGAGCACAAACTATTTAAAAGCAACCACAGAAGCATTCAGCAAATAAAAAGCCATTTAGCAGGTGGCTTGATGGAACTGCCTTGTTGTCATCACATTCAAAGCTGGAAGCACTCCTAAAATGCAACACTCAGCATTATCCATGCTCTTAAACTGCCTGGCTCGGATGGACTGTGGACAATGTCCCAGGGCTGCATTAATCGAGGGACACCCCAGCCCCTGGCAGAGGTGCTGGCAATTACAGGGCCTGTCTGAAAGCAATTGATTTTATAAAGCAGTTTGATCTTGCCAGAGGTGAGAGATCTCTGGTTCCCAAGCTGCCCCTTCCCTGGGGAACCTCTGCAGTGCAGACTCCTCCACAGGGCTGTGCTGCATTCCTAAGCAGGAAAATGAGACAGTTGCAGGGACCTGAAGTCAGTCCCCACCTCAGGGAGAGAGTTCAGCCTTCGTTTCATCAGAGAGAAAGAAAATGGGACAGGAGGAAAGGACCATACAGGAATGTCCAACTATGCATTTTTCCTCTCCCTACACCTTCTGTCTGTCATTGCAGCCTCTTCTTTGTCCTTAAATCCCATTTACACACACACAGAGCCAGCTCTTTCCATTAAAGGTCCAAATTGCAATCAAAGCCCATCACTCCAACTTGTTTAATGGTCTGCCAGGTTTGTAACTCGCTGCTGTCCTGACCAGCAGTGTCAGACAGACCTGCAAACCTGTATGAAGTTACCCCACCACCAGCACTGCCAGGACATGCTCCCAGGCTGATCCTGTGCCCTCACAGAGCAGCTCAGACCAACCCTTGAGATGACACGTGTTTTGACAAGGATACAAAACATCTGGAAAGAATGTCCCTACTGTGCAAATCAAAGCCTATAGCTATCAACAGTCATAGGATTAGAATTACTTGATCTTCATCTGGGTGTGAACTCCAGATCTGAATAACCCTAGAAAATAAGCAAAGGTTCAAAATTGTAGCTGCAGACAGTTTTAGGACTCAAAGGTAAGCTTTTAACTGGTACAGAGAGAAGCATTTGTTTCTCTTGTGAGCCAGCCACAAGTCAGACAAAGGCTTGTATCAAGTACCCTGTGAATGTCGAGACTCAGGTCTAAGTATCCACTACACAAAAATCGCTCTAATTTGGCTGAAACACATAAAGCCTAAATATCTTACTTTGAGGCAAAGTGCTGTAAATCTGCCTGACAGTTATAAACAAATAAAGCACGGCATAGCTGCATGCCACAGTCTTTAAGCTGGTCTCAGTCCTTGGATTTAAAAAAACAAAGTAAGAATTGATCCATGCAGGTACTGCTGTTTTCTCTAGGAATTCCAGACTCATCTGTAAGTCACACACATACTACAGAATGGGAACAAACTTCTCCCTGTGTTGAGGTAACACTGACCTGCTCCAACCACCAGCAGGGAGTTGTGTCAAGAGCCATCTATTTGTTTTGAACAAAAGAACCACCACAGAAATGCAGATTTTGGTGGTTTTAGAAATTTTCAAGCATGGAAATAATAAAAAAAATAACCCTAGTAATAAAAAAGATTTTAAAAAATCACAAAACTCTGAACAAATTACTTGCTCTGATGATGGCAGTCCCAGATGGTAACAGTCAGAGGCTCAGGTCAAGTTTCTTTTGTGATACTTAAGGTTTAAGGCTGATTTCCCCAAAGGATAAAATAAGTGGGGAGGAAAATGGAAAATAAAATAGCTAGAAAAGGAATGGAAGATGATGACCAGAAATTGTCAGGGATTTTAGCACTGCATGGCCTTCCCACAGCTCCTGCTATGGCCTGTTTGCAGAGAGAGACTGCAGTGAATGGAGTGCTTAGTTATTCACCACCCCCCCAGACAATCAGGTAGTGGAAGGAGGATTAATGAGACATCTTTGAACTGAGGACGACGCAGGGTGAGCGACCAACAAACACAGCACATAAATATGTTAATGTTTTTATCGAAGGCATTTTTTCTGTAGCCTGTACACGGCTGCAGAAATGATTCAATTCATTTTATGCAAGAGAAGTGCATTCATCTTCCTTAATTAGGGAGAAAGTAGGACTGGTACTAGGATTAAAAATAAAAGTATGGTTGATTTTGAAGTCCACTGTGTGCCCCATTCTGGTGAAATCCAATAAAATACTCCCTCCAACACTGCTGCTGACTCACGGGAATACTGGTGAAGTACATGACTGGGAACTCAATGGAACAGCTTGTGCTAACTAATTTCTTGGTCTGCCCAAGAACAAATCTGCAGACATAAGGAAGCACACAAATAGAAGTTCACGTGTTAATGCTTCATTAAAATATCCCTGGAATTCCCTTCAACTCAACATGAGACAACCATTCACAGTTCTAGAACAACAGAGCACAAATAGGCCTCCTCAGAGAGTCAAAAGGATGAGATGAAATGAGCTATGTGAAAATCAAGCATGTTTTTTTAACTTACTGGGTTTTTCAAAGGTGTTACCTGCAGTTAACATCTGTCACACTCACTCTCAGCTTTAGTTACTTTACATTGCTCATCCTTCATCTGCTACCTTTTCCCTTCATTAGATCTCAAAGCAAATATAAAAAATGAAAAGATTGAGGAATGCTGTACCATTGCAAAGCTCTTCTGTAATGACAGAAGTGCTGTTTGCAGTGATGATAAATCCCAATATGGTACCACGCAAAGCACTGTAAATCTGAGCTCCCAAAAAGCCTGATCCAGGTGAGGGTGGCTCTTCATGCACTGCTGCTGATCAGGAGCCCAACAACCAGAGAAACATGTTTGCCCCCAACAGAAATCCACACCAGACTGTGCTGTCTGTGTCACAGTCTGGAAAACTGCTATACTTTAAAGTTTGCAAACCATGTGATTTGAATGACCTGAATCTTTTGTCTCTGTAATTTCTGTTCTAAGAAGTGTAAGTTGACAGATCTTCTTTCGAGTGCTGGGAATAAACAGCTTTAAGTTTCTTATCCGTGCTTTGATAAGACAACATGTCTGAGAAACACCACTTTGCTGTGCTACTCACTGCAAGCTGCTTCCGATTCATCTGACCCATCAGAACACTCTTCTTCACCATCACATTTCCACCTGGCTGGGATGCAGTGGCCGTTGTCACAAGTGAAATCGGACTCAGCACAAGTTTTCTTTGCTGCAAGAAAAGAAAAAAGTACTTGGCATGAATATAAGGAGTGCAGAAGATGCACTAAGGATGATACTGATTGCCCTGTCCTAGGAGGATTCATTTCACATTCAACGTTGCTTCTTCATGACAGAGTGAGACGCATAATCCAGATGGGTGTTTCTCCACTAGAACTCTTCTCCCTCCATTATTTAACAAGGATTCAACCCTTCCATGTCTTTTTCCAGCCATTCAAAAACCAGGAATGTTCTTTTTCAAAATAATTTTCTAAGGTTTTTACTATAAAATGCTTCTGCCTTCATTGAATTGAAAGTATGCTCCTAATTTACAGACAGGTAAGACAAACAAGCCTCAGCTTTGGAATACTATAACCTAAATAATAATGTTTCTATCTATGCAATCTATTCATGACTTTTTAGTGCCTCTGTCACTGGAGTAGATGATCATAAAGCACTCCTTCAAACACTAGAATTCATTTCATTAAATGCCAACCCCTCCACGCTCTCTGCTTTGCTTGCATTAATCTGGGGCTTGAAAAAGATGCAAGACATGAACTAAAGCAATTAATTGGTCTGTTCCTCTGTGCCAGTGGCACAGCACCACCACTGCTCTGCAGTGCTTGTCAGCATCTTTCCACTGCAGCAGAAAGAGAATTCTACATGTACTTGTCCCCTTCAGCCCATGGCCTCAGTGCCAGTGTGACCACCAGGCACTCCCTGCCTTTGCAGTGGTGACTTCAGTGGCTTCTCTGCCACGAACTGCAGTGAACAGCCATGCCATGAGAGTCCTGAGCAAGGGGCACCACCCCTGAAAGGGAGGCACTCCCTGGATAACTGGTATCTCCCTCTGTCAGTGTCCACTGACACACAAAGTGGTGGCCAGGAGATTGTTCCTTCCCCTGCAAAGCTGCTCACAACTTAACAGGATCACAGGAAAGTGCAGGTAGTGAAGGACCTCACGAGGTCACCAAGCCCACCCTCCTGCTCCAGACAGGCTCAGCTCTGAGGTCAGACCAGGCTGTTGTGTGTTTTACCCAGTCTGGTTGGAGAAAAACCCCAAGCTGGAGACAGCACAACCTCCCTGGACAACCTGTTCCATGGCTTAGCTGCCCCCACAGCGAGCCTTGAGCTTGACAGCCATTCCCTCACACGAGTCATGTGCACACCCCATTGTCACACCAATGTTCATTCCAGCAAACATGTCCAAAGCATTAAACACAACAAAATAAGCCCCTGGGGTTTGATCTTTATTTTCCTGTCTTGTTTTCTTACACAAGCTGCTGTCAGGAAGGGAGAGCCACGTTAAATGTCACTCACGTGGCCACACAGGGCACAAGGAGCATTACTGTGTGAGGCACCGAGAGATCCACAGGCCTGAAATCAAGGACTCATTTTCTAGCACACAAAATATGCAGCTTCCCTGAACAGGCACCCAGCAGGAAAACACTGCAAAGCATCACTAAGCAGCTGTACAATCTCTGAGGATGCAGTTCATAAAGAGAACATACATTTACTCCCCTTCTGTTGTTAAATGAGCCGGATTCCGGAGAGGAAAAAAAAAAAAAAAAGAGACCATTTTCAATTTTCTCTTCAGTCATTCAGAAATAGATATTATGAACTAATAGAGAATAAAACCCAACCTCATCAAAACCAAGAGCTTTAAAAGAGACCAGTCATACTAAGAATCCAAAGATGGATTCATGTCTGTTATCAGAGGAACAAGACTTACTCCTGAACATCTCCTCTTAGGAATGCCAGACTCGTGCAACTGGTTATCACATGTCCCTTCTGGTGTAGTTATTGCACCTGATGTGTTTAATGGTCAGAAAGGCTGACCAGATTCTGCCAGGACGCCCCTGCATAACCAAGTCAGAGCAGCCTCCTGCTCACTGTGAAGCTGACTGGGTAAAATGCTGTACCTGCTCTTAGGGGAAGGTTGTGGCATCTACAAACAAAACAATCACAACCTCATCCAGACAGCAGAGCCTGCTGTAACACTGGAGACATCAGAAGTTATACTTCAAAAGGTATCTACTTTTATACTAGTCCTCTCAATGTCCTAATGCCTTGTTTTCCATAAGAAAACTGACTTTTAGCTCATCCTCTAGAGACCCAAATAGCAACAAAACTACTGTTCCACCTCAAACATGAACCTCCCCTGTGCCATCAGTGTCACACTGTCAGGTATTTCCAGGCCAAGGGGACAGAGCCACGAGCAAGGGATCAGCCCCGGGGCGGGGGGGGGGTGTCAGTCCCCAGGGAGGAGGGTCAGAGGCCACTGCTGGAGCGTGGCCAGCCTGCCCACAGCAGGTGGTGGCCCTGATGGCTTTGTCCCCTGGCACTGCTCCCCACAGCACTAATAGGTTGCCTGGACTCACAGAAGGGGAGCAAAGCATCACTGGCAGCCCCATGGTGTCTCTGGGAAGGTGTTAATGCACTGCCCCGCTCACCAGCAGTGGCCAAACCCAGACTGTCACTGTGTCCCCACACCCACCCAGAGGTCCAACAGGCCAGGGATAGAAAAATCAGAACACAAATATGTTTGGTCCTTTGTTTGAATCAAAGCTGTTTGATCTCTCAAAGCAGCAGCAAGTGAGGGGGAGCTCAAACCTTCCTATGATTATTATATTTATTTCTATGATATTTTAAAGAAATTCTCCTTTTTATTATTTATATTTCAAACAGTATCTTTGATTTGTTATTATTTTTTACTACTATTACTCTCCAACATTGGGTCACAGCTCTTGCAAGACTGTCTCAATTCCAATAAACTCCACTCTCTGTTGCAAACCCAGATTATTCACACTGTGAGAATACTGAAGCACTGTCTCATTTCTCACCCCTAATACAACACTGGGATCTCTTTATTTCCAACCAGATTTACCTTCTGGCACTCAGTCGTCCTGTCTCTGGGATCACAGCACAGGCAGGGAGCAGTTAATTAAAATACCAGCTCTGTCTTTTCCTTCCTTTTTCTTTTTGAAGTCTGATAACCCTTTCTAATAACCTCCCATGTTCTACACCTCCCTTCTATCAATAATTCATCGAGGCTCACACCATGAACCACCAGTGGTGCATCAAAATGTAAAATAAATAAATACATCCCTTTTAGACAATGGGGAGGACACCAGTTCATTCTGTGGCTTCACCTGGCTCGGAAATTTCTCAGTCAAGCAACATTAATTGTCCCCCTGAGATCCATTTCCCTTCCTCTGCCGTGAGCAGCACAGGCAGCTCAGCTCACAAGTCTCTTCCAAATGAGCATAAACAAACAGGAGTGAGCAGCCCCAGCCTCTGCTCCTGGGGGGAAACCACACCTGGAACAGGGAAAGAGAAGGATATGGAGTGAAGGCAGAGCCTTTCATCTTCCCCCTGCACAGGGACACCAAAGGCTCTGCCCTGCTTCATTTGCCTTCAGTTCCTGCTCTTGCTTTCTCACATGTGCAGCTGGACAGACTGTGGGACACTCCACAGGCACCTGTGCCACATGGGCTCAGCTCCCACGGGGACACAGCCCTGCCCTGGGCAGCCCTCCAAGGGAAGCCTTGGTTAGAAGTCAGTCATTGCTGCTTCTCTGTCCTGGATCAAAAATAGCATGGCCAGCAGGCCCAGGGCAGTGACCCTTCCCCTGTACTCTGCATTGGTGAGGTCACACCTTGAGTGTTGTGTTCAGTTCAGTTCTGGAAAGATCTTGAGGGGCTGGAGCGGGGCCAGAGAAGAGCAACGAGGCTGGAGAAGGGACTGGAGCACAAGTGCTGT